>JAHSPW020000001.1:35659079-36259079 GCA_019985065.2 Arctostaphylos glauca
CCTAAAATGCCTTTAAAGCTTTCTAGGTAGAATACTTTACACTACAATTTTTGTACAACTCTATCACCCCATACTGGCCTACAATAAATAATTCGTTAGTGATAAAAACTTAGGGCAATATTGCAAAGTAAAAAGAGAGAAGACCATAAAGAAACTTGCTCATTTTCAACAACAGCGAATAGGAATAGGTCAGTGAACTTTTATCGTCATAGCTACTATTTGATATACCACTAACTTGCATTCGTCAAGTGTTATCCATTGATTAAGCACTTAAGCTTGAAACGAAAGGTCT
This sequence comes from Arctostaphylos glauca, assembly GCA_019985065.2. Classification (NCBI taxonomy): domain Eukaryota; kingdom Viridiplantae; phylum Streptophyta; class Magnoliopsida; order Ericales; family Ericaceae; genus Arctostaphylos; species Arctostaphylos glauca. The sequence goes on from JAHSPW020000001.1 coordinate 35,659,372, forward strand.
AAGCTCTGGTTGCTTGATAGCTCCAAATGCTTAACGAATTATGTTCTGTCTTCTTTTCATCAGTAACAAGAAAATGTAGAAATCTAAGGGTCCATAAATTTCCTAATGAGCAGAGCCTAAGTTCTTCACAGCCAACTTAGCTAGCAGGTTTACTAAGAAAGAGATGCTACAATTAAAAGAGGAATCCAGTTGGTGATTGGAAATACTAATTTGTTCTTCTGGATTACCCTGAGAAACAGAAGAAAGTGACTGACACAACTTGTAGAGGCATACTTAACGAATATTTTAGACATGTAACCTGTAATCTCCAAATCTGCTCATTGACTTGACAGTAGTCTCATCCTTCCATATGCCAAGCCCAATAAGAAGCATCTTTATTATATTAACCCCAGGAACAAGAGCCGCTAGAACTGCTCCTTGGCGACCAGAACTGCAATAGTAAACTTTAAAAAACAGATACGGGACAGAACCAAAAGCTTCTTCGTTCATGTGAACATTACCTGAATAGGGGCCAGCAAAGCATGAAAACTAGCCCAATGCTCACATGCACAAGCTTCCTGTTTAGTTTCTAACACAAATAGCATAGGTCACCAATTACTGAATAAATATATGAATGAGATAGGAAGTGTTTAAATCTGTGGGTTTCGAATACAACGGGTTTGTTCTAAAGATGTGCTACATATCAAGTTCTATAAAAATAGGGACAATAGTCTTCAAAGGAACTATTGGACACAAGGTGGACATCAATTTACAAAATAGATATTGTCATTGGTAAAATATTATCACAGAACAGAATTCAACAAAGAAACCATGCTATATCAGGTCCTGTGACACAAAACTTGAAGCCATCAGCGATACAGTTTTGGTCACGGAAATCAAATAATAAATATTTTCATCACAGATAGGCACCGATGTGAGAAAGAACTTCCATAAAATTTCTCACGCACTGACATTATCACAGCTTACCCCCTCCTTTGTTCCTCTCTCCCCCCCCCCCCCCCCCCCCCCCCCCCCCCCCCCTTGTACATGGACTCTCTCTATGTCTACTGTGCTTCATGAACATTACCACAAGTGCAGCTTTTGTGGCTATTCACCCAATTCGGGATTTTTCCCACCTTAATGTGCCAAAATCATAGATGACAAGAACTTTCAGACAAAACTTCTGTTACAGTCAGTACAGGACACACTCCTGTTGTTCACAATACCCAATAGATGCCCAAACGATTACCTTTAGCATGCCTTACTCAAGATCGAGGACAAAACGCCATCGTTCCCTAAAAGAATCTCCACTCAGACTTCTAGAATTTTGTCCCACGTTAACAAATTAACCTGGATTCACATGTGTCAGCACATTAGAACACGGTATCCAATAGCTAAGAATACATCCGATCCATGATACTTCGTGTCTATCATGTGCACTAATAGCAAGAGAAGCTAAAGGCATGGACAATGTATTGGCTCACGTAGAAATTTCTCACCTCAATATAACTGGGAAGCACAGGGCTGGATTAGTGAAGTGCGCCAGGAATATAAATTTTTCCCAAGGCTCTTTATAATTTGCTCAAGGAATAGATGTAATACAATTTTTTATGAGACTGCTTAATGACTTTGTCTAGAGTTGAGACTTGAGATACCAAATCTTCGCAAAAGTCAAAGTATTTAACGTAGGCTTAATTTTCCGTGCACTCCCTCAACTATCACTCAGTATCAATTTAACCCCCTCATCCTGAAAACAAATCAAGTTGAGGTGTAGGGTTTACACCTCCGCAAGTGATCCTCATTATGGACAGGACGAGAGGATAAAGTGATCCTTATTATGGATCTTTTTGGGTCCCCGGAGGTGAGGGTCTACTGACTTGTACTCTTCCAATAAACACAGTGATGCCATCCAGTTCTCCCATGGTTTTTTCCTATGACAAGGGACTTTTTTTTACCCAAATCCGCAAGTCCAATCCACTTGCTCAATTGCAGTCAGAAATCAACAAATTCTGCTTCCTATCAGTCAATCTATCGGAAATTCTAAGAACGACAACATTTCCAAGCCTTTCCTACAACGATAGCCAACAACTAGAGCAACCAAAAGCTTCTCGGGAACACGAATTTGAAATAAAAAATAAATCAAGATTTAGACCAAAAAAATAGGAGAAAACACAGAGAGGGCAGAGAATTTGAGAGAGGGATTTCGAGTCCAACCTGGTCAAAGAGCCCACGTTTGGCGGTTTCCCCCCAAAATCGAAGCAAAGAGAGTGCAATGCCTCCTGAAAATCCGGCGGCGAGGATGTCGCTCAGGACTGGGTTTTCCGACAACATCAAAGCCTCTGGCACTGAAGGCAGATTCCGGCGATGTCTGACTCCGAAAGTGACGATGCCGGTGGAGAAAGAGTAGGTAGTAGTAATAGGCCGGCCTAGAACATGGACGTATGGTCGTAGAGATGAGATCGGAGAGTATTTCGTCAACTGAGGTTCGACGACACGTCTCGAGCTGACAGAAGCGAAGAGTGAGAGTTGAGAAACTATACTCATCGAACATGGGCTAATTTCAGAATTGTTTTTCGTAATGAAGCCTACTGGGAATCCCACGGGGATCACGTGGCTGGGGCTTTCTTTCTTTTGCCTTGGAAAATTGTCACCCCCCACCCCTCTTCCTCCTCTTTCTCCCTCGTTGTCACAAAAGTTTAGCAAGTAAATTTTTTTAAAATATTTTTTTATTTTTACTTTGTTATTTTTTATTAAATATTTAAAATTATTAATTTGTCTCTTAAATTATTAAAAAATACTTATATTCATCACATATTCTAATACACCTAACATTAAAAAAAATAATCGACCGACACCATTCATTCGAACTCTTTTTATTCGTATTTTTTAAATTTTATTCTCGAAAAAATATTAAAAATTTACTGTTGACAAAAAAATATTTCGATATTAACCACGAGCTTAAAATTTTTAATAAAAAATTATTAAATTATAGTAAGATATTTTGTTGATTTATTTTTTATTGATTTATAAAACAAAATTAAAAATTTCTTAAATCATCCAAAAAGAAAAATTCACATTCATCACATGTCTCAGAACGGTCAATTTTGGAGAAAAAAAAAGTTACCTATAGAATTCATTCGAATCTCTTTCGGTTGTGTTTTTTGAATTTTATTTTCTAAAAAATACTAAAAATTTACCATTTGCTTAAAAAAATATTTTCGAATTAACCGCGAGCTTAAAATATTTTGATAAATATAAAAACCTTACTATAATTTCAAAATATTCCGAGCTCACGGTAAAGTATTTGATAAAAATTAATTAAAAATATTTTTGATATAGGATTGATTTATAAAAATTATTTTGTTATAAGGTTGAATTATGGTAAGATATTTGATAAAAATATATAATTACAAAATATTTTAATATAGTGTTGATTTATATTTTGTTGTTATTTGTTGATTTATACTTTGGATTAACAAATATCTTACCATAATTCAACAACTCTTTATCAAAATATTTCGAGCTTACGGTTAATCTCAAAATAATTTTGAAAGTCAACATTAATTTTTTAGTATTTTTTAAGAATAAAATTTAAAAACACGACCGAAAGGGGTTTGAATGAGCGGTGTCAGTTAGTTTTTTCCAAAGTTAGCGCATTGGGATATGTGATGAATGTGAATATTTTTTGATGATATAAGATATTTTTAACTTTATTTTATAAATTAACAAAAAAAATAACAACAAAATTTCTTACCATAATTCAATAATATTTTATTAAAAAATTTTGAGTTCACAGTTAATTCCGAAATAATATGTTTAGTCAACGGTAAATTTTAAGTATTTTTTTTAGAATAAAATTCAGAAAGCATGAACAAAATGAGTTCGAATGAGTGGTGTCAGACAATTATTTTTTTCAATGTTGGGCGCATTAGGACATGTGATAAATGTGAATATTTTTGAATAATTTAAGAGGTAAATTAATAATTTTAAGTATTTGACGTAAAATTAACAAAATTAAAAGAAAAAATAAAGAAAAAAATATTTCAAAAAATAAATACTTATTGAACTTTTGAGATAGAGAGAGAAAAGAAGAGGTGGGGTTGGAAATTTTCGAAGCCAAAAGGAAAACCTCAGCCGCGTGATTACTGTGAGGTTCCCTATGTGTGTTTCGTTACGAATAGCAGGCGGACTTGATCCTAGAGGTGAATGATAGCTTGTCGCGGTCCGCTTGATTTGAAAAAGAAATATTGCAAAATGACCCCAAACCTTTCAGTTCAATGTCTTATAGACCCCTGACCTTCACCTATTGTCAATTAAACACTAAAACTTACTAAGAATAGAGGGATGAGAAGGAGAGGAGGATGGGAGGTGAAGGTGGGAGTGAGTTATTGAACAAATATATGGCTTGGATATAGATTTTTGGAAAGGGGATTAGGACTTCAATATGGGTTTATCAATATTTATTTATCACAATTGGCAAAATGTGGAGTCATATATCAATGTACGTACTAAAAACTAACACATAAGTTGATTTCATCCAAAATCTAACGGGAGTTGGCTGTAGAAGTTAAATTGAAAGATTTTTAATAAGTTCAAGTGTTTAATTGGCAATAGTTTAAGGTCACGTGTCTATTAGACATTAGCTGAAAAATCATTGGTTATTTTGAAAATTTATCAAAGTTAAAACATTTTAAAGCATTTTTACATTTGTATTTAGTAAAACAGTCGTAAGCAAACTTACAAGTGTACTGAAATGGTAATATTACGTAGCGTTTTGACTAAGCCTTGTGATTTATTTATGTTCGGCCACTTATATTCATGGTAAAATTTGATGTTGAGCTGGTCAACTACTCAATATTGTAAATTTGGTCTCAAACTTATTTCAAATACAGGCGACAGAAAATTGATAAATCAATAATACCACGTCGGCACTCCACCGACCCATAGAATCCATTCTCCTAGATGGAACCAATTTATTTTATTTATTTCACCATTAATTTGGTAATTTTATTGACAGTACACATTATATTTAAGGATGATTCAGCGAACAGTCCAAATTAATGGATTGTTAATGCAATTAATCCACCAAATATAGAGTTACAATTGCAGGTCTTTTTGGCATGTTCATTCCAAAAATATCCTTTCAACAGCCACGACATGACCCACCTCCTGTAACCAATTATTCATGGACTGGTGGTTTCTTCAACCTTACTCTTAGTAAGATTCAACATGGGTCCCCCCAATTCCCTATTCCAATGAAAAAATTGTTTAATCATCCCGGGACACCACGTAGTACTCTCGTATGTCCTTTCTCACCACAGGTTGTTACAAATTTTGAACATAATTTTTTATTTTTTAAATTTTTTTTATCGAGACGAATTAATAACTAATAAATAAAATAAAGCAAAATAAAAGTTAAAAAAAAAATTGATGTACCAAAAGGTCGGCACAAATCATGTTTTGACTTATTTTTCACATTTTTTAATTTTTGTACATAATTTTTTAATTTTGTTAAAATTTCTTATTGAGACACACTAATAATGAATAGAAAATTGAGTCAAAATAACAAATTATAAAAAAAATTAGTGTACCGAAAGACCGACACAAACTATATTTTGACTTATTTTATATATTTTATATATTTATTTTTTTAAAATTTTTTACCGAAATGTACCAATAACCAATAAGAAAATTGAAACAAATTAAATAATTATATAAAAAAAAAATTGGTGTACAAATACAGAAGCCAAATAGAACTACAACAGATAATGTTACTTGTTGATCATATGTTATGCATAAATACATAAATCAATTTAAAACAGATGACATTATTCGTTTTTATATTATGTCAAAATGCAGAATATAAATTTAAAACAGATAACCTTTTTTTTGATGTTATCTTATGGAGAGATACAGATAAAAATTACAACAGATAACCTTATCTGTTTTGATTTATTATTATGTTTTTACTATTATGCAGAGATAAAAAAATAAAATTATAATAGATTACATTATGTGTTATGTATAAATATAGAGGCTAATTTACAACAAATAATATTACCTGTTAATTAATCCTAGATTTGAATTTTAACTAATTTTTCCTATATTTAAATAGAACACGTACTAAAAATGCATTAGAAGATTGTTCCACGTGGCACTAGTTGGTTTGCCAAAAATGTCATTATGGAGCGTCTAATTTTGTTACAAATCTGTTTGTATTCAAGCATCTACACATGCAATTCATGCTCCCCATAAGTGCCAATTCTTAACTAAAAATTAATTGCTACAGCTTTATGGAGGATAAATTTGAATTACAGACAAAACAAATTAACGAAAACGGAGGCAAACCTAAATACGCAGCCCACAAAGATTCATTCTCACAAGAAGATCTGGTCGGGCCGTAGTTCACCTCGCGTAGGTTTAGATTAGACCTGAAATATAATCTCAAATTAAGATCTTTTTTTGGTATCCTCTTTTGCTACACTTTTATACGATATTTTATATTTTTTGTAAAAACTTAAACCTTCACTAGTTTAATTTATCAATGAAATATCGTAATTCAGCTACTTTTGTCTTTTATCAACGTTTTTGAAAATCGAAAAGTTACAAAGATGATAAAATCTATAATTTAGAACTCTTGCTCTAATACAATTTTGTTACCCATAATGCAAGTAAATAAATAAATGAGTAAAAGAGAAAACGTGCAAACAAATAGTGGTCCGGTCTAAGTATGTCTACTACCCAGCCTAGTCTTCTGCTCTAGGAGCCACTGTTTCACTATTCAATTTCGAGTAGGTTTGGGTGCCGAACAAACCCTTTAAGTAGCACTCTGCTTTCTAGCTTCCCCAGCCAATCTTCCATTAATACATTTCTAAATGTTGAGCTGAAATCCCTAATGAAAAAGTGAATAAAAAAATTGTAAAACTAAATTCAACAATTGCATGCATCTGTCACGATTGGTTCACCGCATTGCAGAAGCTGGTCGACCGCTTGAAAGAGGCCGATCAACCGCACCTTGTATTCTTAGATAGGCTGTTAGCAAATTAAGGATATCGTGCGTGATCTTTTAAAAGTAAATCTAATAAGTCTTAATGTATGTTCATTAAATTTAACGAGGAGTTTCAAGACAATTTAAACGTGAATAACTTAAATGAATTTTCAATAACCAATAATCCATGAATTTAAAAAATTTGTATTTCAATGTATGATTGAAACATTATTCCTAAGAAATACGAAAAGAATTTTTTTAAGAAAAAAATGTATAAGCAGTTGAAGTATGAAAGTTTTTCTAAGTTAAACACTTTTAGGCATTTCTATATTTACATTTCAGAGGCAACTTGGAATCAAAGTTATCAATCTCATACCAGTAAGCGTATCGGTTTTGGTACCGGTACGGTATGTACCGGTATATCGTTTCAAATTTATCGCTAAAATTAATGTACATATTTTAAATAATATTTTTTAACAAAAATAATATTAAACATATAAAATAAAGCATCACAATTCAAAAATAAATCACTAAACATAAAAAAAAAAGATGATTTTGGCCTCAATTTATGTCTAATTATCAAAAAAATTAATTGAATTTATTATTTTTTAAATACGGACCAATATGGTACGGCATGGCCGGTATCAATCAGAACAGCCCGGAACAGCCCGGAAAGTGGCTAGAACAGTACTCCAATGGTCTGGTATCGTTACGAGGGCGGTACGGGATGTACTAGCTGCTACTGGCTTATACAGGACGGGATTAATAACTTTGATTGGAATAGTAAAAAAGTCGTAAGCAAACTTCACAAGTGTACTAAAATGGTTACACTTAGGTAAAATATTGTGATTCATTTATGTTCGGCCACTTGTATTCGAAGTAGAATCTAAAGACGAGCTGGTCGACTACTCAACACTGTAAACTCGGCCTCGAGCCTATCTCGAACACTCGCCACAAAATATTGATGAATCAATGCCACACGTCAGCATGCCGCCGACGCATAGATTCGTTAACTCAAACCAATTCACGTCACATATTCACCATTAATTGGATAACTTTCTATTTATGAAAAATCTAGAAATACAAATGCTTCAGATACATTCGGACAAATATATGTTTGAAATCGTTGGATGCATGTGAGATTCACAAATTATTGAAGACCTCACATGCACCAACGGTTCTAAACACATCTGGGTCTAGATGTGTTCAAAAATATGTGTTCTTAATATTATACTCTTCTATTTATCATTTAGGGAGTGTTTGGCAGTCTATGTTTCAACTTTTCATTTTTGACTTTTTGGTTTTTTGGCTTTGTGAATTATGACCAGAATGAATTTTGAATTTGGAAGGAGTGTTTGGAAAAAATGTGCAGAATGTATTTTGCAAAAGTAATATAATGGAAAATGGGAATAAAAATGCAAAAAGGAGGTCTAAACCTCCTTTTGAGTTTTTGATCCTAAAGTCTAAAATGAAGAATGAGTTTTTGATCCTAAAAGCCAAAATTCAAAAATGAAAATGGTAAAATACAAAAAAGAGGTGGCCAAACACCCTCTTAATTATTTATCGCCTATTTTGTGAGAACAGGTCCATTTAAATAGAACATATGTACTAAAAATGCAGTACAAGACTGTTCCACGTGGCACAATTTGGTTCGCCAAAAATGTCATTGTTGAGCTTCTGATTCTGTTACAAATTTGTTTACATTAAAGCTCTATACATGCATGCAATGCATGCTTCCCTCTTAAGTGCCAGCTTAAAAATTAATTACAACAGCTTTATGAAGGATAAATTTGAATTAGAAATAAAACCAAGCAAAATTTTTTTTTTTCTTTTTTTAAATATCTGAGTCTCAATCAGCGTATCTCAACTAAGTACAAAATCTTCAAAACAAACATGTTGGACAGGAACAATGCTAAAAAGAGAGTAAATTACGATACAACCCAACAACATGTATACTTAGACGACATGCTTCGTCTAGTGATACAAGGGTAATTTTGTAGAGTAATGTTAAGAACACAGATGTCTCCGAAACCGTTGAATACACTTAGGGCCCTAAATAAGTTTTGAACGTGCATCTAATGATTTCGGATATATCTGTGTTTGAATGTGTCTAGAATATTTATTTTCCTAGACTTTTTCAATTTTGTAACTCCATGCAAGATTGGCTTGAAAGAAGGCACTGTTTGTAATAACCATGAATTTTTAAATAATTTAAAATTAATTAATAATTTATTTTATTATTTAATTCGTGTCTTTAATTATTTTAGTTCAGAATTTTAAATTTTAAAAAAATAAAGGAAGGCCGCTTGAGCAACCTCAGGATTGCTCAAGTGAGTTGTCGAGTTGCAAAATATTAGGAAAGAAATCTAGAGGGGTTTTATTCGGATTCATGGTACTAATTTAAGATTTTCAAATCGATTAACGTTTAAGCATTGGATTCCTTTTGGTTTAAAGCCAAATATCAAGATTAATTTAGAATTTGATGAACGTAATGAATAAAATTCATTTGGAAAAAATTAATTGAGAAAATTCATGAACAATCATTAGGGGAAATTGATTTGTGCCTTGATGAGGGATTTTAATCCGTTTCCTATGTAAACAAGGCTCTAGTCTTAAGAAACTTTGCACCTAAAATTCGTAATCTACATACCAGAAAGTATTTTGAGAGAGAGTCCATTTATTCTCGAGTGTTTTTGCAGTTCTTGAGAAAAGAAAAATCCTAAGGCAAAATTTTGTCTAATTTCTTCCCAATTAGTGTGCAAATTCTTGTGTTTATCTTCAATCCAGGTACGGTTCTTTATCTACCAACTTAGGAAATTTCATTCATGTCTTTAATTTCAGTTTTAGAATAGTATGTATGATCTACGAATTTTTTGAGTTGTTTTAGAAAAATAAAAAAGTTGCAAGTTTTTGGAAAAAGAAGACTCATTCATGCGAGCTCTAGGCCACTCGAGTAACCTTGTTAAATTTTTAAATCACTGCCTGATTTTCAAAAAATGTCAAAGTTTGTCAGAATTTGAATTTTAGTACCGAGCTCTTGGCCATTCGAGCGGCTTGCCCAAAAATACTGAATTTATAGAATACTGATTTGTAAATCGGGACTTCGTTCCAACATCGTTAATTGGTCCATAATGCATGTATGCACTGCATAGGCATACACAATATTTATCTTATTTCCACGGGTCCCTATGGGATCTTGTCTGGGTCGTTTGACCATGAACTATGATGTTTGACCATATTTGCTTACATATGGGTTATAATTGTTGCATATCGTTATGATTGATAAAGTAAAGTTTAAATAGAATTTGCGTGTTCTGGATATGTATTAAAGGACATCGTTTGTGCCGGGTATGGCCATTGTGCTATCCGAGAAGATAGTTGTAATTACAGCCGTTATGCCATCAGATTTATCGTAGATATGTTGAAAGAATGTTAGATAGAGAACTTTGTGAACATGTTGTACTTAGAATTTTTGTGAGGGAAAAACTTAGAATACACCCGGCTCGAATGTTTTCTGTAACACGGAAGCGGAGATTGTTAGATGAACATTATAACGTAGTGGAACTATGTAGTGACAACTAGTGACAATAATTGAAAAGATAGAAAAACTGGTTAAAGGTGCCGCCCGTCGTGGCATGTGTTGATGTCGTCGTCGACCCGTTATTGTGATTGTGTTTTGGACTTCAACTAGGAAGTGAGTGTAGTTGGCTGAAGGTCCGTTGTTTATTCATGGAAAGACTGCAAGCAGGAGGTGGGTGTATTCGGCCATCTGTGAGTGTAGCTCCAGACCCCAAAGGAGTAACAACTAGTGTCTTAGGTGACCTTGAGCCGATAAAAGGGAAGCAGCTATGGTTCGTTAGTATTGGACCTAGTGAAGACACGTTATGGTCGAATCTAGCTTGGGCGATGTAGTTATTAATTTGAGTGAACGACAGAAGTTCCCTTCCTTGTCCAGTCAGTATTCTAGTCGAGTACATAACTTTAGACTACCGTCCCTTGGTAGATAAGACCTTATCAATATCGACTGGGTACCCTATGTCGAATAGTCAGGTAGGAGACGGAGTTTCTCGGTGGAACTTCTAGAAACGTAATAAACCTATGTGTTTACTTAGTTGTTCAGCTTTATTATTTTGTTTATATCGTGTTGCATTCTTGATTTTCTTTCGAATTTGATTTTTCGAGTAATGTTTCCTACTAAGTTTAATTACTTATCGGAGCAATTTTTCTGCTCTGTCCTTTAATTTAATAAATGTAAACATACAAGGATATTTCTACCATTTTATTTCAGACAATGTACTTATTTAATTCTCTAGTGCAATAGAAGAAGTTATCTTTTTAATAATTATTTTGATAAAATAATATTTAAAAAATTTAAATAACGTTGCCGAGATTCGGGGTTTTACACTGTTAGGCAATGGTAAAAGAGATGGCTCTTAAATTCACCCTGCAAATTCAAAATTTAAAGCATTAGAATATGAGTGGTATCTTAATTTATTAACAAGAATGAAATTATTACTTTCCAAACAGAAATTATGTACAATTAATGCCCGGATTCTTTGTATAAGTAACAAATTTATATGCCAGAAAAGAAATTAAATTTTTTTTTATAATCTGATGTGGCATGACGCTCCAAATGTGTGGCTCCTACACATATATCAGTATAAATATGGGCAGATTGGCTCAATCTTTCTCAGACAAACCATTTTAGGGTTACTATCACTCATCATTTCTCTATTAGGGTTTCTGCTAAAAATAGTCACTCAAAAAAATGGAGGACACAAGCAAGAAGTATGTCTTAAGGCTACCATCCTTCAACAGTCCACCATTTTCTCCCAACACCTTCACCACAACTCCTCGGCCCACCACCATTCCCTTGGCCAATGGTTCATGTGAATTAGGGTGTCAACAATCCTACTCCGCGAAACATGGCGAGGCAGATAGCAATGAGACCAAGCCTCATCTAGAGTCGCTCGAAGGCACGACTCATCTTCCATCACTGGATAATACTGTTTCAGATGACAGGCTCCAAATTCCACCTCTACTCTTTAGGAATCCAATCAAAGCTGTTACGTCGTCGCTTGATAACCACGGTGATGTCACTGTCAAGACTGAGCTAGGGATCGACTATGAAATGAGATGGAGGCATAACATGGACCCTAACATAGATGATAAAAAGTTTAGAAGGTGATTCTCTTTTTCTTGTTATGTTGCTCTTGTTTTCCATTTATTCTAGCTTATTAGTTATCAATTATTTTTGAAAACCTGTATGAATTTATGGCAAATTAAGAACAGTTAACATATACAAAGTCATAAAAAAGAACTTCTACTTGTTTTGTATGCAGGATTGTATCCAACCGAATTTCGGCTCAAAAATCTAGATTGAGAAAGCTTCAGTACCTCAACGATCTGGAACAGAAGAAAAAGGATCTACAGGTATTATTCGGTACAAGTGCATCCAACGTACGGTAGGTACTACACGTACTGTGAACGAGCCTGCCACACATTAAATGCACTGTGATATCATTCTGTCACGCTACATTCCGAACTCTTTTTGGAGAATCTTTTTCTTTTCTCTTCACTGAACTCCTTATGTATGTATATGTGCAGCTGGAAGTAGCACTGCTAGCCCCTCGTGTAGAAAGTGAGAAAGAACAGCAGAAACAGCTGCAAATTGAGAACCATTTCCTAAAAGAAAGGATGAGTATTTGTGAAGATAGAGCCAAACTATCACTTGGTAAGTACCCTGTCTTTCAAATCATGTTTTTGATTTTTTATCAAGTCTAAAATTAATTTTTGGATATAATGCACTAACTTCCCGTATAACAAATGCAAGGACCTATCCTGAGGAATTCTGATACTTCCTCAGCTACATATACTGGCCTCTCTTACTTTATAAATTATTTAGCATATTTTAATCTGCCGTTAACTTCCTACTAACACCATTTGTTTTCATTCATAAAAGACTAAAATACCCCTCTTAAATTTTCTTATCTCCCTTTTCTGTATACAATGTACACACAAATCAATAAACTAAATGTATATTAAAAAGATATAAAAAAAAAAAAAACTTAAGAGTGGTATTTTAGTCTTGTATCAATAAAACTAAAGGTGTTAGTATGAAGTTAAAGTGTAAGAGAATCTGCTAAATAATTTCTGAAGTAAAAGTCGTCAGTGCATTTATTAGAATCTCAAGGGAGGTCCCTGCATTTGTCAGAAACCTCATGGGAGGTTAGTGCATTTTTCCCTTTTTATTATTTTCAGTGTAGCATCGTTAACTTTTTCCGATTTCAAACTATATTTTTATACTTTTTCAATTTCTCCCGTCGATAAAAGAAATGCAAAAAAAATTGACGAGTAAGCTTACAAGAATTCAAATAATATCCACTGTCCTTAATAAATAAAAAATAATTTTACTCCTTCCATGTATGTTTTTTTTGAAAGGCAAAAAGAAGATAATTTTATTAATCAAGGTACGTGTACAATGATTAAAAGGACACCCGTCATAAGAAAGCATCACAACGGAAAGAGAGGATCCCAACTAGGTTGGCACCCTAACAACCGACAATCATTTGCTAAACGGGAGACCAACAGGAAAACTATAGGTTGGAAAGGGACCAACCAAGAAGAGTTACATGATAACCTCATATACTATAGAACAAAATCAACAACAGAACCACTCCTAAATACCCTCCCAAAACACTGCCTCCAGATCATGAGCTAACAGGCAGCAACGCTCTGATCTACCGAATCAGCCCTCCATGGATAATCCCTGTCGAATTATACATGATATCTCCGAGAGAAAATGGCTTATCCTTCAAATGATCGAGAAATCCGGTGATGCTTCTGATCTTGAGGTCGTACCGGAACTTTGGCCAATTTGGAATTTCCCCGTTGAACAAGATGCCATTTCTCAATTTCCAAATTGACCAAATCATCATTGACGGAATTATCTGCCATAGGGAGATCGCCCACTTGCCCGATCTACTTAAAGACGCCCAACTGGACCACCAAGAAAGCAACCCGGCCATCGATTTAGGAGGCACCCACACTACATCCCACCACGAAATGACTTCACACCATGTCCTCCATACTGGATCACAATGAAGGAGAAGATGATCTTGCGATTCAAGTTCCTTCTCGCAGAATTTACATTGCGCATCCTGGACCCGGATAATTCCTCTCTGTAGCAACATTTCTGCTGTTTTGACCTTCCCCCTCCACGCTAGCCAAGCAAAGAAATGAACTTTGGGGGGGGCAGAGTGACTTCCAAACACATACTGGAGGAGATGATTGATCTTGCTCCCTCGATTGTTGAAGTACCTCACACATGGCCTTAACTGAGAAATACTTCCCATTATCTAGTGAACACTGTAACTCATCCTCCCTATCTGATCTTTGAATCCCTAGCTCTACCCAACATGAAATTAATGAGTCCATTTCCTCCCTTTCCCATGAGTACATGTCCCTTCGTAAAATTAAGGCTTCCTCCACCCCACTTGTTTGAAATAGGACTTCCAATCTCTCCTGTTTATTCACTACAATCTGGAAAATGTTGGGAAATTTGAAACACCAAGCTAGTCCGTTCCGATCCCATCTATCCATCCAGAGTCTGATATTCTTTCCATTCCCCACTCTAAACCATAGTTTATTCGAGAACATCTCGAACGTTGCTGGATCTTTGTGTTGTAGACTGATAATGCCTCTCCAAACTGGAGACCCTTCCATGTATGTTTATGTAATGGATTAGTGATTTAGTATTTGGTTATGGGGCAGAGGTGGTAGAAGAGAACAGGAAAGTGATAAGGAGGCTGAAGGAACTGTATGCGGCTCAACAAAACATGTATATCCAAATAGAAGAAGAGACGCCATTGATGATGTCACCTGGTAATACCAAGCTGTGGAACACCAGCAGCACAAGGGTTAATCATGAGCAGGTGATGGGGGATTCCATTTCCAGGGAAAATGAAGGTAATGAAGCAGACCCAATCGTAGTGGAGGACCAGGATCTCAGCTTCAACTCACTCACCATCGATCCTCCAAATAGCTTGATCTGAATTTCGCGTTATTTCTTTCCTGCATTTAATTTATACAGTTTGTGTGCTTTTTTGTTCGTTTAAACTGCATTAGACTATGGGTGAATTTGGATTGAATGATTGTTTTTAAAGACAGTGAATATTATGGGGTGTTTGGGAGTGATTTTTTTAGGTATTTTTGGATTCTGGGATTCTGATTCTGTAACTTTAGATTTTGAAAAATTTATAATCAGAATCTGTGCTGTGTTTGGTAAAACTGTGTAAAATAAATTATGAATCTGTGAGGCATTTAGTAGTATAATCAAGTTATTAGATTGTGGATGAAAAATTAACTATAATGCCCTTATATCGTGGCTCCTTATTTGTATATTTGGACAATTTCCCCTTATGTATTTTAAAATGTAGTCAAATAATTTTTATATTTACAAATTGAATTAATCTTGAAATACAATAATCATAAAAACACGTAAAATATATTTACCCTCTTCTATTACATTGCTATTACCACGACATACAAAATATATTACCTCCACTTATTATAATACCATAAATTATATAAGGGCAGTATTTGTAAATTATTAAAAAAATTAAAGGTAGAATGGTAATAAAATTTCAAAATTCAAAATCAGAATCTCGAAAGTAGCTCCAGACTTCCTTTTGAAATTATGGCCCCAAAGATCTATTTTGAGAATCCCAGAATTAGCATCTCAAACACCTCAAAATCTCATAATGCATGAAAATTCCAGAATCTCAAAAATACTTCCAGAATCACTCTCAAACACCCACTTAATCATTTGATATTTTAGGATTCTTTTGTATAATTTTTCATCAATTTTTTGTGTTTTTTTATTTGCGAGAGAAATCGAAAAGTCATAAAAATATAGACCAAAAGTTGAAAGAAAATTAATAAGGCGATGCTAAATACATGAAAAACAATGAAAAGGCTATTTCTTCCAAAAAAAAGATCATCTTTGGTTAGTGAACTTTTGAAACTTTTAATCACAATTTATTACTTTCTAAATTGCTCTCGTCAAATTGATAAGAGTTGAGAAAAATGACAAAAAATAACAGTAACATTAATACCAAACTATTCTAAGGGAAAGAGGGATGTGGTTTGTGGTCATAAATTCTGTTATGGACATTAAGTGTGTGATTTTTGAATTTATTTACTTTGTAATTGAAATGAGAAAGCTGGAGTCTTATTGAGCTGCAATCCATGGACACGGTTAAACTTAGTGAAAAAATTAAAAAATATCTATGATTTCAAAATTAAAATCGAAATTTTTTTCCCAATTCAAAATTATTGATCATGATTCAATTATATTTGTAATCCCACAAATCTAAATGAATCATGATTTTTAATTATAAATTCGGAAAAAGTTTTCTTTGTTTGAATTTCGTAAGTGTTTTAGAAAATAAGAAATTCAGATTAGCTGAACTGTTTTAGTCCCACATGCATATAAGCATAATTGCCAGCTTATTAATTTGGTGATATGAAGAAAAATAAATAACTGTTTGTAAGCCTATTGCTCGAGGAGCCTCGTCGCCTATTAATGTGGATTTTATCTCAAAGTATATGTATAGCATATCAATATGTGACAGGGACAATGTGTTATAAAAAGAAGAAGAAGGAAAAGTAGTAAATAATGTCTCATATGCAACAACTATTTGTTTTGTCTTACTACTTACATCATTAATTAAATGCGTCATTAATTGTAACTACACCATTAATTGTTAATTATTGTGGCACAACTCTATATTTTGACATGGCTAGATAAGTTTCTAACATTTTTACTATTCTTGTTTGATGTATGTGGCCTCACGGAATGCACGTAAAACCAATATATATTGGATGACTGCAGACATATTAGTATCAGAACATCTATGTGCGTAATATTTTAAATCCTAACATAAAATTATGTAAAAGAGGGGAATGAAGTTGAATGGTAAACCCAGGTGAACTTGGGATAAGCAAAGAACCACTTGAACTAGCTTGACTTCGATTCGAGTATCTTCATAAGGATGATTAATGATATTTGTCACTTAATTAAAAGGATCTTACATCTCTTTATCTGTTTAAAATACCTTATTCCAGAAGATTTTAGGTATTTTTTTGCACTTATTTTCCTTTTTTCATGAAAATTTTGTGGGGTTCATATAGCTTATCTGATAATAATTTTGTTATCTATTTCCTATGTTGGTTCTCAAAATGTTCAAAAAGTGGAGACAAAAATATGTCCTACTCCTCTGAGGACTTCGATCGTGTAAAAAATAATAAACAATTTTGATCACCAAAATAAAACCAAGAAGGATCTACAAAAAGGCGAACAGAACAGTCTAGTCATCCACAAATGGGCGAATGAAACAGTCTAATCCCTTAGGAGAGATCCAATCCCTTGTTTACAGAAGCCTGGAAAAACTTGCTTCCATCAATGTCCTCATAACCAACCTTAGATGTCTAATGAAGCAGCCATTCACTCAAGACGCAAATGAAAAGTCTCAATAATCTTTACCAGTAGAAGTATAAAACAAGTTTAGGAATACAAATCATTCGTACACATTCTGAATAGATGTATCCGAAATCGTCGAATACTCGTGGAGTCCTCCATAACTATGTGAGTCTCACATGCATTCAGACGTGCACGAATAATTTGTTTTCTTAGACTTTTTCAAATGTACATTATATGCCACTGGGTAAATCTAAAAACTTATTCGGTATATCATATAAATCAACTTCCAAATCCCCTGGAATGGTAAAATGAAAACGAAAAGATCCCAACAGGGACTTCCCTGTTCAATCTATATAGATAAATCCCTACACCTAACAACCATTTTCACCAAAGAATGAAAGAAAAAATATCCCGAAAAATTTAGAAAATTTTGATTTTACGCTCAATGCATTTCAAACATTGAGGAGGAAAAAAAATGGATTTGACTTCATAATTTGCAGCTCAGTTTTCCCACTTTTAACTTGATTCAGAAGCCAAAATCTCAAGTTCAACCCACTAGAGAGGAGATGATTTTGGTGTGGCTCCCTCAGGCCCCAGAGCTGTAATCTCCTTAACCTTCTAGTGACCTCCTTTATTGTTGGTCTCCGTCTTCGGTCAGAATGAACACAATCTCTTATCCCATGGATACTTGAACGTTTAAAACACATAAATGACATACGACTAGTTATTGTGGATATATTTTCTATGATAATATTATGCGTATCTTGTAGCCGTGATGCAACTTGATTCGAGTTTTGGCTTTAACCAAAAGCTGTAATAGACTAAACTTTTGTATTAGTCAAGCACTGTAATTTAACCGTGTTATGCATTTAGCCAAATTAAGATTATTTCCGAAATTATATCTAGTCATATTGTGCCCCTTTTAGTCTAACGGTCTTTTAGTATAAACTTTAAACTTCTATTATCCGGTACAGTAGCGAAAGAATATAATGTCAGAAAAAGTATATTGATTGGGAACATGACGATCGGGAGTATAGCGGTTGGGAAGCATCGGTTGGTTGGGCAGTCGGAATCGTTATCGTTCGAGAGCACCATACTTGATATACATTAAATTAGAAATATTGATTCGAAATATATGATAAGGTCATTGATGTTACAAAAGCCTATTCGAAATAAATGACAAAGTCATTCTTGGGACAATTAATGAAACTATACGACATGGTCATAGTTTAGATATTTGACAATGTTATCGATACCGTACCGTACCAGCCGGTACGTACCGTTTTGGCAAAAAAACGGTACCAAGTACCTCTAGTACCGTACCGTTCTCCATACCGGCCGGTACCGGCCGGATACCGGCCGTACCGGCGAATACCAGCCGGTACCGGATTTATTTTTTTTTAATTTTTTTTAAGAATTGCGGAAAAATTTAATTTTTTTGGGCTTTCTCTCTATAATTTATATATATATTGATAGTTGCGATAAATCCGGTACGGTATCCGGTACATGACCGGTACCGGTACGTACCGTACCAGAAGGAAAATCGGTACCCAAACTGATCCGGTATTCAGAACATTGATATTTGATTCGAGTCGAGTACTCATGGAACATTTCGAATTGATATACATTATCGTAGTTATAACTTCAATTACACTAATTCGGTTAAATCTTATACTTATTATTTTCACACTTATTTTATTGTATGATGTTACTAAACCTTGATTACTTATTTGAGGACCACACTTCAGATTCTACGAGATCACTAGCTTTACGCTAAAGTTAGCAAGTGAGACTTTTGGATGAAATGAGTCAAATTCCTAGGACCCATTGTGTTAGAGAAAGGAATCTCCATCGACGACAGCAAGATCGAAACAATCAAGGATTGGTAGAAGCCTACTTCAGTTTTCGAGGTTCATAGCTTTCTAGGATTAGCCAATTATTATAGACGATTCATTGGACTTTTCGGCTTTGGCCAAAACAATGACTCGGCTAACTCAGAAGGGAATCAAGTTCGAATGAAGCGATGCGTGCGAGAAGTCTTTCAGGAGTTGAAGACTAGACTAACCAATGCCTCTATCCTTATCGTTCCATGACGAGATATTGGGTACGTTGTCTACTGTGATACATCGAATGATGGATTTGGCTGTGTACTTATGCAAGAAGGGAAAATCATAGCCTATGGATCTCACCAGCAGAAGATACATGAGCAGAACTATCCGACTCATGACCTAGAACTTATCGCGGTAGTACATGCACTTAAGATCGGCGTCATTACCTCTACGGTGAGAAGTTTGAAACTTTCACGGACCACAAAAGTCTTAAGTACATATTCACTCAGAAGGACCTGAATACGAGACAACGGCGCTGGATGGAGTATCTAGAGGATTACAATTTCACCTTGTCCTATCACTCGGGAAAGTCTAACATAGTAGCAAACGCACTTAGTTACAAGTCTCGAGGACACGTCGCCAGCCTGACAGTCAAAAAGGGAAGCTGATGAATCAAATACAGGAGTAACAGAATGAGCAACAAGGAGGAGCTTATCTATGTGCACTGATAGTTATGCTGGTACCTTATGAAGAAATCCTGAAGATACAGACCCTTGACTCAGAGTCAGATCTTGTCAAGAGTCGACTAGCTAAGGGAGAAGCAGCAGCATGATGAACTATTAGAGCAGATAGAGGATTGAGATATCTTGGGTGTCTTTTCGTACAAGATTTCGGTACACTCAAAGAATCAGTACTGAAAGAGTTCCACAAGTCAAACTTTATCGTTCACCCTGGAGGGAATAAGATATACAAGGATTTGAGATGAACTTATTGATGGATCAGAATGAGGAGAGACATGGCCAAGTACGTAGCCATTTATATCACGTGTTAGCAAATCAAGGCAGGACATCAGAAACCTATAGGAACATTACAGTCGTTACCTATACTAGGATGGAAGTGGGAACATATAGCGATGAATTTTGTGAGACAGAACTACCAAAGTCAGTTCAGGGACACGATGCCATTTGGATTGCCATAGACCGTTTGACTAAGTTGTTGCACTTCTTTCCGATCAAGCTATCTAACACAATGGATTCATACAGCCAACTGTATGTCAAGGAGATTATCAGACTGCACGGTGTACCAGTATCTATCGTATCTGACAGAGACCCGAGATTCATGTCAACTTTTTAGCAGAGATTAGAGAAGGCCTTAGGAACCGATCTTCATATGAGCACAACTTTTCACCCTCAGACAGATGAGCAGTCAAAGCGAACCATACAGACCTTGAAAGATATGCTTAGAGTGTGTGTCCTAGATTTCTGAGATAATTGGGAGAGACATCTACCACTAGTAGAATTTACTTACAATAACAGCTATCAACCGAGTATCGAGATGGCATCATACAAAGCACTCTACGGATGTCCATACCGATCACTTATATGTTGGAGTAAAGTTTGAGAGACCAGCATTTTGGGACCAGATCTTGTGCAAGAGACCACAGAGGAAGTCAAAGTTATCCGACAGCGACTTCTGATAGCACAGAGCAGACAAAAGATTTACACTGACAAAAGAACCAAACCTCTGACCTTCAACGTTGGAGATCAAATTTTCTTGAAGATCTCATCGCGTAGAGGAATCATCAGATTTGGGAAAAAAGGGAAGCTATTGCCACAATATATTAGACCGTTCGAGATATTACATCGCGTCGGAGAAGTTGCTTATCTTTTAACACTTTCACCTTAGATTGATCGTGTGCACAACGTGTTCCATGTATCCATGCTTCGCAACTATATGGCACACCCAAGCCACATCCTCAATTGGAAAGAAGTCATCATCGACGAAGATACCACTTACGAAAAGCAACCGATACGTGTCATTGACCATGGAGAGAAGATTTTACGAGGAAAGACCATCCATCTTGTCCAAGTGTTATGGCGTCACTGCAATATTGAAGAATCTACATGGGAAAAAGAGGACATCATCCGAGCCAATCACCCACACATTTTTATTTCGGACACTTTGTAATTTCAAGTATGAAATTCGTTAAGGGGGATAGGTTGTAATGACCTAAAATTTTTATTCGAAATAGAATATTCTGAGCAATCTTTTTACGCCTACAATTAAAGTTTTACATTTCATACATGCACGTATATATACATATTGGCTCGAGTTATTTTATATATGTATATGTATATGTGTTGAGTCTTTATTTTATTTTTTATTTTAGTTATAACAATATATTATTGTACTATTATAAAAAATAATAATAACTAATGCATATACATGTACTTGTTTCTTGAAATTAATAATTAGTTACGTATCAATGGTATATATATTATATGACTTATTATATAAATTCATATTATATATTACTAAACACACATATAGCAACATATATATGTATATATAAACTCATGCATATCCATCTCTTTCTCTCTCTCTTTCTCTCGGCTCCCCCCCAATCACCTCTCCCGACGACCTGTCCCCTCCCGCAGCGGCGGATCCAGAAATTTCATACAGGGGGGTCACTTATTTAGAATAAACTTTGAAAAAAATTCTCATAAGTCACAGTGCAATATAATAAGAGCAAATTTAACTTTAACATTCATCATCGAGCAAAAAAATTCTAACATTAACTATTTCAAAAGCTTAAAAACATAAGCACAAAAAAGGACATCCCCCTAAAAGCTTTTACAATTCACCTCGACGGGTTTTCATCTTTTGAAAATTTTGCATAATTACATCATTATCAATCTTGTCAAAAATATCTCTTTCTATGTATACCACCAAGCTATTATTTAACCATTGATCATTCATTCGGTTATGCAAACGATTCTTCACAATATTCATCGCTGAAAACACCCTTTCAACAGTAGCAGTCGCAACCGGTAAGATCAATGCCAAAGTCAAGAGCAAGTAAACTAAGGGGTATACTTTGTCTCTCCCTGTCTCCACCATTTTTCTTGTAAGATCAGTAAGTCCATTCAACCTCGAGAAATCATCGTTAGATCGCATGTCAAAAATATACGTATCAAGCTGATCAGAAAGCACCATAAGCTCCACTGGAGAAAATTCTTTTGGATAAAACTCAGCAAGGCGAATCAATTTATCCTTAGCAAAACTAGAAAAGTAGTTGGATGGATTCAAACATGCCACAGAAAGTAACAACTCACTATTTTCCTCGGTGAAACGACCATTTAGTTCTTGAAGTTGCATATCTATAACACTAACGAATACCTCAACGCGGTAATGATGAAAGTTGCTGACTTCTTGCGCTTTTCGCTTGCCTTTCCCCCGAGCAACAAAAGAATCATCCATATTGGGGATATCAATTCCTCTCTTTTTACAAAAAGTAGAAACTTCGTCAAGTAAAGAATCCCACCCCGTATCCCTCATCACTTGGAGTCTTCTTTTGGACATTCGAACTAAATTCAGAGCATTCACAATATCTTGATCTTTCCTTTGTAGTGCTTGTGATAACTCTGATGTAATAGCCAATACTGCTTTCATCAAGTGAAGACTGAGTTCAAATTCAAAAGACTGCATCAAGTTCCTCATTACCTTTGCTTCCGATCGTTGTTCTGAGTTTGTTCCATCCTCGGAGATGATTTGAAGCACATCAATTACTGCGGAAAACATACTTATTAAGCTAATTAAAGTATTATAGTGCGAACCCCATCGCGTATCCCCAGCACGCTTGAGATTGGTTTCTTGATTTAAACCTTGGCCACTTGAAAGCTCTCCAATACTAAGTGCCTTAACAACATTGGCAACTTGTATTTCTCTAAGCATATCACAACGTTTACATGATGCTCCAATAATATTCACCACTTTAGTAACTACATAAAAGAGCATAGAAATATCTGGATGATTCTTTGCCACTGCCACAAGAGCTAATTGTAATTGATGCGCAAAACAATGGACATAATATGCACAAGGATTCTCATTTAGTATTAATGTCTTAAGGCCATTGAACTCACCTTGCATGTTACTCGCCCCATCGTAGCCTTGGCCCCTCAATCTAGACATACTTAATCCAAGTCGAGAAAATAGATTTTCCACAGCTTTCTTGAGCGAGAGAGCATTGGTGTTTGCAACATGCTCAATGCCCATAAAACGTTCAATCACATTCCCCTTTTTATTGACATAGCGTATTGAAACTGCCATTTGCTCTTTGATCGATATGTCTCGCGCTTCATCTACCAAAATCGAAAATAATGCATCATCAAGATCTCTCACAATAGCTTTCATAGTTTCAAATGCAGCGGCACTCACAATGTCCTTTTGAATATCAGGAGCAATCAACTTCAGATTATGTGGAGCATTATTCAATGAAACAACTTTGACTACTTCATTATGGTCGGCAAGAAACTTCAAAAGTTCAAGAAAATTGCCTTGGTTACTTGATTCTTCTGATTCATCATGAGCACGAAATGCAAGTCCTTGTCTTAGGAGAAACCGGATACAATCAACTGATGCATTTAGACGGATTCGATAATTAGCTTTTGCTTCATTTGTTTGCTTGTCAATGACCGTTTGAATGTGTTGTCTTTGGTTTATCAAGTCTTGACATTTACCCCAAGCTTGATTATGAGCACTATTAGGGCCTCCCACGTGAATATAAAGTTTGTTCTTCTTCTTCCAATTTGAGAAACCCTCGCCAACAAAAGAATCACCACCCGCTTGATCTCCGATATCTGGCTTGAAAAGATAGCAACAAAGGCAAAACGTAGCATTTGTTGCTATGCTATACTCTAACCACGTAGGAAACTCACCAAACCACGCCGGATTAAATCGTCGCTTCTTATCTACAAATAGTGTCTTCGGAAAATTGTGCTCACGAGGTTGAAAGGGTCCCTTTTGCAAATAGTGCCTCCGAATTTGGTCTTGCTCATTAGTACCATAGTCACTAATTTTGGGCCGTAGTCCAGGATCGGCTTGAAGATTAGCCAAATTAATTTCAACACGTTCTCTTGGTGGTTGAGAATTCTCAGCCTCCCTTTCTAAATTAGCCACATCTACTTCGACCAAGTTAATTTCGACACGACTTTGTTTCGGTGGTCGAGGATTATCATCCTCCTCCAAATTAGACGTCGCCAACTCATCTACTTGTGATACGCGTTTGAAATATTTTTCCATAACTAACTGGTAAGAGAACAAAACAGAGACATTAAGGAATAAACAATGGGACAAAGCACTAAAAAAAACACGAAACAATGAACATATACTAAACTAGTCAAATAAACTAGGGTACTTTCATTGAATCCAAAATTACATCAAATAAACAATCCACTGGGAGGTCCAGGGGATCAGCCGAATGGGACCACTGGTCCACCACAATCCACAAACTTCCAAATCCAATAATATATTAAAGGCTTCCATCAGTCCATGTTCCAACTTCCAATACATATCACTGATTTCATCAGTTCACCACAATCAATAACTGCAAGGACCAGTGGACAGTGGATAGTGGACCACAAACGGCTTCTACTTCCAGTCTTCCAGTATTATAACCCGGGTTGCAGTTGGCAGAGGAGAGAGAGTTACCAGTGGACAGTGGTGGCGATGGCTACTGAAGACCGGAGCAAACGGTGGAAACGGATGAGCAGATGTGGGCGCGGGGATGATCTGGACCAGCGGCGGAAACGGATGAGGTTGCTTCAAGCCCTTAATGTCTAGCTCCCTTAAAAACCCAAAACTAAAACCTAAATTTACTTTCTATATAAAAAAAAAAAATCTTGGAATTTCAGGGGGGTCACGTGACCCCCGTGTGCCCAGCCCCAATCCGCCCTTGCCCTCCCATCAGCCACCAACTCCTCCCATCCTACACCCAATTGCAGCCCTCTCCTATGCTTGCAAGAACACCATCATTCATGGCTATTCATTTCTCCTCCGTTGGATTTTCGGAAATCACTCACGGCCATGGATCAAAGCCAAACCTTTGCCTATAAAAGGAGAGGCCCCTCTCCTCTCTAAGACACCCAAGAGCTGCAGAAGAGAGAAGGAGCAGGAGAAACGGGTGAAACTCCGCCGAACTGAGCCGGTGATCAAAACACGTTGAAATCACGCCAAAACTTTGAACCCATGTAAGATTCATATTCTAGAGTTTCCGGTTTAATGTTGCAAGGTGTTACAAGATCTGTTAGAAGAAGAACGGTGTCGCACGTGCACCAGCAGTCCCACCGGAAAAATCCCAACGAGGAAGATGAAGCTTCTCTTTTTTTGAATTTTTATCCCATTTATTACACTTAGCCCCTTTACGAATATTATAACCAAATTTGTGTATATATAGATTCCTACTTTATGTTTAGCCCATTTAGTATAGATCTAAGATAATTACAAAAAATGTCACTTTTAGTATAATTATAAAAATTGTTTACATAATTGCCCCCAATTTATATAATTATAGTTAAACCTATTACTTTATTATAAATAAATTATAATTTAATCACTATACTTATAAATATTATTATTTTTATCCTTAGATTCGACCCTATAAATATATTTCTAAATCTTATCTCACATTAAATTTTATTTAATTCATAAACACACTTTAAATTAAGTTACATTATTATCCTTGTATTAAAATTTTATAAGTTCGGATAAAACTCTATTAATTTATATGCACATTTTAAATTAAGTATATTATTCTTATATTATAATTAAGATTGGGTAAATCTTATTAAAAATTATAAATTCATTTAATTTAAATTATATTCTTACTCTTATATTATAATTATACAAATTATTTTGGAATAAATTTTTTTAGACAAAAAAAATTAAAATTTTATTTACTTTATTATGTATCAAATCTTTTCGTTACGTGATTACCATTTCAATTGTTAGAAATCATTGATGAGCATTAGATACTATGAATATACTCTAATTACTTGAGCGATGATTAATTTTTGATATTCAGGGTGTCCCGTGGATATCCAAACATTAAAGCACAAAATGATATATGATTAATTGTTGTGGATATATTCCCAGTGAGAATATTATGCGTGTCTTATAGCCGTTATATGAGTTGAACCGAGCTTTAATTTTGACCAAAATGTGTTATAGATCCAATCTCTTGCATCACCTAAGCGCTGTAATTTAGCCGTGTTATGGGTTTAGCCAAATTACGCTTGAGCCAAAGTTATATCTAGTTCTATCGTACCTTTTTTAGTCTAACAGTCTTCTAGTATAAACTTTAAACTTATATCATTCAGCACAATAGCGAAAGAATATAATATTAGGGAGAGCATATGATGGGAACATGACGATCGGGAGCAAGCGGTTGGGGCGCAGGGCAGTTGGTCGGGCAATCAAGATCATTATCGTTCGGTAGCACCATACTCGATATACATTAAATTAGAAATGTTGATTCAAAATATATGATGAGGTCATTGATATTAGAAAAGCTTATTGGAAATAAATGACGAAGTCATTCTTGGAACAATTGATAAAATTATATGACATGCTCATACTTTAGAATATTTGATTTGAGTCGAATACTCATGGAACATTTCAAATTGATGTGCACTGTGATAGTTATGACTTCAATTATACTATTTCGATTAAATCTTCTACTTATTGTTTTCACACTTATTTTATTGCATGATATCACTAAACCTTGATTACTTCTATATGTTTACACATTGCATATCATATTAATGCTCAAAAATATTAAAAAGAAAATTTAAGGGAAGAGTAACTTATTGAGTGTCAAAACTCATGTTACAATTTTCTCATGCCCTTGTTGTTTCATACCAGGTATCGACGACGATGGAGTTGGACCAAATTATACACCGTACGATGATGCTTACCGCGCAAAAGACACGATGGAGCCATGGTTCACTTAGACTAGATTGTAGACTGCTCTGACTTTACTTTAAAGTCTTTTTGATGTAAACAGTCTCTTTTGAAATGTATTTTGACTATCTCCTGTATCAAACTCGTATTTCAATATAATGATGTTGTTATGGTTACTTCACTCTTTTTATTAATTACGTGTTTGAAATTCGAGGCGTTGCGAAAAAGATGGAAAAATTGGTTAATGGTGCCCATCGTGGCATGTGTTGATGTCGGGCGTCGATCCGTTATTGTGATTGTGTTTTGGACTTCAACTAGGAGGTGTGTGTAATCGGTTAAAGGTCCATTGTTTATTCACGGACAGACATCAAGTAGATGTGGGTTATTCGGATGGAGATGACTTTGAGGTCGTCAGTGAGTGTAGCTTCGGATCCCGAAAGAGTGCTGATCTAGTGAAGACACATTATTGGTCAGATCTAACTACGGTGATTTAGTTGTTAACTTGAGTGGACAATAAAAGGTCTCTTCCTTGTCGGGTTAGTATTCTAATCGGGTACATAATCTTAGACTACAGTTCCTTGGTAGATAAGACCTTATCAATATCACCTGTGTACCCTATTTTGGATAGTTTTGTAGGAGAAGGAGTTTCTCGGTAGAATTTCTAAAAACATAATAAATGAAAACATAATGAACCTATGTATTTATTTAGTTGTTCAACTTTATTATTTATCGTGTTGCATGCTTGATTCTCTTTTACGTTCGATTTTTCGAGTAATATTTCTTACTGAGCTTAATTACTCTCCGGAGCAACTTTTCTTGCCCTGGCATTTCACGGAAAATGGAGATGTGGAGATGGAGTTTCCGCCACAACAAGAAGGGCCGGTGGTCATTGAAGAAAAGTTTAGCACGTGACCGACTTATCTTTAGCTTAGTTTTGCTTTATCCTTTAATTTAATAAATGTAAACCTACAGGGGTATTTATATTATTTCATTTCAAACGATGTACTTATTTAATTTTTCATTGAAATAGAATAAGTTATTTTTTTAATAATTATTTTGATATATAAAATAATATTAAAAATGAATAACGTTGTCGAAATTTTTGGCTTTACACTATTAGGCAATGGTAAAAGAAATGACTCTTAAATTCACATTGCAAATTCAAATTTTAAAGCATTAGAATATGAATGGTGTCTTAACTTATTACCAAGAATGATTTATTACTTTACAAATGGAAATTATGTAACAAAATTAATGCCGGGATTCTTTGTATAAGTAACAAATTTATATGCCAGACGCACCAAATGTGTGGCTCCCATACATATATCAGTATAAATATGGGTAGATTGGCTCAATCTTTCTCAGACAAACCATTTTAGGGTTACTATCACTCATCATTTCTCTATTAGGGTTTCTACTAAAAATAGTCTCTCAAAAAAATGGAGGACATGTGCAAGAAGTATGTCTTAGGGCTACCATCCTTCAACTGGCCACCATTTTCTCCCAGAACCTTCACCACAACTACTCGGCCCACCACCCTTCCTGCGGCCAGTGATTCATGTGAATTAGGTTGGCAACAGCTGCAACCCTACTCCACGAACCATGGCAAGGTGGATAGCAACAATACCAAGTCTCATCTAGAGCCGCTCGAAGGCACGACTCATCCACCATCACTGGATTATACTATTTTAGATGATAGGTCCCAGATTCCACCTCTACTCTTTAGAAATCCAATCAAGGTTGTCATGCCGTCACTTGATAACCATGGTGGTATCACTATCAAGACTGAGCTAGGGATCGACTATGATATGAGTTGGAGGTGTAACATGGTTGACCTTAACATAGATGATAAAAAGTTCAGAAGGTGATTCTCTTTTTCTTTTTATGTTACTCTTTTTTTACATTTATTCTAGCTTATAAGTTATCAATTATTTTTGAAAATCTTTATGAAATTTATGGCAAGTCAAGAAGAGTTAACATAAACGAAGCCCTAGAAAAAGAACTTCTACTTGTTTTGTATGCAGGATTATATTCAAACGAATTTCAGCTCAAAAATCTAGATTGAGAAAGCTTCAGTACCTCAACGATCTGGAACAGAAGAAAAAAGATCTACAGGTAATGTTCAGTACAAGTACATTCAACCTATGTTAGGTACTACACATATTGTGAATGAGCCCACCATACATTAAATCCGCTATGCGATATCATTTTGTCACGCTAATTCCAAACACTTTTTTGGAAAATCTTTTTGTTTTGCCTTCACGGAACTCGTTATGTATGTATATGAGTGAAGCTAGAAGTAGCACTGCTAGCCTCTCGTCTAGAAAGTGAGAAAGAGCAGCAGAAACAGCTGCAAATTGAGAATCATTTTCTGAAAGAAAGTATGATTATTTCTGAAGATAGAGCCAAACTATCTATTGGTAAGTACCTACTTTAACCTAAATTATCAAAGTATTATTATTACTGTAATTTGTCGGATCTTTTTTTTGATATTTTATCAAATTTTTTTTAAGTTAATCATGCATCTTAATGGAAGTAATTCAGAAAGCAAAAAAAATTATGATAAAAAATGATTTTTTATTACGGTAAAATGCACTAACCTCCCATGTGGTTCCTGACAAATGCAAAGACCTCCCTTGAGGTTCTAATAGATGCACTGACCTCTCTTAATTACTTTACAAATTATTTAGCATATTTGCTTTTGCCATTAACTTCCTACTAACACCGTTAGTTTTCATTGGTAAAAGACTAAAATACCCCTCTTAAATTGTTTATTTCTCTTTTTTGTATACAATGCACACACGCTAAAATGCGCACACACATAAATAGACTATATATATATAAGATAAAAAACTTAAGAGAGTATTTTACTCTTTTATCAATGAAACTAACGGTGTTAGTAGGAAGTTAACAGCAGGAAAAACCTGCTAAATAATTTCTGAAGTAAGAGAAGTCAGTGCATTTATTAGAACATTAGAGGACCCTACATTTATCAGAAACCTCAAGGGAGGTCAGTGCATTTTATCCTTTTTGTTATTTTCAGTGTAGCGATATTGACTTTTTCCGATTTCGAACTATACTTCTATACTTTTTTAATTTCTCTCATCGATAAGAACGGAGAAATGCAAAAAAAAAAAATTGACGGGTAATCATACAAGAAAATTATGAAACATCAAGTAATATCTGTTGTCTTTAACAAATAAAAAATAATTTAAATCTCTCTGATGGATTAATGATTTGGTTTTTGGTTATGGGGCAGCGGTGGTAGAAGAGAACAGGAAAGTGATAAGGAGGCTGAAGGAACTGTGTGCGGCTCAACAAAACATGTATATCCAAATAGAAGAAGAGACGCCATTGATGATGTCACCTGGTAATACCAAGCTGTGGAACAGCAACAGCACAAGGGTTAATCATGAGCAGGTGATGGGGGATTCCATTTCCAGGGAAAATGAAGGGTAATGAATCAGACCCAATCGTAGTGGAGGACCAGGACCTCAGCTTCAACTCACTCACCATCGATCCTCCAAGTAGCTTGATCTGAATTTCGCTTTATTTTCCTCCTGCATTTAACTTATACAGTTTGTGTGCTTGTTTGTTTGTAGACTATGGGTGAATTTGGATTGAATGATTGTTTTTAAAGACAGTAAGTATTGTTTAATATTTTGGGATTTTTTGAAATAAATTTTCGATATTTTTTTGCTTTTTTTATTTGCGAGAGAAATCAAAAAGTCATTTGAAAAAAGTTGAACAAAATTTTAAATAAAACGACGCTAAAAACACGAAAAATAGTGAAAAGTTATTTTTTGGTGATATAAAAAAATTGATCAGATTAGCTGAAGTGTTTTAGTCCCACATGCATACAAGTTTAATTGCGAGCTTATTAATTTCGTTATATAAAAAAACCCAACTTTTTTTTAAGTCTATTGCTCGAGGAGCCTCGTCACCTATTAATGTGGGTTTTATTTCAAAGTGTAAGTAATCGCGTATCAATATGTGGCGTGGACACTGTGGTAAAAAATGTGCTGGAAAAGTACTTGTGGTAGGCTAGATACGTGAGTCAATGGACTTTCGGCTCATGCGCACATTTGATTCAATCTGTGTTGGGATTGAGTTGGGCGAGGACGAAGGATAGATCTACTTGTACTGGCCTAGGCCAAAGGATAGATCTACTCGTACTGGGCCAAGAGGTCCGACAAGACCGTCTGGGGTGCCTCTGGCGGTGCAGGCCGAACCTCCTCTACGGTCAGAATTTCATCTTGAGTCATGAACTTCAGAACTCATGATTTTCGATGGTGCCGCAGAGGGCGATATGCTTGGCGCAACCAAGTGGCAACATATCCTCCATGTTGCGGGCGGTTGTCTAGGTAGACATGGGGGCAGAGCAATTACAAGACATGCGCACATGTCTGTCCGATCTGCACGGACGTGGAACACGTGGCGGAAGCACTGTGATTTGCGATCTACAACGAGACATTTCAACCATGATCTCAGTGGTCCGTTGAGGGTTCTCTGTAAATACTTCACACACTTAATTTTCAGGTACATACACGCAACTCTCACTCTCAATCTTTCAAGTTCTTTCAAAGTCTAATTTAAGCATCAAAGTGTTTGCTAAAGATCCAACCCCGGTTGGCACTCGGCACTAACGTAGTTTAGAGTGTTTTGTGTTCTGCAGCAAGTTCAAGAATGGACAAAAACTTCAACGAAAAGTGTTCAAGCGGGATTTTAGGCTCCACTGTAGTAAATAATGTCTCATATGTAGCAACTATTTTTTTGTCCTATTACTTAATGGTATTAATGGGATAAGTTTCTACTATTCATTGCAAAAATTGGAAAAAAAATTGTCCAAACATGAACCGAGAAGGATTCACAAATGTAACTACACTATCAAAAATTGTCCAGTTTTGGGAGTAAACCGGTCCGGTTTGATTTTTTTTGAATTGTTTCGGTTTGGTTTTCGATTTTTGAGTTTTTGGGGCCAGACCGGACCGAACCGGACCGGTTTTAACCTTAAGTCATTTTATACTTTATAGTTTTAAGTATTTACGTTCTTTATGTCTCACTCCCTCTGATTTTGTATTTTTTTTACTGAGTTCGTATACTTATTTTAGTGATTTCTGAGTTCTGGTCTTCATATACTAAATTATGTTTTTGAGTTATTTGTTTACTGATTTCGCATTTGATTTGTGGGTTCATATACTAAGTTATTTTTCTGATTTCTGAGTTATTTTTTACATTTTTTGATGATTTTGGCCCAAGACAACCCAAACCGGAAACCGGAGCCAAAACCGGCCAAGCCAAACCGGACCAAACCGAACACCATCGGTCCAGTTTTTGGTTTACGTTTTCCTCAAACCGGTCAACCGGTTTGGTCCGAGTTTATAGGGCAAACCGGACCGGTTACACCCCTACCAGCATCTCTGAGGACTTGGATCCTTTCTCCCTCTCTTTGATTTTTTTTACGCATTTTATATAATAGACGATTTTGATCATCAAAATAGAATCGAGAAGGATCCACAAATGGACGAACTGAACAGTACAGGAGATATCCAATCCCTTGTTTACAGAATCCGGGAAAAACTTGCTTCCATCATTGTCCTCCTAACCAGTTTGATGTCTAATGAAACAGCCATTCACTCAAGACGCAAATGGGAAGCCTCAATAAGCTTATCAGTAAATGTATAGAAAAAGTCTAGGAACATAAATTATTCGTAAACATCTAAATACAGATATGTTTGGAATCATTGAATTTTCGTGGAGTCCTCCGTAATCATATGAGTCTCACGTGCATCTAACAGTTCCGAACACATCTGTGTGTTCAGATGTGCACGAATAATTTGTGTTTTCGACTTTTTCAAAAGTATATCATATGCCACTGGGTAAATCCGAAAACTTATTTGGTATATCATGTAAATCAAATTCCAAATCCCTGTAATGGTAAAATGAAAACGAAAAGATCCCAACAGGACTTCCCTGTTCAATCTATACAGATACATTCCTACACCTAACAACCATTTTCACCAAAGAATGAAAGAAAAAATATCCCAAAAAATTTAGAAAGATTTGATTTTACGCTCAATGCATTTCAAACATTGAGGAGGAAAAAAAAATAGATTTGACTTCATAATTTGCAGCTCAATTTTCCCACTTTTAACTTGATTCGGAAGCCAAAATCTCAAGTTCAGCCCACCAAAGAGGAGATGATTTTGGTGTGGCTCCTTCAGGCCCCATAGCTGTAATCTCCTTTAACCTTCTTGTGACCTCCTTCATTGTTGGTCTCCTTCTGGGGTCAGAATGAACACAATCTCTTATCACTGCAAATATTTTTTCAAGCGCTTCCTCTTCAAAAGATGTAAGAACCGGATCAACCATATCTGTTATGGGTCGTGTCGCCTTTACGTAATCCGATGCCCAATCCACAACTGAGCCATTACCCACATAGTATGGCATTTTACCCGTTACGATTTCAAACAAAATTACCCCAAAACTGTAAACATTGCTCTTTGTATCTGAAGGTGCAGTTTCCAAAAGCTGTGTGGCGGCTGAACCCATTACTGCTGCAGTTGCCTCATTTCTGAAACTGAAGTCTGATATTTTGGCTGCGTAGTCTTCTGTTAGATAGATAGAAGAAGAGTGCAAGTTTCCGTGAGTTGTGGGCGGGGTGAGTTGATGCATATGCTCAAGGCAGTATGCCACTCCCATTGCTATTCGCAGTCTCGTCGGCCAATCCAAGTGCTCGGCTTCCATTACTGCAGAGGGAGTAAGAGTTAATTAAGATCCACAATTTAAGTATTTTCTGAACTGTACTAAACTAGATTAGAAATTGGAGGACGGTGGACCAAGAAGTACATGTTTATGATATATCTGCTATGGCTAATGCAACTAGCAGTCAGACTACATCGGGGCATTCCAAGATGAAAGAAGCTGTTTTTTTTTTTTTTGTACAATCAAATTTGAGATGTGAAGTAACGGAAGCCTCATTGGAAGAATAAGTAGCAATTTCATGTTCGAGAAATGTCCATGTGAATTGTGTGGCAGGGAAAATTTCAACGGACATAACCAAGTTGAACCTCAAATCTGCTGTTTTCTGCTTATTGGCAAGTAAATATGAAATGCTATTAGTATCATGATTCATGATCGTAAAACTCACTGTGCAGATGCTCAAACAGCGTCCCATTTGGAGCGTACTCGAAAACCATCATCCTTGTGAATGGCTGCGCTTCTTCACAAAACCCGATAAGGTTGACAAAGTTCTTGTGGTTCACTTTTGCTAGTGTTTTTATCTGGAAAATGGCCAGATACTAACAATCAATTGATTGCAATGAGAAAAGCTACTAAATAAGCATTGTGACACTTGCGATGTGCATACCTTCTTTCTGAACTGGGTTTCTAACCTTTTTGACCAATCTTCAATAGATGTTACCGCAGTGGACGCTACCGCTATTTCAACTCCACTTGAAAGAGTCCCTTTGTACACCGTTCCATCTGACAGAGAACCAATAATATTACTGAAATCTTCACAAGCTGCCACTAGTTCTGACCGCTGGAGGTTTGGGACACCTGGAATTTGTACTCTCAAACATGAATGCACGTAGATAAATGCAGTTAAGTAGAAGCAAAATTAACACTTTTTTTAAGCAGGCACTGCTGCTAGAACCAAACTCCGCGACACTTCCATGAGGGTCCACCAGTGTCTTGTTGGTGACCCGTTCGTTCACCAAGTTTGGTGCTACCACTATTACAGTTTTCAAGCGGATCCTAAATTATTGGCTCATTTTGTTGCATGGACCTAGAGTACGAACATGTAATAAACACATTCATCATGACATAAAAGAATAACCTGTGACAAATGCTTTCTGCAGCTGCCCACTTAATCCTGCTACCCAAGGTTTGACGGCAACCAACTTACTGCTTCGACAGAAGAGGATACCAACAAACGAAAAAATTAGGAGTAAAGAACCCCCTGTCACACCAGACCATATCATGATTGTATTATTCTTGGAATTCTGTTGTTCATTCTGTGTAGGAGTTGAAGCAGGAGAAGGCAAGGGAATAGGATGGTCCGTTGGTTTTTTAGAACCAGGATTAAGAAGACCTGATGGAGCTGGAGTTGGTGGCAGCATTGGTGAGGGTGAAGGGGTGAAAGAGGGTGAGGGTGAGGGGGTGAAAGAGGGTGAGGGTGAAGGGGTGAAAGATGGTGAGGGTGAGGTTGAGGGTGAGGGTGAGGGTGAAGGGGTGAAAGAGTGTGATGGGGAAGGAGAGGGGGATTCTGGTGGTAATGGTATAGATATTGATGGGGGTATTCCAATGGAGGGGAATGGTGAATGTGAAGGTGGAAATATTGATGGCAACGGTGATGGTGATGAAGACGGCGAAGCAGATGTTGATGATCTCTTCTTATGTTTTTTGTCACTTTTAGCTTTGTGTCTATGTGGGATATTCAAATCCTGCAGCAGCCTCCGTTGAACTATATCTCCCCTTCGTGCAGAGTGCCTGAGAGTAAAAGAAGCTCATCATATGAGTGCTACAAAAAAAGGCTATTGGCTTCAATGTGCCTCATTAGTACAACAGGAAATATCAGGTGTCCAAACTATACCAGCAAAGTTTTGTCAAAAAAAAAAACTAAAACAGCAAGAAAAATTCCCATTCAAAAGCACCCTTTTATTTTCAGTCATAAAATCCCTTTTTTCTCCTCAACCTTATGCATACCACCAATAGAACATATGATTCAACAACTCGTACACACGACCATCAGCTTTAGAACCTCAGGAAAATTGGGAAACGTCGTCAATAAAAGAATAACAATGATACTTCCGAGCAAAAAAAAAGAAAAACAAGTATACTTGGCACTTATTTTACCATGTGATGACTTCGGGTTGCCAGCCACAATATATACCCATTTTCTAAACTCCCTCCCTCTGCGTGTGCACGCACTGTGTGTGGGGCTCAGTTGTTTTTCTTGCCTTCGGAACTGTGTATATAGCACCTTTGAATCCATAATAACACACAACGTGGAAGGAAAAGAGTTTCGTGTTTGACCAGACTTACCAAGCACTAGATCTGCTGATGCAACTAGCCCCTACAGAAGCACTAGTAAGCTGGTTCTCATCAACTTGAAATTTAGAAAGCATAGAAAGTGTATATTGTTTAAGAGTTATGCTATCAAGCAACTCGTTGTTGTCCAATAAACTGCAAGAATAGCCAGAAGATTAAGTTAGAGCAAGCTAGGTAGCATAGTAAATGCAAAATCTCAAATCTTATAAGGATTAACTCACAGAATTGACAAGGACAGGTTATTGCCAATATCAGATGGAAATGGCCCGCTGAATTTATTGTATCCTAGATCTAGCACTTCCAGCTCCTTCAGTTCTGCAACCTCCACAGGAATATTTCCCGAAAAAGAGTTGTTGCGTAAATTTCTGCAGTAAAATAATGTTAATAGCACGTGGAAGAAGAAAAATTGAATATTTGGACCATAAACTGGATCAGTTTGTGTTTACATTGATTTCATGTATGTCAACTTCCCAAGCTCAGGAGCCAACGTTCCTTCAAGGCAAAGATGTTCCAAGTTCCTGCAATTTGAATGACATAACTTTAAGGTCATCATCACAAGTTGCAATAATCATATCAGGCATCAATCAACACCCAGATTTTCCCTACCCATCTTTGACAGCATCATCATGCACACCAAAATAGGATCGTATGGTGGTATTTGGAATGCAGATAAAATTAAACAGAATATTCAGATTTGGGATATCTGATATCTGATATCTGATCATGCACAAAATTAGGATATTCAGATTTCTCTAAGTTTCAGAAGACACCAACTTTACCAAAACTTGTTGAATCTACTCCATATGGCTACTTGAAACTTTGGAAAGCAGTCAGTCAGGTATTCATTGACCTGTTTCTAGCCAGAATGAAAAGCCAAATCTTGTTTTGAAGTTGGTAGTTTTAGATAGAACGTGCAGACAGGTTCTAAACAAACAAACAAAGCGAGCACTGAACTTTAAGCTTGAAGAGCAACTCTTATTACTACAAAATCTCTCAAGTTTAAACTCCTGAAAATAAAATTCTCTAGAATTAGGTGTATAAATGACCTCCTTGACAAATTAAACCTATTATAGGACTAAAAATATGCTTGCATCCGTATAAAATCGACAATCTTCTTTAAAGTCTAAAATAACATAAAATTGAAACAAAAATTAGTACGCCAGATCTAGATTGAACAACGGATACTGAAACTCTTGTTGACATGGTTTGTCAGTAAACAATGTCTTCGACTTCTGGAACTGAATAAAAGTTAAGCGTACTCAAGAAATTAGGGTGATTCAACCAACAACAGAGCATTTTATGTAATCATAGCTTATTGATACCCCCACCCATCCCCAAAGAAATGATAAGAGAAAAAAAAAACAGTTCATAAACGAATCCTAATTCAATGAAACAAAAATGGAATTCCAAATCGTCAAACAAAGATCCGAACCATATACAAGCCATGAAAACGTATATCCGTCCCATCGATATTCGTATATACATATGCCGAAACGTGTTTCCATCGTCCAACTAAGAAAGAACGAACAGACGCATACAAATTCGTTGAGAGAACGACTCACAAGATTACCACTCTTCCATCCGAGCACTCAACACCGAACCAAGAACAGTGATCGAAGTCTTCGTCGTGATCATTCCAGTTCGATAGAGCACCAAATGGATCTCTCACCACTCTATCCCGGAACTTGATCAACGCCATCCCTGCACATTCAAGTTCGTACATACTCTTACACCTATCACATTCCCTCCCAAAAAAAAAAAACAGAACAAAAAATATCTTTTTATTCATCAAGAGTAAAGCCCCTTATTACCTTCGGCATTGAGAGAAAAAGAGACACTCAGGCTTTGCTGAAATACGAGAAGAACAGCCAAAATCGTTGCCATTCGAAGATTGAACTGCTTGAATCTCCATCCTTCACTCATTTCCAAAACAATTAACTCAACTTTTGTGGTAAGAATTCGTCACTCCTGCCAATCAAAATTGATTTTACAACTATTTCGGTATACAAATACATATAAATATGTAGAGAGAGAGAGAGCAGGATAAACAGAGAAAGTCAGAGCAGGAGAGGCAGAGAGAAAGAGATTGAGAAAGAGATTAATCGATGGAATAAAGAGATTAATCGATGGAATGTGTGCGAATGCAAGCTAATTTGGACAAGAGGAGAAGAAACGCGGTAATCGGTGATTTGTTCTGAATTTAAAAGGGAAGTAGAACTGATATCCGAAACTTACCGTCAGGAGACATGGAAATGATGGGGACTTGGTCTCCACTGATTGAGCGCCCGCATAAACAAATACTATTGCTAGCAGTTGAATTTCAAGTTGATATGCCGGCGATATATATGTTTATATCTATATATAAAATGTATGTAGTCCAGTTTCTGTATCTTCTTTGCGCTTTCACTGCGCTGATCCCTCTCTCTCTCTCTCTCTCTCTCTCTCTCTCTCTCTCATGCAATGTCGCGTAGTGAGTTCGTGAATACCACCTTCCTTTCTGTTGATTATTAATCGCCATTTTAATAGAATTTGAGTTTAGAACTTAGAAAGAAAATAAAAATTGTATTTTTTCTTTCCTTTTTTATATTCAAATTATAGTTTAACTTTTATATTCAATTTTCCTATAAGGTAAAGGTCCAACATTTTTTATATTCTCTCAATTATTATTTTTCTCTATCCTTGCGTTTTATTTTTGTTATCAAACCTAATGAAATTCGGATGAAGAAATCGAGAAAAAATTATGAGCAAAAGAACATCAAATACGTCCAAAGTGAGCCACACAATTCAATCACGTTATATAGGAAGATCCGTTCTTTTGTGTTTAACGGGCGTTAAGTATTTGAAAATTTTATAATTTTCAGGAATGTACAGTACTCGTCATTGAATAGTAACAAAATATGAATTGTTTTGTGGGAAAATACTCTAAAAATAAACAAATTAATTATGATGATGAATTAATAAGTTAATATCAAAATAATAAATTAATTCCTATCAAGATAGTAAACTTGCCAGTAAAAATTTAAAAACTAATCGAAAACTCAATTCATATAATTACAGAATACAATATCTTTTACTGTAAAAGGAAATCAATTGAAGCAAAATCAAAGACAAATGATCGCAAAGTAGAAATGATTTATTAGAGAGAGAGAGAGAGAGAGGGTAGAATAGGATTTAAATTTTTAATAGCAAATATATCGCTTAATTTATACCAGACATAAATTGCAAACATCAAATTTGATAAAAATTTATAGAAATTTAATTTGTATAGAATGCCTACTTGAATTAGGCATTTAATTTAGTCAATTAGAGACATAATTTTGATCTAATCAGAATTTTTCTCAACTTCATCCTCTAAAGCAAGACCCCAATAAAATTTACCAACGAGAGAAAAAATATATAAATAAATGACAGTCGTCTTTCTCTCATTAATTTATTTTTTCTTTCTTTTCTTCTTCCCATAATTCCTGGGTTGGGCTGCTGCTTTTATTATATTTCTTGCAAATAAACTACTAATAATCACTGATAAAAGATTACACATAATTAGCTGGTGATTGTATGTTTCCCTCCCTTTGACTTTTCTTCTGCAGGCTGATCGATGAATCTTTAATATGTTTAGCTTCCTCTACGCGTAAAAAAAATAAAATAAAATAACACATAGGCATGTTTTGTAGCAGTTAAATAAATATTTATTGTCTGTCACTACTGATCTGATTCTTCGGCTTATCATATATGAGATTTATTTACTATTTTTGACCTATCGGGGATAAATTTTTCCAACCTCTCCCTTATTTATATTTAATCCCCTTCTATTCCAAGCAATATTATTAATTGTAAAAATGTCAATCACCTACTCGAATCTATTATATTCTCACTGTTCAAAAAATACTCAAACAAATCCTTTATAATTATTCACACATCTATAATAAATTCTCATTTTTACTATTTCCCCCTCTCACTATACCCCAGGCCGGCCACGGAGTAAGCCTCACAAGCCCGCGGGCTTAGGCAACCCCAGGCGCGTGACAACAAAAAAAAAAAATTTTTGTAAATATAGAAAAAAATAGAAATCCATCGAATATGTTATGACTTAATGCCAAGTGGACAACCAAACTCAGGCTGGACTTGAAACCAAATATTATATCCATTATATTCCTTGCAAAATTTTGACCAATAATAAACATAAGTAACTAATAAAATATACTCCCTCCGTCCCAATTTGTTTGTCCATTCTCGAAATTTCAACTTATTAAGGGAATACAATGATTGCTCTTTTAAATTTTAACTTTCCCATAATACCCTTAACTTTTTAGCATTAAATAAGATGGCACATTTTTCAATGTGTGGGTTTTTAAAAAAGAGGAGGGCATTAAGATAATTTTTACAAGTCAATTTTAAAATTGGACAAATATTCTGGGACATGTAAAAGTCAAAAAGTGGACAAACAAACCGGGACGGAGGGAGTATATATATATATATACAGTCCCCTTCTAATAAGGGATCCCTTATTTTGTTACGGTGTGAACCTCCTATTTCTTGATCAAATTATGACGATCCGAACCGTTCAATGTGTTTAAAACATGTTTTTAAGGGTACCCGCAACAAATCGGCTTAAAATAATATCAAAAAGGGCTTGATCTAAACAATTTTTTATAAATGCTGACAGGAACAGTTTTATAAAAAATTGAATGGATCAAGCCTTTCTAGATATTATTTTGAGTTGATTTCTTGTAGGTACCCTTAAAAACATGTTTTAAACACTTTGAACGGTTCGGATCATCAAAATTTGATCAGAAAATAGGAGATTCACACCGTAGCAAAATAAGAAATCCCTTATTAGAAGCTCACTCTATATATATATATATATATATATACACACACTTAGATACACCGGGCAGGTAGAGTAATTTGTTATCAACGGTCGAATAGGTCTTCAATGTTCAGACCAGAGTATGGCCCACGTGCCATCATATTAATGAAGGATTACATGATGCCTTATTTTATGAAATTACAACTTTTACTAGTAAAGTCCGCTTGGTTTATGCGTTTTATTTAATTATTTGCTTATTTTAAGTCTGAATTTTGTTTATAATTATTTCGGAATCATACACTAGTAAGATAGTGATAAGTAGCTAATGAGAAGAAATCATTAGTCATATAACTAGGAGTAGCTTTTAGTGTTAGTACTATATATCGCTGAGTTTGGGGCACTAATAGAAATTGTTTTATCTCACTAGAATCAATTACTAAGGGTTATTGGAGTTTTGTTGGATCATTAACTTCAGAGTCTGGAAAACTAGCCAACATTAAGTTGAAAATAATTTCAAAATCGACTGAATACCTCAACTATAAAAATAAAAATAAAAATTGTTGGATCGGTCTTGGAGATTTATTTTCAGAACAATCGTAGAGAGCAGTATTGAATAACCAAATTCATTGGACACTCTAAACGCAAACAAACACTAAATGAGAAAGAAAATTAATAATGCAAATAAATGGGACAAGAACGATGAATCGATTATCATATTAGGGGTCAATAAGATAATAAAATAATAATCGAATAATTTAGATCAAATTAATTTATTAAACGAATCTTCATCTTGAACCATCAAACACTAATTAAGTATGGTAATCGAGGCCGGCTCAACCGTATGAATTAAAGTTCCCATTTAAATGCATTTTAAGTATAAAAATATATACTTTGCAAAGTAAAGAAATCATAATGCCATTTTAATGATCTTGAAAACTTAAGATAAACCCACGAAAGTGAATAATTTAAAATCAAAAGGCCCCACTATTGAATTTTACCTCAGAATTCTTACCGTGTTGAGTTGTCCTTGGTCGTAATACACACGTAATACAACCATTCAATATTCTTATTATGACATGTTTGAAAATGATACGTAGGTACGCGTACATATCTCTTTTCCACCATGGAATGCTATTTGGAATGATGCAAGAGCTAAATCTTGAAATATTATTTGACATATGATAACGGACCATTTCATGCACCAAATGTGCATGATGACGCCTATATGCCAAGGAGTAGCGATTTGATAGTCTAATGACGAATGATTCAAAGGGTGTTTGGAAGAAATTTTTTGAGGTGTTTTTAGATTTTGAGATTTTGATTCTAAAATTTTAGATTCTGAAAATTTATAATCAAAATCTGTAAAGTATTT
This sequence comes from Arctostaphylos glauca, assembly GCA_019985065.2. Taxonomy (NCBI): domain Eukaryota; kingdom Viridiplantae; phylum Streptophyta; class Magnoliopsida; order Ericales; family Ericaceae; genus Arctostaphylos; species Arctostaphylos glauca. Next base: position 35,701,843 of record JAHSPW020000001.1, read on the forward strand.
GGTAAAATTATGTAAAATAGATTATGAATCTGTGAAGTATTTAATAGTATAATCAAATTATTAGAATATGAATAAGCAATTATAAGTAGAATGGTAACAAAATTTCAGAATCCAAAATCAGAATCTCAAAAGTAGCTCCGGGCCTACTTTTTGAGATTGTGGCTCTAAAGGCCTGTTTTGAGAATCCCACAATCAGTATCTTATAATTAAAATTCCAAAATTAGCGTTTCAAACACTTAAAAATTCAAGAATCAAAATCACAAAATTCAAAAATACCTCAAAAATTCTCTCCCAAACACACTCATTCTCCCAAAATTTGAGGTTTAACGTGTATGAGACAATGCTCTTTCGCGTTCATACTTCAAAATACGAGTTACTGATTTGATCATGCTTTATTTGTTCTTCCTAGATTATTGGGTTTATTTTTTTGTCTCTATTTAATTTCTTTTATATTTGTTATTTTGGTCTCAATGTTTTGTGGATTATTAATTCGTTTTGATGAAAGAAATCTAAAAAGTATAAAATTATGTTCAAAAGTTTAAAAAATATTAACTAACATAATCAAGACAATCAAACGAATGATTGGAGGATTGTAGACTTTTTTTTGGAGGCGTAGAAAATTAAATCGATGGTTGGAGAGTTTGAAGGGTGTTTTTTTCATAGGGGTAATCTTGTCGTTCTTGCCTTATCACAAGGGGAGGAAATTTATAATACCAACCCCCTTAGTATGTATATCTTCCTTCCTTCAGAATATAATATCCAGAGGGATATTATATTTCAAGTCTAACAAACAAAAAAAACACCTCATTTATAGACCATAGGATTTTGTATCCTAATCTCATGCTCCATATCCTACAAATAAACAGGCCCTTATATCATGTATTTTAATTGTACTCATACTCCAGTGTTTCGATATTGCTTCTATCGAGAATACAAATATTTTGCAAACTAATTTTGTGAATACAAAAGTAAAGATTAAATTTAGAGATAATTAATATCTCCTAAGAGCAACTCCAACAACATCTTCAAAAGAGGCATATGGCTATTATTGCTATCCAAACTAAATATTCAGTTCCATCAGGCTCTTCAACTCACTCGTCATTTTGCCTTTCTTCCCTTTGCGATGGCTACTTGTAGTGAGTCTAGCCTCCTCGCTATGTACAGATTCTACATAGCTCTCATACTAGAACATGAAAAAATTATCGTGATGTCTCCTATGCTTGACAAAGAGAAAGAATCATTTCACCATGTAGTCTTCGATTACATTTTCAACCTTCCTGACGAAAGCTTGGCCTCAAGTCGCTAAACTCTGGAGACCGAAAACGGTGGTCTCTCGTATGCCGCCTGTGGAAAAATGGTTTGGCCAAACATATTTTTAGCTTAGTTTAAGCTAAAATAAAAGTGAATTCCACATATCTTTATGTGTGAATCTAAGTGGCAATGTGTTTACATACACATGGAGCTTAAGATTGTATATTTGGTTGGACAAAACCATTTATATGTGAATTAAAAATTGAATTCAAAGTAGGCTCCAAAGATTGGTAATTTTGGGTGAAAATGGTGCTAGTCCCACATAGGAAAAATGTGGAACATTCATGTGGTATATATAGTTTAAAATTGCTTAAGGGTTTGGGTCCCAAGGGCACCCCACTTTTGTGGATGGGGAAGGACTTAGGTAGCATGGGCTTTGGCCCAAACTACCACACGCGCGCGCGCGCCGCCGCCGTCCGTCCGACCGGCCGGCCGTGCCGGGTTCGGGTCATTTAGATAATATTCTTTTTGTTGGAAATTTATTTAATTAAATTAATTATTTAATTAATTAAATAAGAATTTTATTTAATTAGATCCGGTTTGGCCCGTTTCGTTTCAGACCCGCGTGGCCCATTGGCTTTTGACCGTTTGGCGGTTTCTGACCGTTATGCCCAACGGATGCGTCCCTTGGGCCGAACCAATACCACTTAACCGGATCGGTTTACCCAACCGAACCAGTGCACCTATTTGGCCGAACCAGTGCAACTCTTAGCCAGAGTTGCACCCTTTTGCAGCCTATAAATAAAGGCTGAATCAGTCCGAAAAACACACTTAATTCCCAGACTAAAAACCTTGCATTCATAGCATCTTGTCCGCACTTTATTTCCGTTCTTTGAGAGAGAGTCCAGTACACATTTTCTGGTTCGACAGACTAGTGGTTTGCAGTGCTGCTACCATTAGTGTTGATCGTTGCATCCTGGGAGACAGACGCCAAATCAACTCGTAGCACCGTAGCGAGGGCGTATTTTGTCTTAAGGAGATTGTGTCAAACACAAACCTCGATCAGTAAGTTTTCGTGTTTTGCTGTAACGCTTCCACAAATCACTTCGCTCCGAACACCAAGTAAGTTTCTGTCGTTTTCTGTTTCTGTCTTATTCTACAGATTATTAATAGCCTAGATAACAATCTGAAGACAAAATATATTTTTCTAGACTATTACAAATCTGTTCTTGACAGAATTTTATAAACAGTATTTTATTTGCTCTACATTTACAAAACATATTTCGTTTTGTGGTTTAAGAATGTCAGAAGTGCAAGAAACTCCTACACCCGCTTCTTCTCGTACACCCACAGTGGCAGTTGCAATACCGACTGCGGTTCCTATGAATCACGGGGAGAAACCCGAGAAGTTCAATGGAACAGAGTTTAAGAGATGGCAGCAGAAGATGCTGTTCTATCTTACAACTCTTAACCTTACGAGGTTTCTCCGTGAAGAAGTTCCTACTTTGACGGACGATAATACCGATGTACAGAGTGTTGCAGCGGTAGATGCTTGGAAACATGCAGACTTTTTATGTCGGAACTATATCCTCAACGGGTTGGACAACACATTGTACAATGTTTACAGTCCACTCAAGACGGCTAAAGAACTTTGGGATTCTTTGGATAAAAAATACAAGACAGAAGATGCCGGTTCGAAGAAATTCGTGGTCGGTAAATTTCTGGACTATGTGATGAGTGACTCCAAAACGGTGATCAGTCAGGTTCAAGAAATCCAACTCATTCTGCATGATATTCATGCCGAAGGTATGTCTCTCAGTGAATCTTTTCAGGTTGCTGCGATTATTGAAAAATTGCCACCCGGTTGGCGGGATTTCAAGAACTATCTGAAACACAAGCGCAAGGAGTTGAAACTCGAAGAACTTGTAGTTCGTTTGAGGATTGAAGAGGATAACCGAGTTTCTGACAAAAAGACTGGAAAAAATTCAATGCTGGCTAAGGCTAATGTGGTGGAACAAGGAAGATCATCCAAGAAGAGGAAACATTCTGGCCAAGGTTCGAGTCAAGGCTCGAAAAGTGGAGAAAACAAGAAGTACAAGTTCCAAGGGAAGTGCTTCAAGTGTGACAAACAAGGACACCGTGCAGCGGACTGTCGTAGCAGGCCAAAGGATGGGAACGCTCGTAAGAAACCTGCACAAGCCAATGTGACCGAAGTGGAGACTCTCTCCGACAATGTTGAAGACATGCATCTTTCAGCAGTTGTCTCTGAAGTGAATCTGGTGGGATCTAATCCCAAAGAGTGGTGGGTGGACACTGGCGCTACCCGTCACATATGTTCTGATAGGAAGATGTTCTCCTCTTACAACGAGGTGACCAATGGAGAGAAACTATTCATGGGTAACTCTTCTACTTCGAAAGTCGAAGGCGAAGGGAAAGTGATACTCAAGATGACTTCGGGAAAGGAACTCACTCTCAACAATGTGCTCCATGTTCCAGACATTCGTAAAAATCTAGTCTCTGGATCTTTGTTGAGCAAGAATGGGTTTAGGCTAGCATTTGAGTCTGACAAGTTTGTACTCACTAAAAGTGGGGTGTATGTAGGAAAAGGGTATATGAGCAATGGGCTTTTTAAACTAAATGTAATGACTGTTGTACCAACTTTGGCTATGAATAAAAATATCACATCTTCTGCTTATTTCGTGGAATCTTCTAATATTTGGCATGGTAGACTAGGGCATGTGAATTTTGCAACTTTAAGGAAACTAATAAGTTTGGAATGTTTGCCTAAGTTTAACATTGATCCAAATCATAAATGTGAAATTTGTGTTGAAGCGAAATTAACTAGAACTTCTTTTCAGTCTATACATAGAAATACTGAACCTCTAGACTTAGTTCATACTGATATTTGTGACTTCAAGTCAATCCAAACAAGAGGTGGTAAAAAGTATTTTATTACTTTTATCGATGATAGTACTCGGTACTGTCATGTTTACTTGCTAAGAAGCAAGGATGAAGCTTTGGAAATGTTCAAAGTCTATAAGAATGAAGTTGAAAATCAACTTAGCAAAACAATCAAGGTAGTAAGAAGCGATAGAGGTGGCGAGTATGATGCACCTTTTGGTGAATTCTGTAAAGAACATGGCATTATACATCAAACCACTGCTCCTTATTCTCCTCAACAGAATGGTATTGCTGAACGCAAAAATAGAACATTGAAAGAAATGTTTAGTGCTATGCTGATTAGTTCTGGATTATCTCAGAACATGTGGGGGGAAGCAGTGCTTTCCGCAAACTACATTCTTAATAAGATACCCCGCAAGAAAATAAATAAGACACCGTATGAATTATGGAAAGGTCGAGCACCTACCTATAAATTCTTGAAAGTGTGGGGGTGTCTAGCAAAAGTAGCAGTTCCGGTACCTAAACAAGTGAAGATAGGACCAAAAACTGTTGATTGCATATTCATAGGATATGCTGAGCATAGTAGTGCGTACAGATTTTTGATACACAACTCAGAAATTCCAGATATGCATGAAAATACTATCATTGAATCTAGGAATGCATATTTCTTTGAAGATGTATTTCCTAAAAGGCTTCGACACGAGGCTACTTCATCCAAAAGGACTATTGATGCTACGTTAAATAGTCATCAAGATGTTGAGAATGATGAAGAACCTAGACGTAGTAAAAGGGCTAGAATTTCAAAATCATTTGGACCAGATTTTCTAACATATTTATTAGAAAATGAACCTCGGACTTTTAAGGAAGCAATGTCTAGTCCTGAAGCACCTCTATGGAAAGAGGCTGTTAACAGTGAGGTTGAATCCATTCTGCAAAATCATACATGGGAACTAGTGGATCTTCCACCAGGGAGTAAACCTCTTGGATACAAATGGATATTCAAAAGGAAGTTGAAAGCAGATGGTTCAATTGATAAATATAAGGCCAGACTTGTAGTCAAGGGTTACAGGCAGAAAGAAGGGCTTGATTACTTTGACACATACTCACCTGTAACTAGGATCACGTCTATACGAATGCTTATTGCCATTGCAGCATTGTATAATCTTGAAATCCATCAGATGGATGTCAAGACTGCATTCTTGAATGGTGATCTGGACGAAGAGATATATATGGAACAGCCTGAAGGGTTTGTGGTTACAGGAAAAGAAACTAAAGTTTGTAAGCTTGTCAAATCTCTCTATGGTCTAAAACAAGCACCGAAGCAATGGCATGAGAAATTTGACAATGCAATGATGTCAAATGGATTCAAGATAAACGAGTGTGACAAATGTGTGTACATAATGCACACGAGCAAAGGTTATGTCATAGTTTGTCTTTATGTTGATGATATGCTCATCATTGGTAGTGATAATGAAATGATTAAATCTACCAAACGAATGTTGAACAAACAGTTTGACATGAAAGATATGGGTGTCGCAGATGTTATATTAGGAATGAAAATTTCTAAAACATCTGACGGATATACTTTGTCACAATCTCACTATATTGAGAAAATACTGGGTAAATTCGGCAAGTACGATGAGCGTCCTGCAAGGACACCTGTAGATCCAAGTCTACACCTACCCAAGAATAAGGGTGACAGTGTATCTCAGTTAGAGTACTCTCAAATTATTGGCAGTCTAATGTACTTAATGAACTGCACACGTCCAGATATTGCGTACGCTGTGAGTAAATTAAGTAGATACACCCATAATCCTGGCAAAGATCATTGGAAGGCTATCGTTAGGGTTCTCAGATATCTAAGATACTCCGTAAACTATAGTCTACACTATACTAGATATCCTGCTGTGTTAGAAGGATATTGTGATGCCAACTGGATATCGGATACAAAGGATTCCAAATCTACTAGTGGTTACGTCTTCACCCTTGGAGGTGCAGCCGTATCTTGGAAATCTACTAAGCAAACTTGTATAGCTAGGTCAACAATGGAATCAGAGTTTATTGCTTTGGATAAAGCAGGGGAAGAAGCTGAATGGCTTCGTCAATTTTTGGAAGATATTCCGATGTGGCCGAAACCTGTGCCGGCAATATGTATCCATTGCGATAGCCAGTCAGCAATTGGCAGGGCACAGAGTAATATGTATAACGGTAAGTCTAGACACATTCGTCGTAGGCACAATACTGTTAAACAACTGCTCTCAAGTGGGGTTATTTCCATCGAATATGTGAAATCAAAGGACAATATTGCGGATCCACTAACTAAAGGATTGTCCAGAGAGCAGGTGTATAATTCATCGAGGGGAATGGGACTTAAGCCTACTACTTTGGAGTCACAATAATGGACACCCAACCTACTTGACTGGAGATCCCAAGATCTAGGTTCAAAGGGACAACCAAGTTATGTGTGCACTCACCAGAGTCACTAAGGAGAATCCCTCCTCACCTATTCCTATGATGGAAAAAATATAGTGATGCTGCATCGTGAGTAAGGTTAAGCTTTTGCTTTTAATGATTCTTATATCTTGACAAAACAAGTGGAGTATAGCAGGATACTCTTAATAAGAATTACCTATATGAGTGTGAACTGGGGCCGGTTCTATGAGAATTGACAAGGCTAAATTCTCTAGAGCACTCATGAACGACCAGGTCTTGTTCAGGGCCAAAATGAACACAACCGTGAGAACCAGATTGTGTCTGAGATATTCTGTGTGAATTCTATTGTCTTGGTTTACGTCAACGGCTGAACAGTTCAAGGCATCGCGTCCACTGATTAGCTAGTAAACCCGATAGACTTTCACAAGGGAAGGTTCAAGGTCAACAGCTACCTATCCTTTGCAGAATTTCTCTTTAATTGTACTCTCTCAGAATTTGCATATTGTTGCATTTCGTATCTTTCAATTTCATTCATGTGGGGGACTGTTGGAAAAATGGTTTGGCCAAACATATTTTTAGCTTAGTTTAAGCTAAAATAAAAGTGAATTCCACATATCTTTATGTGTGAATCTAAGTGGCAATGTGTTTACATACACATGGAGCTTAAGATTGTATATTTGGTTGGACAAAACCATTTATATGTGAATTAAAAATTGAATTCAAAGTAGGCTCCAAAGATTGGTAATTTTGGGTGAAAATGGTGCTAGTCCCACATAGGAAAAATGTGGAACATTCATGTGGTATATATAGTTTAAAATTGCTTAAGGGTTTGGGTCCCAAGGGCACCCCACTTTTGTGGATGGGGAAGGACTTAGGTAGCATGGGCTTTGGCCCAAACTACCACACACGCGCGCGCGCGCCGCCGCCGTCCGTCCGACCGGCCGGCCGTGCCGAGCCGGGCCGGGTTCGGGTCCGGGTTCGGGTCATTTAGATAATATTCTTTTTGTTGGGAATTTATTTAATTAAATTAATTATTTAATTAATTAAATAAGAATTTTATTTAATTAGATCCGGTTTGGCCCGTTTCGTTTCAGACCCGCGTGGCCCATTGGCTTTTGACCGTTTGGCGGTTTCTGACCGTTATGCCCAACGGATGCGTCCCTTGGGCCGAACCAATACCACTTAACCGGATCGGTTTACCCAACCGAACCAGTGCACCTATTTGGCCGAACCAGTGCAACTCTTAGCCAGAGTTGCACCCTTTTGCAGCCTATAAATAAAGGCTGAATCAGTCCGAAAAACACACTTAATTCCCAGACTAAAAACCTTGCATTCATAGCATCTTGTCCGCACTTTATTTCCGTTCTTTGAGAGAGAGTCCAGTACACATTTTCTGGTTCGACAGACTAGTGGTTTGCAGTGCTGCTACCATTAGTGTTGATCGTTGCATCCTGGGAGACAGACGCCAAATCAACTCGTAGCACCGTAGCGAGGGCGTATTTTGTCTTAAGGAGATTGTGTCAAACACAAACCTCGATCAGTAAGTTTTCGTGTTTTGCTGTAACGCTTCCACAAATCACTTCGCTCCGAACACCAAGTAAGTTTCTGTCGTTTTCTGTTTCTGTCTTATTCTACAGATTATTAATAGCCTAGATAACAGTTGTCACCGAATATCTCTTAACGCTCACCCTGATCTACTCTCAATGATTCCTTTATCTTCTCTGTCTTCGACCTGGTGACCAAACTCGCTCTGTAATGCACGTTTGGGCCCAAAGGGAACTAACCCCTTGTATCTCTTGATCCCGACAATAATCAAGACCTGATATTTAGTTTTGTTTTATTTTTTTGGATATGGACTAATTGGAAGGAATTGAATTTGCAATGGTTTTGAGAGTGCGCACTAAGTGTTTGATAAATTGTTAAAGATGATTTAGTGTGTTGAATAATAAAAATAAAAAGCAGTGTTAAAATATATAAGTTCAAAAATAAATAGCCAAATTAAAGAACATATTATTTCTATTAAGTAGCTAAATTGTCTATAAGCATTGGAGTTGCTCTTCACCCAGGTGGGGTAGGTCCACAATGAGTACAACTAGATACTCCTTTGATGGAGAAAGAATGACAGAAAGAATATTACGGAGTTGACATAAAATATTTAAATATTGGTACAGTGTATATATAAATTCATACTGAAAATACCTAAATTACCCTTGCCGAATTTGCAAGAAACATAACTAATTAGGCCGACCCCACGCTCCATAATAAATCCAATGTGCAAACACAACCCATTATCATGGTTTTGAGGACCCCGGACCACCGCTGCTGCCGCCACCACCACCCGGCGGAGCTAGGGTGGCCAGGTACGGGCCAGATTTAACTTACGCTTGAATTTTTCTGGGTGGAGTCTGTTTGCCAGTGGAGTGGGACAAACTTGGGTCACCATTTTCTAGGTGAAGTTATCCAGTGGAGTGGGGCAAAACTTGGCTTACCATTAAAGGGTCGGTGGGACCACAAAATGCGATAGGAAAATGCCTTGTGACCTATTCAATTTGTGTGACCTAATCCACTTTCTGACCTATAAATAGATATTTGAGGCTGAAGGTACAGTGTCGCGGTCGTCACCTTCCTCGTTTCTCTCACTTTAAAGTTTTGATTATTTGAGTATTCTTCCACTCAGTTTCCCTTTCTCTATCCCAAGTCTTCTGAATCTGAACTTGGCCCAGACCTATTGGATATGTTTGATAAATAGTTTCAAAATCACGAAATTCGGTAAATTAAGATAGAATTGGTAATATCAAGATACTATTAATATCATATTTGTTTAGGAATTGGAATTGAACTAATAGTTCATGGCAAGTGTTTGTTTATAAGGTTTATAAGGAGGAGGATGAGACTAAAAATCGTAGTTTCCAATATTACCCTTCATAATTTTTTCTTTGTCTTTTGATTGATGACTTATATAGGTTAATTTTTTACTTCAATTTTTGTCATGACTTATTGTTTTTGCTATACCACTTTGGTTTAGTGTGCAACAAGTGCGACACTTGTGAAAGAGTTAACATTTCAGCCAATCTATTATATGTGTGTGTGACAAAAATATTACACACGTATTCCGAAAGGAAGCACTTTCTCCCAAAAAAAAAAATACTAATCCCAACAAAATATTTATGACTCACTTTTACGATTATAGATGGATCCTTCATAATTAACACCTCTATGAATATTTCAGGGAGTATTAAAAACATCACAAAAAAACACCTAAAATATTATGAACAAAAATAAAATTGTTATAGTTAAAATCAACCACAATTATGAAAAATTATCAATAGATAGTTTTAATATTTCTTTTGCCATTACATGAATTGCATAGAATAAAAAAATAAAATAATATAAATTTTTTTTGATGTATTCAAGGTGCCGCCCTCCTTTTTAGAACCCGTGCGAAAGCAAGCGTGCTAGTTTTGATGGCGCCTTACCTAAAGCTTCTCTCGTCTATCTCAGAAGGCCTCAAGCTCACTCCTAAGGCATGAACCTGGAAGGGTACGGCCTTTTTGAGTGTTTAGTATAATACGGCACCGTATGCCACCAGCATAAATGAGGCGTACAAGAGCTACTAACACGAGATAGATTGTTTGCCAGCCTAGAAGTATTTCGCGTTGTTAGGCTTCTACTTTTGTTTTCTAATTCCAAAAACTTTCTTTTTTTGATATGCCGCTCTACGAGCAAGGGGTGCCACGCGCGAGCAAAGCGAAAACAAAGCAAGAAGATCCATTCTCATCCGATCACAATAAGAGAGCAAGTTAAAATAGAAAAACTCACATTGGAGTTGAGGATAATCAGGCTGAGGCCGAATTGGTGACCATACTAGCGACATGCAAGCCTAATTTAACACCGTTTCACGGGTGACCCTCATTTGCTCGGTTGTTAATTTTAAGACCCCAATAACTAGTTCGTATTAGGTTGGGGATAATCACAAAGTCAGCTACACACCTCGACTTTAAAAAAAAAAAAAAAAGACTTCTGACCTTTCAATATGTAATAGGTTTCTTCTAAGATCCTCAATGTATGCAATAAAATGATGGCATTGTAATATCCTAAGGAGAGGGGGCCGGTTGGTGGGATTTAAAACCACCACTTCAAGAAGTGGGTTTTAAGCCTCTTTTCCAACTAGTCTGCCTTGAAACCTTATGCCATTATAAATTCCATGGTAGGACAAAAGAAGTACAAGAAACCCATACGCAATTTTTTTCCCTGATAAAATGTCTTGACTTTAAATGGGACCCTCGTAAGTAGACAGTGAAACTGGTCTCCCGAGAATTAATTGGTATTAGGTTAAAGTAATCCCAAAGCCGACCAAATACCTCGACTATCAAAAAAACAAAAGAAATGATAAAATTGTTTTGCGAAAAATGATATGTTTTGCAATGTAGTATAACAAATTTCATAAAAGCGATTGAATTTTTCTTCTTTAGGAAAGGTTATATAGTGCACGTCAACAAGGTTTTGTGAGAGATTTAATTTAATTGAGTTTCCGGATCAATAAGTTGCGGGTACCTCGGCAAACTGGAAAAACTTTCAGTGGCCTTAAGAGTGAGAGCCGAATTTTTATCATACCAAAAGGAATAACGCTCTTAATTACTTGATGTTACTCTCCCAATCAACCATACGTACCAACACGACCATCGCGACTGCTTTCTATGAATGCAAGCACAAAATGAAAACTCTATAGCCTAATTTTGTGATTATTGTCATCTAAAAACAAAGTCTAGTTAAAATTATGCGATAACGAATGATTCAGAAATATTAGAGACACGCAGACTTATACCATTACATTCACACATACACTCATAATAAGCATGGGTCATGCAGGGCCATGCCCATTCTGAGTGTCTGTCTATGTGTGTGTTTTTTAAGTATGTGTGGCATTAAAATTTTCATTATTAAGGATTTTGATTGATGATAAAAAAAACAAATGAGCAATGCTAGGAAAACAAATGTATTTAAACGTTAGATGCACCTAGGACATTTAATAATTCGTGAACTCTACATGCATTCAATAATTCTGAACACATTTGTGGCCGAATATTTTCAAAATATCTATATTACAAAACATTTTCAAAACAAATAGAAAAAGGGTTGGGTAAAAGTTGGAGTGTTGGACCCATGATTGGGGGATGTCAGCTACTGAAGCGGAGAATAAAATATTCAGAATGGGCCAAAGAGAAAGTTTGTGTACACAGATCTAGATACAGACGTGTCCGGACCGTCGGATGCACGTGTTCGTAACGTTTGTGTCCGTAGCATTGTTTGTGGGCCAAATGTAATATAGATGGACAGCTGGACCCACTAATGTACAAAAAGAAGTACCGAAGTAGGATTGTCCGTGTAATTTCTGTGGGCCTCACGCAATCCCACTGCATTTCTTTCAACCGGCCCATTCTCATGTAACTTTCCTTTTGTCAGAAATTTAAGCTTGGGTTGAGTGATTGAATAAAGTCCATTTCCAAAATGTTTCACTGAATACTATTTCAATTGAATCCTTTTAGGACATGTTTGTTTGAGGGATATGGAACATGAGATTAGAATATAAAATCTCAGAGCTTATAAATGACGTGTTTGTTTTATTTGTGAGACTTAGGATATAGTATCCCTCCGGAAGAATGACAAATTCCTTTTCTTGGAATAAGACAAAAATGACAAAATTATCCACACACAAAAAAACCTTAAACTCTCCAACCATCGATTTAATCTTTTACGTCTCAAAAAAATAAAATAAAATAAACCCATAATCCTCTAACCATTCGTTTGAGTGTCTTGATTATGTTAGTACGCATTTTTTAATTTTTTCAAAGTACAACAAATTTCGTACATGTGTTTTTATAAAAAAAAAAAAATAATATTGTTTACAATGTTAACTTTTTACAGTTAGATCTGTTATTTTTACTTCGTAAAATTAGACGGTTAGTAAATGATGATTTTACTTCTTAAAAATATTGTTTGTAATCTAATTTTTCTACTTAACTGAGAAATAAAAGTTATTCGTTATAATTCATAGAGGAAAAGAAGATATAGCTCAATTTAATTTAATTTTTTTTAACCAATCAATACTTTCCGGCTATTCTTTTATTTTTATTTTTATTTTTTTTAACCAATCTAATATGTATAGGATGAGAGGTGTAAACTTTTATCCTCCTGCATGTGGATAGAATTTAAACCCCAAATATCATATTCAAAGTCCAAAGCCGCTAACAAACTCCAAATACGAAATCTAGATTGTCATATCCAAAGTCTAAATTTTATCCCTCTCATTTGACTACTACCTAATAGGGCCTAAGAGCTTTTGGTTTAAAGTTTGAATTCGAATTTTCGAAGAAACTTGATAGGATTAAATGTTATTTGTCGCATGTAGCACACACCGATATCTTATAATTCCTCTCCGATAGGGGTGTAAGCGAACTTGAAAAAATCGAACCGACCAAAAGCACCGCAATTCAGTATGTCCAAAACATAATTCAGTTGGTTTTAGTTTCCCAAGTTTTTTTTTTTTTTTTCCAATTTTTCGGTTTTGAATTTAGTTTTCTTCTTTTTTTCATGACACCGACCGAACTGATGTTTATATATTCATATATGTGTAGATACAAATATATGTTTGTTATTTTAGAGTTCTATGTTTGGACATTGTGGTGATGGCATGTGCGGCTTCAAGTCATGTTTTTTCTGTGGGTTATCCTCGTGATGCTACTTTTTTCTTTGTGAGGAGTTTTCAATTTTTGAATCAAAAGCACCTTAAATAGGAAAATTCAAAGTACCATTTCTCTTATATTTCATCATTTCATGTTTTATACAGGAATAGTCATATTTGAATGGATGGATATTTGTGAAAACAACGACTGGTCTTAAAAATATAAAAAAAATTATGAATCAACGTTTTTTAAGGCCTAAAAGTATTTTGAGCCCAAAATAAAGGTCCATTAGGGAACCCAAAAAACTCAAAAACCGACTGGAACCGACTTAACCCGATCAAATTTCGGTTCACACAGAAATTCGGTCAGGATCAATTTTCGTAATTTTTACCCCGAATCAATTTCGAAATTCAGCACCGAAAAACCAACCGAAACCAAACCGAATACATTCCTACTCCTGGACATAAATGTTATGGGGGTCTTCGCACATAGCTATATAATATTGAGAGCAATATTCTCTCACGGAGGGGTACCTATGCACAACACATAGCAAGATGTGTTACGCGCCAAAAAAGCGTCGTTTTAACGCACAAAAAACTGCCCAAAAAATTGAATATTGTACGGGGACCAGGTAGTTTTTTACACGTCAAAACAATATCGTTTTGACACGCAACACACTCTGTTGTACGTAATGCACAACAGGATTCCCCAGTCCATTTTACAATACAATTTCTCTGCGTTGTCATTAAGTTTACCAAGAAAATAAAGTAAGAGATCAATGTTGTAGAGTTTTCTATTAAGTTAGTTATATGTTTCGACAAATCTCTATTTCTATCTCGATATTCAAAACATTCTTCTTATTCTTTGATTGTCCTTCAAAATAGAAATATGTAGCTTGGTCTAAAACTAATAGTGAACATGAGATTGCTAATCTCCTAACATTGAGGGATTGGCCGTCCCATAAAGAAGTACTACTGTTAATTGATTTTAAATCTCAATCCTCTCTAAACAAAACAATCATGTTACTAACAATCTCATGCTCTAATCTCAGTAACAGGTTGAGAAAAGCTCTCACTGTCGACAATGACGACCACCAGCGTCTATGCCACACGATGTAGTGGTTAAACTATCCTTCGGGTCATCGCAGCGAGTTATAGCTTCAGATTGCCCTATTCAACAACACTTTTAAGGGAGAAACACAAGCCAGGTAGATTTCAGACATCTCCATTTGGCCAGATAAGTCGCACAAAAATCCTCAAAGCCCTTTGAAAAGCCGTGCAATATGTGATTTATCCTGGAGCTAAGCCATAAACCGTATTCGAAAAGGAAGCCAAAGTTATTTTAGATTTCCTAATATGGTCAAAATACCCAAATCCAATCCCTTTGGAAGGGCATAAAGAATCGAATGCAACATTATCAATGGCATATAAAACATCTCTAACAAGAACATAATGAACAAATTGCCAAAACTAATAGCATTAGAGTGAACTGTGGATTCCCCTATAGACAGAATCTCTATCCCCCATTAGCTCCACCTCCACCTCCACCTCACCTCTACCCATCAATAGAAAGAGGATTTTCAAAACCGGCCGAATACCTTGGCTATAAAAAAACAAAAATAGAAAGAGGGTTCTCCATCAATTTTGAACGATAGTTTGGAACATGCTTTTCAGCATCGTCTCATTGGTAATGAGGCTACGAGCTTAGTTATACTTGTTATCAGAGGCTTCCCACCGAAGGCTACCTGGCCAATATGCCACGCCCTTATAGTCGAGGTGGGTTTATAGTGGTCTCAATTGAAGGCTAACATATAAGTCCTCCTTGCTAAAAAGTACTACAAGTATAAACATATATGTTTTACTTGATATTCGAAGGCTAACATGTAAGTCCTCTCTGCATTACCTGCTTATTTAGGTATTTAAAACCCAGGACTTATATATGCCATAGCTCAATTGCTTATTCAAATCTCGTTCAAACAATCACATTCTATTATAATCGAAGTGGGCTTAAACTGAACTCATCTATCGTGCAAGAGTCTTTTGTCTAGACTATCAAATACCATAGAACAAAGAAAAGCACACCCAAAAAAAAAAAAAGCAATTGAAGATGTAAATAGTAAAAAAGAACTGAAAAATGTCACGTGATGAGATCGACATTTCCACTAAGACAACTGACAATGCCACCACCATGCTGATAATGCAAAAGCTTTAAACCATGTGATCATCCAAAATAACCAACACTTGGATATTGACAATGGGGCAGCACTCCAATGGGTGCATGTGTACCTAAGCTTTTCATTTCCCCGAATCCTAATAAAGGCCCTATTTGGCTTGTAGTTAGTATTTATTTAAGATTTTTGTTTTTATTCATTTTTTTTTTTACATTTGTTGTTTAAATCTCAATGTTTTGTAGTTTATTGGTCCGTCTTGATGAAAGGAATCTAATGAGTATAAAATTGTGTCCAAAAGTTTTAAAAAAATCACTAAAGACGACGAATAAGTACAAAAAATTCTATTTTTTTATTTATTTTTGTCTTTTCTGAACTTTTTTCAAATGTAGCCGATGATTGATAACTTTTCTGAAAGCTCTTGTCGAGATGAACCAATAAATCAAAAAAAATTAATGAAAAACAAAAAATTGTAAAAAAATTTCGACGAAAAAAATTTCAATAAATAAACACATAAAAACCACAGTCCAAATAGGGCCAAAATTACACTCACAACACTAATCAAAAAAGAAAGGAAAAAAAACCAAATAAAAAAGGGCACATTTGTATTCTGAACAAAAAGGGCACATATGTATTCAACGATTGAACGATTTTAGAGACATCTGCGTAAAATCTGTGTGTCTAAAGTGTTTGTTTAAAGACTTACTGTATTTTTATACCAATCGGACGGTTCAGAGAAGATCACAAGAACAAGAAGGGCACCTGATCAGACCGTTCTCGTTACAGGCCGCGCATGTCCTAAACCCTCCCTTCTCCGAATAACATTTGTGGCTTCCGGTACACTCGTCGCAGAGGATAAATCGGTAACCACCACATACCTCGCATACGGTGGGTTCCGCCGCCGGCAATTTCTTGACGAGCTTCTTCAGCTCGCCGGCCTCGTGGAGCTGCTTGATCTCCTCCGCGCCTCCAACATACTGCCCGCCGATGAAAACCCTAGGCAGCGTCACCTTGGCCTTATTGCAATTTCCGAGTATACCCTTTAGCTCATCCATGAATTTCAAGTCCATCGAAACATCACGTTCGTCGATTGAAACTCTGAACCCGCGGAGGATGGATTGGACGGCTCGGCAGTCCTCGAAGGTGGAGCGGACCACGCGGAGGCTCGTGAAGTACATGATTATGCGGTTTTCGGCCCCCGGGAGAGAGATCGACGGCTGAGATTGCACGCTCGCGGTTTCTGGTAGCCCATTAGAGAGGCTGTGGTTAGGTAGGCGAGTAGACCAAGTGCGGAAGAGCGAATTGACGAGGCGGACGCGGTGGAAGACGGAGGGTCTGGGTGAATCGGAGGGATGCGTTTGTAGGGTGTCGGAATTGTCCGAGCAGAGGTGTTGTATGTCTTTGAATGAGGAACACGAGAAGTTTGTTGAAGGTGTGGTGCGAACACGGACGGTAGATTTTGTCCGCGGTAGCCACATCAAGTGAGAGATTGAGATGGGAAGGAGAGAGATTAATCAAAGACTGAGGAATGAGACAGAGAGAGAGAGAGAGAGAGAGGGTAAGGGTATTGGGTTATGATTAAAAGTTGAAGGCGGTGGGTTGAAGGAAGGAGGAGGTGCAGAAGCGGCGGGTGTTTCGGTGGGTTAGGGCAGTGACAGGGGTTGGCCTTTTTAAGACGTACGTGGGGAGAGAGGAAATTAATTGAAGACAGCTCTGAAAAACTTGGGAGGTTACGCGGGGCTGATCGGAAAAAACAGAAGGGGTTACGCGGCTGGCTAAATTAGTTCTTTAAAGAAGCCCACGTGGTTTAAATGATAGGAATTTAATTAAAAAGAAAAAAAGATAGGATTGTTTGAAATTATGAGATTTTTAAGTTTTGAGCTTAGAATAGGATTGTTTTATGTTTGAATAATGTTAGGAACACAGATTATTCGTACCAATCTAAATGTAGATGTGTTTAGAACTGTTAGATGGACATAAGGTCCTCAATAATTAAAAAACTCTACGTGTATCTAATGATTTCAGACACATCTGTATTCGTACACAGACTTTTCCTTTATGTTTTGCTTGGATGCATGCAGAAAATAAATAAGAAATGTGATTTAACAATGCTTGTTTAGATTAAAAAAGACACACACAAGTGCATAATTGTTGTTACGTGCATTATATTTCTCTAAACTTCGGGTTCTATTGTACATACTGAATAAGATATGTCGTGTGTTAAAATCATATCGTTTTGGTTTTTTAAACATATATAAATGATTGAATAGGTTTGAACAACTTTTGAACAATTTTGATGCATTAAAATGATATTTTTTTTATGCGCAAAACAACTTAAGCGTGCACATTGCAAATCAAGTTCTCTCAATTCATCCGCATGTTGGAAAAGCCAATGCTCTTGTCTTGTGCATCTATTGTTGCACAAAAAAATTGTCTAAAAGCTCCGCAAACACTTTTCGATCGTTTGGGTAAGTGTCAAAAATATATTATTTTGACCCACAACATATCTTGTTATGCATACTACAGAACAAGCCTCTCGGATTCATCAGGATCGTTGTTGTTAATTCTAGAGCTGACCCTTTGAGTTTTTTAGGTTGTACTTGGATTTATTTTTAGTACGAACTGAGTCTTTATTGTCTTCGATATTTTATTGAACAAAACTTGTAATATTGTTCTTCTGATGATCAAGAACTCGGGATTTTAAAAAGTATCACGTTTATTCAATAAAATGCTTTTAATTCTTTCGCATGCATTATTTGAAGATCCGATGATTTGAACAACTGATTTCAGCATTTATCATTAGCTCATCTATTTATTTCCAAGCATTTTACAGCAAAATTTAATTTTTAAACATGAAATGATCTTTTATTTTATTTCTTTTCTGGTGACACAACCCCTCAATCTCTGAAGTACAAACTCAAAACATGAGTATATGCTATTATTTACACGCTTTTGTATGAGAAAATAAATTCAGAACTGTCGAATGCAAATGAATTTTTTCATAATCATATGAATTTCATATATATTTGACGATTTAAAAAATAACTGTGAGAAAATCACTTATTTGAGACCCAATTGTAAAGATTATGATAGTTTAAGGTGGTAAAGATAATTAACTCTTCGTCTTCCCCTCTTCTCCTCCTGCGAGTTCTCAACGCACCATATACTATTCCACTCTTCGAATATCGCAGCGAAGAACACTGAAATGGAGAAGGGCGAGACAAACGGCGAGGTTATGAACGTGAATATCAAGTTCGGAGGACGATCTATACCTCTTTCTCTCTCTTCCGAATCCACCATCAGAGACCTCAAATCTCTCCTCCAACCCCTCACCAACGTCCTCCCTCGAGGTCAAAAACTCATATTCAAAGGTAATCGATCCCATACGGCTCTCTCTATGTCTCTCTAGAACTCTAACAGAAAACTTTAGGCTTTAGTTTAATTTTATGTTTTGGTGTACATGACTAGGGAAAGTTCTGGTCGACGAATCGACATTGAAGTCGTCGCAGATGTCAAACGGGGCTAAGATCATGCTCATGGCTTCCCAAGGCTTACACCAAGGGGTAATTTCTACTTTATCCTAATAAATTATAGATACGTTTGATAGGGTGAATGTGTTTTTGCATATATGTACTTAGGATTATTTTATCTCTATATGCTTTGGGATTGAAGTTCAATCAAAATTAAGGCTCCGTTTGGAATTTGGATAGTTGTAGATTTCAAATGAAGTGATTGGACATTATTATTCTTTGTGAGTAGTTCAAATTTTGATTGATAGCCCACATATGGATTTCGACATTGAGTTTGTGAGCTTCATCGTGGTACATTTGGTATAAAAAGTGAAAATGGGTGATTTGTAATTCTTTAAGAAGGATCACAACAAAATACGTATTTTCTTCCTCTAATCATTTTTTCATTTTTGTCTCTCAAACCATGTGCCTCCAGATCTATTCTCTTTTTGTTTTTTTGTTACCAGACCTCTGTTGAAGTTTCCAATATGATGAATATCTTCAAATACACCAGAGGGTACTTGTTGAGTTGTTTCTGCAAATTCATATAAATGAACGTGTGTATATACACTCCTATACATATATTTATCAACGTTTTTTCTTGGTGAAGTCGCTGATCATGATAAACAACTTCAAATAGGATGGTCCAATTAAAAAGGAAGCGCCGGCCTCATCAAATTTGAGGAGGAATCCCGATTCAAGCCGAGTCAAGGAAAAGAGGGAGGTTACTGTTGAAAAGAGCCAGGCTGAGCGCTGGAAAGCTACTGGTGTCATAGCGTTGTCTGAATGCAACTTGAGGGTATACATTGTTTTTGTTTGTGATTTCTTGTTGATTTGCCTTTTGGTTGAAGCTCAGGTTCAACGATTGCAAACTCCGAGCAAAATGAAAATAGAAATCTTGGCAGTGTATGCATTTTTGTTATCATGATGATCTATTCACGGAGTAGTTAGGGATCAAATTTGGAAACTCAATATGCAGTTAGTTTCTCTTTGCCTTGCAAAAAATAAAATGAAATATGTGTTGTAAATATAAGTCTGTTTGTCGGCAATGAGTGTGTCATAGCTATTATTTAGAACTAAAAATGCTATAAGGTCCCTTTCTTTTGTTTGTGAAGCCTATACTTATTGTTTAACTAGCAGAAGCTGTAGAAAATTCTTAATGGAATCCAATCCTAGAGCTCAGAACCTAACAGAATAAAGATGCTAAGCAAGTCATGACATCTTGCTGTTGCTAACTGGAGAAGGGAAAAAGTAAAATTTCATAATAGTTTAATCAATATTACTGGATTTTTTTGCTTATTTGCTATCCTTTTGAAATCATGTTCCTGATATTGAGACGATTTCAAGGGAAAAAACTATGCATGTGTCTATTCATAATCATTTAATCATATTGATGGGACACTATAATCAAAGTTGAAATGAGTATTCTTCGATGTTCTCTGTGAGAAGGATCACACTGTTGTAATTCTCATTTTGAAGGCAATACCTGATGAAGTATGGACTTGCGGGCCTTCTGCAAGAGTACTCGATCTCAGCCACAACTCTCTGGAAGCTGTACCAGCTACAATTGGCTCTTTGAGTTCTATTCAGGTCACCACATGCTTTATCGCATCTCTTGTTTAATCAAGCTACTCGAAGAAATTCTCTCTTGAGATATTTGTTGGCTATCTTTATTTTGCAGAAACTGCTTCTGAATGCAAATGAAATAAGGGACGATTCCATTAGCTGGGAAGGACTAACATCTCTCAAGTCTCTAAATAATTTTTCATTAAGCCAAAACTAGTATGTCATTGGCGTTCTTGTTAATTGATTTTTTTTTTATTTTCAGAAATGTCTTGTTCACCCAAAGCTTGAAAGTTGAAACTACTGTAGTTGCAACACAATAACCTTTGTATAGTGTTGTCATAATAGAAACTTGAGTGTGCTGGTTTCATAATTTTGGTTATGTGATTTATGCAGTTTAACAACTTTGCCTTCGTCTCTGGGTGCTTTAGCTTCCCTGACTCAACTTTATATTGCAAGCAATAAGCTGACATGTCTCCCAGCCGAAATCGGACATCTGACTCAGCTTCAAGTTTTGAAAGCCAATAGCAATAGGTAAATGTGCACTTAGAATGTATTTACGGTACTGATCCTTGGTACTTGTGCACTTTAATATTTAAACTATTTTTAGGGCTTATGTCCCTTTTTTCCTGCTTACGTAATTCCTATTCCAGTTGGCATAAATGACTCGAGGGCAAATGGTTTGCCTTCCTAGCATGCTTTACTTCTCATATATGAAGTCACGTGGCAGGAGCCATTATGTTGCTTCTTTATCTTACATTTCATTGCCATTTTACGTCTGCTAGACTGCTACACAG
The DNA here is from genome assembly GCA_019985065.2 of Arctostaphylos glauca. Classification (NCBI taxonomy): domain Eukaryota; kingdom Viridiplantae; phylum Streptophyta; class Magnoliopsida; order Ericales; family Ericaceae; genus Arctostaphylos; species Arctostaphylos glauca. The sequence continues at coordinate 35,723,147 of JAHSPW020000001.1, forward strand.
AAATCTTTATGCTACCTGATGCTGCAAAAAGCCAAGTGTGATGAACTCATGGTCTATCTACACCCTCCTGAAAGTGTTGTTTGAGTTTGTTCAAACATTTATGCATGATATCACATTTTCCATGTTAGAATATTCTGGACGTCACTGAATCGGGCACTTCCCTCTCTGTACACAGGATATGCACCCTTCCTACTAGTATTGGCGAATGTACCTCACTTGTGGAGGTACGATTCTAATGTCTTTGTCACAAGATCTAGCTCTTACGATTTCTAGTGTAGGATGTTACAACTTGGGTTTTCATACCAGATTTGAGAACCTTAACAGTTTTTAGCTCTGGTGATTGACAAGGTTTTGATGCAGTGCAGGTTGACCTTTCAGCAAATCTACTAGTGGAGTTGCCAGAGACATTTGGCAATTTACATAACTTGAAGGTCCATATTCCTTATATTCATCTTGTGTTCTGTTCTTGTATCTTCCCTTCTTTCGCTATGTCAAACTTCAAATGCGCACGATAAATCAGTATTGTCAAACTAACCTGGGAGAACCATGTGCTGTCAAACTGACCAAAGAACGTCAAATATGCACAATAATGCTGTGTTTGTTTGCTTGGACTAATAGTGAAGCGACACACACGATCCCATAGGTTGAGGGATCCTTTTGGAATAAGTGATGGACTTAATACTGTCACACCCCTAAGGAAATGCATACCCCATATTTCGTGGGATATCATATTGACGGATATTTAATTCGAACTGCGAAGCATTCAAACTAACGTAGGATATGTGGTGCCTTTGATATTATACACACAGAGAACTGAACCCAACTTGTTCTACTTTTGTGCAGACTTTACATCTAAGTAATAATGGACTCAAATCTCTCCCATCTACGCTTTTCAAAACGTGCATCCAGCTTTCAACCCTGGATCTACATGGTTCAGAAATGACAATAGATCTTCTCCGCAGGGTATCACAGTCGTCTTCCCACATTCATTGGTTGTTCCATTATGATATGTTTTGGTTGATGCAAATAATCCATATCTGCGTATTTTTCACAGCTTGAAGGATGGGAAGAGTTTGATAAGCGTCGGCGCTTGAAACATCAGAAGCAACTAGATTTCAGAGCCGGGGGTTCAGCTGAATTCGATGAGGGAGCTGATAAACGCTTTTGACAGCACAAAAAATGGGAAGATTTTGGCTCGACATTCCTTCAAACATCAGAAGCAACTGAGAGTCAAGATCAGGGGGAATCTGTTAAGTTCCACTGGACTGCAGAATGGATATTGTAATCTTCAGTTCTTTGTTTTTACGAGTACCATAGATTTTGGTTGACATGACAAAAGTAGGAAATATGCAGATATGCCTCTTAGCTTGATGTGGATGATCATTTCCATTTACCTTCAGAAGCAGATGATGGATAGGTTCTATTGCCGCGGCTGATTTTTTTTTTGTATTTTGGTTTATTTTTGTTATCTGTTTGGACTTTTGGATCCTCTGGCTTTGTTGTTTTATCAATACAACTGCAGTTTATGTTTCCTCAAAAAAAATTCAATGTCGGTTTTGTGAGTTCCAACATGCAAGTTCGTTTAGGAGGCGATACGAAAGGCACAAAAAGAAACAAAACAATTACTCTATGGATCCACCCAATTTGTACGAATACAAAAAGGTCCAGCTTGAGTGTATCAGTCGAAGACAATCATCTCGGCCGTTCATTTCATATGGGCTGAGATGTACTTACCGTATCTCTCCCCAGTCTTGGGGACGAAAAATAGTAACCCTCTCCAAGCCCATCACAGATGCTGCTACTGTCAAGGGCTTGACAGAGCCACAAAGCAGATAGATCATTACCCACACAAATGCACAGAAATTTCTTTTCTGTTTCCTACTCCAAAATCTGAAGCTTTTTTGTGGTATCATTTTCCAAGTTTCAGATCCACGTAAGGCAAGGTAATCCAACAGCTTCAATTATGATTAAACCTAGAGATCAGGTAAGAGCCTAAAACACCCAGCTGATATTTAACGCAGCAAGAATATGAAACAGAAAGAACAACGGTGATTAAACGTAACTATCCAGTTATATATCTGATATATAATATGATCGTCAACTGAACACTAGACTCGAAATACCCATATGAATAGAGAGGGGGACAATAAGTTTTCTTATCTAAAGCACTTGGAACCCTTCCCAGAAAATCTACTGGAAGTAAATGGATATTTGAGGTATGTCGATATCATTATCCTCCTCGTCCTCGCACGCCACCACGACATCAAAGTGGCGACGATATGGCGGCAGCTCCAACTTGGCCACATCCCTAGCCAAATCCACCATCTTCTTGTCCATCCGCTCTCTGTGACGAGGGAACATGCTATTATAAAGCAAGCAACTTCCGCAGGAAATACTGTATGCATTCAGCCCCTTGTCCGAAAGCCACTTGAGAAGCTCCCTCAAAGTGGGATTGTCCTTAACAATCCACCTGTCCCACACGGTCCAGCTCATATCTCTGTGCTTAATAACTTTAGGTGGGACCGGCTCCGCCATGGAGAAGAGAGGGAGAGCTAGGTTTGCAAAAGTATTGCGGTAGTCCTCCACTTTGTGTCCCCCATCTAGAACCTTGTACAGCTCGAGGCATACTAGACCTGTCGCCATTGCTGTTGAGGTTGCTATAGCGGGGATAATCCTTCCGGCAATGAATTTGGCTTTCAGCTTGTCAACTTCTGGGATACTGTAGTTTCTCGCCCTCATGTTAGCCAGACCAGCTATCATGTCCATGTGGTAATTTGTGTCATCATCCTGCACATTCAAAGGAAAAACGGTAGGAACCGGAAACCCAACAAAAAGACAGAATCTAAACCTGTTTTCTGGGGAAAGCTAATAACCAGAGTTAAGCTTTGGAATGCAGTCAATTTCGCAATCCAAAGCATTTCCAAGTTGTTCTTATTTTGTTGCTTAAAGGTTTCCCTATGAGATCTGACAAAAATAGATACTAGAGTGGAGCTTTAGCTGAGACTGGAAAAATTAGGTTCTACATCAACGACAAGAAAAATGATGTACATTTAATTAGATGATTATCTCTAAAACCAAATATACTTCAACATTGCGATGTATAGAACCCTACCCCTACTCTACAATAATTTAGGGCATTTGGCAAATTAGGTTCCATTCTCATACCATAATCATGTTTTACCAAAGCCCCCCCACTAAAACGTTGCAGAAGTTATGAAATAGCTTTAACACATAGATAGAGTCGGAAGATATTACATGCTTCTCAAGAGGGATGAAATGGAAAATACCTTCTCAAACTGAATTGGCTTCATCCTGAAGCCAGGTTGCATATTCGCACGACACTGTTCTAGCTTCGTCAGTAGTTCATTAATGACTGCTGAATCATCAATGGACGCAGTGGACAGACTGGTAGCCTTTTCATCAGTCACAATCTTCACATCTTTCCTGGGTTGAAATTCGGGAACTATCACTTTGTCCACAGCTTCAGCCAACTTACTAGGGTTCTTGGCCCAATCAGGAATCGGAATGCCAAATGTCTCTGCCCGCAGAATCGATGCTGCCATGAGGAAATGGAGGTGGCTGGGATCAGCAGTAGAGAATTGCAATGGGCGGGGGAAGCGCTTGGGGGCAGACCAAAATGGAGCCCCCGTACTGGTTGCAGCATCCTCTGGGAAAGTAAAAGCCAACTGCTTCACCCGGTTAGCAAAATAATCTTCAAACCTGGACACAATAGAGTCAGAAAAAGAATAATGTTATTCTTCTATCTTACTTGTGAGAAAACAAAATAAGAAAATTACTCAAATGTATTTTCGTGGGAAAAAATTCAATCTAAAGATTTCACACAGTTCTTCCGACAGTTTTCAAAATCATAGAAAACAATAAAGTAGGAAATATAATTATTTTTTGAGATGTTCAACATAGAAAGCGAGGTCAAGGGAAGTACTTCATCCGGGCCCAGGTTATGCAGTCTTGGAATGCTTCGCATCTTTCTCTGTCTAGGCACTCCAAAACACGTTCCAAATTATCTCTGGCCTGAGCATCACCAGCATTCCTCATTGCAGAAGCATATTCACTTGGATTTGAAAGAAACGCATTCACTTCAGCAGGGGTTTTCTCAAGCAAGCCCTCGAACTCTGATCGAGCCCATGTCAAGCAGTGGTCAATGTTATGAGGGAACGAGTGAACAGTGCACATTGGCGCTTGTTTCTCTGGTGGATCTCTTGAGGCACCATAGTTCTCCGTCAGGTGAGGAATGACCATCTGAGTGTTACATTTCGCACCAAGGGTTCCTGACTCGAGAAGTGGCTTCTGGAAATATAAGCATCTCTGGTCAACATAAAGCCGTGCATTGACATTGTCGAGGGCATTAATAACAACACTTAGGTTTTCCCAAAAAGTATCATCGAAAACATTCTCAGTCTCAGAACCCACACGGTTCTGCAAAGCTTCTATACGAAAGTGAGAATTTATAGCTGCAGCAGCAGAAGCAGCAACAGTGGATTTTGCCTGCCCAATGTTCCAATCACGAAACAGAAACTGTCTGCTGAGGTTACTCTTCTCAATGACGTCATCATCAGTAACAGTTAGCTTTCCTTGGCCATCGCATGAAACTCCCATCAGAGCCAAGTTCTTCAAAAACTCACATCCAAGTGCACCAGATCCTACAACAAAAACTTGGGCATCTTCCAGTTTTTTCTGGAGTTTCAACCCAAAAACCGAAATCTGTGCATCGTAACGGCAATTCAAGGGTCTATAATCACTGGGTTCTAGAGGCTCCGTGGGCAGTGATTCAACTGAGTCAAAGTAGAAGAACTGTAGAAACATGTTGATGTAGATAGGATTAGGCCACCATTATCAACCATCAAATTTAACTAGTAAAAAATTCCCCAAATTTTTTTTTTTGGCTAAAAATCCAAAACGACTGATGTCACAAAACAAATTCATGTCTCCATAAAAAGGTCAAATATACAAGTAAGAAGGAAAAACGGCTAATTCTGCAGAGAAGAGAAAGCATGCACGCAAATACACAAGCACAACGATAACAATAGTGAATAGTCAAATATGAAATAAACACTCAATTAAAAAAATTAACCTGGAAAAGTGGGTGAAACTTTCCAGAGCAAGCCTTCATAACCTCCTGTCCAACGATACCGCCAAACATGGCAGCCATGGGATTTAGAACTGCTCGGGCACCAAAGGCAAAGTACCGCAAAAGTTTCGGATTAATGTCATCCATTTTCCCCTCTCCAGCACCCTCATTGATGTCACTGACAATAGATATCAGATTCTGTGCATCATCTTCGGAGCCAGCCACTGGAAAGCGTCCATGTTCAGAAATGAACTTGTCTAGACCTTGAAATGCCAAGTGCAACAAAGGTGGACGGTCAAACTTGGAGAAATCACTAAGAAGAAAATCACCAGGATCTTTGAGTGCTTCTCTCAGCGGCTTAAAATTCAACACCTTGGGCTGCTTCACCTGTGTGACAATACCACCTCTCTCGTAAGCGCCAAAACTCGAAGTATCCTCTTCAAGAGTGAATGAGTAGGCCCTTGCATTTTTTATCTTTCTTGGCTTTCCATCATTTAGTTCTGTCATTCCCCTAATTTCTGAGAACACAACTAGATCCCCATCCTCAAACTCGAGCCTTTCATCATCGACACAAGACACAAGGGCAGGGTTGTCATTGCTGATGGATGCAATGATACCCGCGTGTGGTTCCTCACCATCAACGTCCAAAACTGTAAACTCAGGTCCAAAATCACAAAACACACTTCCAAAGAGGCCTCTAACTTCAGCTTTAATGAATGCAATAGGAGGCTGATGATTACGGCAGTACTCATCGAACTCAATGGCTTTGTCTTGATTAATGTCAGTAAAAACCACAGCCTGCAACAGCAGAAAGTATGTAACGTTCACCTTTTAGCTTCACAAATTCAGCAAGCAAAAATACTGCTACCATGTACATATGCCATAAACATAGGTATCATGAGATTGAACATCTATTTCTATGTACGAGAATCATTCTATAATAAGCTTTTCCCATTTCGACTTGGAAAGAAAAAATAGCTCCTAAACTTCCATATCAGGGTTCAAACAGAAGAGTTTCAATTAGCGACATTACCCCATATCATAAAGTGCATACAGCAACCATCCCAGAATATGCATCCGTAATACTATGACCTCAGTAAATTCAATAAATAGAAGGTTCAGAGTTCACATACACTAGTAAACTGGGAAACAATAAAAGAACAAGCAAGGAATCCCAGGCACCGAACCCTTCAACCAACCAGAAGATAAACCTTAGTCAAACACGAACAATACAGATACACAAGCATGAATGCCAAAGGACGTAACCAGGGGTTAAAAGTACTAGCTATGACACATTGAGCAACAAACAAAATACCAACAGAGTGAACATTATAATTAAACTATTTCAGGCAACAAAAATAGGCAACACCTTACTAAGGAGATAATGAAGTTAAGAAGCGACAAGCCACATTACCCAACAGAATTCTATTGCAGGAATACTTGTATTTCCCACAAAGAGGCAACAATTAAAGGTACTTGAGGCAAAGCAACCCCATAAAGTTACTTAGCAACTCATTGTTTGAAGATCCGATCTAGAAAGACTCCATAACTTAATCAATCAAAGCTATTTTGCAATAGTATATAAGGTAATTATCCTTACTAATGGTCTAATTTACCAAGGTGCAAGGTATCAGAAGTCAGAAAGTAACAACAGAGAGAGGGAGTGAATGAGAGTTCAGATACTGCTTTCTGCATCTCATATATCAATAGATATGAAAAAGATGCAGAACAAATTATTTCAGCACATCTAGCCCATAAGCAGAAAAAATGGCTTTCAACATTCGTAGCAAGTACGAAAAAACCTAACTACTCAACTGTATAAACCGCGGTTATCTGAGACTTTGTCCAGGAAAGAAAAAGAAATAAGCACAAGTTTCTGATGAATTTGCAACAGAAAATACAAAGTTAAAAACAGAATGTATTACCTGGAATCTAACTACACTATATAAACAGTGGAACAGTTGTATCTCAAGAACCATAGATGGCTATGTAAGACTTTGTCCAGGAAAGAAAAAGAAATAAAAAATGGTTTCTGATGAATTGGCAACAGAAAATACAAAGTTACAAGAAGAATGTATTACCTGGAAGGCAGAAAGTAGTTCTTTTGTTAATTTTGTGGTTATGGTAGAAATGACAACAGCATTGTTGAGCTCCTGCAACTTTTGAACAGATGCAAGGGCCCTGTTCTTACCAACATCATTTTCAGAAAAAACAAAATTGCTAGACAAATCCCACAACTCCACTGCGCCTTCGTCATGCAACGTTACAGACTTTACACCAGCAAGTACAAGGTTCTTCGCTGCAAATGGAGTACAAAACATGAAACACATTATTTAACAAAAATCCATCACATAACCCATAAATTTACTGAAGACCATTTCCATATTAAGAATCCATCTAGCGATTCATGGCTTGTCAAGAATGATCATTATCACAAGCCACAACTGTAAATACAAACCACCAAGAACTTGATATTTTCCGAATATTGGCAAATAGTTACCGCAATAACAAGCAAGCATCCAAACAACATAGAACACTGGAAGAAGGGGGGAAAATGCAGAATGAAATAAATCAGCTACTGGCAGGAAGTTCATAACTGCAAGTTCAATATGTATTCAAAATCACTCAATTGACGAATTATACAACACACTAAAATGAAAGATTAGAAGCTCCAATGATAGGCAACATGACGCAGCAAAAACAAGCAAGCATTCAAACAACTTTAATCACTGAAAGATTGAGCAAAGGAGCAGAGTGAACCTTAAACGGAAAGAAAAATCAGCTATCATGGAGGAGTTCATAATTGTAATTCCACTACCAGATGTCAGAAATACAATATAGACGCAATCACTGAATTCATACAGCAAAAGAGAAAATAAGAAGCTCGGAAGATACGCAACAAGATACAACAAAAGCAAGACAGCATTCGAAACAAATAGATCCGTGAAAGATAAAAAACGGACCGAAGTGAATTCTAAATTAAAAAACAACTAGACTATTGCAATTTCACTTGAGGAAGCCGATTACCGCTATATATTCAAAGTCACTAAATGCATGGCATTGTAAATCAATAAAATAGCGAGAGCATCTCGGTCGAGTCCAAGTGGCGGCATGCCATCTTCTAAAATAGATAGAATAGATCCTATAATGAAATCAATTTATGATTTGTATTCCGTAATTAAGGGATTCCCACAATCACCCCCAAAAAAAACAGACGAACGATGTTTAACGGATGATTGTCAAAGGACTTAAAGAAAATTTTCAGCTAATTAACTAAAATCTTCTCACCGATTTCGGCACCAAGGCCTTGCATCCCCGAGACAAGGATGTTAGAAGCGAAAAGCCTTCGCATAGTCTCGCGTCCGTACACAGCAAGCTGTCTGCTGTGCAGATCCTCGTCGATGTCCGTCGGATTCCCGTTCCCAAACGCCATATCTGGCACGCCGCTACTCCCGCTGCTGTGGTTACCGCTGTTGCTGCTGCCGATGATGATGTTGTTGTTGATGTTGCTTTCGTCCTTAGCCGTTGCCGTTTTTCCCGTAGCCGTAATCAAGCAATCGGTCCGATGCTTTTTGTGCAAGCTCTCTCTGTCACTAGAATCGTCTTCTACAACCGCTCCTTCAGCAAGTCTCTTTCTCGGAAGCATAAAGTGCAATAAACAGCTGAAACCTCCACAAAACCCCATCGATAAGGTCAACAATAGAATCAAATTAAACAAATCAAGATCGGAACACTTTATGCACGCAAATCCAACAAGGATCGGCGCTATCACCATAAATCCTAACCCTAGCCTAGTTAACATCATCATTTGCAAGTGATTCGAAGGAAAAATGCGAAGAAACGAAGATTAGAGGGGTAAAGAATGACTATAAGATAGGGAGAAAAGGTGGAAGGAACGTACCGATTCGAGCTTTGGTGAGGAAAAGAATGGACTCAGGGAAGGTGAGAGAGTGATTAGCTTATGGTTTAGCACAGGTGTTTTGGTTTGAGATAGAGAAATTTCCAAGCGTGTAGAAGAAGAGAGGGGGACAGGGAGGAGGGGTATTTATGGATTTGCAGTTGCTAGGGTTTTGGGCTGACAGGTGCTAATGGCTTGGCCATGGACCCTGATGAGAAGTCGGTAACATCTCTCTCTTCTTTTTTTGGAGAGAGAGAGAGAGTGGGGGTGCGAAGCGACAAGAAAATGGAAGATAACGAGATACTGAGGCGCTTGGGGGATTTGGTAGTGGGTCTGCGGGGAGGACAATCGCGATAAAATGATGATTAAGCAACACAGAGAAACATACAATACGACGACGTTGGATCTATAAATCTCTTCATACGATGTCGCTTGACCGAGGTTTCCACAAGGACAGTAAAGTTTATTTAAGCAAACCGGTAATCAATACCAAATTTTAATTAATTTAAATTTTGTATGAAATGCATTTTACGTTAACGTTTAACTTAGATTACTTATGAAAAAAGATGTTGCTAACCTCTGCCCATTAGACAGTAGATAATATGCACATAATATTAAATAAATACAAATATCAGTTCACATTTTACAATTTTCAATGTATATTCATGAATATTAATATATTTTTGCGTATACCAATGTACATTTTACATATTATCATCGTCTTGTAGACAATAATTAGCATTTTTCATAAAAAAAATACTCAATGTAGTGGGAATATTCATTATTGTTTTTATTTCTTTGTCAAGATTAATACTTATTTTTATTGTGTTGAAACTCGACAACTCAATATTTGAGATTATTGGGGATTTATCCGATCATTTTCATCCGACGCTCCGAGTACTATTCGGTAATTTAAGTGGGAATTGCCTCCCCAAATTTTATCTTAACTTGATCTCAAATCGATCAGAAACCTCAATTATAATTAAAAAAATAGATATTCAATAAGTACGTATTTTCATTTGATTGTTTAATCTGAATATTCAAATTAAACGACGCATGTCTTGCTTGTTGCCTACTTTCGTTTTATCTAATAATTGCTTAAATATAAAGTGAAACTTCTCCTCGAACAAAAACATTTTTTGTTTTTCTTTATGCAAAAATTGTTGCTAAGATTTATAGCGAACAATTCTAATAAAAGTCTTCAAATCTTACGTGATGAAATAACAGTCAATTTTTAAAATTAACATCAACTTCTTTTAAGATAATATGTCAAATCATTTATTTTTAAAAAAAGTGACAGTGAAAGACAAATTTAATTTTTGAAGATAAGGTTGCATGGGGAGTTTTTTTTTTTTTATACAATGAAAATATCAAGTTGGTTTTGAGATTATTCCAACCTGACTAGTCTTTGGGGATTAATTTTACCGTCCACTTGTGGGGTCCCACATAAAGTCAAGACTTTTATTCTGTATGGATTATCCTCATAAGAATTAATAGCACCTGAGAAGTTTCAAGTCTGACACTTAAAATGGAGTATACCTCTAAGTCTTGAGTCTTAACTACTAGATCAATCCCTTACGAGTGATTGAGAGTTTTGTTAGTATCAAACTTGAAAATGTTGAATTTCTACGTAAATGTTTAAATAAATTTGAAGATGAGACTGAAAATGCGTGATACAACAATTGGTTCGTAATTAATTTTTCAGCCAATGACAGTATTGGCTTTAAGGCAGAGTCCTGAAATGTTCAAATATATTCAAATTTAATTAATAAGCATTTTGTTTCTTGTTTTTTAAAAAATAACGTGAGATTTTATTTTCCAACGGGCCGGAAAAAATCAATTTGGCCCAATATATGGCATGTTTCTCTCTCACGCACACTCTTTTATTTTGAACTTCGTTAATAATTCACGACTTTTATTAAAATTTATATGCGGGCCTCAAGTTTAGGACTAATTTTAAAAAATAAGCGGGCCTTAACTCTATATTATCTTTCATCTCTACCACATAATCTTTATTAAAATTACATAATAATCTTTTATTAAGAAATTAATATGAAATTATACTTACATATTAATTTAAAATAATACATGATGACTTTTGGTGTCGAAGAAAATATGTAGAATTGTGATGCCTTTTTAATTATCGATGCCTAAAGTATTATTTATCTATTGGTTTTTATTCAAATGCAATACAATTATTTTGCACAATCTGCATAGTAAGAATTCATATATTTTTATTTGGATAAAATATTTGGTATAATTTTATATAATAGGTGAAATATTTGAGCCAATTTGTTTAATTTTTTTAATTTAAGAAAATGCTCATAGAATTGCTGCGCACAATCTGAAATGGGCTTCTAAATTCTTAGGCCCGGAAATTCTTCCCCTTTATATTTTTGACCTAACTCTCGAAAAATAAAGCCCAACATTAGAAAAACGTTAGTAGGCCTGAGCAGTTGTTGTCCGGGGCGGACGCATTTGGGGCAGTGGGGTTGCGTATTACATTTAAAATTTAAAAATTATATTTTAATATTTTCGTATATCTTTAATAATTATGTAAGTGTCTTATTAATTAGATCATATCACCTTTGCACACAGTTCAAAACCTTAAAAGGTATTTTATTTTTCCACCTCCATGTCTAGTTGAGATACTTAAAAATATTTATTTTTAATAACCACAAACACACAACTTGTGAGAGAGGTATTAACAAAATAATCTAATTTTAAAAACTCATAAAGTTCAATCATAAAAATATAGTTCAAAAACTATCAATAATTTAAGTATTTTTCTGCTCATTTTTAAATTTTTTTGGAAAATATGCATTATCAACTTTTATGTTTAACGCCGGGTGTCACACGGGCCTTCATTCTTGCTTGATAGGGCTAAGTAGCGCCTTCGCTTTGTTTGTAATGAAAAGGAAAGCGAAGGTCTTCGGACATTTTTTCCAGTTTAGGGGGAGGACATACCTATTTACTACAAAAATAATTTTTCATGATTGTTATTAACAATTATTATTAACAAGGTATCCTCGTTACGTTCAATTTTTAACTCCATCGTTATTTGTTGCCACATTTGTTTGAAGTCTGTGGTGGTGGTGGTGGTTAGGCTTCGTTTGATAAATCGAGAGTGGAAATATCTCTTTTCTTTTTTTTCATAACCGAGTTATCTGGTCAGTTTAAGATATATCTCACTTGTTGTCAACGAGTCCTTAGAGCACTGAAATTAATGACCAAACAAACCTCCAATAATCCTGACATTATACTTGTCAAGATTTGACTTTAGGATATCTTGATTTACAGATCAACAGTACATTCCAATCTCTACTTGAACAACTCATTGGGACTGATGCCTCTTTTCTTTTGCATTCTTGATTTGTGCTAAAAGGAAATATTCCTTATGATTAAAAAAGAGAAAAACATCTCAATTAATTTCACATAATATGAAACATACGCAACTTCTCTACCATTCAAATTCGAACTAAAAGGTACAGTTCAATCTTGATTGCCAATCTCAACAAATCTAAATTATTAAAAAAAAAAAATAGATAATCAAGATCACAAAAACTAATCTTTGCCGTCCAAATTTATAGAGAAGTCAATTCCATATGAAACATAATATACATTATAATATGTATGATAGTAGTAATCCCACATTATTTGTCCTCTAAAATACTTAAACCTTATGATGAAGACTAGAGGCATAATTGATGTTAAGCCGAAACCAGAGACCAGAGGCATAATTGCATAACCTTTAGCCACTGACTTTCTGCAATGACAGAGATTGGCTTCAGAAAGTCACCACCCACATGCTGTTGCATGTGCCCCCACATTTTCATGGTTAAGATGATCATGTGAATCCACATGAGCCTCCAGTGGAAATAAGGATTAAGTTCCAACAAAATACAACTGCACTGTACTTATCAGAAATGACAATTAAAGAGGAAAAAATATATATATATATATATGTAGGGCCAACCCATTTCCATAACTGGATAGTTGACCCATGTTTCTAGCTTTAGCCCGCATTTGGAATCTGGAACCCCAAAACATAAAATCAATGAGCAACCATCAAAGAGGATCAAATTGAGCTTTCCAGTTCAAAATGCCTACAAATTTTCACAATCACCCATAAGATTCTGAAGTTCATATGATAATCACATGCAAAAATCACAGTCAATATGGTATCTACACAAAGTTGGTTAGGTCTGGTAAACAGGGTTTGTCATTTGAAGTGAGCAATACCATATTCTGGATGTGAGATCTCTATTCGACCAAGACATGATCCAAACCCAAGTACTTGGGGCATATGAAAAACTTATAACAGTATATTGGCCCCCACTGGGTTTTGGATGTTTTTAATAGAGGAATCTCTATATACTATCGTTGACAACGAGTCCAAAGAAATCGACAGTCGATGATTGAAAGATGAGAGGAAAGGAGCAGTATACTTTCAGAGATTATTCAATGCTCCTGGAACATTGCTTTGGGAGCTCTATGCTACGCATTGGCGTGTAGCCGACACATTTTTGGGTGTGAGTCATGCCAGTGTGCGGTGGATAGAGCCTCTCGAGAAGCACTGAATAATTTTTCTTAGTTTCTACTTTCTAACCCCCTTGAGACAAAGAAACATAAGGGACCCTTGTAGATCCACTATAGGAACAAAAAAGGAGATAAATATGAAAAAAACTCAAGTGCTCAAAACTTGTAGGCCCATCTAACCACAAGCAATCGCAATTCTCTTGGCTTTTCCCACCACTTTATTTGTTTTGGGTTTATCCCCAGCAAACTCAAATGCCTAGCCATACAAATCGCAAACTAGGAACAAAACATAGTTTGATTTCCCACCAGTCACATCTTCATAAAAAAATATACTGTTTGTGCACGTATGCGGCGGAAAAGACATTCCACCTCAAAGAAAACAATGAACACATAATACACTTTCAATTTTCTATGTTTTTCTGCACTATGGAAAGTAAAATCGATTTGCAATACTAAAAGTAGAAGATATACATCTTCATTCTATTGAGAAAATCATATTTCTTGGATCTACAAAGGAACGGCAGCACCTACTTTAATAAGAGGCTCTTTGAAGCAAACATTTAGTAAAAGAGATTAGGTTCCATTAAATTAGGGCTTTTACCTACTACCATTGTTGTTGTTGTTGTTGTTCGGCCGAAGCAATATTGACAGAATTTCAGAAAATTCAGGACGCTTTGAAGGGATATTGTTCCAGCACTTCATCATTAAACCTCTGAGGATTTGGGGACAGTCCTTGGGGATATCGGGTCTAAGTCCACAAGCAGCTATCCCTACAGCAGCCTGTACAGGTGAATAGGTTGAATAAGCTGCCTCCCCTGTCACCATCTCCCAGACCACCATCCCAAAACTGTATACATTACTCATCCATGTTTCCGTAACACTTTCTGGGTCACCGGCAATAATCTGTTAACAGCCAAAATATTTGTCAAAACCATTGCATAACATCGGATCTCAATATACAGAATGGAAACCTGTCCAAAGCTAACGATGGCAAGCTACCTTGGCGGTTAAAAATTGAATTAAACTTTAAATGGTGTGAAGTTAAAGTAGAGAATTCTAAGTTTTTACTGTCTTTATTCAGAAAATGAAACAGAGAATGATAAATGAGAAATAAGTAAAACACGCCTAAATCCAGATATAATATTACAGTCCATTGTGTAGTTGTCACACTGCCTACAAGTCAAGTGCAGTTGCTTCGAAAAAGGGCCATAATATCATTTTCAAGATGCCAATCAGCATAAGCAATGGTCGACAAACATGTCAAGAAAAGGCCTAGCCCAGGTTACTCGGGGGAAAAAGAAGTTTTTTCTCACTTTGGAAATCTCAGATAAGTATAGACTAGAGAGCAATTATGGGGAAGTAGTGCTTAGATAAAGGTAAATACCTAATCAAGTGTAAAGCAAAACAATTATGAAGACATGTTACGCATGCTCAAACAATGATGTTAGATAAGTGACATAAAGTTCCCTTGAATGAGACTGGCCCTCAAATTTCTTGATCATATACATTGAACCCAAGTAATGCACTTGAACAGTAACTAAAGTATGATATATCTATTGTCAGAAGGAACTTTAATCCTAATAGAGCTCCATTTAGACAATGATTACCAAATAAAATTTGATACAAGTAACATATGATTCAAAAGGAATCTACTATGATGGCTGCAGTTGTTATCGTCTTAACAAAAAAAACACCATCAAGAATTTTTATTATTCTTTCCACATTGAGCACCAAACCATTGTGTTACCTGCCTATTCATCCATTTATATTCTATTCCTGCCTTGTCATTATACGTTCAGAATGGACCTATCAACGAAACAAAGAAGGTTTCTTTGGAATACCAAATACTGCTGCCCTTTTAACTCATAAGCCACCTCCTTAAAGGAATTACCTTTAGGTTTTGTGCAAAACAAAACAGATCACTTTTATTTCCTCAGCAGGTTCCACTCTTCAACATTAAAATGATACTTGGAGCGAAGGCAAAAATGATAAAGCAGTTCAATGAATGTGAAAGTATGCCATTGAAAATGAACAATTCCATTTTTGTTTGAACGTCGCCATTTGAGTTTAGGACACAATATCCTCTGATTATGACATTTAAAAAAAAAAACTTGCTTAAATGCTTTGGAAACACAACGCAAAGTTTCTGATGGAAAATGCATCCTTGACTGGTTAGGCTCATTACCTCACCAAACTAATGTTTCGTCGAAATGATGGACTTCAGTATCATATTGGCTCAACATATGTAGTAAGTCAAGCTAAACATAGACGATGTATGGGAACAAACCTCAGGAGCCAGCCACCGGTAACCATCAGTTTCATACTCCATCGCCTCACCAACACTTTTGCAAGCAGCGACTATACCCATGTCTCCCAAACAAGCATTCCCATGACGATCCAATAATATCCTCTGTGTATTCAGATCTATGTATGCAACACCATGGTCGTTCATGAATTTGATCCCTTCTGCCACATCAGCAGCAATCCTTACAATTTCCTTTGTCTGAAGTTTCTTGTTATTCATCATCATATCATGAATGGATCCACCTTCCATGAACTTAGTCACCACACATAATCCGTGGACATCATCTATACAAGCACCATAAAACTGCAAAATATTCTTATGCCCACAGGTCATCAACTCCAGCAAATCTTTTCGGAGCTCAAATTCATATGAATTTCCCTTGTCACACCCCTTGAGCTTCTCAATTCCCACCCTCTTTCCCTTATATACTCCCTTGAATGCGTTGGGTGCAACCTGGTCAATAAATTCAAGACTGTCGGAGTTCAACAACCAATTCCCTATCATGTCCCCACCTGATTTCACAGTCTGCCACTCGTCAACTGAAACAATAAAGGATGAACTGGGCAAAGGTATCTGAAGCTGAATCATCTTCCCATTCAAATTGTCAACCCCGTTTCTGTAATTCAGTTCGCTACAATCCTCTTCGATCTCTCCATTCTCTCTCCCTCTACTTTCCTCTTGACACCCACATAACCCAAATGGAAGCTTCATTGTTGTAGATTTTGGCTTTCTAACAGCTGATTTCAGGGCATTTTCGATCCTGGTCTTGAACAGCTTGTCTTTCCCAGGCTGAACCAAAAGCAGAACAATCCCTAGTGTGAACCCCTTTTTATCAAATATTTGTATCTTCTTGCAACAAATTGAAGCGTTATCAAGGGCACCGGACATGGCTGGCCATGAAATCGAAGAGTTAGAAGCAAATGTAAGCTTGAGAACAGACCCTTGGACTTCATCTTCAGACACCTCTTGAATCGAAATCGCCGGCTGGTCGTCCATGGACGCCTGTTCTATCAATTTGATATGCATAAACACTTCTTTCATGTCAAATCCCGCTTGTGCATAACTGTAAAGAGTAAAAATAAAGGACATCAGATCACGGATTAGAGATAAATGTCTACATAAGAGTCTAAAATCATACTCAAATCTTCAATTAAAGTAAAGAATGCCTTAACATTCCCTACGCCCTTTGACTCAGCCTAAATCAAATCGAATCTTACTCATTTTCTTACTCAAATTAAGGAGACTCAAATATTTACTCCAATTTGGAGGTATTTTGAGTCTTCTAAATCTACAATACGCCATTACGTGAGCTTTTACTAGAATTTCTGCCTGGATTTGAATTTTCCCAGTGGACTGCTTCATACCAAATGAAGCTTTTACCATTTTTCACACGAATTTGAGTAACAGATTTTAGTGAAAGCTGGAGATGGTCTAAGTAATCAGTTATGCTCAATTTGGTTGCTGAGAAAATGTAGAGGGGTAAACTAACTGGGAATAGGCATCATCAGAAGAACACTGCAGGTATGTACTCTGCTGCTGCTTTCTAAGATTGAGTGTGCTCAAACCTGAGGGGTAACGAATCGTAGTGCTTGCGTATGTTGGAGACGAGCTTCTCCGGCAGTTGACTACCGGGATACAGCTGGGTTAGGTTCCTTACAACGCTGCCCCACACCACTTTGCGACGATTCTCGATCTGAGACGGAGGAGAAGGCAGCGAGTCGCGGACCGAGTCGAGATTGAGCGAGTTCTTGAACGACGCGATGGCCTCCGACACGTTGCGGCCCAGCTTCTGAAACCGCTTCTGCATCGCCGACAAATCCTTCAAGCCGCCAGCGGAAGCGGCGGCGGCGGAGGAGGATGAATTCTCCGGAAGAACGCCCTCTGATCTGTCTTGAGTTCGCATTAAGACTTGCTCCACCATATCCTCGTCCGTGCTCGCGCGGCTCGACCAGCATTCCAGTGCCGCAGCCATGGCTTGATGCGGCCAAAGAAATGCGGTTGGAACTCACGGGCAATGTGGGTGTCTTAACAATTTTAGAGAGAGGAAGTGTATGACGGATAATGGCTTGTGGCTTGAGATTTCTGGAGCGGTCCCATTTTTCTTTCTCCTGACATGGAAGACTAGCTAGAGTGCAGAGAGAGAGAGAGGGACACACACACGGAGTGAGTCAGGAGAGGTGGTATGGGTTTTTTGGGAGGGTGGAGTGGGTAATGCAGTAATAAATTTCGTGGGGTTGGGATCGAGGGTGGTTATGACCACGATGTGATGCAACTCCTTACTATGCAGTTGGACGATGATGGTGACTGGGGTGACGACTGACGAAAGGGACTGTGATGGGTGTGGGAGTATTTTAGTAGTGTGTAGGCTGTTTGACCCCAAGATTATACCATTTTAGATTTTTCATTAATTTATTTTAGGTGTAAGGTCATCCATTTTAAAATAAACTGTTAATATATTCACTCACACGTAAATTAATTGTAATAGTAATTAGTTTAGTGTTAGAAGATCGTAGTGTAATTATGTTCTTAATTGTACTTATATAATAATTGCAATGAAGGTAAAATCTAACTTTGAGATTCTAAAACTTTACATGGTATCAAAGCATCGATCATTGCTTTTTTGTCCTAATCGAACGATTCTTTTTTGTTGAGTTTTCTCAACACTCAAAACCTAAATCAATTGAAACCCTAACCCTAATTCTTGACCTTGCAGTCACCGCCGCTAGGGAGGAAGAGATGTTGTTTTTACCATCTCCTAGTTATGGAGAGACCATTGACAGAGAGGAACCTATATCTGTTGACAAGGCAAGTAAGGACACTGGTGAACAAGTTGGGCATGAATAACAGCTTGCCAAGGCAGCTGTATTGCAGACATATAAGCGAAAAGGCAAATTCTCATGTGTGGTGCCATCTTGCCAATCACCACTACCAGTTTCAGTTCTAGTTCTAGACCCTACCGTTGATTTATTGAGTAATGAATTTTCTTTTGAACTATCTTCTCTTGAGTCGAGTGATCTCAATATTCCTGTTGCTCTTCGAAAGGGTGTTAGACAGTATACCCAACATTCTATTTCTCAGTTTGTCTCTTATGATCACTTGTCTCCTTTGTATCATGCTTTTATTTTCTCTCTTTCTTTTATATCTATTCCATAGCATTGACAGGATGCAATTAGGAAAGTAAATAGAAGGAAGCTATGGTAGAGGAGATGACAGTTTTGAAAAAAAATGGTACTTGGGAATTAGTATCTCCTCAAGGAGGAAAGAAACCAGTAGGCTGCAAATGAGTGTTCACTAAACAGAATGCTGATGGGACAGTTGACAGATATAAGGGAAGACTGGTTGCTAAGAGTTTCACTCAAACCTATTGGATTGACTATGAAGAGACTTTTGCTCCAGTAGCAAAGATGAATTCTGTTCGGGCCCTACTCTCTTGTGCTGCCAATTTGAATCGGCCCCTTTAACAGTTTGACATGAAAAATGCTTTCCTCCATGGTGATTTAGAAGAGAAAGTCTACATGGCGATACCGCCAGGGTTTTCCTCAACTGCAAGTGAAAGAAAGGTGTGTAGATTAAAGAAGGCCTTGTATGTTTTGAAGCAATCACCAAGAGCTTGGTTTGACAAGTTTTCGAGGGCTATGTTGAGATTTGGATACCGGCAGAGTCATGTTGATCATACTATGTTTATCAAGGAAGTGGTGGCAAGATTGCTATCCTTATTGTTTATGTTAATGATACGATAATGACAGGCAATGACGTAGATGAGATTTCTGACCTTAAAGCTCAACTGGCTCAAGAATTCGAGATCAAAGATCAATGAAATACTTTCTTGGGATGGAAGTGGCGAGATCTGACAAAGGTATTTTTATATCTCAACAGAAGTACATTCTTGATTTGTTAGAGAAAACAGGTATACTAGGTTGTAAACCTACAGATTTTCCTATTAAGGCTAATTACTATCTTAGTGGCGATACGGGGGAGCGTACTGACAAAGAGAGATATCAGAGACTTGTGGGTCGTTTAATTTATTTAGCTGACACTAGACGGGATATTTCACATGCTGTGGGGGTTATTAGTCAATTTATGCATGATCCACGTACCGCACATATGGATGTTGTTTATCGCATTTTGCGATATCTCAAGTTAGCTCCAGGAAAAGAGATTTTGTTCTCTAGCCATGGTCATTTACGTCTAGAGATATTTACTGATGCAAACTGGGTAGGGTCCGTAGATGACAAATGCTTTACATCTGGCTACTGTGCTTCCATTGGGAGAAATTTGGTGACTTAGTGAAGTAAAAAGCAATCAGTGGTTGCTCGATCCAGTGCAGAAGCCAAGTATAAAGCTATGGCTCATGGTGCTTGCGAGCTTCTGTAGCTTCACACCTTACTACAGGATTTGGAGATTGGAGATAATGGTCCGATGAAACTCTATTGTGTCAATAAAGCTGCCTTAAATATTGCTCATAATCCTATTCAAAATGACAGAACGAAAACATATAGAAATTGATAGGCACTTCATCAAAGAGAAGCTAAGCGAGGGTTTGATATGCATGCCTTTTGTGCGGTCTGAAGATTAACTAGCAGATATATTCACAAAAGGTCTTGGCAGCAAGACGTTTCATCCCATTGTGTCCAAGTTGGGCTTGATTGATATTTTCGCACCGACTTAAGAGGGAGTGTTAAGATATGGGCTTAGGTGTAAATTAATTGTAATAGTAATTAACTTAGTGTTAGAGGGTTGTAGTGTAATTATGTTCCTAATTGTACTTATATAATAATTGCAATGAAAGATAAAACCCAACTTTGAGATTCCAAAATTTTACATAAACTCTATTAAAATATAGAGTTATTTAAATTATGGTCTTAACTTCAGTTTTTACTTAAATATTCACCGGCCTTCTCCAGTTGCTATGAAAGGATAAATAATGACGGGAAAACTAATTTTTTTATAACATTTTTAGTGTTCAAATACAAAAAAAGTTGTGAGTCTCACACTTAAAATTTTTTCTCTGATATTTACTTTCATCCAAATCACATCCAACAAAATTCACAAAATTCTGTATATATAAATAATCTAAGTTAATTATATACATATAATAATTATTTGGCCTAAATTATCTAAATAAATTTAGCCTACATTATCTAAATTAAGTCTTTATTCAAAAAAATACTATTTGCTATTTTTTCATCAATTTTTGGAATTTATTGGTTCATCTCAACGAAAAAATTTTAAAAAATAAAATTATGTGTAAAAACTAAAATAAATCTATTAAAAACGAAAACTAAGTCAAAACATACTCAATTTTTATTTATTTTTCATTTTTTCTAAACTATTTTTAGTTTTTTGATATAATTTTATACTTTTTTGAAATTTTTTGTCGAGAATAACCAACAATCAATCAAAAATTAATGCAAAACAAAAAAGTTATAAAAAAATTCAAATAAAAAAATATAATTATTCAATCCAAATCCAAATGAACAATAGATAAAACTTGAAGTTGAAGAAAGGTATTGGAAACGTACAAGAGGAGGTATGTCTTATATATTATATACATATTTAATACAATTTTTTATACTATATATATATATATATATGGGAAAGGCTAAAGAGACCAACCATTTTTTAGACCAATATTAGACCAATGTCTAATCTCTTGATTCCCGATTAAATTTTAACCATCCGAACCATTCAATGCGTTTAAAACATGTTTTTAAGATTACCCGCGAGAAATCAACTCAAAATATTACCGGAAATGGTTCAATCCAAACAGTGGTTCATAAAATAGTTCCTGTCAGCATTTTGAACCACTGTTTGGATCAAGCTCTTTTTGGTAATATTTTGAACTGATTTCTCGCGGGTACCCTTAAAAACATGTTTTAAACACATTGAACGGTTCGGATCGTTAAAATTTAATCAGGAATGAAGAGTTTGGATGTTGGTCTAATATTGGTCTAAAAAAGTGTTGGTCTATGGAGCCATCCCCTATATATATATTATTTCTTTGGTTTGATTTGGATTTTTTATTTAATATTATAAATGACTCTCGACAATAACTGGTATCGTATATTACGTGACCAACAACAATTTTGACATTTATAATACTTTACAAAATACTTACCATATGATTAAACTTTGTGATTTGTTTATTGAAAGTATTTATTTATTTTGTTCTTATGTTTTAGTTTCTCAGTGTAATGAAAATATATGTTTATATTGTTATTTATTTAATTTAATTGTAATGAAAGTACATGAGTTTTTTTCTTGATTTTAAATTTGCATGATGATGTTTTAATTTATACAACGGAGTTTTATGATTGTTGAAATGATAGTGTTAAAATTAAGGATTTGATTTGATATGGTCAATATCCTTGATTAATTATTCGCCTTTATTTTCTACCTTAACTATAGGATATTTCCTTGTAAATCTTTCCTTGTAAATGTTTGTACTATATTATTGTAAGACTACAATGAATGAAATAATCAAAAATTTATTCCACAATTGTGTTTATTTGACATGGTATCAGAGCCTTCTTCAATATCCTCTTCTTTACCCTAGGAATTGAAGTTTGGTCCTGTATTCACAATTGTTCTTTCTGTTCATACCATTCCGCTGCGAAATTTTTTTGCTATGCTTGGAGGAAAGATGGGAGAAGGGGCTGTAATGGCCTCTCTGAAAACTCCTACTTCAAAGAAGGATCGGAAGTGTACTCATTGTAATGGTACTGGTCATACGGTGGATACGTGCTTTCGACTCCATGGGTATCCAGATTGGCATCCAAAGGGCAAAAAGGCGTCTTATGTGTCTTCCAATGCTAAGGAGGAGGACCCTAATTCAAAAGGGAATCTAGCCACAACTCTTGGATTTACTGCTAAGACTGGTATGTTTTTTATTGGAAATAGTGATTGGATAATTGACTCTGGCGCAACAGATCATATGACTTGTGATCGTTATAGATTTAGTCACTTATCTCCCAAATGTTCCAAAACCACCATTACCAATGCCAATGGTGTATCATCTCCAGTTATTGGAGTTGGTACAGTTCCGTTATCTCCCACATTAGCTATCAAAGATGTCTTAGTTGTGCCATCATTAAATTGTAATCTTCTCTCCATAAATCTATTAACCAAATCTCATAATTGTGTTGCTCTATTTTTTCCTACTCACTGTATCTTTCAGAACATCCATACTCAGGAGAAGATTGGCAGTGGTAGACAAGTTGGAGGATTGTAATATCTGGAGGATGGGTTCCAACATCTCAACAAAAATGGACAAGCTCATGTGGTGACTAAAGATTTGGTGAATAAGAAAAAGGAAGAAATTTGGTTGTGGCATAAGCGACTAGGACATCCCTCTTTTGGCTATCTTAGGAGATTATTTCCTTCACTATTTAGTGGATGTAATCTTTCAGATTTTATTTGCGAAACTTGTGTGCTGGCGAAAAGCCACCGTACTACTTTCCATTTAAGTAATAGCAAAATAAATCTACCTTTTTCATTAGTTCATTCGGATGTTTGGGGACCGGCACCAATTTCTACTCTTAATGGGATGAGGTGATTTGTAACTTTCGTGGATGATTGCACTCGAATGACTTGGCTTTTATCAATTTAAGCGCAAGAGTGAGGTTTGCTCAATTTTTTGCATGTTCCATCAAATGGTGACTACTCAGTTTGGCATTCCAATAAAAGTCCTTCGTTCTGATAATGGCAAAGAATACATAAAACAAGAATTGTTGGATTTCATGCACTCAGTAGGGATTATTCACCAAACAACTTGTACAGATTCCCCTCAACAAAATGGTGTTGCAGAGAGAAAAAATGGACATTTATTGGGAGTTACTCGATCTCTCTTAATTGGGGGTCATGTTCCCTCTTACTTGTGGGGTGAAGCTCTGAATTCAGCGGTCTACTTAATAAATCGTACGCCATCTAGCGTTCTCAATTTTAGAAGGCCATTGGATGCTCTCTCTGATCACTACACTCTTCCACCAGTAGTGCTTTTGGCCCCTCGAATTTTTGGGTGTGTGGTCTATGTACATTTACATCCGCGTCAACGGAATAAGCTTGAGTCTCGGGCTTTAAAGTGTATTTTTGTGGGATATGGGGTCAATTAAAAGGGGTACAAGTGTTATGATCCATCTTCTCGGAGGCTTTATGTTTCCATGGATATTACCTTTCATGAGAAAGAACTGTTTTATAGGCCAGTGACTACAGATTTTTCACTTCAGGGGGAGAATCAGGAAAAAGTGATAAATCATGAAGAAGTGGAGGCATTTTTTCCTAGAAATTCAGAAAATATTTTTCTGTCTGGAGATTGTACAGACAAGGGTAAATTTTCAGATGAAAGGGAAGAGTTACCAATTGCTGAACCAACGACTTCAAACATCGAAGATAATCCTCTCCATGATAGTACAATGTCTCTTGATAATCCAACACAACCACTGGGTCAATCTTCTCCTGAGATTCCTTTAGAGGTATCCACTATTCCTAATCCTATTTTCAATGATGGTACTATTTTTGAATCTCAAGTGTCTCAATATCGTCTTCCAGCTCGTTCTAATCGTGGTATACCACCCATTCAATATGAGCCTGATCCTAAATGCAAAGCTAAATATCCCATTAGTAATCATGTGTCTTTCCAAAAACTATCCAAGTCATATGCGTCCTTTGTGCTACAGTTATCGTCTGTTCCTATTCCTAGTAAAATGCAGGAAGTTTTAGCAGATGATAAATGGATCCAAGCCATGGCAGAAGAAATGGCAGCACTTGAAAAGAATCATACTTGGGAGCTTGTGCGTCTACCAAAGGGAAAGAAAACCGTGGGATGTAGATGGGTGTTTACGGTCAAGTATAAGGCGGATGGGACAATTGAAAGGTATAAAGCTCGGTTGGTTGCAAAAGGATATATGCAGTCTTATGGGATTGACTATCAAGAAACTTTTGCACCTGTTGCCAAACTTAATACAGTTAGAGTGCTCCTGTCTTTGGCGGCTAACCGGGACTGGCCACTTCTTCAATTTGATGTAAAAAATGCTTTCTTGCATGGAGATCTTACAGAATAAGTGTATATGGATCCCCCTTCGGGTATAGAGAAATACTCCAATATTTCAACGGTGTGCAAACTCAAGAAAGCTTTATATGGGTTAAAGCAATCTCCAAGAGCTTGGTTCGGCAGATTCACCAAGTCTATGAAGAACTTTGGATATAAACAAAGCAACTTAGATCACACTTTGTTTTTGAAGCACCAAAATGGTAGAATTACTGCTTTAATTATCTATGTTGATGATATGGTGGTGACAGGTGATGATCAAGATGAAATTGAGAGCCTACAGCAATACTTAGCTTTGGAGTTTGAAATGAAACAACTTGGAGACTTGAAGTACTTTCTTGGGATTGAGGTAGCGCGCTCAAAGAATGGTATTTTCTTATCTCAACGAAAATACATTCTTGATTTGTTAACTGAAACAGGTATGCTTGGATGTAAGCCTGCAAATACTCCTATTGAACAAAATCATAAGTTGTTTCACTGTTTGGATGCAACTTCTACTGATAAGGCAAGGTACCAGAGACTTGTGGGAAAATTGATTTATTTGTCCCACACAAGGCCAGATATTGCTTATTCAGTGGGTGTAGTGAGCCAGTTTATGCATGATCCTCGTAAACCTCACATGGATGCCGTGGAACGTATTTTAAGATATTTGAAGTCTGCTCCAGGTAAAGGGTTATTGTTCACCAAGAATAATCACTTGAAGGTAGAAGGTTACACTGATGCAGATTGGGCTGGTTCAGCTAATGACAGAATATCTACATCAGGATATTTTACTTTTGTAGGGGGAAATCTTGTGACTTGGAGGAGTAAAAAGCAGCCAGTAGTGGCAAGATCAAGTGCAGAAGCTGAGTATAGAGGGATGGCTTTTGGAGTTTGTGAGTTACTATAGTTGAGGAACTTGCTTAGGGAATTGGGTGTTGACTATCAGGACGCAATGAAGTTGTATTGTGACAACACTTCAGCTATAGAAATTGCTCATAATCCAGTTCAACACGATAGGACGAAGCATGTAGAAGTTGATAGGCACTTCATCAAAGAAAAACTTGAAGCTGGGATCATTATTTTTCCATTCGTGAAGTCTGAAGATCAACTAGCCGATATTCTTACTAAAGCTGTAGCCAACAATGTTTTTGATGTCTCTTTAGACAAGTTAGGCATGTGCGATATCCATGCTCCAACTTGAGGGGAAGTGTTAAAATTAAGGATTTGATTTGATATGGTCAATATCCTTGATTAATTATTCGCCTTTATTTTCTACATTAACTATAGGATTTTTCCTTGTAAATCTTTCCTTGTAAATGTTTGTACTATATTATTGTAAGACTACAATGAATAAAATAATCAGAAATTTATTCCACAATTGTGTTTATTTGACAGATAGATTTTGAAAACATAATGACTAATTACTATGCTCTCATAATTAATTTTGTTCACAACTAGTCGTTGAACCCAAAAAAAATTTCCTTTTTATTTTTCCTCACAAATGAACAAGTAAATTTTTATTTTTTTGCCAAATTCATTTGTCAAATGAACACATGTAAGAAAATAAAATTATTTTTCTTTTACTAATTCATTTTACTTCTTTTTTCTCAAGCGTAGCTTACTCGTATAACTTTTTCGACAATTGAATAAAGCCAAAGTGTCTATTTACGGGAAAAAAATCACAAATTTTAATACTTTTAAGTAGGATGAAAACTTTAGCCAACAAAATTATAGAATCTACATATTTTGAGAAGCAATAAAAATGAGTGAAATTTTGAAAATTCCAAAGCATGGTACCGGGTGCTTCTCTGAAGCTATTGAAGTGATCTTGCGTGCTAAGACAAAATTATTCTACATAATTTTCAAATATTACCGCGACCCCCATATTTACCCTCCCAAAGAATTTCCTCTTTCATCTAAAACGTGAAGTCTATTTTTTTTTCCCTTCAAAATGTTAAGCCTAGACAATCATATATGATCCTCGTTATTCGTCTCTTCATTCTCTTCATCATAAAAATACAATAAAAAAGAGGTGAACGTACTTCCGACGATGCATTCACCCACCTCCGACCACTTTTTGGTTATCTCACAAGGTGAGATTAGTCCCAATCATACAACTGGAAAAAATCTTTTAATTATCTAAGTTGAATGATCTTACTCGTGCCTTCGTAATTGATAGAATTATTTTATATTTGGCTAAAATTTGCTGCTAAATGGAACTAGGTATTTGAGTATGTATTTTATTCCTTGCTAACACATGAATCCTTAATTGGGAGGAAGACATTGTATAGCCAAATTCAATCCCATTGTTAGCAGTATCAGTGATTTTTTTTTTTTTTTGGTAATTTTTCATAACTATTTACATTTAATGTGTTTATTTTTTAATTAAAACAATAATTAGTTTAATTAATCAGAACACACGGGCCCTGCTGTGCACAGCGCACAGCAGGGTGTGTTGTGCGCTAAAACGGCGTCGTTTGGCGCATAAAACATTGACCGAAAATTGTTCGGTCAGTTTTTTATTGTTCGGTCAGTGTTTTGTGGGCCAAAACGACGCCGTTTTGGCGCACAGCAACAGCAGGGCCCCCGGTTCCCACACGGTTAAGATAAATATGGCGAGAAGCACTGGAGAATTTTTCCATGCACCTCCTTCCATATCCAGCACACATTGGATGATTAGTCAAATTCCTATGGTTTATTCGTGGATCAAGAGACAATATCATATTCAATGTGGGACTTCTGGCCCTTCCTTTCAAGGATCATTCACCTTATCAAATCCATAAGTACCCTACATGCTTCCTCCATCTTGTCACTTAGCAAACGTCCAAACCAAAAAGGGTTAGAGTGTAATGCCCCGATTCTTAGAAACATTAATAAAATAATTAAAAGTCAGCATTTTTTTTTATAAATGAAGTTGGTACATATTTTTCCTCTTACACAGTACAAATTAAGTGGGATTCGGTCTTCGGATAGGGTAGTTTCACATACCGTTGTGTTCATCTTTGGGTAGCGATCGAGCTCGTGTGGTTGATTTTCATATATAATTTTTGAATGAATTAGAAATTGTCCTTAAAGTGAACTATATGCTCATACATAAATTTTGATAAAAAGAGGGATGTAGATTTATCCCACATTGGTTGAAGAAGGAAAATTCTTTGAGTTTATTGCTAATTTTTTTGCATAAGCGCTTGGCCCTTAGGGTCATAGAAATTTTGTGAGAGGACGAGCGCACACACAATTCTATACAGAAGCTGTCTTCATGTTTCATCACTAATAAAAATTTCCTGCACGCACTGCATACGTACCATACCATCATACCATTACCTTCCTGTCAAGAGAAAGTGCTGCCTTCTCCTGTCGAAAGTCATTGTATCCTGGAAAGTAAACGTCCGATAATTCCATTACCACCAGCGTTGGAGACGTAATTTGCCTTAAGGACACAATATACTACTCGTCTTGATTCGTCAATTTTCGAAATCCCAAGATTGGCCCTTGTAAGTAATTATCTGTTTTGTATTTTTTATTTACAGATTCAGTCTAATTTGTACACTGGAGTTTTGATTTTGGTACACCGGAAACAACATAAAATACCGAATAAAGTCTCTCAAAAGATGATACCACAAAAAATCTTTAATTTAGCGTTTCATAGCTATTCTAAATCTACACTAGGTGAATTACAGCTCAACCGGATCTTCTTATGGAAATGAATTTTTGTGGTTCGGGTCCATCTTCGTCAGTACCTAACATGAAATGTCAGGGATACAAAAATATGCACCATAAGTTGTGAGGCTCAATAAGGTACTCTATCTTTAATTTTTTGTAATGCACGAAAATAAATGATACAGTAAATATGATATGGAATGCACGGTATGTACAGAAGCATAAACACATAAATATAGGACTTAAAATAAATACTGTGATTTGATAATATCTAAGACCGCTAATCAACCTCAAATGTTTATCGTTTGGACACATGTATTATCAAAGTCTCAGATATTACACAAATCCGCGATTTAATAATTTCAAAAAATGACCACGTGTCATATAATTTTATTTATAAATCTCGTTATGGTGCTCCCATCCGACATGCTAATCGTGCTCCTCAATGACCATGCTTCCAATCGTCATATTATTGTACGATACATTCCTGAACATTTAAATTTTTCGATAACGTGTCAACACCAAAGTACTTCCTACACTTGACGACAACTAGACTTCATCAAGAATGGCATGCTACGTCTATATGTTACACGTTTAAATACATAGCTTAGCTAAAGATATGACATGACTAAAGGCGACTTGGTTAAACAACAACGCTTGGGTATTACACCTCAAGTTCAAGTCATAGTCCGCTTCAAGTCGCATCACAACTAATGACACGTAAATATTCTCACATAGAATATATCCATAACAAACTCTCATTTCACATTTTTCATAACGTTTTCCATTCGGGCATCTACGGAATACCCTAATATCAATGTTCAAACCAATGTTCTAAGTTTCGAATTTGCATTCGTGTCAAACATTAATCATACTTCCAAGATGGTCATGTGATTGCTTTGCACAATATTAAACATGTTATGAAGTTAGTGTGAGTCATATGTCATGAATGACGCTTTAGATAAAATCTAAAAGATATAGAATGACAAAATAATAATTGAAAGTAACGTTATGCAATGGTGTGTAAGTGTTTTGGACCATATAGGTGTTTTGATGATTGGAGTATAAGTTCGTACGACAAATTGACTTACATAGGTAAGTCTCAACAGGCTGGATGGTATTAAGTCAACTAGTTGAGGTATAGATTTCTAAGGCTCAATGAATTACAGAGGTAAGTCTTAACCGGTTGGATGGTAGTAAGTGATATGGTTGAGGTATAGATTTCTAAAGCTCAATGACTTACAGAGGTAAGTCTCAACTAGTTGGGTGGTAGTAAGTCATTTGGTTGAGGTATAGATTTATAAGGCTCAATGATTACACAGGTATGTCTCAGTTGGTTGGATGGTCGTAAGTCATCCAGTTGATATATAGATTTCTAAGGTACTTTTAGATACAAAGAAGGCATTTGACCAGTTGGACAGTTACAGTCATTCAGTTGAACAGGTCACCTTCCTCAAGTCCCTCACTAGATTTTCCTCCATTAAAGCTATATTAAGGTTTCAAGGACTCTTAAACATCAAAATAGGGCTTAAGGGTAAGGAACTTACTTCTAATAGGAGTACTTAAAATGAAAATTATAGGCTGGGATGGAAGTTTAGGAGAATGGCAGTGATTTCCCCTTATTATATGCTTCTCTCGTTATCTTCTCTCTCTATCTGCTTCTTTCTTATTCTATAACTCCATTTAATTTTGCTCTCCCTCTCCCCTCTCTCTTTCTCCCTCTCTCAATGAACGTCTTTAACTCACTCTTGATTTTGGAAATATCAGCTCAAGAGGTAGAAAAAATGTGAGGAATGAAAATGAGATTTTGGAACAAGAAAGAATACAATGCTCTTATTCCTCTGCCAAACTCTCTATCAATCTATGAATACTTATGAAGTTACGTGCAAATTGAAGAGGAATGACCATTTATATATAGGCTGAGAAAGGAAGGTTGATTAACAGTAAAGAGGAAATCAGGAAAAATTAAGGGTGGAGATGAAAGTATGCGGTGAAATATTCCAGAGGAGAAGGTGAAGGGAAAAGGTGACCCTAATGGGAGTTCACATAAGGGAAAGGGTGGGAGTTCAGTGGAGCCGGCGTGAGGCAGTGAGGGAGGGAGGTTTGAGAGTACAGTGGGTGGTTTGGTTCACATATGGGATAGAAAAAGGGGTAAAGGACACACAAACACACACACAAACAAAAAAAAACTCATGCATGCAGAAGTTTTGTTATGTGAGCCCGCTTAGCCCTTTCGATTTGCTAGAAGCAGGAGAAGGATTAGCAGTAGGTTATCAAATTGAATATTCGGGTTTTACATATTCATTGGTTGGCAATAAATATTTGAAATTTAGTTAAACGTTTGAAATAATCATTTAATTGGCTGCATTTATTATAATTGGATTTTGAAAAATTGGGTCCTTACATATTCATTGGTTGGTGTGGATATTAGGAGCGGAAGTGGTCCTTCCGGGAATTATGGCGGGCACTACAATGGACTCGAGACCACCGGAGGTGGAGGAGGAGAGAGCTCGGGGCGACCTTAGAGAGAGAGAGGGATGGCAGTGGAGATGGGCTCAACCAGAGAGTCAATGCTTGTATTCAATGAGGGATAGGTAGATGTTCATGTCTTTAATGCTATGTCAACTCTCTCTTATATAGGAGCCTCAAAGGGGGAGGAAGCCAGCTGGTGGGCTTTCTTCCTATTGGAGGGTCAGGGCGGTAGTTGACATAGCCTTATTTGGGTCTATGGTCAGAAGTTGAGCTATGTGTCATATGGCTCAGAGGTAGTTTAGGTGATATATGGAGACTTGTATCATGAGGAAATATGGTGCAAGCTCCTAGGTGTTGTGATACATCTTTCGAGGTGTCGGGTAGAGGATGGGTTAGGTGTGGGCGGTGCCCCTCTCTCTCTAGGATCGGTCACGTTGGGGTTCGCCCGAGGGGGGACTCTCCCTCCTTGACAATTCCCTTACTCTAGCCTCCAAACCACATGCCTCCTTAGGTCCCGAGTCAAGTCCCTAGGCCCTGCTCCCGACCTAGGGGTCTTTTACGTTGATAAAGTCGCCAGCTCGTGGAGCTTTGAGTATGGAGGAATGCCATAAGATTGGTTTCCTATTAGAGACAAGTCTTTCGAACCTCGGATCCATGTGGGTGGGAGCTCCTCCGGAGGTGTCTAGTGGAGAAGGACTTTTGAACACCCATATCAATGACGAGGTCCTCTTGGTAGGTGGAAGCTCCTCCAGAGGTGTCTAGTGGAGGAGGACTTCCAGATACCCACATTAATGTCCCCCTGTGTGCATGCACTCATGTCTTAAGTGAGTGTATGCGCGCATATAATATCGTATGAATTTATTCTGGAGAATCTTTGCTATTTTCGACCGGACGAAGGGATGTTCTACAATGGGTGCCTTTTTGGAGTGTGCTGTCTTGTCATGTACTTTGTCTTCGTTAATCGAGGAGGAGGTCTTGGTATAAATTTTTCGAGGAGCTCATGGTGAATTCTTCACTTGTTTCTTTTTTGGAGATTGAAGAGCATTTTGGAGAGCGATAGAAACTTTCTTGAAATCTTTTTGGAGTGGAGTCTTTGTTTAAGGCGAGGCGCACCCTTGCGGTAAGCTGCTAGGAGGTGCGGAGTTCTTTCGTTGGAGGTGAAAAACTCATCGCGGAGCGCTTCTGATTTTGTAAGCATTTTTCTTGTGCTTGTTCTTTCAATGTGTCTTTAATGTGTGATGCGGCCACATCAATTTTTTTGAGACCGAGTTTAATTTGGAGTCCCCGCAATAGTCCCTCCTCGTAAATTCTTGGAGTGGAAGAGGTCTTCCCTAGCGGAGGAAATCTTCTAATATACTAACCGCTCGTCGTAAATTATGGAGCTTAGGAGATATCCTGAATGTTGGTCCGGAGGAGGTTCCTTCCCTATCGATCGATCCTCATAAATTAAAAAGCCGGAGGAAGAGGAGGGGGGATTTTATTTTTTATTTATTCTTATTTTTGGAACCAAGGAGGTCTCCGTAAGAGTCATTACTCCCTCTTTTTTTTAGAACGAAGGGGGGGGGGCTCTTGGAGCTTGTGGGGGGGGGGGGGGGGGAGGGGGGTTGAGTTGGGCCGAAAGTCTGGAGGGGGGAGGGGGAGGCCGAAAATGTGGGGGGAGGAGGGAGGAGGGGGGAGGCCGGAAATGTGGAGGGAGGAGGGAGGAAGGAGGAGGGGGGGGGTGTTGGGCCGAAAGCCGGAGGGGGAGGGGGAGGGGGAGGGTGGAGGGGGGAGGGGGGGGAAATCTGGTGTTGGCCGGTGTTGGAGGGGGAGGGGGAGGGGGAGGGGGGAAAATCTGGTGTGAGCTTTTGTGAAAGATTGATGAGACTTGTAAGTCATTAGTCTTAAAAGGCTACTTACACGGTACCATAAATAGTACCTGTAGTACCTGTACCACTTACAAGTTGTCAACTCACATTGTCCTTTTGTACAATCTTTTTTTTTGAAAAAAAAAAAAAATCTGTGAGAGAAGAATATTGGAAAATGTAAAACCCAGCTGTACCATTAGTATATGTAGAACCTCCAAACTCAGCTGAACTCACTGTTTTTGGTTTCCTCCACCTCCGCTGAACCCGGTTGAACCCACTGTTTTTGGTTTCCTCCACACCCAGCTGAACCCACTGTCAGTAGCGCGGGCCGGAGCGTGCGAGGGGGAAGGGAGGGCGCGGCTTGCGAGGGGGGAGGGAGGTCGCGGCGTGCGAGGGGGAAGGGAGGGCGCGGCGTGCGAGGGGGGAGAGAGGTCGCGGCGTGCGAGGGGGGAGGGAGGTCGGGGCATCCCCTCACGGGTAGGCGGGAGAGGGACCCCGGGCCAGAGCGTGCGAGGGGAAGGGAGGTCGGGCATATCCCCTCACGTGTTGAGCATCGATTTTCGGATTCCATCAGGTAATATCCACACCCTTCAACCGAATGCATTTCTGTCATGTTAATACCCAATTGAAGAAAAAGAGGTGCAATTGTAGTGGACAATCTGCACATAGCAAATGTTGACAAAATTCTGGATCCCCTCCATAGTGGCGAACTAATGGTGATGGCAACTGACTTCAAAAGAGGATGAGTTAGATGCAATGGTGACACCGGGTTCACGTGCCTCCCCCATCTTTGCAATCGGAGGGTACTCTGCTATAACTGTCCCGGCTGGGTATGATAGTGATGGGATGCCATTTGGCATCTGCTTTGGAGGGTTGAGGGGCACTGAACCGAAGTTGATTGAAATCGCTTATAGCTTCGAGAAAGCTACCAATGTTCGGAGGCCTCCTTCCTCCATATCACCTACAAAAAATTTGGAGACATGGTTGGAGGAGTTATGTGACCTCCAATAGTTGTAAAACTTAGAGATTTGGGGGAGGAGTTCTTATCTCCAACACTTAATTAAAAAAAAAATTGGAGACATGGAGATATGGTTGGGGAGGGAGTTCCGCTACCTTCAACACTTGTAAATTTTTTTGGAGAAATATGGTCGCAGAAGGAGTTCTACGACTCCCAACACTTACAAACAAAAAGAATTTGGAGATATGGAGATAATTTGGAGGAGAGGTTCCATAGCCTCCAACCTTGTAAAATTTGGAGATTTGGGGCTACGGTTGGAGGAGTGCCATTACCTCCAACACTATTTTGCAATCCTACAATATAATTTATGTGCTCGGATTTTTTTTTTTGTGAAGTATTTCCTTGCTATTGTCATTGAATTTGTCTTGTTGTGTTTTACAGCGATGGTGAGGTCTAGAGGAGCATCGGTTGTGGCCGTAGGGGGTTCCTCGAAAAAGCGAGGCAATTCTGAAAAAGAAGCCGAGGGGTCATCAAGGGCAAAGAAGAGCAAATTGAGGGGTAGTAAGGTGAGTTGCTCAGTTCAGATACCCGGGCAAGAGTTCTGGTTTCGAGCTCCCTATTTTGGTAGGGAGGATAGATTTTGGTACTACACCAACACATTTGGAGGAGTGGGAAAAGGGCCAAGGGAGCTTGAGTGCGGAGGTGCCGAAGCTTCTGAAGGGAACGAATGGTTTGTAAGACCGGAGTCCGTTTACCGGTTTGGGGTGGAACGAGGTGATTTTCCGTTCTCGTGTTCAGCTTTCAAATTTCAGGTAACATCTCATCGGGCGTTTGGTATTTGGACGGCGGAAATTCTTGAGGACCTGACGCATAAGGATATTCTTGAAAGAGCAGGGATCTATGATAGTATTTGTGCCACACATCGGCTTAGTGTTCCTCGCGATCAGGGTTGGTTGGAGGTGATGTTTTCTTGCTGGAGTTCAGATACACATACTTTCGTTACAGCCTATGGTGAGATTGGGCCCACACTGGAGGATGTGAGTTGCTTATTGAGGCTCAGTATGTTTGGAGATGTGGATCCTACATTAGAGTTGACGGATGCGCAGAAGAATACTGTTGAGGCCCTTAAGTTCTCGTTGGGCTTGGCTAGCAAGAAGAAGACTGGGTATTGTGCCAAAGCGGGTCCTTACACAAGCACTATATATTCGGGTCCTCTTTATCGGAACGATCCAAAGAATTGCTTTGGGGGGTGGATCGTGCACTGGTATCGAGACTTGAGTGGTTCCTCCGAGTTTCACGATCGCCACGGAGTGGAAGGGGAGATGCTTGGCCATTCCAATCACCTTGCGGCCTATATTGCCCTTTGGCTTGCGCTATATGTGTTTCCCGGACCTCCCGAGGGTGGGTTAGATTCCAGCTTGTTCCGTATTGCGTCTATTCTTGCAAGTGGGAGATCGGTGGCTTTGGCGCCGCTATTTTTGGGAACATTGTATAGGAGATTGGATTTGCTTCGCCCTGCTGCACGGCATTCGAAAGGGCAGTATGATTTATGCACGTATGTCCATACGGGGTTTCTCAGCATGTTTTTCTATGAGTGCTTTCTTTCTGTTGCTCCGCATCCCAATAAGTTCTTCTCGGGGATGGAGTATCGAGCAGCGAGATGGACCTCCACTCGGGCAGGCGAGGAAGGTTGCTCCAATTTGAAGAATCGTGGCCGTCTAATTGATGTTATTGATGACGCTGACGAGTTTGTTGCGAGGCCGTATATAGGCGAGGTGCCAGGGGTCGAGTCGGTCAATGCCTATCCAATGATTGAGGAGACAATTGTGTTAGATGCCACTGTGCTAATGAGTTACCGATTGATTGCTAGTTGGATTACCCCTGGTACTTTGCCATGGTATGTGGATGGGGCCTTTGGTTCGGTGTCCTATAACCCATTGAGAGTGGCCCGTCAGTTTGGCTTGGATTAGGGGGTACCAGGCTTCCCTCCTACGGTGCAGGAAGGGGTGGATGTGTGGCATAGGTTTGTATGAAGTACGGCATGGGTGGATTATGACATGATGGTGACTTCAATGTTTATACCGAGTGCCCAAAGAGTTGGATGTTTTTCGGCGGCTTGGCGTGCTTTTTGGAGGGAGAACTTAGATTCTTTTTTTACATTCTTGGAAGGGATGCCCGAGGAGTTGGAGATAGATGAGATAGATCCAAGGAATAAGGGGGCTGATTTATGCGCCATGGTATCGTGTGCAGGTCGGGATACGTGGGGCTGGTCGGACTTTGTTAAGCCGGCGGTGTTGGAAGCTGTGACCGAATATTGCGGACGTGGTTCTTCAAGGGGTGCGAAGCCGCCCCAGCGGCAGGGTCAGAAGGAGGGTGACCCATCAAGGCGGAGGGAGGTAAAACACTTAGCGTGTTTATTTTACTAGTCTTTTTTCTTTAGTGTCTGTAATACCTATTGCCTTTGCATCTTGTGTTGACAATATGTTGTGATTGTTTGTAGGTGATTGCTACAACCGAGGATGTCCGGTTTGATGATGGCGCCCACGGAGGCGGCGGTGAGAGGCTTGGTGTTAGGCAAGGGGTTACATCAAACACTGAAGGGCCAGTGGAAGATCTTGTACTTCCACCTGCTCCTTGCCACGGAATGGGGAAGAAGCTTTCCATGCGACGTCCGTCATGGAAGGAGGTATATGCAAATGAAAGCGAAGAAGACGGGAGAGAGGGGTTGCAAGAGGGTGAGGAAGATGAGGCAGGGGAGACGGAGGATGAGGAGCAGCCCTCGCCAGAGGTGGCTCATCATGAGGTGCCTTTCACTTCCGGCACATTTGGCAGAGGTGGGGAAAGACCTCCAATTGGTGTGCCCATGGTTGCTCCATTGGGTGTGCCTACGCTTCCCCCACGTAGTGTTTCCTCTAACTTTGGTACGGTGACATGTAGAGAGGAGAGGTCTCCTCCCTTTGGTGTGATTACGGGTGGTAATGGCGGCCCTCAAGCCGTTGTCCGACAGGAGAGGGATGGTGTCCATACGGTTGTCCAACGCAATGATGGCTTCGTTAGTCTGAGATCGGGAGGTGGGAAGGAAGTGGTAATAACTCCGGATATGTTCGGAGGTGTAAGTGAGGACCACCGTTCGAGGTTGTTGGCCGTTCTATCAAGGCGGCCAAGCAAATTCACCCAGCTTGGGGAGATGTGTACGTTCATGAGGTCCTATGCCTTGTCTATCTTTGGGAGTTTCTTGGAGGGTCTCGATGCCATGGTGTTGCCTCCTACTGATGCTAAAGTTTTGGAGGCCGTCCTTGTAGGTGCGAAGTCTTTGACAATGTGTGGTTTAAATGTGGGGTGGTTAGAGGAGCGTTTGAAACGTTTGGGAAGTTTGATTTCGCGGCAGGAGGCGCATTTACAGTGCGAGACTTTGCGAGGGGCGATTTTAGAGCATGAGGCTGCTCTTTTAGAGCAGAAGGCTGCTCTTGATAAAATGAAGATGGCGATTTTGGAGAACGAGATTGCTCTGGATGTGTTGAAAGAGAAGGAACGGGGAGCGAGGAGTAGGTTGGATGAGTATGATGCTACTATTGCTGAGGAGGGTGACTTGTCGGGTACTGTGGCACAATTTGTGATGACCTGAGGGGATAGTCTTGTTCATTACTCTTCTCTTTCTTTCCCTATGTTTCAAAGATTTGTATCTATGTTCTTGTTCATGAATAGACATTCCATCTCGTTGTACTACTCTTGTTTTATGTATGATGTTGCTTCTTCTTTGCTTTTCCATGTATATCGAGTTGAGTGTGTACGGGTGGATTATTTTTCTTATTTTTGCTCTTCAACCATTTTGATATTTATGAGCGCATGTGAGGAGATTTTGAGGAGATGAATCACGTCCTCGCACGAGGTCGGGTGTTTAAGGCCAGATATACTCTTGCAAAAGAACTTCTAGGAGGTGCGGAGCTCTCTTTGTTGGAGAAATTCCTACACGTACCTTTAGGTGTTCTTGGAGGCTCAACATGCGAGGCGTGTGAATGGCCGGAGTCGAGGCTCATAACGCGAAGCGTGTGAATGGCCGAGGTTGAGGCTTGGGTGGTCAACAGGCCCCCGATTAGGCTAGGGCTGGGACCCCCACGGTGCTAAGGCCAAGAGTATTGTAAGACAATGACTCTTTTTTTTTTTTAGGAGGTGAGTCTTGATAGAGTTAAGCCCGGAGGCTCACAGGAGATTTTAGTTTCAAGGCGGAGTTGAGCCCAGGGGCTCAAAAATTTTCTTTCGTATGAGGAAATAACGTAACAAGAAGGTATATCTTGAGACATGTTCATGACAATAATGGCCCCCAAAGGAGCTTTCATTCATGTTGTTCATTCAGAGGTTACATTAAATAAAGCTTCCAAGTGAACTTCTTAGATTACATACTCATAATAAAACAACGTAAAGGAGAAAGAGATCATGGACTAAGGATGGTAGGCCTTCAACCACTTCGAGTTGATAGGATTCATGCGATCTTCGGAGCCTGGTCTTGAGATCCGATAATAGCCATTTTGATTGGCTTCCTTCACCACAAATGGGCCTTCCCATTTGGCCGCAAACTTGGAGGCCGAGATTCCTCGCATGACGTGGGGTGCAGCTTTTAAAACCAAGTCTCCCTCCGCAAATCGCCTTGGCTTAACCAAGGCATCGTATGCTCGCGCTATTCGCCGTTGGTAGACTCGGAGGTTGGCTTGAGCTCTGTCCCTTTTTTCATCCAAGGCTTCCAACTCGCTTGGCCTAGAGTCATGGAGGACGTTGCTTCGTAGGGCCATCCGGGCTGATGGCACTGCGATTTCAAGTGGTAGGACTGCCTCGGAGCCATAGACCAAGGAGAAGGGAGTCATCTGAGTAGGTCGTCTCTTGGAGGTGCGATAAGCCCACAATGCCATGGACAAAGCGTGAGCCCAGTCTTTTTGGTGATCCTCCAAGGTTCTACTAAGGATTTTCAGTAGGGTTTTGTTAGTTGCCTCTGCTTGCCCATTCCCCTTGGGGTAGTAAGCCGTGGATTTGTGGTGGGTGACATGAAAGGACGCGAGGAGTTGGCCAACTGGTCGGTTGATGAATGGTGTGCCGTTGTCAGAGAGGATGACTTTGGGAATTCCAAATCGACATATGATGCTTTCTCGGATGAAGTTGGAAATTGCAGCTCCAGTTGCCTTCCGAAGTGGGACGGCTTCCACCCATTTAGTGTATAGCTCCGTGGCGGTGAGGATCCAAATGTTTCCTCGAGAGGGTGGGGTGATTGGGCCGATCAGGTCCATCCCCCAAGTATGGAAGGGCCATGGAGTCCCAATGGCATGGAGATCAACGGCCAGGGAGTGGATCATGTTGCTATGAAATTGGCATGCCTTGCATCTTTTCACATGGTTTTTGGCATCCCCCTCCATGGTAGGCCAATAGTAACCCATGTGGAGCAAGTGTTGATAGAGCTTGGCGCCTCCTTGGTGTTCAGTTTCGTGAGCAACTTCTAAGGCTTTCGATACCTCCACCCCAGACAAGCATCTGAGGGGTTGGCCCTCAAAACTTCTTCGAAAGAGTTCGCCATTGTGGACGAAGAATTTGGAGGCGCGCTTCTTTACTATTGCCGCGTCTGCCTTGTCAGGGGGCAAGGTGCCACTGGAGAGGAATTCAATGTAGGGTGTTTGCCAATCGAGGTGGACGCCTATGAAATTACACTCAGCTTTGGATGGAGCTTCATTGCACTTAAGGCATTTGCTTTGCAACTCTGAAGCATTTTTTGCCATGTCAGACCAATAGTATCCCTGGCGTTGGAGTCTTCTGTAGAGGCTCACCTCTCCTGTCCCGCATGATAGTTTATGAACGTCATGAAGTTTGCCTTTGGCCTCCTCCACTCCCACACAACGGGCTAGAAGGCCGCCGGAGCCCCTGAAGTATAAAACGCCCTGATAGATGGTGAAGTGCTTCAAGTTTATCACGGGTCCTGAGGGGTTCTTGAGTTCATTGATGATGGGGGTCCTCCAATCTTGGACTTCTGGTTCCGGGAAGATGTCGGTCACCGAGCAAGGCACGGTTCGCTTTATGATTTCAATTTTGGTCGGCTCAGCTGGAACCTCAACTTTGGAGGCGAGGGTGGCCAATGCATCAGGGTGGCGATTCTCTGAACGAGGGGCATGCTCTATGCGGAGAGTGTCGAACCTGTCAGTTAGTCTTTGCACTATGGTCCGGTAAGAGGCCAAAGGAGGTTCTCTGATGGCGTATTCACCATTGTTTGCCTCACCACAAGCTTGGAGTCTCCTCTGATGCAAAGGAGGGTTATACCACAATTTAGAGCCGCCATGAGACCCAAGACAAGGGCCTCGTACTCAGCTTCGTTATTAGAGCACAGGAAATCAAGTTTGTAGGAGAGGTTGATTTTTGCTCCGCTTGGCGATGCCAGGACGATTCCGGCTCCACCACCTTTTGTTGTTGAGGAACCGTCAAAACTTAAACTCTATTCTCCTGTCTCTACCTGTGCCGCTTGAAACTCGTCTCCGGGGAGTTCCTCGGACGGGGGCTCATAGTTTCCACTCGGAAAATGAGCTAAGAGATTGGCTAGCGCTTGACTTTTGATTGCCCGTGGGGCTTTACAAACAATCTCATATTCGGCTAATGACAATAGCCACCGAGCAGCCCTCCCTGCTAGGGCCGGTCGGGCGAGCAAGAATCTGATAGGATCACACTTTGTAACAAGGTGGAGCGTACAGGAGAGGAGGTAGTGCCGGAGCTTCTGCGCGGTAAATACAAGGGCGAGGCAATGGCGCTCTATCGGGGAGTATCTCGCCTCCGCCCCTTGTATCACCCTACTAATGTAGTATATGGGCCGCTCAAATCCGTCTATTTCTTGTGCTAGTAGAGCTCCGATGGAACGAGGGGTGGAGGTTATATATAGAAGGATAGGCCTTCCAGGTTGAGGAGGAGTCATTGTGAGGGGTGAGGTTAAGACTGATTTCACAGCTTGGAATGCCTTATGATGCTCCTCCTTCCAAATGAACTTGGCGTCCTTTTTGATCAAGCTCCCAAAAGGTTGGGTGATTTCCGCCATGGCAGGAATAAACCTTCGTAAGTAGGAAGTCCGGCCTAGGAATGTCCGAAGCTCGTCAACATTAGCAGGGCGAGCTTATCAAAAAAAAAACATTAGCAGGGCGAGGCATCTCCTGGATAGCCAAAATTTTAGCGGGGTCGGGATCAACCCTGTGACGGTGGACCACATATCCAAGGAATTTGCCGGCGGTGACTCCGAATGCGCATTTCAGCGGGTTCATTCGTAGTCTATACCTTCTGCATCGTTCGAACACGCGTTGGAGGTCTTCAAGGTGAGTTTCCTCCTCCTTGGATTTGACCACCAAGTCGTCAATGTAGAACTCCAGTACTTTGTGAAACATGTCATGGAAGATTACAGTCATGGCTCGTTGATAGGTAGCGCCTGCGTTCTTCAACCCGAAAGGCATGACGATATAGAAGAAGTTTCCGTTCGGCGTTCGAAAGGAAGTCTTGGGAGCATCCTCTGGGGCCATCTTAATTTGGTTGTAGCCACTAAACCCATCCATAAATGAGAACATGTGGTGACCTGTCGCGGAATCTACTAGCGTATCGATGCTAGGGAGAGGGAACTCATCCTTCGGACAAGACTTGTTCAAATCTCTGAAATCCACACAAATGCGGATTTGCCCATTTTTCTTCACGACCGGAACAATGCTAGAGAGCCAAGAGGGTTGTTGGACTGGTTTGATGAATCCAGCCTTGAGGAGCTTGACCACCTCGTCCTTGATCTTTAGTTCCACATCCGGCTT
Source organism: Arctostaphylos glauca (assembly GCA_019985065.2). Classification (NCBI taxonomy): domain Eukaryota; kingdom Viridiplantae; phylum Streptophyta; class Magnoliopsida; order Ericales; family Ericaceae; genus Arctostaphylos; species Arctostaphylos glauca. The sequence continues at coordinate 35,764,748 of JAHSPW020000001.1, forward strand.
GTAGAATCGGAGGCCTTGTTTAATGGGGCGAGCATGTGGTAGAATATTGAGCCTATGCATGGTGACGGCTGGATCCAAGCCCGGCATTTCGTCGTAGTTCCATGCAAAGACATCTTCGTACTCCCTTGTGAGCTTGATTAGAGCTTGCTTTCTCTCCTCCGGGAGGTCTTTGCAAATAAAGATCGATTTTGGCGGCCTTCCATCGGGAGCGAGGTTGATTTCTTGGAGCTCTTGTTTTGTGGTCGAGGTCCATCTTGTAGGCATTCCGGAGCTGGCTTGATTTCTTGGAGGGAGATGGAATCCCCAGAGGGTAAGCTTGGTTCTTCGCTTAAGGAGGTTGGCTTGGGATTCTTCTTTTTCTTCTTCTTCTTGTTGCTCGATCGCCGGTGTGCTAGATTTGATAAGGCACAACACTGGGCAAGGAATTCTATTGGGTCCTCCTGCCCATTGTGAGCCTCATGACATTCGGTCAGGGAGCCGGCCACCTCGGACGAGATGACTGACCCCGCGCACCTTCATAGACGATAGACCTCCTTGCCGTCAGATCTGGTGTACTTTGTCACCCTAGGAGGATCATTTGTGGAGGGGTTTTGGAGCTGGGCGGAGCTGTGCTTCTTTCTCGTTTCTTGGTATGACCGGAGCTCGTAGAGGGGAGATCTTCTTTGGAAATTTCGCTCCACTTGGGAATGGGGATGCCTCTAGGGGGAGCGGGAGCTTCCTCTTCATCCACATCGTTGTAAAATACGGCGTCCGCCATATGAGCCTCATCAGGCTTGAAAGGCTTTTGGGATCCCGCGATGGTGACAATGTTGTTCTTATATATGCCCTTCATGCATTGGTGATAAGTGGAGGGGACGGCGGCATACCGGTTCATCCATATCCTTCCCAGGAGGGCATGATAGGTGGTCTCTGAGTCGATTACGTGAAACTTGGTTGCAGAGCGTATCTGGTCCACGATCAAGTCCACTTGCACAAATCCCATCGTCTGTTGACTATGATTTCCAAACCCGGAGATGGTGATGGATTGCTCCACAAGGTGACTAGATGGGATGGCGGCAGCTTTGAAAGTGGAGTAAGGCATTATGTTGAGGGAAGCTCCTCCATCCATAAAGCCCCTTTGGAATTCAACACCATTGATTTTTATTGGAACATATAAAGGCCTGTTATGAGGAAAAGGGAGTTGACGATCGGCCTCGGTGAATGTAATGGAGATGGAGTTGTCTCTGAGTGCCTTACGTACTATTCCGGAGAGGCCCATGCACTGCTCTCCATGCTCCTCCGCAGCACGGAGTATAGCCTTCGTGGCGTCGAATCTAGTGGGCTCCGAGAAGCCAAATTGATCGAAGAGCCACTTGAACTTGGTCGAATTTTGGAGGGCAGAGGCTCTCCTTTCTTCGAAGTTAGGGTATTCGGGTTCTGCAAGGTTGGAGGCCTCACATATTGCTAGCTCTTCGAACTCATCATGGTGGGAGACAGTCATTGCTAAGTCCCTTCTGCCGGGGGGCTTATTTCCGTGGGTGACCATCATGATTGCTTTGCCATTGTCTCTGTGGTTTGGAAGAGGGTTCCGAAGGACATCTTTGGTAGCTGGGAGCTCCAAAGCATCCTCATTCATAAATTTTTGGAACATCCCCCTGAGAGCCCAACAATCTTTCGTGGCATGGCGAACCATTCTATGGAGTATGCAATAGTCACGGTGGCATTTGTCTTGACGAGTTGGCTCCTTCCGAACTGGTGGGAGGGTTACCTTACCGTCATGCACCCAAGCATCGAGGAATGCTTGGGCCTCCTCTACTGTCACCGGCAAGATCGGAGGCTCATTAAACTTTTGGCGCTTATATTGGTCTGCTCGGCCTCGGTTGGGCGCGCTAGAGACCGCGTAGGCTGATGGCCTAGCGTCCATGTGAGCTGAGTGGCCACGGCGGGATGTGGGCTTCCACGACGAGGGTTGGTAGCGAGGTGGGCGTGCTGGTTCTCGCGGGGAGATGGGCACCGATTCACCCAAATTTCGAGCAGCCTCACATAATGCGGAGAAGTCTGAGAAATGGTGGGTCACCAAGTGAGGCTTGTAAGCGGAGTGCATTCCCTCTATGCATATTTTCACAAGGTAGTCTTCTGCCACCGGATCTTGAATGTCCACCGATAGTTCGCGAAAGCGGAGAACGTATGAGTGGAGGTCCTCCGATGGTTTTTGGGTCACTCTCATTAAATGGAGGGTGGTGAGGCGCTCTTCCACGTAAAAGAACTTGGAGTAGAATTTTTTTAGCAAGTCATCCCAAGAGGCAACCGAGCCTGGAGCGAGGTTGGCATACCACGAGTACGCTCTCTCCGTTAGAGATTTGGAAAACTCCCTCAATCTAAGACTACGATCTGTGCTATGGACGCCGAGGCTGTCCAAGAAGCGAGTCACGTGTTCTTTGGCGTTCCCTCGTCTACCGTCGAAACGAATAAACTTGGGCATTGTATACCCCTCTGGATAAGGCATGCTTGCAACTTCCATTGGGTATGGAGGGCGTAGATCCGCGTCTGGAGCGGAAGGCAGAGGAGGTTTCTCCGATCGGATGAGCGCTCGAACTTGCTCTAGGGTGACGGGTGTTGGGCTCGTCAAGTTTTGTGGGAGAATGGAAGACCCTATTCCATGGGAGGGGATCTTTGGCGAGGGTGTCTCCGTCGGGGGAGTATGGTTTGAGACTGCCGCCGGAGGGAGGTTTTCCCCAAGTGGAGGAGCTTGTACGCCATTGAGGGGTAGGTTGTCAGGGTTGTCGATCTTTGAACCTGTAGGTAGAGATCGATCTATCTCTATTTGAGAAGCCGGTGAATTGGCGGCTCCCCTCTGCAATGTGAGCAAGTTCTCCATCAAGAGGTTTTGGGTTTGTTGCATAGCTAAGAGGGTTTCCGTTACTAAGCGAAGTTGCTCAATAATGGCTGTGAGGGTTGCTCCACTTGACCACCACCTGAGGTCTCCGTTACCTCAACACTAGTTTGAGTTTGAGCGCCCTTCCTTACCATTGTAGTGAGCACCACTCTTCCCCAGCAGAGTATAATGTGGATATTAGGAGCGGAAGCGGTCCTTCCGGGAATTATGGCGGGCACTATAATGGACTCGAGACCACCGGAGGTGGAGGAGGAGAGAGCTCAGGGCGACCTTAGAGAGAGAGAGGGATGGCAGTGGAGATGGGCTCAACCAGAGAGTCAATGCTTGTATTCAATGAGGGATAGGTAGATGTTCATGTCTTTAATGCTATGTCAACTCTCTCTTATATAGGAGCCTCAAAGGGGGAGGAAGCCAGCTGGTGGGCTTTCTTCCTATTGGAGGGTCAGGGTGGTAGTTGACATAGCCTTATTTGGGTCTATGGTCAGAAGTTGAGCTATGTGTCATATGGCTCAGAGGTAGTTTAGGTGATATATGGAGACTTGTATCATGGGGAAATATGGTGCAAGCTCCTAGGTGTTGTGATACATCTTTCGAGGTGTCGGGTAGAGGATGGGTTAGGTGTGGGCGGTGCCCCTCTCTCTCTATGATCGGTCAAGTTGGGGTTCGCCCGAGGGGGGACTCTCCCTCCTTGACAATTCCCTTACTCTAGCCTCCAAACCACATGCCTCCTTAGGTCCCGAGTCAAGTCCCTAGGCCCTGCTCCCGACCTAGGGGTCTTGTACGTTGATAGAGTCGCCAGCTCGTGGAGCTTTGAGTATGGAGGAATGCCATAAGATTGGTTTCCTATTAGAGACAAGTCTTTCGAACCTCGGATCCATGTGGGTGGGAGCTCCTCCGGAGGTGTCTAGTGGAGAAGGACTTCTGAACACCCATATCAATGACGAGGTTCTCTTGGTAGGTGGAAGCTCCTCCGGAGGTGTCTAGTGGAGGAGGACTTCCAGATACCCACAGTTGGCAATAAATATTTAAGTTTTGAATAACGATGAAGATCTAGATACCATGTTTAGGGTTGAGGAAATGCAGACAGTGGCGACATTGACGTAGTCGTTAAATATTCGACACGCAACTTAGTGAAGAATGATGGTGGACCAATCAAAGGTTGTTTAGTCAAGCAATGACCAAGAGGTGGATCATGTTGTGGGGGATATTTATATATTTAAATTTTTTTTATCTTGTGTCATAAAATTATCATATTTCGTTAATCATATTTTCAATTTGACATGATTCGAATTTATCATGTTTGATAGTGGTTTATTATGAACTTGTCATAAATTGAAATTTATGATAACTTTAAATAACTTTGGTATCGTTTTGGTCATTTTTTAATTTTATATTTGTTTTAAAATATATTAGAAATTTTAGGGCTGAGATAAGATTGTAGAGAACATTAGGAGAGAGAAAATTTGAAAGAATAGTAGGGGTGCTCACGGTCCGGATTGGCATGAATCCAATCCTAATCCGCGAGTCACGGTTTTTTGAAAATGCAATCCGTGTCCGATCCAAAAGTCTCACGGTTCGGTTCCAATCCGAACCGCGAGTCACGGATCGGTTCCGGATTAATCCGCGGATTTTCAATTTATTCGGAAACAAACAAAGGTAGTAGCCAGTAAGGCACGCACGTACCAAATGCACTAACTAGAAAACTTATATTACAACAAAGGCAGATAGTTATAACTTATAAACACAAATAAAACAACAAAGGCAGCAAGCATATTGTTACTTCCAAACTTCCACACTTCCAGATCACTCACAATGGTTACTTCCAGTGCAGTAACAAACAGAGGCAGTCACAAACAGAGGGCAGAGGCAGTAGCAAATAGTTTAAGTTCACAAAGACAACATAAAAAATAACTACTAAGTAAACAACTTCAAAACACAAGGCAGCAAGCCAGCAATCACTTCAAATGCAAGGCAGCAATCATATATACAGAGAACAATATAACCCATTAAGTCATTAACAATATCTATATAGTATATAACTATAAAAGTGATAAAAAATATATATATATAAAAATTATAAAATTATATATATATATATATTTTTTTTTTAAAAAAAATTATATATAATAAAAATCTCACGGTCCGGATCGGTTAATCCACGATTTCAAAATCAAAATCCGTGTCCGATCCAAAAGTCACGGTTTTTTATTTTTTGAATCCGTGTCCGGACCATTAATCCACGGTTAAAATCCAAAAGGTACGGATCGGTTCGGTCCGGACCGGATTCACGGTTCACCAGTTTTTTTGAGCAGCCCTAAAGAATAGGAGAGAGAAATGGTAACTATGGGTTTTCAAAACATTAGACGAAACGATAACATCCTAAAATAATTAGAACCCATAGTTATATTCTTAAAGAATACATAATTTAAATTAAATTAAAGAATATATTCTAAAATAAATTATATTCTAATTATTTTTAAAATCCCCTAAAGTATATTTTTAAAATGAATTAAAGAATGCATAATTTAACAATCATCTCCTGAGAAACCTGTTTGAATTATTTGCTACAAATTTACACACTACAATCTACCAAAAAAAACGTGTTCGTTCATTATCATCAAAAATAATTTTATTATAATATAAAAATCTATAATTATAATTAAAAACTAAAAATATAATTAACTCTCAGAACACCCCACAATTTGTAGCAAGCTAGGGAAGCATTGACTTCTGATAATGGGTACGACCAATGGGAAAAATTATTAGGTGCTGCACCCCATTAGCACCCGAAGTATGTTTTATATGGGCTCAAATCTATTTATGCGAACTCGTCTGAAATTGTTGGGTAAAAATATTTTTCAGGGATCAAAATTGTGTAGGAGCATGTTAGAAAAACTAGTAATTATTTATTTTTTTTGAAAAAATATATCTAACAATTTATAACCAACAACTATCATGTGAGATTATGTTATCTGTTCTCTTCCATCAATAGAGAAAATTGTTCTCAAATATTGACACGTGAATTATAAACAACAAAAATAGTATACAAAGAGTCAAGAAAATAAAATAAAATGTCTGTTCGAATAGTAATCTTGTTAACAGAATTACATTCGAAAAATTGTGCCAATATCCAAATATTTTTAACGAGTTAACCAACTATCATAAAGCCTACAAACTACAGAGATGGATTAAGTATAACTATTACTACTACTACTGATTAATTTAAGACTAATTATAGAAAAATAGTGTACATAAAAGATGAAAGATATGTCTCTTGGGTCTATTTTTTACTGGGAGGTTCTTCTTCGATTATCTCTCAATTCATTTGCCTACGGTCTTTTCCTCTTTAATTTGAATAATTTTCCACCTTCGAATTATGGTTGGATTATGGCTACTCATATGTAAACTCTTTTTCAGGCATTTTTTCTTCTCTGGACACCGTTGGTTCACAAAAGTACGATACGACTCTCTGAATTATTTCATTTTGCTCATAGGGACCTTAAACTGCTGATAATTGTCATGTTTCTCAAAATAAGTTTTTCAAAATGATGATGCTTCGTCTTCTGTTCACATTCTTCTAATAACGTACACGCATGTCCACTTATTGATGCCATGTATTACGTTCTTATTGGTTTAAGAGTAAGGTGTAAACAAAAAGGGGTTTTGTTAACTAGTGCTTAATAAGTAGTGAATAATATACATATATATAAAATACACTGACCTCCCCTGAGGTTTCTAACAAATGCAAAGACCTTCCTTGAGGTTTAAGAAAATACAATTATCTACTCTGCTTTTGAAACTATTAGTACTATTAGATTGTTACTCTCTTGTCGTTAATTTTTTATTAATGTCGTTAATTTTTATTGCTAAAAGACAAAAATACTCATCTTAAGATGCCACATCTTATCTTAAGGCTCTTAAGAGTTTTATTTCTTCTTGATATAATAAATTATGATGTATATGTATTTTTTATTCAATAAAATACATATAGAGGATAAACAAATAATAAAATTTATTAAGTAAATGTATCATCTTTATAAAACTAAATAATAATTAATAAAATATAAGATGCGTAAGTAAATTTATAAAATTAACTAACATAAGTTAAGTTTAATTTAATTTTAATATTTAAAGCTCAAATAGAAAAAAATTAAAACATTAAAAAATAATAAGTTAAACTAAAAGCCATAATTTTTTGGATAAGATAGACTAAAAATATATATGTACTTTTATTAGGTTAAATATACATAAGGAATGCAAACTAACAATATACATTAAGTGATAAGTTAAATTTTTTTGTAAAAAAATAAATAATTAATATATAAGATATATATTTATTTGCACAAAATTGATAAAAATATAATTTAAGTTTAATTTTATTTAAATATTTTAAAATTTTAATTAAAAAAATTATTTTACTCGTATATATAATTATAAAAATATATATTTAAATACACACATAAATTAATTAAATATATTAAAAAAAGATAAAACGTCTCTTAAAAAGGGTATTTTTATTTTTAACAATAAAAATTAGCGGCGTTAATAGAAAACTAAGAAAAAGAAGATAACAGTCAACTTCAAAGGAGGTCCCTTCATTTGTTAGAAATCTCAGGAGAGGTCAGTGCATTTTATCCGCATATTTTATGAATATTTATGTAGATTTACAGATATCTATATTACAAATCAGGACGGTGTGGGTCCCACTAAACATATTTTCAGAAGAAGGGTTGGGATCGATTTGATCCAACGGAGAAGATTAGTTTAGATTTTAACTATGTTGCTATAATGGGTGGAAGTTGGAAGGACACTTAAAAAGGAAAACTTTTGAGCTTATTTTTGGAAAACAAATTAACAAACTTTTGAGTCTTTCTCATCCTTGGAACCATAAGAGCTATTAATGAAGGGTTGAATTGTAACATACCAAACACATACCCGAAAGTTTAATGTGCGAGAATATGAGAAGTAGACCTTCAACGATTATAGTGAAAGAAAAAAATCCAGATCTTATAGCTAAACCCATTAGTAAGGCCTCCATTTCACCGCGATATTTATGGTATTTTTATTGTCTATGGTTGCAAGACCTCCATTTCACTATTTGGCAGGTTGCACCATTGGTTCTATGGTTGTTGCAAGACCTCTGAGGTTCTTCACCCCTGTAGTTTCTAAAACTATGGTTACCTCATTTCTACTATGGTTTTTAGCTTTAGTTAGTCTCAACAATTAATTTTCATTAGCATATTCTATCAGTGTTGATGTCAGCACAAAATATTTTTTTATTGGGACGAATCACCTCCCCTCTGAAATCTCTCCGGTAAAAAGATTAAAAATCTATAATTTAGAAAAACAATAAGATTTTAAAAACAATAAAATATATCGTTTTTTAGTTTCTTAAGTAAAAATGTGATATTTGTGTGACACCCTAATCACGTTACAACAAATTGATCTCGAAAATCTATGATCTAAAAATATTTTTTTTAAATTTTGGTCTTTATTTTTAGGCTAGATTTTCTAAAAAAAATATCAGGATCTAGATTTTCTGAAAATAAAAAATTTATGATCTATAAATAAAAATGTATGATCTAGAAATGAAAAAATCTACATTAATCACGAATGTCAAAAATCTACACTGACTTAATTACAATGAAGATTTTTTGTCAAAAACAAAGAACAAAAAATCTACCCGATTATTTTTAGCTTGATTAGAAATGAAAAAATCTATCCTAAAAGTAAATTTTTTTTTACCACGATCATTGCTTTTAAAAAACTTGATTAGTCTTGAAAAATAATAAAAAACTTAGAAACTAATCATTCGTGTTAAATTTTATTTTTATTTTCTAGATTCATTCGTCAAGAAAAAATGATTAGTTCAAAAAAATTGACATAAATTTTATTAAAATTTTAAAAAAGGGTACACCCTTCACTTCCATAGTTATAGACGTCAACTACATAAATCATGTAACTTTAGAATAAAAAATAAAATAATTCAGTTTATAATTTTATGAATTTAATAGTTACTCAATTAAACAAAAATTATGACATGCAAAAAAAGAGAGGTTAAGATACTTAATTTCATACAAATATCTTTAATCAATAGCTAAGTTTAAAAAATAAGTTTAATTTTTTAGAAACACTTTGTTAACTTATTTTTGTAAACACCTTTTAATCTTTATTTAGAAAAACCTTTTTAATTTTTATCTACTACATCTTTAAAAAAATTATTTTTATTTCAATAATGTTTTTATCCTAAATCGGTGAATAATTTAAAAACTAAGTTGGTTGTGTTTTGAAAAAATATTTTCATTTTTATTTAAATATACGTGATTTTGTACTTTTTCATCTTCAGTTAATTTTTAAAATTTTAATGTGCTTTACTTTCTGTATACATCTATTCTAAATACAGATAAAAAGTAAAACAAATAAGAAATTTCACAAAAAAATCACTTAAAACAAAATTAGAAGTGTAATTCTAATTTTGAACTGCAATTGCACTTGAGTGATTTAATTAAAACTTATAATCTTATGAAAAAGAAAAAAATACACATTTGGATTGCTAGCTTTCGAAGGGTAAAAATGTCAAATTTCCAATTTCAACCATTTCCATCTGTTGTCATCCCTGATAAGAGAGGTAATTATAATTTCAAAAACCATAGGAGAAATATATGTAATTATCAGAAAAATATTTTACCCTATTTTTATTGTCCATGGTTGTGCTGAAATCTTTTGGTTAGAAATGAGATATGTGGTTTTTTATAATTGCTTTTAAGTGGTAATTTTGACATTTGAAAAACTTTAAACTCTAATTCATGGTTTTAATTTTTTGGTAGTGCGATAGATACAGGTAATATGCTAGCAATTTTGAGTGTATGCATTATTCTGAGTAGTGACTATGGTTCTGTTTTTCCAAAATCCTGCAGTGGTTCTTGACCTTAAAGTTACAACTGGACCATTCTTGCAAAGTTGACATCATCTACAACTAATATCAGGATCCAACGCAATTTGCCCATGAATTGTTACCAAATTCGTAGGGAGTGCCGTAGGCACGGGTAATACGCTAGTCGATATACAATTTATAAATATTCATACAGTTTTTAAATATTATTCACATTTAATGGACGATTATTAACCTTTTCCAATAAAAAAATGTAGTGGACAAAAGTATTTGGACATTGCATAACGATGATTTCCACGTAACGCACGATTGGGCAGATCTGTCATTTTAGTGCCCAATGGTCCCGAGCGTACAACTGTTGAAAGCGTAAGAACAGCAGCTAACCCTGCACTTCATCGCTCCGGAAACAAACCTGATACCACAACCTTCGTCCTCCTTTTTCCCTCTTCGCAGAAACGCATCTCAGCGGCTATGTCCATCGTGATCAGTCAGTCGAAGCTAACGTAGGTTCTCGTCTTCAGCGTCAAATCTACTCAGACAATCGTCATATTGGCAGGTAAAGATCAGAGCTGTATCCTCACATTCTGTACGAGTTTTAATGCTCCTTTCAAATTCGTCTTCAATCATTCGCGTTTCAAGAGGAATCAAAGTCGTGATTGTGAAGTTTTGGCGTGTGTAAATGTTAATTGACTTCTTCTTCAGATGTTTTATGGCGTCCTCCAGCAAGATGCAATGCGCTGTCGAAGACGAAGTTCACGAAGAACAGGTGTGGCAAAAAAGCAGCTGTATCAATTATTGTATTTCTAAAATCAGACTCTTAACATGAAGTGAAGTTTCAGCGGCGACATAGTGCAGCCATAGCTCAATTCGTATGCATGCACTGATGCACATAAAGTCACTTCTGATCTATATATATGCACATATAGTTGTTCGTGCGATGTTGGAATTAAACTTGGCATTCCGTTCCCTTTATCTGCTGTTCTTCTACCGCACTTCACCAGTTTGACTCAATTTGATGGGCAATGTTCTCTACACCTCCAGCCCACACAAGCATCTGTTTTTTTCCCGACTTTATATGAAAGTTGAAGTGAGCTTTCGAGGGAGGGAAGAAGAAAAATTGCTCGATTGATATGTAGTATCTTAATTTGTATAAGTACCATTAGTGGTCAATTGACTTCCACAAAGAAAATTAGATTCTAGAACAAGGTCTGGACGGTATCACATATTTACACCTCATATTGTTATCATTCTTTTTTGCATATAAATAAAGTGTTATCATTCTTGCGACGAGGACAATGCATGTACTTTATTTCCTTATGTTTAGTTTCTGACTCTTGTGCAGTTTGAACGATTTGATGACTTCACGCTTGCTTCTTCATGGGAAAGGTATCTTCCAGTAACCATTATTTGCTTTTTCTGTGCATCTCCTTTCTCTTTCCTTTCTTCCTCATTTTCCATATACATTTCACGTAATATTTGAAAGAAGTTGAATAATCTAATAAGATATTTTGCAGGTTCATATCTGAAATTGAAGCTGTTTGTAGACAATGGTTGGCCGATGGTGCAAAAAATTTGTTGGTATGCTAAGCAGATTAAAATGCCTGTTGTCAGCTTCAACATTCTTGGAATGATAACCATCCTCGCAATTTGACTCATTTATGTCACTATTTACATCTACAGTATAATATATTTTCTGCTTAGCTTTTTCTAGAGAAGTAAAGACAACATTTATACATGTAAAGGCTTCAAAAGGGTATCTGCTCGTGTGTTGTTTTACTTGGCTTTAATGATTGTTCAGTCTTTCTATTGAATATGCACCCATTTTTACAAATGGTTTTCATTTTTTCTCATTAACTAGCAAAATCCAGGTTTTCCACGTTTGTGTGCTCTTTTTACCTGTCATTAATCAACAAGAACCGGGTTCCTTGTATGGTTTCGTCATTGACAACCATCTGAGTGCTAATCCTTTGAAAATAGAGCGGAAGCCAGTTTATTTGATTAACTTTCATCTGATGACTTCCAATATAATTGCTCCCGAATTTGGTTGTAGGAAAAGGGTGCTGTGTGTGTTGGTTCTTCAAAGAGCTTGTATACAGTCAAGTTTGAGTTGAAGTATGCTGCGAAGAGCTATTCCATGGAGTACTACTTTGAAATCAACAATGATGGTAGATAAGAAATTGTGTTGTAGGTGTTGCATTGGAGATTCAGTCTTCACTGTTTGACTATTATTCTATTTGGCTTAGGAAAAGTTGCAGACTGGAGTTGCAGTTTGCATGATCTGCAGTTGTCGTTTGGGGTGAAGGAGTTTCTGGTATGTTTTTCTATGCGATATCTTGCACGTCAAACAAAATCCTGTAGTGCTTTCACTTTTAATTTTAATTTTTTTTCAATTTTTATACACTGCATGAATTACTAGGTGATTGCACCTCAGAGTGCCAGCGGTGTGGTCCTTGATGCACCAGAGGCTAGCAAGCTTTTGAGTGCAGTTGCCATTGCCTTGTCAAATTGTTCAAGGTAGGGCTGATGCTAAAGTATAGAAAACCAGGAATGCAAATCCTGATCATTAACTTTCTATTGTCTCTTTTATGAGTTTATTTTTATCTTCTGTTGAAAAACATGCCTAAGTTTCCAAGGAAATTCCCGTCCATGGATGCTTTCGCTTCTGTATATATTATTCTGTATGTTCCCTTTGTAATGAGAAGGTTAATCCAACTTTACACTTTCTTGATGCAGTTTGTGGCCAGCATTTGTTCCAGTGCATGATCCTTCTCGGAAAGCATACATTGGTATCCAGAATATGGGAACAGTTTTTACCAGAAGATTTGAGGCAGATCGTATAGGTAGCCAGGTTCCAGTGAAACTCATGCATTTGGAGGGGTTACATGAATTATTTCTCTCAAAGTTTGTAAGTTTCCTTCCTAGTTCTACTTTATTGTAGTTTACTATACACCTAGTGCAGCAGTTTTATCAGTTCTTTCTCTTCGCCGCTTGTAAACGAGCAATTTCTAAAGAGTGAGCTTTTTATCTTTTTCAAGTGGATGTAAATGAAATATGGTTTGCAACTTTCCCCCCATGAGACGCGTGAAGTCTTCTTCATGTGCCTGAAAGCTTCTCATTTCTTTCTTTTTCTGGTTTCTTCAAGTTTAAATGAACATATTGGTGTGCCTCTGTGCAGTCTGGTTTTCACGTGCCTGAAATGTCTATATGATCTTGTAAATTTCTTTCTTTTCTGGCAACTTTGCTGTTGAATATGTTTCTTCTTTTGTGCTCAAGCTTTTGCAAGGATGTCTTATAACATGTTTTCTCATCCTTCCTAATGATAATATATTGTTTTAATGGGTACTTGTTGATAAACTTCCTATTGAAGGTTTTCTCCCCATTGGACTTTTCAATGAATCTTTTCGAAGTCCAATTCAGAATGAAACTAACCTACAGAACTCTTCCCTATGACAACGACGATGAACTACAAGGAGCTGACATTGACATTACCGAGTCCGGTGAAAATCCAGGAAGTGACGTCCGCAACAGAACACAATGGGATGATGATTGTCCTTGGAGTGAGTGGTATTCTGCAGAGGACCCTGTAAAAGGTAAACTTTTCTCTGTGTCACTCTCCTTAATATATTCATAGAATAATTCATTCTGTTGTATGGCATTTTGCTGCTACCCACTGGTGGAGATGACTGAGATGGCTGAGGGTTGTCTTTACAAGCGGAGTTCATCACCTGCATGCTAGTTTGCATTTATGGTCTATTTTTGCTTAAAAAACAAAGACGGCCATGTTTGTTTTTTCTTCCCCTTACTACCCTAGTGTTTGTTAGAGGTTTATGCTTCGCGTCAAACCTCTATAACAGAAGAAGGAGATTTGTTTCTTATTTTTGTTGCATTAAATGCATTCAGGATTTGATTTGATTGCCATATGGTCAGAGAAGACAGTTGAAAGTTCTTTGGAAATGGCTGAACTGGAAAATGCTTCGCCCCATGAAGCTGAGAAGTGGTTCATATTACCAAACTTGTCTCCAAATTTGTAAGTAGGTTTTCTTTTCTTTTTTCTTTATATGTGTTCATAACTAGTTCATGATATATGCGGCGTGAGAGTATGTACCCAATTTGAAAAGATTTCGTCTCTGTCATTGTTTGTTTTCCACGGGTTAAAATTACACTAATCCATTTAGGAAAATCATTCTTTCTGAAATGGAAGGAGAATATGCTTCCTACTCTGAAGCCTTTTTATTATTATCTTTTCACTTGTGAAAATGCTTCCAAAGATGACTTACAAGTAAGCACGTCTGGTAGCAAATGCGCGTGTCCAATGCATATCCTTCATGTGTCCAGAGCAGAAATAATAGACTTGTTTGACTCACCACGGGACGTTTTTGTATCTAGGCTTGTCCAACGTCGCAAACAGACACGCCATGCGTCTAGGCGTGCCCGTGCTTTATGTCACTGGTATTTGAAAAAGAACATTTTTGATTATTTTCTGTAGTAGGAAAGATACAACACGATAATTTTGGTCAATTGAAATAGACTTTCTTCTTGTATTGAAACTTCAAGTTTGGATATCACATACCGCCTTTACACCTCCTTTTATGGTGTTGCTGAGTTGTATTTTGGGCTACTGTTTGGGATACGATGGTAAAAACAATCATTTCTGTTCAGCACTGATGGGTCAGTTGGAAATACGATTGGATTTGCTTCACAATTGCTTCTTTTGGTGACGGCATTGGATATGTCCTTTGGTGCTCAATTTGTGGAAGATTTTGTATCAGGTTCGAAAACTTTGTATAATTGCTCTGTCATTTTTCTATCATGGGTAAAATGTTTTAATAACTCAAACCTTTGGGATGTATCAGTCCATGATGTGGCATCAGGTTGCTTAAGATTTTCTCATCTTTGTTCTACTTCATTGTTTGTACCAGTTGAAAACTCAGGATCTGATAATTTGAAGTCTTCAGCAGTCATACCTCCACCAACTGTTCTTGATCGCGTCCTCAAAGATCTCTTTCACGAGGGTAAGTTTCTTCTGCTTGTTTTCTTATCTCATATTCGGCACTCTCGAGTCATTGGAACTTATTCAACAATTGAAACTAGAAGGCCTTTAAGCTTGTCTTGCATGCCTAAGTTTGTTTGAGTTTTCATTCCCATCTTGATTGCACTTTGCAATTGGAGAAAAGTTTCATATCGAATTGTTTCTACTTACATGTGTATGTGCCTGTGATACAATGTGCATGTGTGAGTTCATTTAATCCCGTCGGTTGAGGAATCTGCATCCTTTGTACAGATCGAATTTGGTAACATCTTCAAGTGCCTCTGACTTTGTCTTTAAGCTCGAGATGAGTTTCACTCACAAAGGATAGTCGTTGCCTAATGAATTCCCATGCGCCTCAACGACTTTGGTGAAAATATTGTACCACGTTTCTCTGTTTTTTGCTCTACGCTGCACAAGTCTCTTAACAAATATACACGTAAGACTGAAAAAATAACTTTCAAATGACCCCCTCAGTTCTTGAAGTTTGAATTACGAATTATGATGCATATTTTTGTGCCACCCAACACTGCCCCCTGTGCCCGGCCGCCCCGGAGCATGCTTCCACTTGTCATTCTTGTCTTTTCTGCTTTCTTGGCCTATTAGTTCTGTTTGGGGGCTTTTTCTGATAAAAAATTGTGGCTTGGAGCTTCTTATCATTTCTTTCTTTCAGCATTTACGATCAGTATGAATATGAGCTGAATGAGGAGTTGTGACTGAGCTTGGTAGAGCTAGTAAATCATTTTAGTTCTATGTTCAAGAATTATAGTTACCACTTTCCTAAAGTATAATTGATGAGGGATTTGTCTTTATTTGTCTTTTAGGGTATTGTCTACTTCTAGTTGTCATTGTAATGATAGAATAGAAAATCTTTCTTTCCCTTCCCTTGTGTAACTTGTAGGTGTGCAGCTTCTCCATTTCACTGAGGGCGAGCATAAGAATTCTCGAGCTATTAAAGGCGCACCACTTGAGTCACTTTTTGCGCAGTTCTGTTTGCACTCACTTTGGTTTGGCAACTGCAATATACGTGGTATGTATCTGAGTCAAAATAATTTCTTTGGATGGTGAAACTTCGTTAGGGACGTTACTGAGCAGATATGTGGGATTTGGTTTCTACTACATTTGGGATACATTGACTCGTTTATACCTCATTTAACTATGTTCTTATTTGCTTGGTTAGCTATTGCTGTGCTCTGGATAGAATTTGTTAGAGAAGTTCGTTGGTGTTGGGAGGAGTCACAACCTTTACCCCGAATGCCAACCAGTGGGGCAATTGACCTCTCAACTTGCTTGGTCAACCAGAAACTCCACATGGTAATAGAACATGTTTTCATCAGAAGATTGTAAATGGGATTAGTTCCCTGAACATATATTCATGAGTTGCCGAACTTTGTTATAGTCTTCAGTTAGTTTACAAACTTATCTCTGGACTCCGGAGTATATTTGTCTCAACAGAAGGAAATGTTCCATTATTTGCATCTAATTATAATTTAAATTTTCTACGTCAATTATGGTAAGATAGCATATCACTGGTAGACATTCGTCCAATCACTGGTAGATACATTCGTCCAATCTAAATATCATATTGCCGATACGTAACAGGATTTAAACCTCCAATACCAAGTCTTATTTTCCACATCAGCCGATATATTACCGCATCATCTATGAAGATACCTATCCCAAAACTGTGATGTAGAACCCTGTTATACGGTTTATGAAAACTGCTTATGATAATGTGTTGTCATGGTCTTGAGATCTATGAAGCAACCTTCTTTTGATGCCTTGTTTAGTTTTCTTCTCTATATTTTTACCTTTTTGGACTTCCCTTAACTCATCTTTTTCTTTGTCCCTGCTGCCGTTCAGCTTGCAATATGCATTGAGAAGAAGTGCCAACTTAGTAAGAAGTACCAAGATGGTGGTGAAAGCAAAGATCACATTTCTGCTCGAGTTGAGGTTGTGTTTCATCTAATCTTGGTCTCGATATGCTTGTGATGTCTACATTTGAAATTCAGCAAATCATGTTTTTTTTGCTCGCTGGCATGGTGTCCTATGTGACTCACGTACAGGAAATTGGTCAAGCTAAAGGAAACTCATCTGCTACAGTCGTACATAGTGAAGAGATTGTTGGGGAACGAGACAGGTGAACTATGCAAGTGAGAGCTCCTTTGTTTTCGTAATTAAGTTCTAGCCTTATTACTAACCCTAATGATGCTGTAGAATGGTGCGGAGTTCTTTTGCCTAGGGTGTCTTTGTTTGTGCTGTTAGTCTTTTGTTGTCTTTCCTTAAAATGATAGTGTTTCCGTTTTGGAAGGTCATTTCCGTTGTTACCATAACATTCTTTATACTGCGCTTAGCCTTTCCTCGTGTCTTTCTTCATGAGCAATCATAGTTGCACGAGCTCTCTTGCTGAAAGAAAGTTACACAATTATACTGTAAACTACTCCTAGCTGTGGGGTGCTGTAGAATGACATGACGAACTTATGTTACTTTAGGACTTTCAACTTACAACCCTTCTTTATGTCCCATTCGTGCTATTCATTCATGCGCTTCCTGCTTACTATGCAGCTCCTCAATATCTGATGGTTTGCATCATCCTGAAACTTTTGTATCCAGGGTTGACTCTGAAGCTGAGGATGTTGTGACATCTGCTGAATTAAGGCCTTCCAGTGATATCAGGAGAGGGTCAGCTGGTGTTGAGGGCATGATGCTTCTAAAATCATACCAGAACATGCATGCTCCACTCACCCAGGTTGTTTTAACTTCATCAGACCAGCTTATTTTCCAGTTTCGTTTGGAAAATCCCTTGACTTTTCCATACTACCCATTTGACTTGTTCTCTAAATTTGTTACAGGATCCACCACTTATGACAGAAGACATGCATGAAGAACGGCTCCGTGCTGTTGAAGCCTTTGGTGACTCAATTGTAAGCTTAAACTCTTAATCATATGAGCTATTTGCCTTCGGTTGACAGTAGATATCATTGATTAGTGCAGCGACTAGTGAGCAATTCACTTTTCTAACCTCAATTTTTAATGAATGGACCTTCTTGTGCATCGAATAGAACTATTTTTCTTGAAGCGAACTATTTTTCTTTTCAAGATTTTGGACACTTGATGTACAGAATACAAATGTTGTATCTTTATTGTATTTATCGTGTGTTGCCACTGTACTGGTTTTAACTTTAATGGAAATGTTGAGTTGTTTGTACCTTATGTCTTTTGGATCTCGAAATGTCTGGAGGCCTTAACAAATGACAAAGCTGACTTTAAGTCATTTCTCATTGTGTGCAGGAAAACTATTTTGACAGTCATTTTGCAGTTTAGATAACTTCCCTACACTTGGTTATTTTTGTTTCTACCTCTTTTTTGGATAAGATATAACTGGGGTTATACATCTCTTCTATTTCTGTTTTCAAGTGTTGAATGCTATACAGAAGTTTCGTAATTATGAAGAGTGAGTCTATGTCAACTGATAAGATGTTGTCTACCATTTTGTTTCAGAGCTTCTCTGCTCAGTTGGAGAGAGAGATTTTGTCTTCAGGTGAAAATTATTCTTTTTTTACTTTGCTTTGTTAAGATTTGGTAAAAGGATCTCATTTATGTCAGCAGGCCTTCTACTCTTTTGAAATAAAGAAGTAGATGCCAGATGTATATTATTCTCATTTAAGTAAGATGTACGAGCTGAATCCTGAAAGCTATAATTTCCCTTCATGCAAGATGGGAGTGGTTTATATTCTTAGTTGTTGTATTTTTGTGTCATGTTAAATAAGACCTGAATCTTGTTTTTTTTTTTTTTTCTATCGTGAAAAATTCATTTAAGGTGTTCAATTTTCTCCCCTCCTTTTGTATTTTTTTATTAGTAAGAAACTGTATTTAAGGTATCTTATCTTTCTCTGTTCATTACTTAAAAAGATTCATGGACTGTCCCAGTGGTATGGCTCGGATAGTTCATTGAAATTATCCGATGCTTGTTTTCTTTTTGACATGTTCATTCATTCATATGTAAGAAGAAGTGCTCATAGCTCTAGACCATGATTCAAGTCCATGAGTTGCTTCCAATACTGATATGTTGCTGGATGTTTCTGAAAATCTGAACCAGACATGTCAGCGTTCAAAGCAGCAAATCCAGGTGCTGTATTTGAAGATTTTATTCGGTGGCATTCACCTAGAGATTGGGAGGATGATAACGTTAGAGAGAGTGGAGAATTGTCCGCAAATGTTGCAACTGAAGGGTCAAAAAAGGATTGGCCTCCTCGAGGACGACTTTCTGAGAGAATGTCAGACGGTGGGAATTCATGGCGAAAAATTTGGAATGATGCACCTGCTTTGCCAGCTTCTGAGCAGAAGCCACTTTCGGACCCCATTCGCGAAGGAGAAAAGGTAAAGTTCTTCCTAGTGTGCTTTATGCAACTTGTTACCAATTTTATACTTCCATGTCGTGCGTCTGTTTATATTTTCCTATTAACTACAAATGGGACATGTGGGTAATAACCTTGCATTAATACATTAGATAAATGCAATAATGCCTTCCTTTTGATAGAAAGTAAAACTAGTACCTGTCTTAGCCTCTATATTGACCTTCTCTTTGAAGCCTGGTCCAACTAGTATGTGAAATCAAGGTTTAAGGAATAAAGCAGATTGTGACAAATTAATGAGTGATTTGAATCCAATACACTGTTAAAACAATAAAAACATGCAATTTAATCATGTGTGGGAGTGTCCGCAAGAATCATTTTAAACAATTAGCTGTGATTGAATGGGCTCTTCTTCTTACCAAAGTACCCTTATTACTGGTATATATTCTCTGGTTACCTCCTTTTATTGATGTAGACTTTTGCCTGTCATGCCGCCTCTGAACTCTCTAGGTTCTTCATTACTTGGAAACATTGCGGCCACATCAATTGCTGGAACAAATGGTTTGCACTGCTTTTAGAGCTTCAGCTGACACTCTAAACCAGACTTCTTTTGGTGGCTTAAAGCAGATGGCCACCAAAATGGGTCAACTTTATCCTACTATGGCTTCTGCACTGAAGCCTTTGCAAGGTATACTTGTCTTTATTTATGCTTTGATGCCATTTAGTTTTATTTTCTCTCGAGTATTACTAGCGACTCTTTACTTAGATGCAAGTGCTGAAATTTCACACTTTTTCCTCTGCCTTGCAGGAAATCGTATATTCATCCTCAGTGAGTTAACTGAAGACCTGAGACGGCTGTGTGTGGTTTTTGAACATATTGAGAAGTTGCTAACCGTCGCGGCTTCTCTTCAACGCAAGTTTTCGCAAGCACCACGCTTATTAGAAGTGATTTTCAGTGAGTACTACAACTTCTACCAACCTAAAATGGGGACAGGCTCAGTCGGAGGCAATGGTGGTGATATGGTAAATTTCCAAATCTCTCGTCATATTTCACTAGCATTTTAGTTGTTAAAAACCTTCATGGTTAGGAGGTGTAATATCAAAGTACTGCTCGAGTATTCAGTCTGCTAGCTTGAGCCTTTGTGTAGACACGTGCTTCATTGTGGTTGGGGATCCAAATAATAGGATAGTTCATATATGGGGTTGCTTCAGATGGATTAGAGTTTCAAATTCTTAATCTATCTAGGCAAAGGCACAAATTCTGTCAAAACCGAGCTGCTCACTACCATTGTGGATCGACTCTATTCCGAACATTCATCATGACATAAGTAAGCAGTTATTATTGTATCTGTGTAAACTGTAAAACCTTGCAAACTTGGTTTCTAAAGACAATTGAAACAATTTGAATGCACCTTCTCTGGCTCTAAACGCCATCAACTGTAGTCTAATAATCACGGATACGGGCATCACAAGGACACACAGGTACATCATTCATAAAAAAATTAGGACAAGAAGATGTTTGGGACACATTGACTCAAAACTACATATTATGTCCTGTTTTTGTTGATGGGACTAACAGTGAAAGGATATATAATTTCATAGAATGTAATTACATCGGACTAATAGTGGTAGGATTAATAATAGCACACCCCCATGGCCATGGTATTGTATATCTCGCATTGTAGATTTATATATGTATCCAATGGACGTTTAATTCGATCCGTAAAAATCTTAACCAAACACTGGATATAAGGTTCCTAACTTTCTTTAGATATATAGCTTAATACGATGCTCATGTTTGTTCAAACAGACAGGCCCGATAGGTATTGATTATAGGCCACTCTGAACATTAATATACTGAAAACATGTGTTTATCAAATTAGAGAGGAAAACACAGGTTCGTAATTATGGAGATAGAACAACCACCACCACTTAACTATTGAGACCTAAGCATCCATGACCAATTTATACTTGTTCCAACTTTTAACTTCACAGTCTGACCTCCTAATGTGTTCTCAACATGTCTGATTAACGAAAAATAAAATAAAAAACTTGGGCCTGTTCGACAATTGTCCAGAGCGTGTAGCAACTTATCCTTATCCGACGTGTATTGGGTATGGATACGCAAGGTTGTAGACGCGCTTCTTCAATTGTTTTAAGTAGCAACTTTTCTCGACATAATATGTTCTTGAAACAACTCTGTTCAGGAGTTTGATAAGAGGCATCAAGTAAGGATGCAGGAGAGAGGGACGGTTGCGAGTATGTTTACTCAACCCAATGCCAACCAGGCATGGAGGAAGGTTTTAAGCATGGGCAATCTTCTGAATGGCCACGAACCAGTCCTGAGGGAGATCATATTCGCCGTCCGCGATCGAGTGAAAGGGAGTTACTATGCAGCCTCCACTCCTAAAGCTTACCAAAAGGAAATAGAGACATACCGTATGTATATCAGTGGTACCTCCAATGATCTCCAGGTAGCACTCTCTGTTGCCTCTTGTGATTAATCTCATCACTCGGGATTCTCGTATGTACATTAGTTAATTTTTATGTGGATTTGTTGTGGTCATTACCATAAAGTTCGTAATTTTGCTCTCTCTCTCTCTCTCTCTCTCTCTCTCTCTCTCACACACACACACACACGGGCAAGCGCGCATTGCTTCTTACCATCAACGAATTGGGAATTCTTGAAAGTTCATAATATCTTAAACTATCACCCGTTGAATATTGTAAACTTTAGACGGTACTTACTTATGCAGCCTACATTTAAAATGTAAGGGCCCGATTGGATGATGATAATTTTGAGTGTGTGAAGGTGTGTTAAGTAAAATGATGTGTTAAATAAGACAGTGGGGTCTACATTTAAAGAGGGTGTGTTAAATAAGGTAGTGATTGGATGAAGGGTTCTTTTAAATGTATTAGGAAAGCAAAATGTGTGTTAAATTGTCCAAAGACAAATTTGCCCTTCGTGGTGTAATTAATGTATTATTTCAAAAATTATATATATATAATTTTATACGCATATATACGTATAATATATATATTCATAGATATATACACATATATATTCATATATACAGTTGTATATACATATAATATTATACGCACGTTTATATATATATATATATCGGGCCAGATCCGGAGACACATTAAAAAACACATAAGAAAACACTTCATCTCATCCATTAAAATCAATGGCTGAGATTAAAATATCCTTACCCCTTCCTCTCCCTCTCCCTTCTCCTTCTTTACACGTTAACCTTCTTCCTCTCCTCTCCATTAAAGGAGGAGGCTCCATTACCCAATCTGAGAATCAATCTCGAGTTTTGTATTTTTTTTTCAGTCGCCATCATAAATAATTTTCCAACTCAACAGTTTTCCTACATACAGAGCCCGTTGAATTGAAACAGCACCAGAAATATATCAAGAGAAAATCCTACGAGGCACTATTTAATTTGGGAATTATACTAACCTACTCCCCGAAACAACACCAGTGGGAGCAAAACAAAAATGAGGACCAAGAGCAAAGCAAAGGCACGTGAATTCCATCAGTAAATCCCAAACCATTAGTACTCTTAACATTTTGTTGTAAAAATTTGGCAAGATTAAGAATAAATTTAAGAATTTTTTGTTTTCTTATAATTCTACCATAAGTATGCTTACCGATAATAATCAAGTAAACAATCACGGAACCAAAGTTGCTGAGCATGAGCCAAATCTGGAGTGCGACAGATCGTACCTGTCCAAACCATTTGTACATCACATCGGCATAAGTACTTGATTGACCGGAATTGTTGAACCTAATTATGAATTCAACAACAACGTCCGCCAACACCGCAACCATTATAACAATCGATACAAAAGCTGGAATCACGCCTAGGAGCATGTCCAAAGTTGAAAAATTGAAAAAATATGTATGATTAAATTGAAACCGGCAAACTCTTAGTCCGAATTTTTATCAATTGATACAAAAGTCGGAAGTATGAATTTTATCAATCAATTCGGTTTTTTCAGTGACACTTTCATCTTAGTATCACAAAGAGGGGCTCCATTGAATTCATCATCATCTTATTTTGTTCCACATATCCTAAGTTTTCTTAAATAGTGCCCAATAGGATTCTCTTGATATATTTTGCTTCCACTGGTGTTGTTTTGTTCGGCGGGCTCTGTAAGTAGGGAAACTCTTTGAGTTGGCAAATTATTTGTACATGATGGCGATCTCAACATTGGAAGGAAAAACAAAAAACACGAGACTGGTTCTCAGATTGGGTAATAAAGCCTCCTCCTTCAATGGGGGAGGAGAGGGAGAGGGAGAGGGAGAAGGTTAACATGTAAAGAAGGAGAGAGAGAGAGAGAGAGGGGTGGGGATATTTTAATCCAACAGTTGATTTTAACGTATGAGATGAAGTGTTTTTTTATGTGTCCACTCGTAAAATTTTTAACCAAATATTTTGTATGTAATTTCTTCTTGTACTTGGTTCAAATTTAATATTTATATCTGATTAAGTAAATCTGTTTCAGACTCCATCCAAACTTGAGAACTTATTGGTGGAATTAAAACTTTAGATGGTAAAAATGGCATAAATATTGACGACATCTAAGCAGCAGTATTAATCCTTCTACTGTGAAGTTTTGAATTCGTCTACTCTTATCTGTTTTATTTGAATGGCAATGTTCATTAGATTATTGTCTTATTATTTATTGTTTTTATTTGATTTGATTTGTATTTTGTTTGTTTTGCATCAAATTTTTATTGTTTGTTGGTTTGTCTCGTTGAAAGGAATCTAAAAAAACTTTCACAAGTTTTAAAGTTGCTCATTACCTTCACTTCTTCTATCATGGGATTTGGATCTCTAATTTTGGATTATTAATTTATTATCTTCTATGTTCTTATTTTCTGCGCTGAGCACCCCTTACCATAATACAAATAAATAAATCCAATGATTTTATGACTTTTGGGTCACCATAAGTTGGAATAGACCCAACATGAATAGATACATCTATTCATTATGTTTTTCACTTGCAATTGGCTTTGGATGGAAGGCTTTATAACGCCCAAGTATGTATAGAATTCTCTTCCTAAGTCAAAAGGACCAAAGTGGAGAAAACCAAAAAAACAAAATTATCTAAAACCTCAACCATAGTCGTGACTCTTCAGGAGTCTCCATCTGGGATGTGGTCCTTTCATTTAATTCAATCAATCACAATTTACTGCTGATTGTTTTTTTCCAAGTGCCCATTGCTAAGATAAATTGCATCTAGTTTTGCATAGAAAATTAATCTGGTTCCACAGTGTCGTAGGGTTCAAAGATATTGTACTGTAATAAAATGACGTAGTTTTAATTACTTCTATTTAAAGCCGTCTAGAGTTTAATTTGGGTTTAGAGTTTTTCTTCAAATAATTTTAAATATAAACAAAATCATGTCATTTTGCCGTCCTACGACTTATATTGCATGAAAAGGTACTACGACATCCCAAAATTAGTCTCACATGTTCATGTAATGCTTCCACTTAAAGAACACAACAAAAAATAAATGGACGAGCCAATCTTATCACTAACAACTTGGCAATTAAAAAGTTAGCATTTAATTATTTTTATCGACACAAGTCACTTCGGTTTTATTACACTTATTGGACCAAAATAAATAAATTGACGAAAAATAACTATTTTTCTGGTTTTGTTTTAATGAGCTATATATTGTTAGCACTTAGTAGTACGTCTCTTTATATTAAAATCCCATTTTTGCATTTTAGATTATGTGTTTTTGGATTATATCTGTTTGGCAACCAAATTGAAACGCATTTTTTCACAATTAATTCTAAAAACTAAATGACAGAGTCGTAATTCGAGAATCAACCCTAAAAGGACTTTTTAAATTCTCATTTTGTATTCTTAAACAATTTGGAAAAATTAAAATAATAATTTACCCCTTTATTTCCGAAAATGATTGTGCATAAATTCCTACAAAAGCGTAACATGGTCAAATATTTTCTTGAGATTATATGTCAAACATGTTGTAAAATCTAGTCACTACGTATCATCTCCACACTTTCATATGTTCATAATCTATTCTAATTTTAATTAAAATTAATACTTCACAATTTAAAATCTATAATTCAAAAAAAAAAAAAAAACTATCAAAACCCCCTCAATCGTCAACGTCTATGTTTATTGAATGTTTGTAGATTCTAAATTGCACAGAGTCTATCATCATGTCTATATAGTTATCTCTATAATTCCACAATAAAAGTAATTTTTCCACTCACACAAATTTAGCTTTTAATACTTAAAATTACACACAAACAATTTCTAAAACACAATTGAAATTAATTGTGAAATGTAATCACAAGAGATTACAAAGCAGAAATCATTTCCCTTCCAGAAATAGCCCCGGGGAATAATAATTTGGGCCCTATGAAATACTATTAATGTAGGTTTAGGGGTACAGCCATAGGATATATGTATGGGTAAAATGCACTGACCCCCTGAGGTTACTAGCAAATGCAGAGACCTCCCCTAAGGTTTTAAAAAATACAATGACCTCCCTCGCTTTTGAAAGTAATTGATCATTTGCCCCTTGCTGTTAAGTGCCGTGAGAAAAAAGGATGCTTTCTGATGATGTAAGTGGATAACTTTTTCTAAATACCTAAAAAGCCCTTAGTAATATATACAAGAAGGCACAAAAATGTCTCCAAGTCACAATTTCTATATCTCTCTTCGCTTCACTTTAATTTGGACAATGTTAAAATTCAGAATATTTGAACCAAAAAATCCTCACACTGGAAATTCAAGTCCAAACTTTGCCATCATATTCAGATCACGTATTAAACTGACATTTTTCTTCACTATTGAACATGCTAATTATAGTGATAAGCAATTCATCATGTGGTTGGGTGTAAATATATTATTCGCTTCATACAGATTTTGTATCAAAATTTACTTTGATGAGTCTGGATTGACTTGACTCGACACTATTTTTAGATGCCCGGTTATTTTCACTGGTCGTCCATCACTGAGTTGCTCAGCAACTATCTGGCAGTAAAACAATCGCTCAACACAACATGAACTAAGTACTCAGCCTTTCGAAAATCAATCCGCCCGGCTAGAAAAAACAATCACAAGACCTGTTCGGTAAGAACAAAGATACAACAAATGCATTTTTCCCAAAAAAATGAAGATGCAACAAATGCATAGAACATAAATACATCAAATGTCATTTATGTAATCTAATATAGTCCATTGCAGCAGTTCCATTTCCGTTGCAATCAATGTTATTGTTACCGTACCGTACCGGTACGTACCGTTTTGACATAAAAACGGTACCAAATACTCCTAGTACCGTACCGATTTTAATACCGGCCGGTACCGGCTAATACCGGCCATATCAGTCGGTACCGGCTAGTACCGGATTTGTTTGTTTGTTTTTTTTTTTTAAGAGTTGCGAAAAAATTAATTTTTTTGGGCTTTCTCTCTATAATTTATATATATACTGATAGTTGCGATAAATCCGATACAGTACCCGGTACATGACCGGTACCGGTACGTACCGTACCAGTAGAAAAATCGATACCCAAACCGATCCGGTATTCAGAACATTGGTTGGAATGGTTCCAGCAAAAAATTACAAAACTGACTGATATCCACTTCCATTGCAGTAGTTCCAAAACAGATCCACTTTCGTCTCTTTATCTCTCTCCTCTCTCTCTCTCTCAAAACCACAAACAAGAAACTTAAAAATAGGCAGCACGAGAGAGAGAGAGGGAGAGGGAGAGGGAGAGAGAGAGTTATGAACTTAAAAATAGAAAACTTATACAGTTCCATAGAATTCAGCAAGGTACCTTACCCAATTCCATCGTTTTCTTTACAAACCCAAAAAAAACACAAATTCCTAAAAAAAAAAAAATTCCCAATTTACGAACAAAAAAAAGGAGAGAGGAGCCAAAAAAAACTAGAGGGAATTGGAGGGATTACATGATAGGAATGCTAGTAGAGATCCAGAAGTGGTCAACGAAGGTGTTCAGATTAGGAACAAAAGATGAAGCTTTTGGAAGGGGTGGCTCGCGTTTAGCATCGCAAATAGCCCTTCACCCGAGCTCACTATCGTCACCGCTGCTGTTGCCGTGGTCTTCATCTCACTACCACTAGTACAACAAGATTTGAAGAGTAGAAAAGACCCCAAGCGATTAGCGGGATGGAAACATAAAACGATTGGAACGATAAAACACTCAAATGTTCTCTCTCTCTCTCTCTCTCTCTCTCACATGGATGATAATAGTGAAGTTGTAGTCCAGTATGTATTTTGTATACTAAGGCTGTTTTTGTCATTTCATGGATCAAACAAACGGTGTCTAATGCAAATTAACGGTAGGGGGTAAACAATCAATTACTTTCTAAAACAAGGGAGGTCACTGTATTTTTTAAAACCTCAGGGGAGGTCAATGCATTTTACCATATATATATATATATATCCTTCTAATAGACAACATATATACTTGTACGTAAGAATACTGTGTTGCCGAATTGACTTCTCACCTATTTATCTTTTGTTGTTTCCAATCTAAGGATATAACAGCCTGTTTGTTAATAGTTAAAATTATTTTTTTTTAAAATGGGTGGATATAGTAAGAGGGATATAGAAAAATGAGAGATTTATTATAGAAAGGTGAATAGTTATAAATGTTTGTTTAAGTATTTTTTTTTTTTTTGAGGGATTGGATATGATAGATGATTATATGAATGACATTCTCGTAATTAATAGTAGCATTATTGTTCCACTTCCAAACGAATAAAATTTAGACCCCTTATATCATATCGATCTAAAACCGCTAATAAAGTCCAAATATAACAACTTAAATTACTATATCCGATGTCTAAATTTTATCCGCTTATTTGACAAAGAAAAATCTGCAGTAGATGAGTCAGAAAATAGAGGCACCTAAAGGTGGAACAAGAAATCGAAGACGGGGACCCTGTAGTGAGAGAGCTCACTATATGAGTGTAGTGAACTCATCTGACGGTTCATTTTGACAACGGATGATTTAGATTTAAATAAGTATTTATTAATAAGACACCCACGTGTGGGCTAGTAATAAGACACCCACGTGTGTGTTTGTATATCATCAAGACAGATACACTGCGGTGAATGTGAATCCTTAGCTTTCTGGAAATCCCAAGTCGGAAGAAGGTGGGGGCCAGTTGATGACAGTGTAGAAAATAAGGTTTTCAGAGCGACTAAGGCTGCATTTGGCCTCTAGTAATGGTTAACCCTTTGTATTATTGAGCTCAATAAGTCTTGATTATTTAGTCTAAATTATTTTAAAGAACGGTTTTTTATTTTTTACAGGACACGTGACAGTTATAAGACTAAATTACCCTCAGTAAGAGAGAGATGATTTAGGATTTCGGTGGAGTCACTTTTGTTTTAAAGATATTTTTGTCATTATACCTCTTGAATCAAACAAAACCTACTAAATTAAATTCTATCAAAATTAAAATAATTTAATAATTATCACATGTAAAATGTAGACTATATATATAACAGAAGCAGAGTATTGGCAGTAGAAGTTATATAATTGTTGCTCTGTTTGGCAACAAGAGCGCGGTCTCCCCACTTCAAAACAGAATTAGTAACCCGAATTAGGCAACCGTCTCTCCTTTCTGCCTCATGATAGTGCCAATAAAGAAAAACAAAAATAAAACAAAATACTTATGCAGTTTAATAATTTTGAGTGTTCGGATCAATTTTTTTATTAATAGAAAACCTCAATTAAAGTCTGGATAAATATCTTCTAATGGACTAACGTCATAATATTGATAGCAATGAGAGGTTTCGAATTTAGAAGAAAACAAACGCTAAATATTATGAGTTAGACCATCAAACTAGCCAACTCAATCAGAGTTAAAAACTTTCTCTTCAGATTTCAATATAAGACTTAGATTTCTTGAGATGAAGGAGCTAAGGTTATGAATTTATAATCTAAAATTTGATGACCTAGTCGATTTCATAACTATAAGTTCATTTCAGATTGGATCAAACTGGAACATGGAGATACATTCTACTTATGATGATGCATGCAATTCATAGCCAAATGAGGAAAAAGATATCAGAGTATTGCCTTAATTCTACTTGTTCTTGATCATTTCACGTAGTGTAAAATAACAGGTGATATCAGAGAAGAGGAAGAAGAAGAAGATAATTAATGCTGCAAAAGCTAGCATAGGAGGAGAGGAGTGGTTCGTACGTGTTGTCTGGTTAGTTGCCTAAGGCCAAGGAGATCAAACAACTAGAAGATGTTAATAAAGGATAATGGTGAACTTCGCTCTCCATTTTCTAGAGAGAGAGAGAGAGAGAGAGAGAGAGGTCATTTCAAACTTCTAACAAAATTGTTCAATTCCATTACGTCTGAATGCCATATAAATACAATTGAAAACAGATTACAAGTTTTTTTTTTTTTTTTAATAAATAGAGAATTAAATTTACCTAGAAAAAAGTGGAGTGAAACTATACTGTAGTAGTCGTAGCAGCAGTAGTAACAGCAACACCCCCACTACTCCCTCCACCACCACCATCACTCACTTGAACATGATCACTCGCCGCCGCAGAAACCGTCGCCTGACGTTTCCGCTTCTTCTTCTCGTAAGGTATTCCTCTTGCCTTGGACTGACTCTCTTTCACCTCCCTAAGGTAAATCCTCACCGCTTTTGCTCCGAACGGGTTAGACTCGGGCCGGCCGCCGTTCTCCTCGTAGGCGGCTCGGAGTCGGCCGATGAGCGCGTCGAGGCTCCCCCACGCCTGCTTCAGAGGGCAGGAGCACGAAGAAGGCGGATTTGGGTGCCCGAAGAAAGCGCACCCGATCACGTGCACCTTCGTTTTTCCGAACTGGTCCAAGTATTTGAGGAACTCGATCACGTTCGCTCCGCTGCACCGCGCCAGCGTCAACGGCGGCTTGTGGTTTTGCAAGTACTGTAAAAACGAGTTCCAGTCCCGACGCTTCTGGGATTCGTACCTGCTCAGAGGAGCCGGTGCCGCGCCTTCCCCCGATCCTCCTCCTCCTGCGGTGCCGCCGCTCAGGGTTTCCGTTGAGGGACCATCTCCACCTTCCGGGTCGGATGCTCCGGCTCCGGATGCTGAATCCATTGACCCGAGTTGGGTTTCAGTTTTTTGAATTCACAACACTCGACTCAATTAATGCAACCGAGTTCTTCAGTTTTTCTGGTTCTTTCGCTCTTTCTGGGTATAAAAGGCAACAGGTACTGACGATCATTCACAGGAAAATTTGGTGTCTATTTTTCAGGCTTTTTACTTCTTCTTTTTTGGGTTAACGGAGAGCGTTTTGGGGGAAGAAAATATGAGAGAGATAGAGAGAGAGAGAGAGAGAGAGAGAGGGTGCGTGTATGATGTGTGGAGTTGATGGGACGTGAAAGAGAAAGGAAGATATACCGTGTAAAAGAATTTGGCCTACCAATATTATTTTTTATTTAATTTTTTTATATTTGTTATTTTTGTATTTAAATTCTGTGACATCTATCTATACTATTATGTATTGCAGGACGACTTTTACTGAAAATTGTCCTGAGCGTGACAAGTGACGCAATACGATTGGGTTAGAATTTAAATTGACAAATTAAACAAATATTAATAATGTAACTATAATTGAATGACTATCTCTAACAAATCATATTAATTGAATAATTAAATTCTAATGAATGATTATCCTTAACAAATCAAATTCAAACAAGTATTGCTGATCAAAAAAAAATTCAAACAAGTATTTATCTTTTTATCAAAAGTCTTCTAAATAGTTCAAATTCAAAATAATACCTATCCTTTTGATCGAATAGTAATCCAATTCCTATTAACAATTTAAATTCAAATAAATAAGAAGTGGAGTTTTAGGGTTTGAATTCATGCATACCATAAGTCCCGAACCCAATAGCTAATACTCCTGTTTCCAAGTTTTTGAAACAAAAATAGAGGCTTTGTCAGTGAAATTCACATATATGTAACCAATCATTTGGATAGACGAATTTGTTGTGATGCTAGGTTTCTATGCAGGAGTGTTGGAAAACGAATTAAAAGTGCATTGTCATGGATGGTAAGTACAGTTATTGTGTTGTAATCTTGTGCTTGAAATTTTATATGGTTAGTTTTCTTTGAAGCTAATATATTTTTTTTTTTTGCATTGTGTTTATTCTATTTTTTTATTCAAAGAAGTTTCATGTATTCACATTGACCCTGTTGGCCATGAAGTGAAAAACTAATTCTAATTTAATTTATTATTTTTACATATTGGATCATACTATCTAGCTTGATTTTTTCTTTTTGAAGGCGTCTGAAACTCTAAGCATATTTTTCTGTTTTAATCAACATAAAATTTATTTTTAATTAATATTTTGTAACAATTTTAATCATTATTTATAACCTCTAACTTGATTTTTTTCCGTTGACGGCTATTTTATTATATGTTTGAAACTCTAACCATATTTTTTTGTTTTAATCAACATAAAATTTATGTTTACATAAATATTGTGCAACAATTACAACTATTATCCAAACGCTTAAATATTTGTTCACACGTTTCTTTATTTATTAAATTAGTTATTTAGGTTAAAACATATCAACTAAATAAAAATTATAACGCTATATAGATATGCATGAAAACAATAACTCAATGATCCGTAAAGAGTGACGACAATATTGATGAAAAAAATCTAATGATCCGTAAATAAGCATGAGAAAAATAAAAACTATAATGCTATAGAGATAAGCATAAAAAAATAATGCAATGATAGTATAATTATTATTTTCATCTTTATCACATTCACATGAATTTTTTATATTTTTTAATACAAATTTACATATTATTTCTTTTACAAATTTAAATCTATTCTACACATTATTATCCAAACACTTTCATTTATAATTTAAAAACTATAATGTATAATTTAAAGTCGAGAATTTCAAAAGTGATTTAGTTCCAAACTTTGGTTGATCTCGATCGATTCGTAAAAAATAATTTACTTTCAAATTATATTTGGTTGATGCGGTGAATAACATATACGTTTTTATTATTTAAAATTCTAAAATAACGTGTGATTTTGCGTTCGTATCAATAGAGTAGTATATATTTCAATTCATCCAGTGCATAGCACGGGTTTTTTGCTAGTATTATTGATGTAAATATGCTCAAATTTTTTAAAAAATAATTATTTTTATATTTTCTAAGCTTTGTAAAAAATTTGGTTTGTGTTTTTTTGTTTAAAATCACTCGTTAAGATAACTAATAATCTATAAAATTTAACGTAAAATTAAAATAAAAAAATTATCAAAAGAAAATTTAGGTCAAATTGTAATATGAATGAACAATGGTGTAAAGCATTTAGGTATTATTGTTATTATTATTTATTATTTTTTAAAAATTATGTCTAATTTTTTATTATTGATTTGTCTTGATGAACCGTATTAAAAATAATAAATTACGATAAATTTGTGTAAAATAATCACTACAAATGTAAAATTTAAAAAAGACGATTCTCAATAATTTCTTAAATTTCAGTTAATATGTGTATACTTTTTTAATTTCTCATATGGAGACTAGCAATTAATCTTAAAAGATTGTCATAAAATTAATTAAATATTAGTAATACTTACTGTCTTTAAACAAATTATTTATCCAAACACTAAATGCAATATTCTTGCAGACCATATTGAAGAACAATAAAACAATCCGAGTTATTAAATAGAGAATTTGATTATTTAAAAAGGGAAATGAATATGTAGTGCATGGTACAGGTATTATAATTGCTAAATGAATTATTGAAATTCATTTAACGAAGTTTCCTTAATTAGTCGAAAAGACAAAAAAATAAATGTCGTTGATTAAGCTGAATTTCACAATTCTATTTGGATTATAATCAAATAACGACTTAAACCGAATTAAAATAATATAATCCAAACCAAAAGTTTTTAATCTGAATTTCAAACATGCCCCATACTCATCTGACCAGGAATCTGATGTCCTGATCCATAGCTTTGAACTCTAAAAGAATCTAAGTAGATAAGATTAGCACCCCCCTAAGTGGACAAATACCTTGAATATACCCTTACTTTACTACTAATTGCAATCTAACCCATATGTAGAAGCTATAGCTGAGCACTTAATTAATTAGGCCTAAATTAAAAAAAAATCTCCAATTGAACCTGTAACAGTGGATGATATGAACCGACAACATGTAAGGTTTAGCTAACAAATTCGTAGGGGGGAATCTAGAGGATTAATTATCTTCATCTAATATCTTAAGATAATGTGTCCAATTCTAAATCACTCATCATATGTAGGGCTGAATGCTATTTGGCCTAAATTTTTTAATTTATTTGTTTTTTGTCTTCATTCAAAGTTTTTTTTTTTATATTTGTTATGTTTTCATCATTTTTTTAGGTTGTTGGTTCGTTTCGACTAAAAGAAATTTTGAAAGTATAAAATTTTGTCAAAAAATAAAAAAATACTAAAGATGAATAATTAGTCAAAATAGACTTTTTTTAATTTATTTTTCATTTTTTCTAAATTTTTTTAACGTAATTTTGTATTTTTTAAATTTTTTTCATCGAGACGAACCAACAATCAACTAAAAATTAATGAAAAATTACAAAATTATAAAAAAATTCAAATAAGGACGAATAATTCAATAAACACTACAATCCAAATGATTTTCACAATTTATTTTGTATGATTAGAAGGCTTATAAGATATGATTCTCTACATTACGGTATGTTGTTATATATTACTGTGAAAATGAATTTTTAATTCAAAATTTTTGATGATTTTGTTTCAAAAATTAAGTGGGGTCGTAATACCAATTGAGGTGAGTCAAGTGAGTTTTTTTACTCCCAAGTAAGGAGTTTAAGTTAGGGAAAGAATGACTATAATTCATTAAGAATTAAATAATAAATTACTTTCAAAGTGTGTTTTATGTATCATATGTTAGAACCTGAAAAATCACTTAGTCCCACATCCGAAAATCAAGTTATATATGACGAAAATATAAATTTTTAGTTTGCCTAAAGAGTTGGGCTCTTGATGGTACCAAAATTTTCCGAATAAGAAAGAACCTAAACAATGTGGGATGACGACACGTGCACGCCGCCACAGTCCGTCCGAACCGACCTGTGGGCATGGATTTTGGCTTTGCTTGTACTTTTGTTTGGGTTTGGGCTAGGATTACACATGCATTAATATATAATCCATATACAAAATAGGATAAATTACTCAAATAGTCCCTGTGGTTCGGATCTTGTGTCACTTTGATCGCTACCATTGGAGATAACTCAATTTTGACCTTCAATTTATGTTTTGTTCCAATTACGTGCAATCGATAATGGTCATTTATTCTTTGAGACAGAAAGTCAAATGCTTACAGTGTCACACTTTCTTATGAAAACAACAACATTGCCCACCACATTACATGTATCAACATGGGATTACAACACTCGTAGAAAACTATCTAGAAATTTTTCATGACCATTTTCAAGTTTTAAATCGAAGGGTAAGAAGAAACTAACCATATTCAGTAAGATCTTCATCGACCCTGAATAGAGCCTTGTCTGGTTCGTCCATTCCAGATTGTCTTACGCGTAATGCTTGACTTCCTTCTTGATTTCTTTGCAAGCTCGACAATCAATTTATTCGGTTGCCAAGGTGGAACTGCAATAAAGCTCAACTGATTTGAGCGGGAATAAAATTAGGGCAACAAGTGGGAGGAAGAGAACTTAAGTTACCACAATGCCCCTAAAACAAGTTAGTATTTGACTTTTCATTACAAAAAATAAACGACCGTCATCGATTGGACGTAATTACAAAAAAAATTAAATTAAAAGTCAAAGTCGAGTCATTTTAAATGGTATGGACCAAAGTGACACAATGTCCAAATTAAAAGGACTATTTGAGTAATTTACCCTACAAAATATCATAGAGAGTATAGTATTGTAGGATTCACATACATATATATATGTATGTATGTGTGTGTAGGTATGTATATATGAATAAATTTCTAATAAGTGATCCCTTATTTTGTTACGTCGCGGATCCTCCCATATATATCTTTTTATTATTATTCTCGTACACCAAACAGGTCTAATATGTATGAAGTCACGCCACAAAAACAAAGCCTTAGATGGTAATTAATAGTAACTTATTATATTAGGAAAGTTAACATGCATTTTTAATTGCTCTTAGTGCACCACTCGATAGTGGATCAGCAAAGTGTAATCTCAACAGTAAAATCTTACTTTTTATTGGATTCTGTCTGAGAAAAAGAAAATCCATTCACAATAAATGTCTTTTGACGACGACTTGTTCCAAACAAGGAATAAAGGATATTATAAAGGAAAAGAGAGTAATTAAAAAAGGCCTGTGATATGGTTGTCGAAAGACATTTGGAGTAGGGGAGGACTCCTCCCTCTTGTGAAGGGTGGAGCTAGACTAGATTTGGAGAGGTGTAATACAATTTTTTGTAGTGTACGTTTAATGTAAACAAAATAAAATAGTTTTGTTTGCTTTATTTTTGAAATTGTATCAGTTTAATCACATGTAGTTTAATAACAATTTGTATCATAAGTTAAAATGGTATAGTTTCGAAACAATGTAACGCCCCTTGTATACCATGGGCCCAATAACTCGTTGGAGACTAACTACGTGCCCCAAAATACTTAAACTCAAGTTATTAATAGTAGTTTACATTATTCATTATATACTCAAGATCAACCATGTGGACTTTCGATGTGGGATGGGATGTCACAATCTCCCCACATTTTAAACCTTGCGCCCTCGGAAGAGATTGAACACTAGAGTCACCACGGCCTAACTCCGGATCTGTTCCTTAATGACCAAACAAAGTCTCAACCACATGCTCAATCGTGTATACAAATCGCTCTAATACTATTTGTAATGCCCCATGTATACTACTGGCTTAATAACTTATTGAAGCTTAACCACATGAGCCAAAAGCTCAAGTTATTAGTAATAGTTTGCATGACTCGTTATATATTCAAGATCACCCACATAGACTTTCGATGTGGGATGAGATGTCACAAGTAAAGTACACAAAATTATGTCATTTTATTCACACTACACATACACTACGGTAAATTGCACTACAGTCTCCCCGAATCCGAGCTAGACTAGGGAAAATTTGGGGGTTAATTCCACATCAAGTTTCCATAAATTGCACTTTTATACAGGTTTGAAACTTTGTTTAAAAATTCCCCAATTTAAGTTTAAGAATTTTCCTTTACATTCCAAGAAATTTATTTTTGTACTCTTTTAAGTTTATTATGATGGGTCTTGCTAATCACACTCTAATGGAAGTAGATAATATATATATAATATTAAATAAATACTAATATCAATATACACTTTACGGATAACCATGCATATTCAAGTATT
This sequence comes from Arctostaphylos glauca, assembly GCA_019985065.2. Lineage (NCBI taxonomy): Eukaryota > Viridiplantae > Streptophyta > Magnoliopsida > Ericales > Ericaceae > Arctostaphylos > Arctostaphylos glauca. The sequence goes on from JAHSPW020000001.1 coordinate 35,801,336, forward strand.
TCAATACACAGTTTGCAGCTATTGATACACTTTTTATATATTATCCTCCGCCTATTAGGACGATGGTTAGCATTTTATGTTATCATTTACCTTCAGCAAATAATGTTAGAATACTATATTTTATCCCTAAATATTTGGCCTCTCATCTTATTCTCCTTTATATTTCCCTGTCTTCATCTTTTATTTATTTTTGGATATGAATATTTGAAAATAAATCAAGTAGAAAAGGAAAAGGGGAACTGAATTTTTGTCCTATCTCTTAGTATCAAGTGGTTTTTCATCTCATTATCTTTTTGGACTTATGTTTTAGTCCTGAAATTCAAAAAAAAATACCAAATATCAATCTCGATTTTTTATGCATTCGATTCCACTACAAAAAAATGCTAACATACTCTTGGAAGCTTGAGAAAATTTAGGAATTTTAATGCCAAATGGGTTGCCTTGTAGAAATCCTACATCGAGAAACGAAACAAATCAACCAAACGTAAAGATGGCCGATTGAGGAACGAAATAAAATGAAAACACACGGTAGCACGAATAGCTAGAGATTTTTAAATTAGGAATATGATAAATTTAGATGAAACATGATAAATTTGGGTGGATTAAAAACATGATAAATTTGAATGGAACATAATAAATTTATTACAAACTTTTTCAAATATCAGAATATGACGGAAAAAAATACAATTAATCCTTTACATACAAATTTACAATCAAGCTTATCTAATTTGACCATAACAAACTCATATTGGTTTTAAAGAAGATAAATTTATCTATAAAATCAAACGTATTGTCAATTCTTTGATATTCAGAAAAATTTGTAACAAATTTATCTTGTTTTATCAAGAATTTACCATATTTTTAATTTAACATCTTATCAAATTTATCATGTTTGTAAAATAAAAAGGTGTAGAATATCCTAATTTTACATATATGTAAACTAAAGAGCATCCAATGCTTCCTCCTCTCTCTCCCCCAGACTCTTTGCTTTTAAAAATAAAATAAAATAAAAAGAAGACAAATTACATCAATTTGTCAGCCACACAATATTTTTATTAATATAGTACAATCCAAATAATTATATCCATTAATTTTTGATAGAATGAAAAGTGTCCCACCACAAATGATTAAAAGAGGTGTCCCACCACAAATGATTCCTTTAATCATTCGTCACTTCAAGCATCGAAGCTAAGGCATATATATATATATATATATATAGCATATACAGTAGGCTTCTAGTCAGGGAGCCTGGACCCAAGTTAGGTCCGGACTTTTAATCTCAGCCCTTGGATCTCATCCAAGGGTCAGGGTTTCTTTTACCAACTTGATAAATATCAGTACATATTTTATGAATATAAATGTATATTTTTAAATATTAATATATATTTTATGAATATCAATTTACTTCTTAGCATTTTTCTTGTTTAATTAGGGGTAACCATCACGTGAGTTTGACAACAACATACTAGCCAACCATTGCATCCTTCCATCCTAATATTCCATTTATTTATTAATCATTGATGTTATTTTATAATTATTTATTGTGGCTTCAATTATTGTACCTCCATTATCATAACACAGACCCACCACCGATCACTTCCAAAACTCAATTTTGATTACAAGAATTTGAACCCATTTCCAAAAAAAATCAAACCCATATTAATTGTGGACTTGATTAAGATGTTCCATGATTGAGAACTAATAGATAGTACTGCTGTTTTTTTAATCTTTTATATGGTCAATTACTTCTTCCACTGCGGACTTTTATGTCCATTTTCTCTTTTTTTTAATCAAAAAATTCTTTTTCTTTTATATCCCAGGTAATTCTAATTTATTGAAAGAAGAGTGCTAGAATTTCAGAATTTGAACCAAGAAACTCTTTCCGAATTCAAAATCAAAGTTCATGATTTACTTAGATTTATGGAAGTATAAGTACAAGTGAGATCATGACCTTTAATTTTAAATTCTAAAAGTTTTTTGGTTCTAATTTGGGAACCGTAGATTTTTCCTCAAAAATATACATGATCCTCATTCTAACATATTGTTGTTGTAATTATAATATTAACTTAGTATAAATCCCAGGATCATATATAAATTAATATAATATCGATTGGCTGTCGAAAAAAATGGTATGGTGATTAGTCTTCATGTCCTTGGTGACCATGATCAAGTTACGGGCATCTTCAACCTTCCTCTTTATTTTGCTTAGTTAAAAGTACCAAAAAAGAATTATTTTTATTTGGCCGCGCTTTCTATTTTCGCTATTCATCTAAACTAAATTAATCAGTATTTAAAAAAATCTGTAAAATACATTTTTGGCGACTAAATTATGTTTTATCACAAAAAAATGTATATGGCGACCAAAGATTTTGTCGCTAAATGTTACACCTTTGGCGACTAAAATGACACATGATTGGGAAATGGCTTTCCATATACATGGAACTGATGATCATAAACACCCCAAATACAAGCAAACATACATCCTCCTAGAATGTATATCATCTCTCTATAAAATTTGCAGAAACAAAAGAGGAAGAGGCAATCAAAGAAATGAAGCTGAAGCATCAGAAAATCAGAAAAATGAATAACCATGAATAAATTAGATTAAGGGCAAAGTTGTAATAACCATGAAAAATAGAAACTGTTAGGTCAATAGTCAAAAGAGTGGTTGAACTGGATTGTTAATAATACCTCGAACAGGCCACTACAAAACCTACCTAATCTCCTGATTCATAGTCCGTTAAAATTGTTCTTCATAGTCTCAACCCAATTTGACAAATCAAACACCCACTTAATGGGCCCATAGAATTACGAATCTAACCCAAGATGGTAAGAATGTTAATAAACAGGGCCTCAATTCATGCCCTATACTATAATGATTTGAGTTAGAATTCTTGGTCAATGATGTCAAAAATTCATTTAGCACTTTATTTTTATTTTTTTGATAGTCGAGGTATCTGGCCAGCTTTAGGATTATCCCAAACTATTACCGACTACATATCTTTTTTTAGGCACTATACCATAGATATTTTTTTAATGTGATAATTGATATGGAAATAATCATAGATATTCACTGAGAATACATGAATCTAATTACCATAAGATCCCTTTGATGTTTCCTATTTTCAATGGTGATTTGGTAGGAAGGTATCACTGAATTATAAATCACTCATTAGCTTAACAATTAAAGCTGGCTCTTTCGCATTTATATACTAGGAAAAAAAGTTTTATTTATTTAGATGGGGTGCTTGGGAAAATAGAGCAATATTTTATTTTAAGATCCTAGATGATAAAGTTTATTTTGACCTCATTTAATACATGTATTTGTTTGATCACTGTAGAGGTATAATGACAAAAATATCCATGAATGTCACTCAATTAGGAGTAAAAGTCTTATTACTGTGGTATTTTGGTCTTTTTCCCTTTCACCTAAGGCTTGACCACGTGGCCTGCAGAGTGTCAGAAATACTTGCTTCTGGACAAAGAATTTAACTCAAATGGACGACTGATATTGGCTTCAGATACGCCAATAACAAACAATTACTAGAGACCAAATAGAGCCTTGATTCTCTAGCTAGATTGTTATTGAATTTAGTAAACTAACCCAAATAAAAGGGAATGAAATTGCAACTTGTTTGGGTTTTTGTTTTTATGGGGTTTATGAATTATTTGGAGTTGAGACCTTGTCAATTTTTTTATGTCAAGTGTTGTTTAATAAAAACGGGAGGCTGAGAGATATGTTGAGTTTTTGTGAGTTCAATACTTAACGGGTTCATGTTTACTTTTTGATGCTCCATCTATGCTTTTCTCGATTTCATATTTTTATCTAGATGATGTAGGAATAAACAAATTCTGGAATTTATTTAATTTTTGAAAAAAAAAAAAAACAATACATAAACTAAAACAAGAACAAAAACTGAAAATGCAAACCTAGGCCAGTGAATCTCACGGTGTCCTTAAGACAAATTGTGCCGTTTCACCGAAGTGCTTGAAGATTTGCCTAGCGTTCGTCTTCCAGGATACAACAGTTGAATTCAGTTTCAGTAGCACCTTTTGAAAATCTACTGTCGAACTGATTTGTTTTGAACTCTCTCTAGACTAAAGAACACGAAGAACACACTCAAATTGTAGAAGGATATCTCAGATTTTTGGTGTCTTAAAAATCATAGAAAGGTGCTCAATTTATAGGACCAAAGGGGAGCCAAAATATTAATTTTGTAATAAATCAAAATTAAATTTTAAGATTTATTTTCAAAATAAATTCCGTGGTTATAAATCTAGAAATAAATTCTAGATTTAAAATCAGAATAAATTCTATGTAATAAATCAAAAAATTGAATTCGATTTTAAATTAGAATTTAATTTTTGCTTTCAAATTGATCTCTAAGATTAAATACACACCCATGTGGGCTCAAGCCCATTACGTAGTCCAATTACAAATTGAATCTAAGTCCAAGCCAAGCCCAAGCCCAAACCCATAACCCACAGACCTCGGACCTCGGATCACAAACCTAGGCCCTGACCCTGGTCAAGGTCCAAGCGAGCGGCGGCGGCGCGTGCACTCGTGTCTTTCCAACGCGGAACTGAGTGACCTATCACTTTTCCACATACTACATATGGTGCATATTTGAGAATCAATTTCTCATTTAAACCTTAATAGATTTTAACAATTCTTTTCAAGGTTTAAACTCCTTACATAGGCCAGTATACAAACCCACTAAGACCCACGTCAAGTAGTCTTAGGGTACCCTTTAATTTTTGGAACAAAATCACCAAACATAAATATTGATTAAAATTCATTTTTTCAAACATATGTTGTATCTGTTGGTTGGACCGTTGGAGTATGCGCGGGTGGGGAGGACTCTGGTCTACGTTTTAAAAGAGGAACACTACTAATGACTAATGAGATACACAGACGTAGAAATGCAGGAAAAAGAAAGGTTTGACTTGCTTTTTGTCATCACACAAGCTTTCAGAGATATGCATATATGATGTATATACACAGAGAGTGAGAGAAAGGAATCAAGATTCGATGTTTAGGGGGAGATTTTTTTTTTGGGAGAGAACGGAGAGCCAGAGACCGATTATAATTTGGGGTGATCGAAATGTATTTTTTTCTATACTTTTCAAAATTTATTCCTAGGTCTTAATTTTTTTAAATTTATTCCGAAAGTAATTATTTAGTGATTTTGTGTCCCGGACTCTCTTTCATCAAATATTTATGTAAAATTTATATATTATATTTTGAATCATACATAAATATGTGGTTGGAAAAGGATTCGGACAATACATGACGATAAATTAAGCTTCAAATAATAAGATCAGCCACCAAACGAACAACAAGATAACACATGGGGCCGTACTATTTTGCTCATTGATCTCTCTTTGGATCCGTTTATTTAAAAAACAAAAATGCTTCATTGATTTATTTATATAATGATTATTTAGTAGTCTTAAACATCGTCACGTGACGTACTAAATTTTTTTTTTTAAATTATACATTCTCGAAAGTCGATATATTAAGTCGTGGACCGTGATGGACGGCACACGATTAATGTGAAGTGTTAGAAGAATATTAGGCACCACCATATAATACCGCAGATGCTTCCACCATCAGAATTTCAGATAGCACTTGAATAGATACTGTTAGTTAGGGTCGCCGACAACACATGGGGCATACATTTGATTTGGCAGATAGAGTGCCTGGTTAATGCCCTTTCGCTTTCGGACACCTCCCCTTCCCCCTATTCGATGGTTTGGAAAACTCTCTCTCTCTCTCTCTCTCTCTCTCCAAGTTTAGTCCCAGATATTCCACTTTGCTAGAGTCGTAATTTGACTTGCATAGCAACAGACAAAACTGTTCACATCGCGTTTTTGGTCCAAATTTATCATCACATTATGCGGAGTAACTCTAGGAATAGAAATTTTGTGTACAGATTTACATACAGATGTGTTTAAAATCGTTAGATGCACGTGAAATTTTTCAAAATAATATAGACTTTACATGCATCTGACGAACAAGATAGCCAGAGTTCTATGTGTAAGACAAATATCAGTACTTAACAACACTATTATACAATACTTTAGTATAGTTTGACCGGAACCGACTAGAAAAAACAATTACAAGGCTGCATAGTCTTATATCCACACAGTGCTGACCCCAAAGTAAGTCTCCGAGCTCGGGCAACCCGTCAGAGCGGGGCAATAAAAAAATTATTTTTTTAAATATAAAAATATTTTAATTATTTTATAAAAAAACTTATTTTAGAGTTACCTATTTCCTCCACATCATAGATCAAACTCTTACATCACTTAAGTTTCGTTCATTTGTTGAAAAAGTTGTACGAGAAAGTTGTTCTCAGAAAACTTAAAATGAAATGAAGTAAAATAAAAAGAAATCTATTTTCTTATGTGAGTTCATTTGCTAAAGGAATTTTGTAAGAAAATAAAAATCCACTTGTTCATTTGTCAGGAAAAAGAAAATAATGAGAATATTTTTTTCTAAATTCAATAGTTACTTGTGAACAAAATTAATTTTGAGAGCATATATTTTCAAAATATAATATATTAAATATGTATAACATATGTATCACTATAGTTCTAGTATATATTCTACCGTGTTAAAAAAAATCCTAAATAGGGTATATCCTAAAATACATTTATAGTTATTGTATTGCTTGGTGTAACTTTGTATTTAATTAGATTAGTTATTTTTTATCCAATTTGTTCTGTATTTGTTATTTTTTTATTAATATATTGTGAAATATTAGTTTGTCTCCATAAAAAGAATCTAAAAAATATAAAATTATGTCTAAAAGCTAATTTTCTTTTTTACTAAATATGAAAAATAAACTAAAACAGATCATGTTTTGATTTTTTTTTTTTTTGGACATAATTTTATGTTTTTCTAAATCTCTTGTCGAGACTAATCAATATCCCACAAAAAATAAATGCAAAACAAAAAATGTAGATTGGCTATACTTCGGTGAAGAGGGGCTTTTCAAAATTAAAATTGATAAAAACTTATATTCGGACTACCATGTTACAGGAGAGATTAAGTGGATTGGCTATATTTTCAATTGAAAATGAATATTTAGATAAGTTAAACTACGATGATTTAATTGAAGAATTTGCTTCAAAAAATACAAGAATACGTTATTTTCTTTAAATCGGATCGTGCTAAATCATAAAGTACTATGACTAGGGTTCCATTTTGATTTTGAATTTTTTTATGTAATTCAAACTAAAAGTGTAACGTAACTTTATTTTTGTTCTTATTTTATTGTTTAGTTATATGTCTTTTAATTTTGTTATGACTTAATACTAAGTGCACAATCAATCTAAAGCTGGGTTTTAGTAACCCAAATGTTGGAACCGACACTATATCCACATCGAAACAATACTATATGCACTTCAGAACTAGCATTAAAAAAAAAGAAGAAAACTTTAGCTTGAGCGCAAAGCCAAGCACTTCTACTTCTGATGATCTCAAAAGCATATTTTTGAAAACTCCATCAACACCTACGACTCACGCGGTATGGGCAATACGAATTACTGGTTATACATTTTGGAGTATCTAATGCACCCTCAACTTTTATGGACTTGATGTATCGAGTATTTTCACAGTTCCTTAATGATCTTGTTATAGTTTTTATTGATGATATTTTGATTTACTCAAAGGACAAGGAGCAACATGCTCAACACCTACGGGTGGCTCTTTAGACCTTGCAGAAGGAAAAGTTGTATGCTAAAAGTTTAAGAAGTTAAGTTGAAACAACTAAAGTTCACAGTACAATTTGACACCCGTTCAGAATTTCGTATTTTGGAACCCCTTAAGTTATGAATTGAATTTTCGCGTCTTCACAACTTTTAAAATAAGTTTCAATACGAAGATTTTGGTACCAAAAACATAGAAATCAGAGTAACATGGAATTAGTTATAAATTTTTAAATTTGTTTTTATTCTGTATAATTGTATAATTAATATCTATAAAAACTACTGTAGCCGTAGAGAATTTGTTTGGATCCGTTTTCTGGTCTGGGCCACCCATATGAGGCCCATACAGAGTTTGATCCCTCGTAGGCCTGCTTGCTTGGCAAACCCATTTGTAAGAAATTGAGGATGAAAATGAAATCCAGACCCCAAAAATCCTCGAGTACTCTTGCTTCAATATTAATTTCAAATGGAGGAGTTTCAAAGAGATTTAAAACTAGATAAATCTCAGCAACACGTTTTCATAATATTCACTTATCTTTTAAAAGCATATTTATGCACTTGCTTATGATCGTCGTTTAAATAGATCTATGTTTTTTCAAAAATTTGAGTTATGACAATAATATTTTCACTTCGGACGAGAAAGAAGGGATACATTTGCATGTCCACTATAATCATATTACATTTCTAGCCTAATTAATGTGATTTAAGGAGATAAAATTTAATTAAAACCTAATTCGAGTTTTACCAAGTAAATAAGCGGATTCATAGCCCTGCCGGAAGTGTTTTTGTGCACGGACGTGTTTGTTACCGAAATAAGGAGAATGTTTTCCGACTTGATAAAAGCGGTTCAATAGTGAATGAGGATAAGCACCACACCAATTATCTCAAGACCAGTTCTAATTAGAGAAAAATAAAAAGTTCTAGGCCCATTCAACTTGCAACTAGAAGTTTATAGGTGAATGAAGCTCTAACTACAAAGAAGATAAGGGTTCAAAGAGTGCAAATACAAATTATCTTGTTAGTTGTCAATCGACGACCAATTCTAATCCGTCTCTAACAAGAAATTAAAAGATGGGTTAAGACTTAAACTGTTGCGAACAACCTCTATAAAAGTGTAAGCTATAATTTAGTATTACTTGCATTATATTGAAAGTTTTTTGTTGATTTAATACTGACTTAACTATTTGAGTGTCTTTCCACCAATTAGAGGCAGATTCCTTAGCGGTCTATTGTCTTGCAAAAATTAAGTGTGAAGAGAGATTAATAGAAATTTAGTTCAGCAATTATCTGAAGTATTAACTTTTCTAATTATAAACTTTACCCACCCAAAGTGATCTTATGTTCTGCTCCGAAAAGAGCTTGAAAATGGTAGACCATTACGCTATGCAAAACTGCAGAGGCATGCAGAATACAAGACAAACTCAACAAGATGCTATGTAAAGATGCCGACGTAGTTTTGGCTATGCTACCAGCAGTTATGTTCATTGTGCTTAACTCGGCATAAACCAATTTGTACAGGCCCAACTCCAATACCCCAATTCTATAAAACAACAGGAAAACAAACAATACAGTACTTATTCAGTAGTACGCGAAACTTGAAGGCATCTACCATTAAACTGGAACATCAACTCAGTCCAACCACGATGTTATGGCTGATCTGATCTTTGATGACAATGACAAAGTTTCTTCTTCTCTGTAGCAGACTGGACCGGAAGTGTTTTGTGTCTTCTTTTAAATGGTATTGAGGGACACAGCACTACAAGCATTGGGTAGAGCAGTGCCTTCATAAGCTTCACATATATAGCTTATAAAGTTTTCATAATCCTACAAAATGAGAAATTTCATCAGCTTGTGGACGTCTTACAATCTTCAGAGCGATTGTAATAACTAGAGCTTCATGAACTTGCACTAAAGTTCGTAATCTTGCTGAAGAGTATAGAGTAAACGACATGTATTGCAGCAGAGCAGAAATATAACATCGTAAGACATGCAAAAGGGAAGCTGTGACATGATGGATATTTTTAGTCAAGTGGAGAAGGAACTAACATCGTAAAGGGGTTGCCCGTCAACGACCACCCAAGGCACGTACTGATGGGGAGGTTGAAGGGTATTTGTTTCTGCTGCGTATTGTAATTCAAGCTGCAGAAAGATTATAAGAACAATCAGCCACAAACTATTTATGACAGAGAGGTTTTTGCACTCCATGAGATGCATAGATAACTCAGAGAGCAGAATGCTAAAGAAAAAGGAAATGCTTGATCCATTTTAAAAATGAAAAAACTTGTTCAGGAAGAAAGAAGCAGGGGAGAAACAATACTTTTGGAATGTTAATCTCAGATTCCTCATCATAAACTTGACACGTGTTTAATAGGGCCAAGAAAGAACTTAGGATGTTCCAACTCTAGCCAAATCATTTCCCATAGCATATTAAGCCCGATACCAAACAACAAAGGCTCTGCGTGGACACAGGAAAGCCCCCGAATTTGTTGGATGGGAACACTAATGCCATAGCGAATCACGTTTTGATACGCAAGTTCGAAACATATTACACTTCCGTTGCAAAACGGTAAATTTAGCAATCCACAAGGTACTCCAAAGTTTCTCCCACCTAAATCAACATACTAAGGAAAAAAATCTAGAGAGAGCATAATTAGATGAGAATTCCGTCATTGTGCTCATAGAAATGCGATTTGTATGGATAATTCAAAAGATAGTTTTACAAGATGTTTATCGCTTAGGAACAAGTTCTAATTTTGTAATTTACAAAAGGCTACCCCTAGCATACGCAATTTAGGCATGTAGCATACCACATTTCCGCTCCCATACCTTGTACCAGTAGGACTCGTGATCCAGGTAACAACATAGTTCCAACTTAATTGAGACGAATGATATAAAGTGACTTGCCAAGGACAGATGCATAGATTTCAATAGACAGAAAATGAATGCCACCGGAGAGAGATCAGATTTTTTTTTGACAATATTGTAATGTTTCACACGTTTTATGGTAGTTGTTATGCACTAAGCCAACCCCAAATGTAGAACAAAAAGCTTACCTCTTTCCCATCTCCGTTACTATAGCATTCAGTAATAGGCGTTGCATCCAAACTCAATTTGTCAAAACATGTTTCCCACTCAGCGTACTTGTGCTCGTAGACCAGAGTTTCGACGCAGTAGATGAAAGAGAAATGCTTATTCTGCAAAAAAGATTATTGCCCTTAATAACAGTACTAAAGCGCGTGGATAAACGATTGAATCTTTTTTCCAAATCATAGTAAAGCTATTCACAATAAATGTTTTGAAATTCTAACCAGAATGGTGTTATATTTCTTTATAAAATGCAAGACATCTCAGAAACGAAAAAAGACCAATTTTTCTCTTCCCGATTAAAATCTTCAAACATTGTGATTAATCTCTGCTTCTGCAGTTGACGCATAGTTGTACTAATCACTAAGAACAACATGCTACCCCTACTAGAATTACCAAGGATTGGAAAAAGGGCCATCACTCAAGCTCGCGATGGTCCAGTGAATTTGTCATTAAGGCGATGAAAAAGCTAAAATACATATAACTTATTATAACGCACTTTGGGCCATTGTAATGTATTTCAAGCTCACGATAGCGCAATGTAATAGAGTCCCAACTCCCAAGGCACTTTTCATGAGTTTGTAGCAGTATTACATATTTCAAATCACTCATCGAAATTAATGGTCAACCCATGATATGTTATAAGCATTCTTTTCATATAATAATAACGTATAATCATGCTTTAACAATAAGCTCAACCAAAGTTCTTTACCAGATCCGGCCAGACACTGATTGCACATGCCTCGATGGTGTTCAGCAAGCATTCCATTTGTCCATGCTGCAATGTTTAGAAACAAGCAAATATTATTATACTACTACTACAACAAGTCAAAGCTGCATAATAGACATGTAGAAAGGATGTAAATTATCATATTCGTACGAAAAAATGTCCATATTATGTACGTACATAATTCCGGATCCAGGATTGAAAAATTGGTGTGCAAACCCGTTTAATTTTGGAACTAACTAATAAACTATAGTTAGTGTGAAGGTCTTTTCGAAATAATTCCGAAGGAGCCTACGCTCTGGTTGGATCCATCACTGCTCTTCAACCACGCAATTGACAACCACGTAATTGGACAAGAAGGGAATTGAGGTGGGAGGAAAACCTGGCAATCGAAGGTGTTGTTGCCACGGATCTTGGCATTGCCCCAAGGAACAAGGTGGAGATCGACGATAGAGATGAGCCCATTTTCAAATATCTTAACCAGGTAATTCACGACGAAATTTGCACTGTAAGGGCAAAGGCTTTCATAATAAAGTCCCAGTTTCACTTTGTCGGAAGAATCTGGAGGTGAAGCCGGAGAAAGGTCAGCAGAAATTAGGACGAAAAAAGAGGTCACGAAGAGTAGGTAAGAGAGGATAGAGAGAGTGGTTAGGTGATGAGAAGCCATTGCATATGGAGGTAAAGCAGGGGATGGGAGCAGAGGAAGTGGACGAAGTGATATGTGGGCATGTGGAAGTGGAAATGTGGAATTACGTGGCTGTAAAGTTTGGGAGCGATAACTTTGCCGGCGACCCGTCAGTCAAAGGGATGTAGAACTGTAGGAGCCACGTACGCAATAAACCACGGAACATTAGCTAATGAGTTTTATCCGAACATTATTTTTCAGAATTTTTAATTTGTAAATCCGTCTATTTCTTCTATAATTTTTAATTTTTTTATATCTATTATTTTTCATTAATTTTTTTAATGTTTATTAGTTCATTGCAATGATTTTTTTTAAAATATAAAATTAAGTCTAAAAATTAGAAAAATTACTAAAAACGAAAAATTTGTCAACAGCCTTGTTTGGTAACGCTTCCTGTTTTCTGTTTTCTGTTTTTTGTTTTTTGTTTTATGTTTTCGTTTTCTGTTTCTAAAAACGAAAATAAAAAAACATGTTGTACGAGCGCCCTGAGATCTGGCTGATGGAGATGGCGGCGGCGAAGACTGGTGTGGTCGGTCAGAGCCAAAACCCTAACTCGTGGTGCGGCGGAATGGCCTTCTGTGTTTAGCCCCAAAACAAAACAATATTCGCGAACCAAAAATGCAGCTCCCGAGTTTCGAACTGCGACCATGCCTATGTAAGGTCCTTACACTATTCACTCCGCGTCCGCTTCCGTTTCCGTTTTTTGTTTCCAAAAAAATTGAAAACTCACTTTCAGATGTTTTCACTTATTTTGTAAATTATGGAAACAGTTTTTCATTTTTTGTAAACAAAACTGAACACAAACATGTTTTTTTTCCAAAAATTCCAAAAAACTGAAAATAAAAACAAAAAACAGAAAATAAAAACGTTAACAAACAAGCCAACATATCTTGTTTTTTATTTTTTTTATTTTTGAACGTAATTTTATATTTTTTAAATTTATTTTTCCAAACGAACCAATAAATAATTAAAATTTGATGTAAAATTAAACATTACAAAAATAATAAAAATAATAATACAATAATCTAATAAATACTACATTTCAAATAAAAATACCTTTAAAATTAATTATAAGCTACTTATTATTTAGTGTTACAATTTCTGGTGGTTGTATTATTCCTTGCAATTACGGTTTCCTCTGATCTTTAATAAATGCGTCAAGACATTTTTATTTATTTTATCTTTTATCGTTATTATTCTAAATATTTCGCAAAACTTGTCATTTTCAAACTTATCTTACAAAATCTTTTGACCCATTTATATCAATATTGTCATTTTAAGTGCATTTAAGCTCCATATAACATGGATGCTATAAATTTTTACTTCAACAAAATTATTATTATTATTTTTTAAAATTGTTATACTCGTATGTTATTGAAAATATTTCATCAATTTATTCACAAATCTAAAATTTAATGGGTGAAAATTGGGTTGACCTCGATTGAGAACAAATCATACACTAGAGTAATGTTATCGTGATTATAGTTCCATATTCTCCTTTTAATTAATAATTTCTCTCAACTCGCCTCCCTCAATCCAAACTGAGAGCTCCCTGTGCTATTGATGCGATTGAAGACAAATTCAATTCTGAATTGGATTAGCACAAACAACAGCAAAATCGCTCGAACAATAAGCTTGATATAAGTGGTTCATGAAATTTCTTTGTTTGCGTAAATTAGTACTAGGAGGTAGGTATCAATCCATCACCCAACGACTTAATATTTGAATTGTTAATCTCAACAACTGAGGCTCCTAAAAGCATCAACGAGGTGTTATCGGATCATATAGGTATTGACAACTAGTTATTTAATTCTAGGAATTAGCAAACCTGGCAAGTGATGGTGCCGTTGGATCCAATTTTGGCGTTGCCGTAGGGGATGAGGTTGAGATCGACTGCGGAGATCAGTCCGCTGTCAAAGAGCTTGTCCAGATAGTTGACGATGAAATTGGAGCAATAAGGACACAGCGTTTCATAGTAAAGATCGAGCGCGACCTTTCCTTTCTCCTCAGAATCGTAAACAGATGGAAATTTGGGAGACGATAAGGCGGCGGTGGCGGTGGCGGTGAACAAGAGTAACAGGAAGAGATGGCGAGAAAAGAGGAGGGAGAGTGAGGAGGAGACTCTCCTACGAGAATCCATCGGAGAATCTGAAACCGAAGTTGGGAAAATGTGTAGCTAACTACCAGTCCACCACTCAACCAGTAACCAGCACCAACACCACACAAATGAACGAGCTAATGGTGAAACGCTGTAGTTATGTGCCCTTGAGATTGTGTGTATATTACATTAGGACCTCCCTCAATCTGTCATATGGTCCCGCCATGACAGCCACCGCGCATCTGTGATAGTATAAATAAATATAAATACTAATTAGCATGAGACAGGACGAAAAATGCGATGATGTTTACAGGGTATAAACTACAGATTTAGTCCTTGAAACTTACTAAGATTTCCATGGATTGGAATTTTATTAGTTTATTATGTGCTAATGTGTTCGAGGATTCGGGATTGTAGTGCAATTCCTATTGTACGCGTATAATATGAGCAAAACGACGTAATTTTAACCGCTTTATATCATGAACTACGTCATTTTGACTTATCTTGTGAAATATTATCAAAATACATGATACTGATTTACGAGTAAATCAAAACAACATAATTTTAAAAACTGACGGGGGTAAAATGTAATTGAGAAAATACCTTTTACTCCCCAGGTTTATTCTAGAGTTCGGCCGAGACCGAATAACATATCCAGAGGCACGTGCCGATCACGTGTGATAATGGCCGACACGAGAAGTGTCGATCATACCCATATTTGGGTAACAGAATCAAGTATGGAGGATGCCGACCTGAGAAAAGCGGATGCAAGACTTGCCGAACTGATAAAAGTCGGTCAGAATTACGGGCAGCCCGAGAAAGCGACTGATAACCGTATTTCCGAAAAGGAAACAGAATCCCGAATAAGGTGGGATTCTGTCGGGATCTTGTCGGATTCAGTTACAGACGTGACTTCCACGCCCCATCAGAGGACACTCCGCCAGTGTGGAGCCCTAAGAGAATTAGGGCAGAAGGGAAGGCCCAAAGAGAATTGGGGCCCAAGAAAGTCCAGATTGAGTTAGGGCACCAGAGAAATCTATAAATACACCCTCAGATGACGAATTTGAGGTACGCCTAAATACCCAAGAGATTTCATTCGCTGATAGAGAATATCATCTTACAGTTAACGTTTCCCTGTGAGATTGTGCCTGACTTAATCATCGGAGTGTTCTCCTGCCACAGCGGCAGAGGACTCTTTGACAGATTATTCTTTTGCAGATCACAGGTGCACATATTGAGAGAAGCATCATTTCGGCTGGATAGTGAATCCCTAGCTTTCCGTCCTGATTTCTTAAATCAACCCCCCTTACAATTGGCGCCGTCTGTGGGAAAGCTAAAGGTTCATGGCTGAGATGTCTAGAAAAGATCAGGGGAAGGAACGTGATGTGAAAGGAAGATCAAGGTCCCCCCCTCCAGTTCCACACAAATCTAAGGGCCCCAGGAGGGAGATTCCGAGGGTCCCTCCGCCAAAAATAGTAGGAGAGCAACCTGGAGAACAGGTGCTGCATCCCACCATCCCGCTATCTGCCAATACGTCGGGAGCTCCTGCGCTACCCACGCCGTTGCATCTGGAGCAACGTCCGGATCGTCCGCGAGAAGCGGAACGGTCAGGAAACAGGGACAGATCCCAGACTCAATCCCGGAATGAGGGAGGGAGAGAATCCCGAACTCATGAACGGTCTCGCCGAGACGAAGAACGTGTTAATGCTGATCGGACCCGAAGAAAGGACCAGGAATTAGAAGACATGAGGCGTTACATACGTCGCATGGAAAGAGAAAACCAAACTCTCCGCAAACATAGAGACTCAGTCCGCCAGACTGTGTCTAGACTTGACGAGCGCTCCGAGACTGGGCCATCTCGACAGGATAGCCGACATGAAGCCAGCAAAAGGCCTCGAGGAGGAGAAAGGCAAATGGGGGCTTCGTCGCACCAGGGCGGACCGCGTCAGGAGCGGCCGCTTCCCGACATGAGGGAGTGGCTAAATCAGCGGGCAGAATCAGCCCCAGACGCCCAGCAGAAGCTCCCATATCAGCCTCTGCCGCCATTGGTTCCACCGACCGACATGAGGGCTTGGCTGAATCAACAGCTGGGACTCAACCGCCCAGAAGACGACGCAAACCACAAGGAACTGCAGCAGCTGGCAGTGTCGCCACTGTCAGTTCAGATAGAGACGGAGGACTTACCCAGAAAGTTTGTCCCTCCGAAATTTACAATCTATAATGGACGAACGGATTCGATGACTCACATCAAAGGATTCGTGAACTCCATGATGATCTATGTGGGCCAAGACAGCCTCTACTGCAAGGTGTTTTCACTGAGTTTGGGGGAGATAGCCCTAAATTGGTTTCAGGCTCTGCCGCCGAGATCAATTACAAGCTGGAGGCAACTGGCGGATCAGTTCCTCAAGAGGTTTGTGGCTAACCGAGCACAGAAAAAGTACGTGAACACGCTTCTGGCCTTGAGAAAAGGACCAGAAGAGGATCTCAGACAGTACGCCAGCAAGTACTGGGCCACCTACAACGAGATCGGGGACTGCACAGAGGCTTACGCCGTGGAATCTTTCAGGTTGGGACTATCATACCGAGATCGGCTCAGAGAGTCTCTCACTATTGACCCCCCAAGCACCATTGCCGACTTGATGAGTAGGGTCGAGAAGTATGCCAAGTTTGAAGATGAGATCCGCCGAGACAAAGATCAGCCAGCAGCAAAGGCACACAGGAACGCGGTAATGGTACCTGAGGCCAAGAGGCCCCGAGTTGAGGTAGCCGAAGTGTCACAAACACCAAGGGGGCGAAAACCTCCTGGAGCCCTGGCGTATAAAGCTATACGCACGGTTTTCAACACCCCGATCTACCGGATGATTTATCCCTTGAAGAACGAGCCTTTCTGGAAGTGGCCAGCTGGGTCGGGAGAGATGGTGAAGCGTGACCCGAGCATAGATTGGTGCAGCTATCACCGAAGAAACGGCCATATGACAGAAAGATGCAAGGCGCTTAAACAGTTCCTAGAGGAACTAGTTGAAGCCGGGCATCTCCGACGTTTTGTGGCCGAACAAAGGCAACAAGTGGTTCAGCCGGAGCCGATGGAAGCCGAATCCTCTGAGGAAGAGGTGATGGTAACTGGGACCGTGCATGTCATACACGCGGCAACCCCAGCTCTAGATGAGAAGGAAGTTCGGCTCCAACGCCGCCGAGACGGGCACGAACATCATATACAACACCTCGGGCAGAAGAGGAAAGAGTCCGAGACACAGAAGGAAACGATCATTTCCTTTTCGGAAAAGGATTTGGAAGGGGTAACACATCCCCATAACGACGCACTGGTAATCACGCTGCTCCTTAGCACCTTCAACACGGAGAGAATCCTGGTTGACCAGGGCAGCTCAACAGAGATCCTATACTATGATGCCTTCAAGAAACTCCAGCTGGACAAGGCAGATTTGAAGAAGGCCGACATACCGCTCATCGGTTTTAGTGCCGAAGCTGTCTGGCCCTTGGGATCCATTACTATCCCTGTTCGAGCAGGAAATGTAACCTTGGATATGGATTTCCTGGTGGTGGACATACCATCTGCTTACAATGCCATCATGGGGAGAACTTGGCTCCACAAGTTGGGGGCAATTCTGTAAGACCCAAATTTTTTTTTTTTTTTAAAAAAAAAAAACATGTAGTTCAATTTCTTATTATATTGGGGACCCAAGTGAGATTCTCTAGAATTATAGGGATCATATGAGAAAGGAAAAAAAAGAAAAGAAAGAAAGATACAAGTTGTGTGTGCACGTGGAGGCTAGGAATACATATAGTAGTACACATGTGTAGATATTTTAAAGTCAATCAAGTGTTGTGCTGGCTCTTGTTTTAAAAAAAAACAAGAAGAAGAAGATAAAACAGAGGGTTAGAAATATCTGGGTTTACATAAGAGAGAGAGAGAGAGAGAGAGAAGAGAAGAGTGGTCCGTTAACTTCTCAAGAGTTTGAGCCCTGTTTCTTTTCCGATTGATTCTAGGTGAGTAACATCTTCATATTCCTAAATCTAGTACAGAAATTACCTTACTTGTTTTGAAATTTTAAACTGTTCAAGATACAGAAGTTGTAGAGTTTCAAGTCATATTCCATATGTGTTGTTATGAAGGTTTAAACCAGAAATTAGACTCTCAACTGATGGAACTGGTCATATACAGGCTGAAAAGTGTACTTTAGATGTTAAAATTGAAGTTCTGATAGCTGGAAATGATGTATAGGGCTGAAATTAAATTCTATAATTGCTGAAAACTGTGCTGTTGGAAGCTGAAATTGGAGTGAAAAAAAATGCAGAAACTGAGGTTATTTGTGAAAACCATGACTTGAGTTGTCGAGAAACAAATTCTGAATTGCTGTAAGTTAAAAACAGTTGCTGGAAATGTGTTTAGGAGCTGAAAATTTAAGTTCTAAGGCTCAAATTGCATCTTGACCTATTTTTAAAAAAAAAACTGAATCGAAGAGTTGTAAATAAGGTTACAAGTTGCTATTTGTTGTAAGTGCATTTTTTTTTTAAAACTCCTCATTTCTCGGCCTATATTAAGATAAGAATTTTTGAGCAAGTGATGATAACTATTATTGCCATTTTATTCTATTTTGTTTTGTAAGCATTGAATTAGAACACTCATATGGTGGATTGATATATCTTATGCTAGGTTCAGAAGCAACGACGCGTACCACAACTCCACGTGACCAATGATCTTGTGGTTGGTATATGCGTAGGCCCTCGAGGTGGGTGTATTTATTTGTGTTGGCAAAAACTATGATATTTGTAGAACTTTGGTTGGTGTTATAATCATGTTTGGCACGGAGCCATCTTCACATATTGATAGTCTTAGTGACGATATACATGTTGCCTTAGTGGCGTAATGAAATTGGCCTTAGTGGCGTTATTGGTGGGTATTGCCTTAGTGGCGTATTCGTACTGTCTTTAAGTTATTAGCGAGAAGGGGATTGTTATTCAATTATCTTATAACATTTGCTAGTGCTATTTATGTTTGAATGAGTAAGTGCATTCACTGAGCATATTGATAGCTCACACCCCCACAGTGTTTCCTTTTCAGGTGTGTGATGTACGGGGGTCCACTGCTGAGTCTAGACCGTGGTTGAGATGAGTGTAGTTGGACTAATTGACTTCTTTAACTAGTGTACATATTTTTCTTCCCCTTCCTTCTTTGGTTGATAGATTACTTAGCAAACACCGTGGGTTGTCTTTTTTGTGATACCTTCCTGTACATATATACATTTGTTTTTTTTTGTTTTTTTTGAATTTTTGTCACGTGATACTGGTCCAGTGTATTATCTTGATGAGCAGAATTTATGTGTGAGGTCATGCTATCAGAAAAGGTCGCATATTAAACTCAGGAATGGGTTGTGACAATTTTTGGTATCAGAGCCATGGGTTAGTAGGTTCTGTAGACAATTTGGAGTCTAGAACTAGCAGTGGACCATAGGGAATTTGTTTTTGAGTGGGTGCTTAGCTTGTCCTTGCATGTGAAATAAATATTAACCTATGATCATATTTGTTGCTTATTATGAGTTCGTGGCAGATATAGCTATGGAAACCGTGGGTGGCCAGGATCAGGGAATCGGGGAGCCGACAGTTCAAGATGATCCTAGTACTCAGAGCCAATCAGACATTATACAGGCTATATCACGGTATATTGATTTCCAAATTAGTGCACGTGCAACTCCATCAAATCAGGTTCATTCACATAGTACTATTCACGAGCAATTCATGAAACTTTCACCTCCATCATTCTCGGGCTCTGTGGAACCGCTAGATGCAGAGGAGTGGCTAAAGAGAATGGAATCTATTTTTGAGGTTATGGGTGTTTCTAATGATCAGAAAGTTATTCTTGCCTCTTTTATGTTGAAGGATGAAGCTCGATTTTGGTGGGAAGCCACCAAGAGGTTGTTAACTACTTCGGTAATTGGTGAACTAGAGCCTTCCGCGCTAGTAAAAGTTACATGGGTTCAATTTGTTGCCGCTTTTAATGAACAATACTTTCCTTTGATGTATCGATATGATAAGGAGCATGAATTTTCTAACTTGAAGCAAGGAAGAATGTCAGTTGCAGAATATGAAACTAAGTTCACAACATTGTCTCGATTTGCACCAGATTTATTCCGTACAGAAGATGCGAAATGCAGAAGATTCCAGCATGGTTTAGACCCAGATATTCAAGTAGGGGTTGCTACTCTTGAAGAAACTAGATATGGAGTCTTGGTTCATAAGGCAAAGATTGCAGAAAAAGGGGTTAATGAGAGAAGACAAAGGCAGGAACAATATAAAAAGAGTCGATTTGAGGTTGGGTCTTCTAGGCAAGGATTTCAGGGGTTCCAGTCTAGTGGAGTTCGTAAAGAGCCACAACAAAATGTTTCAATTAGTGGTTTTAAAGCCCAGAGTTCTCAGAGACAACAACATAGACAACCGACTAGTGTCCCCTCAGGCGGTGGTGCAGGAGATATTATTTGTTACAGATGTGGGGCAAAAGGGCATTTGGCACGAGATTGTTCAGGGAAACAGCCAGATAGATGTTACCGTTGTGGGCAAACGGGGCATAAAATTCGCGATTGTCCGGTGACATCTGTTGCTCCATCATCAGTGGGTAGTGTAGCAAGTGGCAGTACACCATCATCTAGAGGTTTACAGAGAGGTAGAGGATCATCGGGTGGATCTCGTACTCAGGCTAGAGTGTTTGCTATGACTCGGCAGGATGCTCAAGCAACTCCTAATGTTGTTACAGGTATAGTTTCTATTTCTGGAAAGGATGCTCGTATCTTAATGGATCCAGGTTCTACTCATTCCTTTGTGTCCTTATCATTTTCCAAATATTTAGATGGATTACATACTTTGTTAGAACATTGTTTATCTATATCTACTCCCATTGGTGACGTGGTGTTAGTGGATGTAATATTTAAGGGTTGTGTGTTATGTATGGGGAATAGAGAGTTTTCTGTGGATTTAGTGCCTCTCGACATGCATGATTTTGACATAATATTGGGTATGGATTGGTTGGCGTCACATCATGCTTCTATAGATTGTTTCACGAAGGAGGTAGTATTTCGAGTTCCAAATAGGCCAGAATTTATATTTTATGGTGAACGAAATGTTACTCCCAGTTGTCTTATATCAGCAATAGAGGCCAGAAAATTACTCAAAAAGGGTTGTGAGGGCTATTTGGCACATGTGATAGATACCAACAAACTAGAAACAAAATTGGAAGATATTTCAATTGTGCAAGAATTTCCAGATGTGTTTCCGGAGGAACTACCAGGGATAGTACCAGACAAGGAGGTGGAGTTTTCTATTGAGTTACTACCAGGGACTTCTCCTGTATCTATTGCACCATACCGTATGGCTTCTACTGAGTTGAAAGAGTTGAAAATTCAATTACAAGATTTATTAGGCCGAGGTTTTATCCAGCCTAGTGTGTCGCCCTGGGGAGCTCCAGTGCTATTTGTCAAGAAGAAAGATGGCACCTTGAGATTATGTATTGATTACCGTCAACTCAACAAGGTAACAGTGCGCAATAAATACCCATTACCTCGTATTGATGATCTATTTGACCAGTTGCAGGGAGCTACGGTATTTTCTAAGATTGATCTCCGTTCTGGTTATCACCAAATAAAGGTAAAGGACAGTGATGTACAGAAGACCGCTTTTCGTACTAGATATGGACATTATGAATTCTTGGTTATGCCTTTCGGTTTGACTAATGCTCCAGCAGTCTTTATGGACTTAATGAATAGGGTATTCCAACCTTATCTTGATTCGTTCATTATTGTCTTTATTGATGATATTTTGATATATTCGCGAAGTCGGGAGGAACACATGGATCATTTGCGCATTGCGCTACAGACTCTACGAGAAAAGAGATTGTTTGCCAAGTTGAGCAAATGTGAGTTTTGGTTGGATAGGGTGGTTTTCTTGGGACATGTGATATCTGGGGACGGAATTTGTGTTGATCCTGCAAAGGTGGAAGCTGTAGTAAGATGGGAACGACCAAGTAATGTCTCTGAGATCAGAAGTTTTTTGGGTTTGGCAGGATATTATCGTCGATTTATTCAGGATTTTTCAAGGCTTGCTAAGCCGTTGACTAGATTGACTCAGAAAGCTGTAAAATTTGAGTGGACTGGTGCTTGTGAGAAGAGTTTCCAAGAATTGAAGGCCAAACTAGTTTCTGCTCCAGTGTTGACTATTCCCTCTGGAGAGGGAGACTTTGTTATTTACAGTGATGCCTCGCACCATGGTTTGGGATGTGTACTGATGCAACGTGGAAATGTAATTGCTTATGCTTCAAGACAACTAAAAAATCATGAACGCAATTATCCAACCCATGATTTAGAATTGGCGGCGGTTGTGTTTGCTTTAAAGCTTTGGAGGCACTATTTATATGGCGAAGCCTGTGAGATTTTCACAGATCACCAAAGTTTGAAATATTTGTTTACACAGAAGGAGTTGAACCTGAGGCAGAGGCGATGGATGGAATTGATTAAGGATTACGATTGCACTATTCACTATCATCCAGGAAAAGCCAATGTGGTAGCGGATGCTTTGAGTAGGAAATCTTCAGGTAGATTGACATGTCTTCAGTGTACCCGTGTTAATATTCTTAGTGAGTTAAGTTTGATGGGGGTGGAATTGGCATTGACGGATGCTAATGCTTTGATAGCTCACTTGAGGGTGAGACCATTATTGGTAGATCGTATTCGGGATACCCAATTCCAGGATCCGCAGCTGGAGAAAATAAGAAATCAAGTCAAAGAAGGGACTCACATAGATTTTTCTATTCGAGATGATGGGTTACTATTCTTTGGTAATCGATTATGTGTACCTAGTGAGCAAACCTTGAAGAGGGAGATTTTGGAGGAGGCCCATAGCTCAATTTACTCCATGCATCCCGGCAGTACTAAGATGTACCATGATCTTAGACAGCATTACTGGTGGATTGGGATGAAAAAAGAAATAGCTGAATTTGTAGCTCGATGTTTAGTGTGTCAACAAGTAAAGGCTGAGCATCAAAGACCTGCTGGTTTGTTGCAACCTCTTACAATTCCTGAGTGGAAGTGGGAGCATATCACAATGGACTTTGTGACAGGAGTTCCTCGTTCTCAAAAAGCTTATGATTCCATTTGGGTCATTGTGGATCGATTGACTAAGTCAGCACATTTTCTGCCTGTTAAGTCTACTTATTCTATCGAGAGGTATGCTCGACTATATGTTGATGAGATTGTCCGTTTACATGGGGCTCCAGTATCAATTATTTCTGATAGAGATCCTAGATTTACTTCTAGATTTTGGCCTAGTTTACAGCAAGCTATGGGTACCACTTTGAAGTTCAGTACAGCCTTTCACCCTCAAACAGATGGACAATCTGAACGAACTATTCAAACTTTAGAGGATATGTTGCGTGCTTGTGTGTTAAACTTCAAAGGTAGCTGGGATGATCATTTGCCATTAATGGAATTTGCTTATAATAACAGTTATCAGACTAGCATCGGCATGGCGCCATATGAAGCATTGTATGGTCGGAGGTGTAGAACACCTGTTTGTTGGAGTGAAGTTGGGGAAAGAAAATTATATGGACCCGAAATGGTTCAGGACACAAGTGATAAAATTAAAGTGGTTCAAGATCGCTTAAAAATAGCACAAAGTCGCCAGAAAAGTTATGCGGATAAGCGGAGAAGAGACTTGGAATTTGCAGTTGGTGACTGGGTATTTCTTCGAGTATCTCCATGGAAAGGGGTTATGAGATTCGGTAAGAAAGGGAAGTTAAGTCCACGATATATTGGACCTTATGAGATTATTAAGCGAATTGGGCATACGGCGTATCGTTTGGCATTACCGTCTGAGTTGTCTCGACTTCACAATGTGTTCCATGTGTCCATGTTACGGAAATATATTTCGGATCCATCCCATGTGTTGACTTATGAACCAATAGTGTTGAAGGAGGATTTGACTTATGTAGAGGAGCCGGTGGAGATTCTGGAACGTAGAGAACAAGTGTTACGTAACAAAACCATAATATTGGTGAAAGTTTTGTGGAGGAGTCACACCGTGGAAGAGGCAACTTGGGAGAGCGAGGAGAATATGAAAGCTCAATATCCTCATTTATTCCAACGAGGTAAGCGAATTTCGGGGCGAAATTCTTTTAAGGGGAGAATAGTTGTAAGACCCAAATTTTTTTTTTTAAAAAAAAAAAAAAAACATGTAGTTCAATTTCTTATTATATTGGGGACCCAAGTGAGATTCTCTAGAATTATAGGGATCATATGAGAAAGGAAAAAAAAGAAAAGAAAGAAAGATACAAGTTGTGTGTGCACGTGGAGGCTAGGAATACATATAGTAGTACACATGTGTAGATATTTTAAAGTCAATCAAGTGTTGTGCTGGCTCTTGTTTTAAAAAAAAACAAGAAGAAGAAGATAAAACAGAGGGTTAGAAATATCTGGGTTTACATAAGAGAGAGAGAGAGAGAGAGAGAGAGAAGAGAAGAGTGGTCCGTTAACTTCTCAAGAGTTTGAGCCCTGTTTCTTTTCCGATTGATTCTAGGTGAGTAACATCTTCATATTCCTAAATCTAGTACAGAAATTACCTTACTTGTTTTGAAATTTTAAACTGTTCAAGATACAGAAGTTGTAGAGTTTCAAGTCATATTCCATATGTGTTGTTATGAAGGTTTAAACCAGAAATTAGACTCTCAACTGATGGAACTGGTCATATACAGGCTGAAAAGTGTACTTTAGATGTTAAAATTGAAGTTCTGATAGCTGGAAATGATGTATAGGGCTGAAATTAAATTCTATAATTGCTGAAAACTGTGCTGTTGGAAGCTGAAATTGGAGTGAAAAAAAATGCAGAAACTGAGGTTATTTGTGAAAACCATGACTTGAGTTGTCGAGAAACAAATTCTGAATTGCTGTAAGTTAAAAACAGTTGCTGGAAATGTGTTTAGGAGCTGAAAATTTAAGTTCTAAGGCTCAAATTGCATCTTGACCTATTTTTAAAAAAAAAACTGAATCGAAGAGTTGTAAATAAGGTTACAAGTTGCTATTTGTTGTAAGTGCATTTTTTTTTTAAAACTCCTCATTTCTCGGCCTATATTAAGATAAGAATTTTTGAGCAAGTGATGATAACTATTATTGCCATTTTATTCTATTTTGTTTTGTAAGCATTGAATTAGAACACTCATATGGTGGATTGATATATCTTATGCTAGGTTCAGAAGCAACGACGCGTACCACAACTCCACGTGACCAATGATCTTGTGGTTGGTATATGCGTAGGCCCTCGAGGTGGGTGTATTTATTTGTGTTGGCAAAAACTATGATATTTGTAGAACTTTGGTTGGTGTTATAATCATGTTTGGCACGGAGCCATCTTCACATATTGATAGTCTTAGTGACGATATACATGTTGCCTTAGTGGCGTAATGAAATTGGCCTTAGTGGCGTTATTGGTGGGTATTGCCTTAGTGGCGTATTCGTACTGTCTTTAAGTTATTAGCGAGAAGGGGATTGTTATTCAATTATCTTATAACATTTGCTAGTGCTATTTATGTTTGAATGAGTAAGTGCATTCACTGAGCATATTGATAGCTCACACCCCCACAGTGTTTCCTTTTCAGGTGTGTGATGTACGGGGGTCCACTGCTGAGTCTAGACCGTGGTTGAGATGAGTGTAGTTGGACTAATTGACTTCTTTAACTAGTGTACATATTTTTCTTCCCCTTCCTTCTTTGGTTGATAGATTACTTAGCAAACACCGTGGGTTGTCTTTTTTGTGATACCTTCCTGTACATATATACATTTGTTTTTTTTTGTTTTTTTTGAATTTTTGTCACGTGATACTGGTCCAGTGTATTATCTTGATGAGCAGAATTTATGTGTGAGGTCATGCTATCAGAAAAGGTCGCATATTAAACTTAGGAATGGGTTGTGACAAATTCCTTCCACCTACCATCAAATGCTAAAGTTCCCAGGGAAGAAGGGGATTGAATGTGTTCGGGGCAATCAGACAACGGCGAGAAGCTGCTATGTCACATCCATCAAGCGCAAACCAAAGGCCGAACATGTGAAGTCCATTGAAGTCCCAGATCGGCCAACGATAGAGGATATCGGGCGTAATCCAGCCGATCGCGTCGTGGAAGAACTAAAGCAGGTACCGGCTCACGAGACAGATCTAGAGCGGTATTTTTTGATCGGGGCAGAGCTATCAGAGCGGGATGAGGAGGCCTTGGTCGCATTTCTGAAGGAGCATATAGATGTGTTCGCTTGGACACCACAGGAGATGCCTGGGGTGAGCCCGGATATCATATGCCATCATCTGAACGTGGATCCTGCCCACAAATCGGTGATGCAAAAAAGAAGGAGACCGGCAATCCAACATGTGGATGCCGTAACAGAGGAAGTAGATCGGCTGCTGGAGGCCGACGCCATCAGGGAGGTGCACTACCCGGAGTGGTTATCCAACACCGTGGTGGTCAAGAAAAAGAATGGCAAGTCGAGGGTTTGCGTGGATTTCACCAGCCTCAACAAAGCTTGTCCCAAAGACAGTTTTCCCCTGCCCAAGATAGATCAGCTGGTGGATGCCACAGCTGGATATCGGCGAATGAGTTTCCTGGATGCATATCGGGGATATCATCAGATAGCTATGCACGCGCCGGATCAAGAGAAGACGTCCTTCATTACTCCCCACGGACTCTTTTGCTATAAAGTGATGCCATTCGGCTTGAGAAATGCAGGGGCGACTTATCAGCGTTTGGCAACTCTCATGTTCAAGGAGTTGCTCGGGAAGAGCATGGAGGTCTACATCGATGACATGGTGATCAAATCCGAGGAGGCCGAGTCCCACATAAACGACCTCGGCAAAACTTTCCAGGTATTGAGAAAATACAAGCTCAAGCTCAACGCATCGAAGTGCGCCTTCGGGGTCAGTTCGGGGAAGTTTTTGGGGCATCTGGTTACACGCAGGGGGATAGAAGCTAATCCCGATCAGATTGTCGCCCTGCAAAATTTACAGAGTCCCCGAACTGTGAAAGAAGTTCAAAGACTAATCGGGATGGTGGCAGCCCTCAACAGATTCATTAGCCGATCTTCCGATCGATGTCGGCCATTCTTCCAGCTGTTGAGAAAACAGTCCAAGTATGCATGGGGGGAAGAATGCGAAAAGGCTTTCTAAGAAATGAAGAACTACTTGGCGAACCCCCCGCTGATCATAACTCCCGAGAAGGGAGATGTGTTGACGCTTTACCTGGCCGTATCCGAGCATGCGGTCAGTGCGGTTCTGTTAAAAAACAAAGATGGTGAGCAGACGCCGGTCTATTATGTGAGCAAAACGCTCCTGGATTCGGAGACAAGATATCTCCCCTTGGAGAAACTGATCCTATCCCTTGTGGTGGCGTCTAGAAAGTTGCAGCATTATTTCCTGGCCCATACGATAGAAGTGCCAACCAAACATCCCATCAGCACTGTCTTGAGAAGAGCGGAACTGTCGGGAAGGGTGGCAACTTGGTCCGTGGAGCTCGGGGAATATGACATCAATTTCCTCCCAAGGACAGCAATAAAAGGACAGGTCTTGGCAGATTTTGTTGCGGAATTCTCCCACGAACCAGAGGAGATCGTCGCTTCAATCTCAGAGGAGGAAATGCCCGAACAGGGGGAAATAGTTCCCGATCAGACGCCGTACTGGAGGTTGTATGTTGACGGATCATCGTGTTCAAGGGGATCTGGGGTCGGCATCGTGATAGAGGAACCAGATGGGTGTTATTTTGAGCAGTCCTTCCGATTGAATTTCAGCGCCTCCAACAATGTCGCCGAGTATGAGGCATTGATACTCGGACTCAAATGCGCACACAATCTGGGGGCAGAGCATGTGGAAGTCTTCTGTGATTCACAACTGGTTCTCAACCAGCTCAGTGGTGAGTATGCCACCCGAGATGAGAGGATGGCCGCCTATGCAGAGAGGGCTAAAGCGGAGTTATCAAAGTTCAAGAAAACGGTGATGATGCACATCAGCTCAAGACAGAACGACCACGCAGACGCCTTGGCATGTTTGGCTTCGGCGATACCCAGAGACAAATTCAGGACCATATACGTGGATTCCATTGAGTACCCGAGCATCGACGTCCCCATTGCCGAGAAGGCTTTGGAAATCGATCTCGGCCCAAGTTGGATGGATCCCATCGTCTCCTACCTCACTGGGGGAACCGTCCCCGAAGACAAAAAAGAAGCCCACAAGCTGCGTATCAAGGCAACACGTTTCTGGCTATCACCGAAGCAGGAACTCTATCGTAAGTCTTACACTGGTCCCTATTTAAAATGCGTACACCCAACTCTGGTTCAGAAATTCCTGTACGAGATTCATGAAGGGATATGTGGGAGTCACGCTGGGGGCAGATCCATAGCCCATCGTGCTATATCACAGGGATATTGGTGGCCATATATGCAAGAGGACGCAAAGAAATACGTCCAAGTGTGCGAAAAATGCCAGAAATTCGCCCCGATCTCACATCAACCTGCAACCGATCTGGCACCACTCACCAGTCCATGGCCCTTTGCCCAATGGGGAATGGATATCGTCGGCCCACTACCCAAAGCAACTGGGGAAAGGAAGTATCTGTTGGTTGCCACAGATTACTTTACCAAGTGGATAGAAGCCGAACCACTGGCTAAAATCACCGAAAAGAATGTCGAGCGATTTGTGTGGCAGAACATAATCACCAGGTTCGGCATCCCCTACGCCATCGTCTCGGATAACGGAACCCAGTTCCAGGATAAGTTCAAAGCTTTCTGCTCACAATATCAGATCAAAAACTATTACGCCTCAGTGGCGTACCCGCAATGCAATGGGCAGGCCGAAGCTTCAAACAAGACGATATTGGGAGGAATGAAAAAACGACTAGAGAAAGCCAAGGGAAAGTGGGTGGAAGAATTGCCACTCGTTTTATGGGCATACAAGACCACTCCTCGCCGATCTACAGGTGTTACTCCATATTCACTTGCTTATGGCACTGAGGCTGTCATTCCTCTTGAAGTCGGCATCCCGACTCTCCGAACAGAAGTAATGGAGCAAGGTGGCAATGATCAAGCATTGGCAATAGAGCTCGATTTTGCCGAAGAAAAACGAGATAGGGCCACGATCAGACTCGCCGCCTATCAATCAACTCTGTCAAGAACATACAACAAGAAAGTCCATCAGAGGGAATTCAATCTCGGCGACCTAGTCCTTCGTAAGGTCATGGGAAACACAAAAGATCCAACTGATGGCAAGCTCGGGGCCAATTGGGAGGGTCCATACAGAGTTATAGGCCGACTCGGGAAGGGTGCCTACAAGTTGCAAGATCTGGAAGATAAAGAAATACCAAGGACTTGGAATATCTCCAATCTTAAGAAGTTTTATCAGTAATTTCTTTATTTCAACACTTGTATTTATTTTCTCAGCGAATGAAAGTTCTAGTTTCAATGTTCGAATCAGATATTCAGCAAATTTAGTTTTGTGTTATCCTAGATACTGATGTTCAACACTTGAGAAAAGTTTGAACTTTTGAACACACTTGAGAAAAATATGTGTTCAGCCGAACAGACTTGAGAAAAGTTTGATCGGCCCCACACTCGAGAAAAGTATGAGTATCCAGCATTTTTGAGAAAAATATGTTTGGGCCTAAGTACAGGATAAAGAGCCGAACATACTTGAGAAAGGTTTGCTCGGCTCAATACCTAAGGAAAATTCAATACTTGAGAAGAGTTCTGAATTACCAAACATACTTGAGAAAAGTTCATGTTTTAAGAGAAGAGTTCAGGTTTGCATTAAGACTAGAGATGCCGAAAAGAAGTCCAAATTTTGTTCATTCATGTGGATTACAAAAGGAGAATACAGGAATGGACATAAAAGAAGAAAAGAAAACATGGGAAATCCCTCAGACGATCTCCACATGATCCTCCTGAGCTCGGCCCTCCTCAGCAATAGGGTCCCCCCCGACGACATCCACTTCATAATCATCGACGGTAAGGTCGGCTTCATGGGTCTCGGCCTCGGGGATAGGCTCCTCTTCGTCTGGAAGATCAGAGGAGTGGGGAATCTCCTTGAAAAGGGTGGAGTCAGCGGCAACATTGCAGGCCCTCAGCGCGGCTTTCCATCCCAACGCCAGGTACTCTTCCTGCAGTTCGGGGATCTGATTATTGAGGATGTCCTCAGCGGCTTCTCTCATGCCGAGCTTACGAGCCTCCTTCACCTCCTCGGCCAGTTCTTCGGCATGCTTTGCCGTGAGATCGGTGGCCCTCTTCTTTTCCTCTGCCATCTCTTCGGCATGCTTAGCCTTCACAGCAGTGAGTTCGGCCATCAGATCGGCATTCTTCTTCCTCTCCTCAGACAGGAAATACTCCGAGGATTTAGCCTGCTTGGCCATCTCTCGGGCCTCCTTCTTGAAATTGTCGGCCTGATCCTGAGCAGTGGAGAATTTCAGCTTCAACTCCCTCACTTCGGCCTCAGCCTTGTCCAGTTTTTCTGCCCGATCCTAAGCCTTCTTAATACTCAGCATGGATTTCTGAATCGCCTGCAGCATCAACATTAGAGTTATAACAAACACAGAAGAGTTTGCAGACTTTATTACCGAGATAAGAGACTTACGAAAATATTATGCGCGATTGTCAATCGAAGCATGGCATGATCTTCCTCATCGGCGTAGGGCTCGATGTCCTTCGGCAGCATCATAGCTTCGGCCAGAGCCATAGTAGTTCCCAGATCGCGAACCGTGTCGGCAGCCGTGACAGGGGTCGAACCATTTATCAGCAAAGGAGGAGGCCAGTTCCCGGTCTTCTCGGCAACTTTTGATTTGCCCTTCTCCTCGGAAGGACTAGCCTGATGCGCCTTCACCAGTTTCCGTCTCTTCCGGTCGGCATTGGCAGTATCGGCGTCGGTGGAGGGAGACTCGGCAGTTTCTCACCCTCGCCTGGCTTCCTCTTAGCCAGGACGATCCCAGAAGGTTTCTTCACCTGCAGGGGAGTCGGCACCTTCCTTGCCTCGGTGGGAGTCGGCACGATTCCAGAAACCTTCTTCTCCGACCCGGCAGCAGTTTTTCTCAGCCTTATCATGTCCTTTAGGCTCGGCATATCGGGATTTGCAGACATGACTTCGGCTTCTGTATCCTTCTCTTCCTCGGCGCCCAAAGTAATACGGAGTGGAGACTGCGTCCTTTCAGAAGAAGAAGAAAATAAAGCTGAGGATGAAGATGAGGATGAAGATGAGGATGAAGATGAAGATGAAGAGCTGGACGATTCAGCCACAGCAGCAACTGTGACTCGGCTGGGTTCCCGGAGATATGGCAGGGGAACACCTTCAGGGACTGCGACCGAAGACGTCTCTGTTACCACCTCGGCAACGTACTTTTTCTCTTTGATATAACCCTTGTAAGACGGGTTATATCGCAGCAGTACTTCGGCAGACCTTGGTTCGGATTGGCCTTCAACGCCTTTGTACTGAAGAACTTTTTTCAGATCTTCTGGATGGGTAGCCTGCGAAGTCCGACCGCGGTTGGCGTTTGAAGCTGCACATGAATAGACAGACACAGTTAGCAGCTATAAATCGGCAAAACTGAAGAAATCAAAAACAAAGGAGAATGGGGGACTAACGGGGTTTCCCGAATCTGCGGGGAACAGGGAGCCTCTTGTGCTCGGGTTCTTCGGCAGAAAATTCCCAGTTTCCCGAGACGATGAGGAAGTCATCGTCGTTCCCCCTATTCGAGTCAGGGAGATTCGTCACTATCTTCTCTCGACCTCTACGGGACTTCAGATACCATTTCTCATCTTTTTTATAGACCATATCGTAATTATAGTTTATGTCCCAAAGATCTAAGTTCGTTTGGCACAGTTCGTTCAAACGAACTATGCCCATGACTATACGGTACGAGTTTATGGATATCTGCATAGGATTCAGCCGATACCACGACAGAACCCTACGCAGTAAAGGGTGGAGGGGGAACCTAACTCCACCCTCAATGACAGCCATAAGAGGGATGTGGATGGAGTCCTCATCCCGAATCTCAGGATGAGTCTCAGGTTTGTTAATCTCTACATACACATTGTCTGGAATCTGGTAATGCCTACGAAACTCTGCTATCCGCGCCGGAGAAGCGAAGTGTTTCCGAAAAATCCCCATACTCAGAGAATGAGTGAGGAAGAAACAAGAATGAGAAATGAAGAAAGAAAAACGAATTCTACAGGAGGCAAACTTACAGAGTATGGGGGAAGGACAGTAGCAAGAAAAGAAATGAAGAAGACGAAGTTTGGGATTTATAGGGTTCTGTGTGGATAAATCTGAATCGTCACACGTTATAAACCCCAACCGTCGGATCCATTACTCCTGGACCAATCGGTGCAGCGCGTTTGAGATACTGAAGCGCCACGTCAAAACACGCGCAGAAAAGGCGCGTCGGTCTTTAAAGAGGTACAAACCAACGGTCACGTCGCATTTATGGTGGACAGAGCACGCCCCCAAAACGTGCCAGACACGGATGAGAATCCCCTATATCGATACAAAGGTCATCATGAATATGCTTTATAGCTTCGGCTACTCTGCCACGTCGGTTCCAAGTAACCAAAGCTAGGGGGCAAGGGGAATGCAGCCGAACAGAATATGAGAAAAGTTTGCAATCATGCCGAACAGACTTGAGAAAAGTCTGAGAAGATTCAACACTTGAGAAAAGTTTGCAATCATGCCGAACAGACTTGAGAAAAGTCTGAGAAGATTCAACACTTGAGAAAAGTTTGCAATCATGCCGAACAGACTTGAGAAAAGTCTGAGAAGATTCAACACTTGAGAAAAGTTTGGACCCCAGAACATGCTTGAGAAAAGTATGTGTTTAAGCCTATCTACAGGTTAAACAGCCGACATGGCTTGAGAAAAGTCAGAGAAAGTTCAACGCTTGAGAAAAGTTTGGACCCCAGAACATGCTTGAGAAAAGTATGTGTTTAAGCCTAGCTACAGGTTAAATAGCCGACATGGCTTGAGAAAAGTCAGAGAAAGTTCAACACTTGAGAAAAGTTTGGACCCCAGAACATGCTTGAGAAAGGTATGTGTTTAAGCCTAACTACAGGTTAAACAGCCGACATGACTTGAGAAAGGTCAGAGCCAGTTCGACACTTGAGAAAAGTTAGAACACCCGAACAAACTTAAGAAAAGTTTGAGAAGACTCATCATTTGAGAAAAGTATGAAGTCTGAAATTGATTTAGATAATTCACTACTTGAGAAAGGTATGTAGAACAGATAGAGACAAAAGGAGTCATAACAATTTCATTTAATTCTTGAAGTCGGGTTACATATGAGTTGCAAAAACTCGAGTTACAGAAAAGAAAGAAATAAACAAAATCCTAAGGCGCAACATCGGCAGCCTGAACTATAACTACGTCCTCATCGGCAGACTGAGGTTGAGCAGCAGGGACACCAGCATCGGCAATCTGGCCCGCCTCTCCTTCACCAGCAGCAGCCTGGCCCTCTTCTTCGGTTCCGGACGCCATGACCTCCAGTTGGGTAACAGACGGAACCCTGGAGTACATAAAAGAATCAGGCGGAACTAGGGCGGCTTCCAGAGCAGCCTTCCAGCATTTCCTGACGAGCTCGGCCTGGAGCTCGGGCAACTGGTTCGCCAAGAAGTCGGCTGCAGCATCCATCATGCCCCCGGAGTAAGAAGCCTTCAGCTCGGCTCCATGCCGATATTGGAGATCGGCTATCTGATCCTCCAGTTGGGAAGACCTCATCTTCTCTGTGTCGAGCTGGGACTGAACAGCTCTAAGCTTGATCTCGGCGTCCCTAGCCTTCTGCCGATGAGAGGCCGCGTCCTCATGAACTTTCAAGAATCTGGCAGTGGACTTCTTCAGCTCCGACTCGATAGTGATGTATCGAGTCTCCAAGTCCTGGAAACGGCTCAGACACATCATGGATTTTTGCGCAGCCTGCAATAAGATCGGGAAGTCAGAAGGCAGATATGAAATCGCAGGTAAAGGCAACAGAAGAATAGCCAAAACGGAATACTTACGAAAATTTCGTGGGCCATCACAGAACGCATCAGTGTTGGGAGGTCGGAGCCTGCGTAAGGCTCGACATCTTTTGGTAACATTAGCGCACCCGTCAGGGTTTGCGTGACGTCAAGGTCAGCCGCCGAGTCGGTGACAGTGATGGGATCAATCCCATTCACCAGCAAGGAAGGGCGCCATGGGGCGGCCCCCTCAACAGCTTTTGCCTTCTCGGCTGTCTTGCTCTTCTTCGGCAAGGTTGATGCGGCTGGAACTTCCTGAGGAGGGTCCCTTGGCCTCCGCCTTGTGATGAGCGGAGCATCGTCTGAAGCCTCACCAGACGCTGAAGTCGGCGGCATCCTCTGCGAGCTCGGGCCGGCCTGAGAGTTTTTCTTTTTCTGTTCCCGAATCATTTCACGTAGATTCGGAATATTGGGATCTCGTGCCATTGGATCGGGAATTTGGTCGACTTCCTGATCGTCTCCTGAATCCCAGTTGCTAGGCCACTGGGAAGAACTGTGGGCGGAGCTAAGTAAGATCAGGGAATGCCCGACGTCAGCTACTGTCACCAGTTCCAGTCGCCGATCTTCGGAAGGCGGAATGCAGTTTGCAAGGTCGGCACCAACGACGTCGGCGTCAGGAATGGATTTTTTGCTATATCCCCGGTAGCTCCCAATGTATCCTAGAAGCACTTCGGGTGATCGGGCCCAACTTCCGCCAAAAGATCCTGTGTATCGGGCGACTTTTCTTAGCTCGTCGAGCTTTACCGCCTGTTTGTTTCGATGTTTGTTGGCGTTAGTAGCTGCAAGAAAGGATGAGAAAAACAGTCAGTATCAAGATATGTTCGGCATTAGAAAGAAAAAGACAGGGAATCGAAAGACAAGGACGGGTTACTAACGGATGACTCCAAACCGGGTCGGGATATGGAACTTGGGGCGTTCAGGCTCATCTCGGCCAATCTCCCAGTTGCCAGCAACGATGAGGAAGTCATCGTCGTTACCACGGTTGGAGTCCGTCAGATAAGTAACGATCCTCTCTTCATTAGGTCTGTTCTTTAGGTAGTAGGCACTAGAGCCTTTTCTGACCATGTCATAGCAAAATCGGATCTCCCGAAGTCCTATGTCGGTTTGGTTCAGTCTATTTAATTCTACAATGCTATGGATAATCCTATATGTATTAATGGAGATTTGCATCGGGTGGAGCCGGTATCCACAGAGCACTTCACGAAGAAGGCGATTGAGTGGAAACCGAACCCCGCCCTCAAGAACTGCCATCAAAGGGACGTGAAGGGTGTCAGGATCGTTCCCATCCCGGGCGGTATCCGGCTCGTTAAGTTCGACGGCAACATCATCAGGGATGCTGTACCGTCGCCGGAAATTTGCCATTTTTTCCGGTGTGTCAACTAAACTCCTAAAAATCCCCATTACAGAAAGCAGAAAGGGATGAAAGGTCAAGAAAAAGGGGGAAAACCTAAGGTTCTGGTTGAAAAGAACTTACAATAGCGGGTGAATTCTCTCTCTGGTGTGAAGACAGTGAAAGATTGCAGAAGAAAAGTGAAAAAGTGAGAACAATCGAGCATTTATAGGGAGGGGAGTCGAACAGATAAGACCCTAAGCCTCCCCCACTGAAAACACTCCCCGTACGAGGCACGCGCAGGAAGCGCGTGGCTTCGAGAGCCGCAAAGCCTGCCGCACGCCTCATCAGACTTTAATGCGACACCAGAGGCTTACGCATGACGGTTCAGAAACCGTCCGATCGAGAATAACAAAGGACGCCATGAGTGCGGTACATAGCCTCGACTACTTCGCCAAATCGATTTTAAGCAGCCGAAGCTAGGGGGCAATTGACGGGGGTAAAATGTAATTGAGAAAATACCTTTTACTCCCCAGGTTTATTCCAGAGTTCGGCCGAGACCGAATAACATATCCAGAGGCACGTGCCGATCACGTGTGATAATGGCCGACACGAGAAGTGTCGATCATACCCATATTTGGGTAACAGAATCAAGTATGGAGGATGCCGACCTGAGAAAAGCGGATGCAAGACTTGCCGAACTGATAAAAGTCGGTCAGAATTACGGGCAGCCCGAGAAAGCGACTGATAACCGTATTTCTGAAAAGAAAACAGAATCCCGAATAAGGTGGGATTTCTGTCGGGATTTTGTCGGATTCAGTTACAGACGTGACTTCCACGCCCCATCAGAGGACACTCCGCCAGTGTGGAGCCCTAAGAGAATCAGGGCAGAAGGGAAGGCCCAAAGAGAATTGGGGCCCAAGAAAGTCCAAATTGAGTTAGGGCACCAGGGAAATCTATAAATACACCCTCAGATGACGAATTTGAGGTACGCCTAAATACCCAAGAGATTTCATTCGCTGATAGAGAATATCAGCTTACAGTTAACGTTTCCCTGTGAGATTGTGCCTGACTTAATCATCGGAGTGTTCTCCTGCCACAGCGGCAGAGGACTCTTTGACAGATTATTCTTTTGCAGATCACAGGTGCACATATTGAGAGAAGCATCATTTCGGCTGGATAGTGAATCCCTAGCTTTCCGTCCTGATTTCTTAAATCAACCCCCCTTACAAAAACAAAGCGAGAAAAATTACACATTTTGATAGCACAGATGAAAGTTTTCATGAGCAATACCAGCTAATTAGGACCTTGCATTCACGGCAAAGTTCCTCCACATAGGCTACCAAAGCCACCAAAATGGGAATACACGACATAGAATCAAACCCAAAAGCATCTTCTCGTTCACACGACCGGAATTCACACATAGGAATGAATTGTAAACCCAGG
This sequence comes from Arctostaphylos glauca, assembly GCA_019985065.2. Classification (NCBI taxonomy): domain Eukaryota; kingdom Viridiplantae; phylum Streptophyta; class Magnoliopsida; order Ericales; family Ericaceae; genus Arctostaphylos; species Arctostaphylos glauca. The sequence goes on from JAHSPW020000001.1 coordinate 35,838,476, forward strand.
TCTCCTAAAAGCTAAGATAAGTTTCCCCTTAAGAAATAAAACCCTTGCTCTTTAGAGCCTCAAACGATTCCTTGATGATTTGCTCCATAGGAATGAATTCTAAACCCAGGTCCATCAGCTTCTGAGCTCCGTTCTTCGCCCTCAGCAATCCAGGTTGAGTATCCTTTGGCAGCCTTCAAGAAAACAAATAAAAAATACAAACCACTTGCAATTTAGTTAAGTTACCAACCATTTAATCACATCCATCTCCAATCGTGATGGGCAGCCTGGGTTCAAGATTAGCCCTCCCACAACGGAAGCGAAGTTGAGATTTGAACCCAAGTGCCCATTACGACTACAATGGAACTTAAGAATCTTATCTTTTCATCTGAGCAATAATGGATGAGAAAATCCTACAACCGTCACCAGAACTGATTTAACCATATGTCAGTACATTACCTTGGGATATTGTATTCGGGATAAAGTTCCGCGACCATGGCTGCAAAGTCACCATAGTGCGATATAGCTTCAACACACAAGTGCCTTCCAGTAGCAGATGTATTTTCATAGACCAATATGTGTGCTAGCGCAACATCTTTCACATGCACAAGCCCCAGAAAGAAGTCCTCGTATATTTCAGTGCTTCCTGGCCAAAAATGAAAGGCACTAACATGCTTGCAAATCATCAAATTTCTTAATGGAACTAGTATTAACTTATTTACTTGATGCAAAAATTACCCTGCAGTAGACGAAGAAGCATTGACATGCTTGCATTAAGAGTTGGGGGTAGAATAGGGCCCATAGCTGCTCCAGGATTCACCACAACCACATCCAAACCTTTTTCCTTAGCAAATTTCCAAGCTGCTTTCTCAGCTAGTGTTTTAGCAACTGAATACCACAACTAGCCAATAGAATACCGCGGTTAAAAAAAATCCAAAGACATTAAACAGAATAACATAAATCAAAAGCGCATTCCAATACCACAATTACTAACAAGCACGACTAAGAGAGAGAAACCTCATGAACCCAAGTGACCTCGCCGGAAAATTATTCCCGGCGTTCTCTAAACGCTCGCAAGTTTTAGCAACGTTTTTAAACACCAGAAAATTTTCCCGACAGCGATATTAGCGACGTTGTGCACAAACACCGCGGAAGGTGCAAAAAGACGCTGGGGAAAATATTTTCCCGATATTTTTTAGGCTTTTACCAGGGTTTAACAAAAGCCCGGAAAAGTCTGTTTTGTTGTAGTGAATTTCATTACTATTCCATATCCATCTTAACTTAGAACAGGGAGATGAGATAAATTGGTGATAAGATTCGTGGAGCCCTTGAGGCAATTTTCATGCTAAATTAATCACAGCCACAATAAGTTGTTTAAGGTCTATACTCTGTTGGAGATTTTTTTTCAAAAACTATGCTCTAATAGGTCATATCATGAGGGTGCATATTATAAATGAGGAATTAGCCCAACAGTTGCTACTGCGGAAAGCCACCTGTTTTTGCCCTCGATTTCAATTTCGTGATAGGAATGAATAACGAGGTCGTAAATGATAATCTAGATTCTTAGAAAGATAGTGCATATAATTGGAACTGTTTCTCACTCTGTTCTGCTTGCAGTAGTCAACGTCCGTCCAGCAATCCTCGTTCATCTGCTTGTCCGCCGGCCAGTGACGACTGGGCGAGATGGCCGCTGCGGAGGAAGTCACCACCACCCGCCGAATCCCCAACTCCTTAGCGGCCGCGAGCACATTGTTTGTCCCCTTAATTGCCGGCGCTAGCATCTCATTCTGCAGTACATATCAGAAAAACTATAAAACAAAACAAGACATGCGCATATGTAAGTGCATTTTCCGACCTCGGGGTCTTTAATTTCATCGATGATGCAGGGGGAAGCGAGGTGGAAGACACCGGTGGCTCCTTTGACGGCAGCGACAATGGAGTCGTAGTCTAGGAGATCCATCTGAAAGAGACGAAGACGTGATTCTGCTCCTTCTAGGGCTTCTAGATGCTTCGTTTCTTTTTCATCTTCTACACACAAAAGCAACCAAAATTAAGAGAGAGAGGGCGATAGAGAGAGAGAGAGAGAGAGAGAGGAACAGTAACTGAGATCCTTGATGGTGGCGTGAACGATGTAGCCGCGGTCGAGGAGGAGACGGACGAGCCATGACCCGATGTAGCCACTCCCTCCTGTTACGCACACCACTTGTCCTTGACTTGTCCTCGACATTTCGCTTGTTGGCTTGCTTTTTTGTCTTCTCGCCTTCCCAGTACTCGCTCTGCTGTTCTATCTTCTCCGTGTCCAGACCAAATAATCATGACTTATTGAGCTTAAATAATACAAAAAGTCGTTGTCGCTCTGAAAACCTTATTTTCCATGCTTTCATCAACTGGTCCCCACTTTCATGGCTTGGGGATTTCTAGAAAGCTAAGGATTCACATCCACTGTAGTGTATCTGTTTTAATGATATACGAGCACACACGTGGGTGTCTTATTACCAACTTTATTTCCTCTTCCCCCTTCAGGTGCCTCTATTTTCTGACTCGCAGATTTTTCTTTCCTTTTAGATGTTATGTACTTGGATTGGAATCGAAAAAAGATGATGAAAAGAAGGTGCATAATTAAGATTTTTTTTTAAATAAATAGGTAAGAAATCAATTCGGTAACATAGTATTTTTAGGTTATGGTCGGTTTAGTGTTTTTGTATTTTTTTAGAATAATATTTGTGAATTATGTTTGGCAAAAAATTCACAAATATTATTTCATTTGTTTGCTACCATTAAATTATTATGTTTTTTAATGATTAATGCATTAAATAATTACATTTGATTCTCTTTTAGTCGTGTTTGATACCGATCATTTGATGCCTTTTGATTGTATTCTTTAAATTTTATTTTCAAAAAAAAAGTAAAAATTCAAGTTGACTTACAAAAATATTTCGAGATTAACTCCAAACTCAAAATTTTGAAATATAAAAATTGTGTTAACTGAATATGTACACAAAACATACACACAAAAATTTTATTTTAAACACAATACTCATTTTCTGAGAAAAGAAGAGAGAGAGAGTGTGTTTTAAAAATATCAAAAAAAATCTAACCTTGAGTTTTTTTGTGAAACACTTACACCAAACATATATGAGAGTATTTTTTCTCAAAAATCAATTCAAAAACTATCAACCGAACATGACCTTATTTATAGGTATGTTGTTGATTAAGAGGATATGTTAACCGATCTGAGAAAAGTTGTCACAAAATTTTGTTCAAATTCTAATAGTAAAAGAATAAATTTTAGATCCGAATACTTCGGGATCTGACGTAAACAGACAAGGATGAAAATTCTCAAGTCAATTTGACTGTAACGGGAAATTAATGGTTTGGATTAAACTGTAAGAGTATAGATGAAGTCTGAATTTGAAAAGTCTGAATATGACTTATCTAGTTATGAGCTAATAGTCAAAAAGTAGAATGACTCCCTAGTGAGAAGTTAGACGACGTGAAATACTCGGATTCAATGTGGGAGAACATCTACAAAAAGGAATACACTCGATCGTAGGGGTACAGGTAAGTGGTATTTTGCTATTACACGCACTTAAATTGAAAGGTTAGGAAGATTGGGTAGCGACTTAATCATACTTCCCGCCGATCAAAGATGGAAAGTTCATCAATAATTTCTCGTCTTGCAAATTAAGTTTCCGATGAGATTGAAAAAGATCCACGTGATTGGCTAAACTTGAGGAAAATACTTAAAAGTAACCAAAAATTTATCCACGTGTAGAAACAAAAATGCAATCGAATTATCACATATTCCTTTTTCAGGGATTTGGGAATTGGGATGAAATCAATCATGCTCGATATCTCCCTTTCTCTCTCCCTTGGAAAATGATATTTAGTAAAACAGTTATAAGATAGTATTTGAAAGGAACTGAATTCTCTCCCGTCCTTTAAATGAACCAAAGAGGATCAAGTCTCTATTGCAATTGGGATTATTTGGAAAACTTATTAACTACCATTTATTAGACGCTGAATAATATGCACATAATATTAAATTAATATTAATATTAACACACAATTTATACATTTTAATACATATTTTACGATAATTGTTACTATTTTCCTTGTTTAATTAACCATTACGTGACAACATGTTAGCCAATCATTGCTTCTATGCTATTGTATTCCATTTATTTATTAATCATTATTGACGTTATTATTTTATAATTATAATTCTTCAATTATTGTACCTTTGTTATCATAACACAGACCCACCACCAATCACTTCCAAATATGTATATATTTTGTAGTAGTTCGCTTGAGCTGCAAAAATTTTTAACTTTTCAAATTTGAACAGAAAGCTTGTTTTGGCCGCTCGAGCGACCTGTTAAAAAAAGAACAGAATTTCAGAACGTTTAACTTAGTATTCTAGCCCATGGACTCTGGTTACCGATTGTATTTGTCCACCAAACAGCATGAACACTGGTACATGTATACACCAAACTTTGTTTATGTTCTTGAATCCCCGTGGGATCTCGAGAAAGTTTTAACACCGTGTTCATGATTATGTTTTGACGTGTTAATGAGAATTATGCATGATAATAGGCGGATTAGAATTGTTTAGCAATGTAAAAAATATTGCTAAACAACTTGAATATTGAAATCTATGTTATGCCGGGCATGGTCGTCGTGCTATTAGATGTCGGATGTCATTCCGAATATGCTAAGGGATAACCAGTCCCACATGTATGATTGTTTACAGGAAGTCGTTGCGAGGTGTGCTAATGGGTAATCAGGCCCCCCCATGCAAGTTCGCTTACTGGGTTCAAGCCCTGAGGTGTGCTAAGTGTTGGCATGAGTTGTCAATTAAGAGATTATAGGAGCTAACCAAATCGGAGTGTTGGCATGAGTTGTCAATTAAGAGATTAGAAGAGAGATTATAGGAGTTGGTTAGCCATTATTCTAGCCTAAAAATCTGTATAGCCCAAAAATAGCGTAGCAAATCTCTCTATAAATGTATATAATACCTCTTTATGAATTATTGAAAAATATACTGAAATAAGTTTACATGGTATCAAAGCGGATTACGATTTGGTCTCTTGTTCACGCCCAGTCCTAGGGTTTAGCCTCTTATCTACCTATGGCAGACACCGAAACACCAACCCAGACAGAGGAATCCACCACTGACCGGATTCTCTCTGAGTTACTCACCTCCAAGATGGCCGAAGCTCTGTCCAAAGCCCAGGCCCCAACCGTGACCTCAAAACCTGCAGCTTTACCGATTGGCATCAAGTTGGATGGCTCCAACTATGGCTTATGGTCCCAAGTTGTCGAGATGTACATCTCCGGCAAAGACAAGTTGGGCTACATCAACGGCGAACTGACCCAGCCATCTCCTACTGACCTGTCCTTTCGCAAATGGCGCACTGACAACGCCATTGTCAAAGGATGGCTTATCAACTCCATGGATCCGACGTTAATTGGAAACTTTATTCGGTTTCCCACAGCCAAACAAGTGTGGGACTTTGCTGCCACCACCTATTTTAATGGTGGTGACACATCCCAGGTTTATGATCTCCGGCGCCGTGTTTCGTGTCTTCGTCAAACAGGTGGATCTCTGGAAAAATATTACACCGACTTGCAAGGTCTTTGGCGTGAAATTGATTTTCGATGTCCAAATCCAATGGAATGCCCTGCTGATATTCAAAGGTATAATAATCTCCTCCAAGAAGATCGGGTCTACGCTTTTTTGGATGGTCTTGATGACAAGCTGGATAACATCCGGAGTGACGTGCTACAGCTGCACCCATTTCCCACCATAGAACAAGCTTATGCTCATGTCCGTAGAGAGGCCCTTCGTCAGGTGGTGATGAACGCAGGTGACCATGAATCCCCTCCAGGAGCAGTGCTTGCTTCGAGAGGCCTCAAGCTTGGGATCCATGGATCAAACCCACAGCATGTTGGCAAATCTGGCTCTAAAGGCCGGTCATCATCTGACGGATCAAAGTGCACTCATTGTGGCAATATGAAGCACACACGGGAAAACTGCTTCCAACTGCATGGATACCCGGACTGGTGGCATGAACTCCAAGCCCGGAAGAAACAAGACACTGTTGGTACAAGTACAGGCATAGGCAAGGCTGCTGTAGCAGCAGCTGAACCGAGTCTGTCTCTAATTCCTCAACAGAATTCTTCTTCTATGGATCAAGGTAATCCCTGTCATGCCTTAATTAGTTCTCACTGCAGTACCAACCGTGATGAGTGGTTACTTGACTCTGGAGCCACAGATCATATGACCTTTGATCCTGCGGATATTTCTAATTATTCATCCCCACGGCGCACTAACATTGCAAATGCCAATGGAGTGGTCTCTCCTGTCACAGGAGCTGGTTCTGTGACATTATCTCCCTCTCTTCAATTATCCAACACTTTACTTGTTCCCTCATTATCCCACAAGTTATTATCAGACCTGAATTGTGTGGTACTCATATTTGCTGATTTTTGTCTTATACAGGATATTCTCACCAAGGAGATAATTGGGCGTGGTACTAAGAGGGGGGGATTATACTACATGGAAGATTTCAGTATGGGGAGAGCTCATCATGTGTCGTCTTCACTTAGTTCTAAGACTCGACAGATTTGGTTGTGGCATCGTCGTTTGGGACATCCATCATTCGGGTATCTCAGGCATTTGTTTCCTGATTTATTTTCTGATGTAGACACCTCTGAGTTAAATTGTGATACTTGTATTTTAGCCAAGAGTCATAGGGCTACTTATCCTTTAAGCATGAATAAAAGTGACATTCCTTTTGCTTTAATACATTCCGATGTATGGGGGCCATCTCCCGTATCTGTCATCTCTGGTGTACGTTGGTTTGTAACATTTGTTGATGATTGCACACGCATGACCTGGCTATATTTGCTGAAACATAAGGATGAAGTATTTAAGATTTTTCAGTCATTTCATGCTATGATTCAGACTCAGTTTTCAGCTCAGATTCGCATTCTTCGTTCTGACAATGGTGGAGAATATGTCAATCACCAATTTCAGTCCTATTTTCAACTCCACGGCCTTATTCATGAAACTTCATGCTCCCAAACACCACAACAAAATGGGGTCGCTGAAAGGAAAAATCGACATATCCTTGAAACTGCCCGAGCCCTCCTTCTCGGCGCAAATGTTCCCACAAGACATTGGCCCGATGCTGTTACCACTGCTGTCCATTTGATCAACCGCCTTCCGTCCAAAGTCTTACATTTCCAGACCCCTCTACAATCCTTATCCACCTCGGTCTCTCTACCTTCTGCCCTCATGCTCCCACCCCGCATCTTTGGCTGTGTGGCGTATGTCCATCTTCATAAGAACCAGCGTAACAAACTTGACCCGTGTGCCCTTCGGTGCCTCTTCTTGGGCTATGCTACCCACCAAAAAGGATACCACTGCTATGACCCTACTACTAAGCGTACTTATGTGACTATGGATGTCACTTTTTTGGAGTTCGCTCCTTTCTACCCTTCCTCGGTATCCACTACTCCTCTTCAGGGGGAGACACTAGATGAAGAGCTGAAGTGGCTAACATTTGAGTGGCTTGAGGATCAGAATGACACACCATCAGAAGAAGAAACTCTGGCAGCTGAGCCTATACCAGTTGAAGAAGAATCCCCAGCGGAGCCTGTACCATTTGAAGAAGAATCCCCCCATCTCTTGGTTGCTGCAAGCCCATCTCCTGAGAATATTCCTGAGGTAAGTAATGTTGGCACACCCTCAATTATCAATGCTATAGATACTGGGTATAACTTACCTTTCAGGCAAAACCGAGGCAAACCACCAAACAGATACTCCCCAGAAATGGAGGAAAGAAGGTCGAGGTATCCAATTGCCAACTATGTTTCCACTGAAAAATTGTCTGAGCCACTTAAGAGTTTTTCACAGGAGCTCTCTACATGCCATATTCCTACTACAGTTCAGGAGGCATTAATGGATCCTAAGTGGACAAAAGCAATGGAAGAAGAAATGGGAGCATTACTAAAGAATCAAACATGGACCTTGGTCCCACTACCCCAAGGGAAGAAGACAGTCGGGTGCAGTTAGGTCTTCTCAGTTAAACATAAGGCAGATGGATCTATAGAACGATATAAGGCGAGACTAGTTGCAAAAGGATACACCCAGACATATGGTGTAGATTACCAAGAAACTTTTGCACCAGTAGCTAAACTAAATACAGTCAGGGTGTTGCTATCACTCGCAGCCAACCTTGATTGGCCATTACATCAGTTGGATGTAAAGAACGCCTTTCTCCATGGCGATCTTGAAGAGGAAATCTACATGGACATCCCTCCAGGTTACACAGCATCTTCAAAAACTGAAGTAGTATGCAAGTTGCAACGTGCATTGTATGGACTGAAACAATCACCTCGAGCGTGGTTTGGACGGTTCAGTCAAGCAATGAAGAAGTATGGCTTCTGCCAAAGCAATTCAGATCATACTTTATTTTTAAAGCATCAACGGGGCAAGGTAACAGCTCTAATTGTATACGTTGATGACATGATCATTACAGGGGATGATGCAGAGGAAATGGATAAACTTCAGAAATAATTGGCAACCGAATTTGAGATGAAAAATCTGGGAGGACTTAAATATTTCTTGGGAATAGAAGTTGCTAGATCAAAGAAAGGTATATTCTTATCTCAGCAAAAATATATACTGGACTTACTCTGTGAGGTTGGAATGTTGGATTGTAAGCCAGTAGACACTCCAATTGTTCAGAATCGCAGGCTTGGAGAACATCTAAATCAAGTGTCAACAGATAAAGGAAGATACCAGAGGCTAGTTGGGAAACTGATTTACCTCTCGCATACCCGTCCTGACATTGCTTATGCAGTGAGTGTTGTAAGCCAATTTATGCACCAACCAAGTAAGGATCATATGGAAGCAGTAATACGGATTTTACGATACTTAAAATCCAACCCAGGAAAAGGACTTATGTTTGCAAAGAATAACCACCTCAGAGTTAATGGTTATACAGACGCAGATTGGGCAGGGAACACCATAGACAGAAAATCCACCTCAGGCTACTTCATGTTTGTCGGGGGAAATCTTGTTACGTGGAGGAGTAAGAAGCAAAAGGTGGTGGCACTGTCAAGTGCTGAAGCAGAGTTCCGTGGAATGGCTAAAGGACTTTGTGAACTTCTATGACTGAAAAGACTTCTAACAGAAATTGGCTTTGCACCTACCTCCGAAATGGACCTCTTTTGTGATAACAAGACAACAATTGCTATTGCTCACAATCCTATCCAACATGATCGCACTAAACACGTGGAGATTGACAGACATTTTATTAAAGAAAATCTTGAAGCTAAAATAATTCAGTTCCCATTTGTGAAGTCCGAAGACCAACTAGCGGATATTCTTTCAAAGGCTGTATCAAGCAGAGATTTTTACAACTCACTAGACAAGTTGCGCATTAAAGATTTGGATGTTTCCACTTGAGGGGGAGTGTTGGCATGAGTTGTCAATTAAGAAATTAGAGGAGAGATTATAGGAGCTAACCAAATCGGAGTGTTGGCATGAGTTGTCAATTAAGAGATTAGAGGAGAGATTATAGGAGTTGGTTAGCCATTATTCTAGCCTAAAAATCTGTATAGCCCAAAAATAGCGTAGCAAATCTCTCTATAAATGTATACAATACCTCTTTATGAATTATTGAAAAATATACTGAAATAAGTTTACACTAAGGACTAGGCATTCAGTCTCACATGCATGTTCCGATTGTCGTGCCATATTCTATGTGGGTTGGAATCCCACTGGGCGTCGTCTCTTTTAAATAAGATAATGGAAACGAAAAAGAGCATAATGAAACCGGTGTGTTTACTGTTTATTTTTATTTAATATCAGCATATGTTGTTATCTACTATAATTTTATTATGAATTGCTGTGGTGAACAAGAGTAACAGGAAGAGATGGCGAGAAAAGAGGAGAGAGAGTGAGGAGGAGACCCTCCTATGAGAATCCATCGGAGAATCTGAAACCCAAGTTGGGAAAATGTGTAGCTAACTACCAGTCCACCAGTAACCATCACCAACACCACACAAATGAACAAGTTAATCGTGAAACGCTGTAGTTATATGCAGGGATGGAGTCAGAGAATGGGCTAGTAGGGATAGTCGCTTTTGCAAGAAAAAAAAAACCCTCAATTATTTTATAGAAGAAAAAAAAATTATGGAATATATAGGTTCACCCCTGCTAAATATTTTGAAATGCTCTGTTTTGGTCTCTAATACATATTTGGTCATGCATAGTAAAATTTCTGGTTCCATCCCTAGTTATATGCCCTTGAGATTGTTGGTGTATTACATTACGCCCTCCCCCTGCTAAATATTTTGAAATGCTCCGTTTTGGTCTCTAATACATATTTGGTCATGCATAGTAAAATTTCTGGTTCCATTCCTAGTTATATGCCCTTGAGATTGTTGGTGTATTACATTACGCCCTCCCCCAATCTGCCATATCGTTCCGCCATGACAACCACCTGCCATTTGTGACAATAAAAATGTAACGACCCGCTCCCGCCCTGTACAATACTGTCCGCTTTTGTCGCCCAAATCCCATGGACTTCCCAGTAGGTCACCCATCCCTGGATTGCTCCAGAGTGAGCACGTTTAACTGTGAAGTTCCATTTGGTGTTGGCACCATCACGGCTTTAAAAGGCCTTGTACAAGGAAGGTTCATAATCTTATAAATACTACCGAACTTACATCCACCAAGCGATGTGGGACCATTGACCACCCATTCGGACGTCCCACTGGGACTTCATCTCCCGGACGCCGGCCTCACAGCTGGCACAACGGCCTGGCTGAGGTGTCACAATCTCCCCCACTTAGGAACACACGTCCTCGTGTGGGGCCGAGATTTCCCACATTTCCGGTTGGTGCAGGCTCTGATACCATTTGTAACGACCCGCTCCCGCCCTGTACAATACTGTCCGCTTTTGTCGCCCAAACCCCATGGACTTCCCAGTAGGTCACCCATCCCTGGATTGCTCCAGAGTGAGCACGCTTAACTGTGAAGTTCCATTTGGTGTTGGCACCATCACGGCTTTAAAAGGTCTTGTACAAGGAAGGTTCATAATCTTATAAATACTACCGAACTTACATCCACCAAGCGATGTGGGACCATTGACCACCCATCCGGACGTCCCACTGAGACTTCATCTCCCGGACGCCGGCCTCACAGCTGGCACAACGGCATGGCTGAGGTGTCACAAAAAATAAGTATAATTTACACGAGACACGAAAAATTATGTGATGATGTTTATAGGGTAAACTACAATAATGAGTCCTCGGTGGGACCGATGGAACTTGCTATCCTTCCTGATTTTCTTGCCGACTTCCCAAAAGACTTAGCACTTGAAATTCCTAATTTAAGTAGTGCGCCTTGGCATGGTAGGGGACTAAGGCCTCGCCGATTAAGAGCAAGGGGTGCTATTGTCTCTCCGTCGAATTCCGCGATTGAAAGATTGAGTGAGAGTTCGGTCACTATGAACGCCCCCGATTATTGCAATGGGATGTGCCTATTTATCTATCTCTTGACTTGAAATGGGAGCAGGTTTGAAAAAGAATCTCAGAGTATCTAGGCTTGGGCCATGAGGGTTGCCTCACGCCTTTTTTTTTTTTTCTTCTTGTAACTTACTAATATTTCCAGGGGTTGGAATTTTATTATATGTTAATATGTTCGAGGATTCGAGGTTGTAGTACAAATTCATGAGCGTGTAGTGCGAGCAAAATAATATAATTTTACATGTTTTACACCTGAAACTACGTCGTATTGACTTTTTTTGTGAATTGTTACTAAAACGAATAGTAATAATTCACGAGATAAGTCAAAATGACGTAATTTACTCCCACTATGAGCAAACTACAAAAGATCTACACTACAGCCCTTTAAATCTAGTGTCTGCTTGGTCTTCTTCCCTTATTATTTGAAATGAATTATGTATGCCTAAAATTGGCGGAATAATATGGTAATCATAATAGTATGACCCGAGCTTGTTATTGACTATTCCTTTCATCCGATTTGTTTAACTTCATTATTTCAAATCTCATAAATAGTTACCTACATATTGCCAATAAAAAAAATAGTTATCTAGATATTTTGATTTATAACATTTTTAATATATGTAATACGAATCTTGTATATAAATCTCAATTAATTCTATTAGACAATTTTTTAAAAAGTATAAAAAATTCAAAAGCATGAATTGAAAATTAAACAAACAAATAAGAAAGTAGAGAGTAATAAATTTGATTACTAGAAATAGAATAAACTCCCCAAACTTCGAAAGTACTTCACAAGCGGGTTGGAGTTTGTTAGATATATTCTCTACAGATATATCTAGCCAAGCAATAGCCTAAACTCCCCAACCATTTTCCACAACATCAAGAATGACAACAGATCACAATTTGATAGCCCAGATGAAAGTTTTCGTTAGCAATACCAACTAACTAGGGCCTTGCATTCACGACAAAGTTCCTCCACAATATTGGCTGCCAAAAGCCACCAAAATGGGAAAATGGGAGATAGAATCAACCCAAAAGCACCCTTCTCGTTCACATACAAAAACATACAGAATTTGGTACATGACAGTAAAGTTTTGTTGCTATGCTGCAGGTACAGATGAACATTAAACGAGTGCTGAATGCATTTTAGAGAATAATTATTAATGATATGAAAGTCCCACCCAGGCTCCCATATATCAGGCCTACAAAAAGCTAAGATAAGTTTCCCCTCAAGAAATAAAACCTTTGCTCTTTAGAGCCTCAATCGATTCCTTGATGATTTGCTCCATAGGAATGAATTGCAAACCCAGGTCCATCAGCTTCTGAGCTCCGTTCTTAGCCCTCAGCAATCCAGGTTGAGTATCCTTTGGCAGCCTTCAAGAAAAGGAATAAAAAACACAAACCATTTGCAATTTAGTTAAGGTACCAACCATTTAATCACATCCACCTCCAATCGTGATGGGCAGCCTGGGTTCAAGATTAGTCCTGCCGCAACGAGAGTGAAGCTGGGATTTGAAACCAAGTGCCCACTACGAGTACGAAGGAACTTAAGAATCTTATCTTTCCACGTGATGTATGAGAAAATCCTATAATTGACACTTTAACCATAGATCAGTACATTACCTTGGGATATTGTACTCGGGATAAAGTTCTGCGACCATAGCTGCAAAGTCACCATAGTGCGATATAGCTTCAACACACAAGTGCCTTCCAGCAGCTGATGTATTTTCATAGACCAATATGTGCGCTAGCGCAACATCGTTCACATGCACAGACCCCAGAAAGTAGTCTTCGTATATTTCAGTGCTCCCTGGCCAAAAAATAAAATGCCATGTTAGTTTTCTAAGTAACGGTCTCAGTAATAAAGATTTAGCTCCAGCCTCCATGCCAACCATTCCTAGCTACAACTATTTTCCTTTTAACAATTCAACTTGCCATTGGCCCAGCCAAGGAAAAAAATACAACGATGTACATGAATACTCATCTTTCAAATGCTACATTTCCATATCATCTAATTTCTCAATGGAACTCGTCGTAACTTATAACTTCTTGAAACAATTACCCTGAAGTAGATGAAGAAGCATTAACATGCTTGCACTAAGAGTTGGGGGTAGAACAGGGCCCATAACTGTTCCAGGATTCACCACCACCACATCCAAACCTTTTTCCTTGGCAAATTCCCAAGCTGCTTTCTCAGCTAGTGTTTTAGAAACTGAATACCACAACTAGTCAACATAATAGTGCGGTTAAAAAAATCAAACAGAATAACATAAATCAAAAGCGCATTTCTACACCACAATTACTGACAAGCACGATTAAGAGAGAGAAACCTCGTGAAGCATTAGTTTTACAGGATATTAATAAACCAAACTTGGTCATATGTCTTTGAGATAAATGAAAGAAATCATAAGAGATCACACATAAAGTAGCCACAATATTGCTCGAAAAATCCACTATGCACATTTATGGAAATATTGACATGAAAATTTTGGTATGTGCCTATAAAACTGCATATGAGCAGTCTATGTCCACCACAGTAAAGTACACCAAACATTCATATTCCATACTAAAAGTCATTGTCTCTCGCGCATCATTGTACACCTCTAGTGTACTTATATTTCTCAAAGAAAAGAGATGAAGATAAGATCTCATTATTTCCATGTATCTTGTACCTTAGGCTACATTAGGATTCAAAGTAATTTATTTCATACCGTACCAGCCACCTAGCGTACTGGTCCACCCCTTGCATCGTTCCGACCAGTACCATACGTATCGGACATTTTTTATTTTTTTAAATTTTGTATTTAGACTTTTTTATTTTTTCTAATTTTCTATTTATGATTTTTTGAATAATTACATATATGAGACTAAAACAATCTCATTTTATGTTTTGTGATTTGTTTTTAAATTGGGAGTATTTATTTTATATGTTCAATATGATTTTTGTTAAAAATATATTATTTGAAAAATATATAGTAATTTTAGTGATAAATTCGAAACGATACGCCAGTATAAGTACCATTAACAAAAATATTACGTTCACCAGTGTAAGAATGATAACTTTGCTAGGATTAGTAAACCACCCAGAACATTTTGTCAGCTAATTGTCACGGACCTGGAGTTTTCAAGCGCAGCGACGGTCCGTGAGGCTAGCCCGCAAGCGTGCGTCGTTTGCCTTGAGCGCTTGCGCCTGGGGTTCCGCCTTCACCCGTGGGCCTTCATGCTAACTGGTTTCGGCCTGCCTTGGCGCTCATCAGTGGAACGGCATCAGTCCCAGACCAGTTTGTGCAGGGATGGCCAAGTCCCCCTCCCTTGAAGGATCCAGCTCCAACCTGCACGCCCCTTCTCCGACACCGTCCATGCCTCCTCAATTGCCTCCCCAGCCAGCATGTTTCTCCATATGCACTCGCTGCATGTGTCAACGGGTGGCATTGCGTTTTAGCCAAAAAGCCAGCCCGTGACACTCTCCCCCACCTGATTTGTGACGCCCTCGTCACAAGCACATCCTTAGTGCGGCCACTCCACAAAAGTTGTCATAGTATCACCACCCCGTGACTCTGGTGCTCGCCTACCTCGGCTTCCACACACCCCCTTTGAGCACAGGACTACGTCAAGCCCTCCATTGCTTCACAGTGCATCCCGGACACACTCGCCCCATGGAGTTGTGCATTGCAGCTCTCCGCAACGCCACATTTCGTGGATGCCATCCTCGCAGGGTCTCCAGTCCCAATCGTCTGGCTCTGATACCACTTGTCACGGACCTGGAGTTTTCAAGCGCAGCGACGGTCCGTGAGGCTAGCCCGCAAGCGTGCGTCGTTTGCCTTGAGCGCTTGCGCCTGGGGTTCCGCCTTCACCCGTGGGCCTTCATGCTAACTGGTTTCGGCCTGCCTTGGCGCTCATCAGTGGAACGGCATCAGTCCCAGACCAGTTTGTGCAGGGATGGCCAAGTCCCCCTCCCTTGAAGGATCCAGCTCCAACCTGCACGCCCCTTCTCCGACACCGTCCATGCCTCCTCAATTGCCTCCCCAGCCAGCATGTTTCTCCATATGCACTCGCTGCATGTGTCAACGGGTGGCATTGCGTTTTAGCCAAAAAGCCAGCCCGTGACATAATGCCTCCTTAAAAAGCAACAATTCCATCTAAAATGATAGCATCACAAGAAAGTCGAGGCTTTGGCTGCTTCCATACTTTTCCACCATACTAACCAGTTTTTCAATGAAATCATATTCCTTGGTTTTATTTTCTTCTTCCTAGGTTATATCACGATGGTATAATATATACATAAAGACAAACAAACACAGATATCAATACATATTTTATGAATATCTATGCATATGTACAGATATCAATACACAATTTATGAATTTCAAGACACAGCTTATGGAAGTCACCTATTACCTGATGCGGCGGGAGTTCGGATCCTCTCTCCTACTCCTCTATTCCACCCTTTAATGCTTGCCACCTTGCGACAATTCTAAACCCATCATAACTCTTTTTAACTATGGTTAATTGGTTACTAATTGAATTTTTCTATTTCCAAAATATAAAAATTACCATTGTGATAAAAAAAATCCCAAAACTCATCACGAATGTTCTCCAAAATCACCAACAACTATTGACCTTTTTTGGACCGAAAATAAAAAAAATATTTTTGTAGAATATATAACAATAAAGAAATATCTCTTTTACTCTCTCGGGAGTGATAGGAATTAGAATTCAATGAACACTCCATTTCTAATTTCTTTGTAAAAAAAATATCCCAGCTACAACTATTCACCTGAAGACATCCCACCTAATATTCACCTATTAATTCTGTAATTTGCAAAGTACATGTTAAAAATTTGCAAAAAATATAATTATTGACATTTGTTTGAGGTCTAGATTATGCAATAACACAAAGATTCAAGTGATTTAGAGCGATACCAGACCCAAGGCTGCGTTCAATCTCTTCCCAAGGCAATTGGCGCGAACACGATGACTCTTCGCTTTCTGTTGTGCATGATGATGGATTTTAAAATTTTTTTAATCACAAAGATAATTTTGTTATTTTGGAAATATAGAGATTCAGTTAGCAACCATAGTTAAAAAGAGTTGTGATGGGTTTAAAATTATTGTGAGGTGACAAGCACAGAAAAGTGGGACAGGAAAATAAGACAGAGGATCCAAACTCATGGAGCGGTGGTTAGCATTTTCCTATTATAAATGAGAAATTAGCCCAACAGTTGCTACTGCGGATAGCCACCAATTTTTGCCCTCAAATTCCAATTGGTAGTAACGAATAACGAGGTTGTAAATGATAATCTGGTTCTTAAAAAGATAGTGCATATAATTGGAATTGTTTCTCACTCCGTTCTGCTTGCAGTAGTCGACGTCTGTCCAGCAATCCTCGTTCTTCAGCTTGTCCGCCGGCCAGTAACGGCTGGGCATGATGGCCGATATAGATGAAGTCACTACCACCCGCCGAACCCCAAACTCCTTAGCCGCCGTGAGCATATTGATTGTCCCCTTAATTGCCGGCCCCAGCAGCTCCTTCTAAAGTACATCAAAAACACTATAAAACAAAACGAGACATGCGCATATGTAAGTGCATTTTCTGACCTCGGGGTCTTTAACTTTGTCGATGGTGCAGGGGGAAGCGAGGTGGAAGACGCCGGTGGCGCCATTGACGGCAGCGACAATGGAGTCGTAGTCTAGGAGATCCATCTGAAAGAGACGAAGACGTGATTCTGCTCCTCCTAGGGCTTCTAGATGCTTCGTTTTTTTTTCATCTTCTACACAAAAATACCACCACCAAAATTAAGAGAGCGAGAGAGAGAAGAGAAGAGAAGAGAGAGAGAGGAGAAGTAACTGAGATCCTTGACGGTGGCGTGAACGATGTAGCCGCGGTCGAGGAGGAGACGGACGAGCCATGAGCCGATGTAGCCACTCCCTCCTGTTACGCACACCACCTGTCCTTCACTTGTCCTCGACATTTCGCTTGCTGGCTTGCTTTCTCTTCTCACTCTCCCAGTGTTCTATCTTCTCAGTGTCCCGACCAAATAATCATTCAGCTCAAATAATACAAAAAGTCGTTGTCGCTCTGAAAACCTTATTTTCTACTCTTTCGTCAACTGGTCCCCCCTTTCCATGGCTTGAATTTCCAGAAAGCTAAGGATTCACATTCACTGCAGTGCATCTGTTTCAATGATATACAAACACACGCGTGGGTGTCTTATTTCTAACCCCATTTCCTCTTATCTTGTAGATTGATTTTGTTATTGATATGGTACATATTGATATTGGTGTATACTGACGTACTGTTTCTGATTTATCGCTAAAATTAGTATACATATTTCAAATAATATTTTTTAACAAAAAATATATGAAATAAAACATCACATTTTAAAATAAATTATCAAACATAAAAATAATGATTCTACCCTCAATTTATGTCTAATTACCTTAAAAAAATATTAATTAATTTTTTTTTGTAAATACGAATTAGTACGGTATGGTACCGATCGTTATTGGCCAGAACAACCTAGAATGTGCCGAAATAGGCCGGAATAGTACTCTGATGGTCCGATACCGTTACAAGGCCGATACAGGACATACCGACCAGTACAGGACGAGATTGATAACTGACTGAAGCTCAGGTGTCTCTATTTTCTGACTCATCTACTACAAATATTTCTTTCGTTTTAGATGTTATGTACTTGGATTGGAATCGGAAAAAGATAATGAAAAGAAGGGACATAATTAAGATTTTTTTAAATAAAAAAGGTAAGAAGTCAATTCGGCAACGTAGTATTTGCTGTCGATTAGAATGACATGTTAATCGAACTGAGAAAGGTGGTCACTAAATTTTGTTCAGATTCTAACAGTAAGAGAACAATTTTAAATCCAAATAGTTCGGGGTCTGACGTAAACAGATAAGGATGAAAATTCTTAAGTCAATTTGACTAGAACAAAGAAGTTAATGGTTGGATTAAACTGTAAGAATATAGATAAAGTCCGAATAAGACTTATCTACTTGTGAGCTAATAATCGGAAAGTAGAATCCATCCCTAGTGAGAAGTTAGGGGACATGAAAGACTCAGATTCAATGAGGGAGAACATCTACAAAAATGAGTCACTTGTAAGGGTATAAGGGTCCATTTGGATTGTGGTATTTATTGAAATTTTTTTCGTCCTTATTTGAAATTTTTTTGTAATTTTTTGTTTTTCATCAATTTTTTTTGATTTATTGGTTCATCTCGACAAGAGCTTTCAGAAAAGTTATCAATCATTGGGCTAAATTTGAAAAAAGTTCAGAAAAGACAAAAATAAATCAAAAAATAAAATTTTTTGTACTTATTCGTCGTTTTTAGTGACTTTTTTTTAACTTTTGGACATAATTTTATACTCATTAGATTCCTTTCATCAAGACGGACCAATAAACTACAAAATATTGAGATTTAAACAACAAATGTAAAAAAAATAAATAAAAACTATAGGCCAAATGGGGCCTAAGTACACAGTATTTTGCTATTACATGCAGTTAAATTGAAAGGTTAGCAAGATTGAGTAGCGACTTAATCATCAGAGACTTTCCGTCAACCAGAAACGACAGATTCATCAATAATTTCTTGTTTTTTTTTTTTTGATAAGGAATAATTTCTTGTTTTGCATATTAGATTTTCTACGAGAGAAAAGATCCACGTGATTGGCCAAAGTTGAGAAAAATACTTAAAAGCAACCAAAAATTTATCCACGTGCAAAAAAAAAAAACAGAAAAAAAAAAAAAAACAATCGAATTATCATACATTAATCAATTTTCAGGGATTTGGGAATTGGGATGATACCAATCGTGTTCCATATCTCTCTTTCTCTCTCCCTTAGAAAATGATATTTATTACAATGGTGATGAGATAGTATTCTAAAGGAACTGAATTCTCTTTTGTCCTTTAAATGAACTAAAGAGGATCAAGTTTCTATCGCAATTGGTATTATTTGGAACATTTCTTATTTCATCACCATTGAATAATATGTATATAATGTGAAATTAATATGAATAACAGTATGTATATTTTATGCATTAATTAATACGTACTATATATTTTACGAATATTGATGTAACGGTTAGCATTTCCTTGTTTAATTAGGGGTAACCATCAACATACTATCCAACCATTGATTCTATCCTATTCTATTCCATTTATTTATTAATCATTATTGACGTTATTATTTTATAATTATTCTTCAATTATTGTACCTTTGTTATCATAAGACAGACCCACCACCAATCATTTCCAAAAAAAAATTTAATAATTCGCTCGAGTGAGCTAAGGACGCAACTATATAAATTTTTAACTTTTTAAATTTGGACAAAAAACTTATTTTGGCCGCTCGAGCGAGCTTAGGTCGCTCAACCGACTTGTTAAAAAATAAAATAGAATTTCAAAACGTTTAACTTAATTACTATTCTAGTCCACAGGCTCTGATTACAGACTGTATTTGTCCACCAAACAACATGAACACTGACACATGTATACACCACACTTTGTTTATGTTCTTCAATTCCCGTGGGGTCTCAGGAAAGTTGTAACACCGAGTTAATTATGCATGATGATTTGCGGATTAGAATTGTTGGATATCTGGTAATTGTAAAAAACATTACTAAACAACTTGAAGATTGAAATATTTGATTATGTAGGGCTACTCGATGTCAGACATTGTTCCGAAGATGCGAAGGGGTAACCAATCCCACGTGTATGATTGTTTATTGGATGTCGTTTCAAGGTGTGCTAAGGGAGTCTCACATGTAGGCTCGCTTACCGGGTTCAAGTCTCGAGATGTGCTAAGAGACGCTTACCCAGTCCCACGTGCATGCTCCAACCGTCATGCCATGTTCTATGTGGGTTGGAGTCCCATCGGGCGTCCTCCCACTTAAACAAGATAATCAAAATAAAAAAGAGCATAATGAACCAGATGTATTTACTGTAATTCTATTATGAACTATTGTAGCGAACAAGAGTAACAGGAAGAGATGGCAAGAGAGTGAGGAGGAGACTCTCCTATGAGAATCCATTGGAGAATCTGAAACCTAAGCTGAGAAAATGTGTAGCTAACTACCAATCAACCAGTAACTAGCACCAACACCACACAAATGAACAAGTTAATCGTAAAACTCTGCTGTTATATGCCCTTGAGATTTTGGGTATATTACAGCCCTTCCCCAATCCGCCATATGGTCCCGCCATGGAATTGGGGATATTGGAGCGCCGGAAGGTACTACAATGGTGTAATGAGATCATTTAGCCATTCATCTTGATAGGATGGTTCGAATTCAAATTAAACTATTCGCGTGAATAGATAATTGTTCTTGCAAATAAATACTAAATTGAATCTGAACCGTCCGTTACGAAAATGGACAATAAAATGATCATACTACACTCTTGTAGTGCCTTCTTGTACTACAGGGACCCCGGAGCCCCCGCCATGACAGCCACCAACATCAGTGACAGTATAAATAAGTATAATTTGCATGAGGTACGGGAAATTATGCAATAATGTTTATAGGGTAAACATTATTGTTCAAAGACTTTATAGGGAGAGATACTGGAATTCTTCAAAGACTTTCATCATCATGGTATCATCTCACCCAAACTCAATCACACCTTTATTGTTCTAATTCCTAAACTCCCAGGAGCTAAAGAATTCAAGGATTTTAGACCCATAAGTTTGATAGGTTGTGTTTACAAGCTATTGGCTAAGGTTCTGGCTGCAAGATTAAAACAGGTCTTGCCCAAAATAGTTGGGGATGCGCAGGCGGCTTTCATGGGGGGAGACAAATAGTGGACGCAATATTAATAGCTAATGAGACGATTCATTGGTGGAAGACGACCAGTAGAACAGGAATTCTCCTCAAACTGGATTTCGAAAAGGCGTTTGATAGTGTAAACTGGGCATTCTTAATAAATATGATGGAAATTCTGGGATTTGGGGAACAATGGAACCACTGGATCAAAGCATGTATATCATCTACTTCTATTTCTATACTTATCAACGGATCCCCCACCAGGCCGTTTAAACCAGAGAGAGGACTGAGACAAGGTGACCCACTATCACCTTTTCTCTTCAATATAGTAGCTGAAGGCCTCAACATCTTGTTCCATAGGGCTAAGGCAGTGGGATTGATAAGAGGAGTTAAGGTGGGCAGATATGGAGAGACCATTACTCACTTACAATTTGCTGATGATACCCTAATCTTTGCTAATAATGACGTAGAGGAACTCAGGAATGTTAAGAGGATTCTGAGGTGTTTTAATCTACTTTCGGGCTTGAAGGTTAACTTCCACAAATCCATTATATGCCCAGTAGGCCTGGATGAGGATACTGGAAAGATCCTAGCCAATTCCTTGGGATGCAAATGGGATAGGCTACCTATAGATTATCTGGGAATGCCACTTGGAGCCAACATTAAGAGAAAAGGAACATGGTCTAAGGTTGTGAACAGAACAAGAAACAAATTGGCAGCCTGGAAACAAGGAGTTTTATCACAATCAGGACGCCTTGTCCTAATTAAATCCACCCTCTCTCACTTACCCCTCTATTTGATGTCCATATACAAAATCCCAGTAGCGGTGGCTAAGGAGTTAGAGAAGATGCAAAGGGACTTCTTTTGGGGAGATAAAGCAGACAAAAGAAGGATCCATTACCTCAAATGGGAGTCTCTAACAAGAAGCAAAGAGTTTGGTGGTTTGGGGATTAAGAGATTGTTGATGCACAATTTGGCATTACTACTGAAATGGTGGTGAAGGTTCAATGGGGAACCAAATGCGTTATGGGTCAGAGTAGTCAAGAGCAAATATGGGCTGGAAAACAGTAATTGGTTACCTTCACTACCAAGGAACAATAACTCAGGTCAAGTATCACAAGTCTGGAAAAACATTTGTGCAATAGGTAATCCCAACTCTACTGGAGAATTTGCTAAATTAGTCACTCAAGGCTTCAAAATCCGGGTCAAATCTGGTAACCAAACCCTCTTCTGGGAAAATCTGTGGCTAGGCGATTCTAGTTTGATAGAACAATATCCCAGATTATACTCCATATCAACCCAGAAGGAAATGAAGATAGCCAACATGATCACCAATGGCAGTTGGAACCTACAATTCAGAAGGGGCCTATTCGAATGGGAGAAGGAAACACTAGCAGAATTGATGGAAAGGATTAGAGCACAAGTACCAACAAGCACAAAACAGGACTCCCTAAACTAGGTATGGGATCAGGGCGACACATTCACGGTGGCTTCGTCATACCGGAGATGGGAACAAGTCACACACACACAAAATCAGTTTCTAAGATGCATCTGGAAAGGAGTCAGTCCACCAAAGGTAGAGCTATTTGTCTGGAGGGTGGTGCAAAATGCAATTGGGGTTAAATCAAATCTATTACAAAGGGAAATCATAACAGAAGAGGCTGAAGGTGCAACGTGTAATAGGTGCAATGCGGAACAAGAAACAAAGAATCACTTACTTATTCACTGCAATTACTCCTGGAAGGTGTGGTGCATCATCTTCAGTTGGTGAAGCTAAAATGGGCGACTCCATTCTCTGTCGAGCACATCCTCCAACAGCGGCCAAGATTCTTTCTAAACAAAGTCGGTAAAACCTTGTGGACGGCAACCATCTACACAACTCTTTGGTGGATATGGGTAGCACGCAATAAATTGGTTTTCAACAGCATCAGAATTCCGGAGGAGGAACTGGGGGAAATCATCAAGCTGAGAGCTGCCGAGTGGACCAAATCAAAGCTAAACCTAGTGCACTACTCGGTTCAAGAGATATACAGGTGTTTAGAAGGTGTGGTATTGGGCTGTACAAATTAGAGAAGAAATTTGGGATTCAAATATGTAATATTAGGTTTTGTTAAATTTTGTCCTTAGTCTGGATGTAACCTGGGACTTTACTCCACTATGGAATCCCGGATAATCATTGTAATCTCAACTCTGATTATCTATACAAAGCGGCTGGTTTTAGCAAAAAAAAAAGAAATGTTTATAGGGTAAACTATAGTATGAGTCCTTGTAACTTACAAAGATTTCCATGGATTGAAATTTTATTGTGTGCTAATATGTTTGAGGATTAGAGGTTGTAGTGTAAATTCGTGCACGTGTAGTACAAGCAAAATAATATAATTTTATCTGTTTTATACTTGAAACTTCGTCATATTGACTTTTCGTGAATTTTTACTAAAATAAATAGTAATAATTCACGAGATAGGTCAAAACGACGAAATTTACTCATAATACGCGTGTATTAAATCCTTGGGTAGAACTCACCCTCAAAAGCTAGCTATTGAAGGAAGGGTGCCCAAAGATTTATTAACCCCCCACCAGGAGCCCATACTCCCGATGTGGGACAAGTCTCATACCTTGCATTAGGATCATAACAAACCCGACCCCTTCAGAACCGACGTCCACGGCGACAGGTCGCCCCTTTGGCACCTCCGACAAATCCGTGGCGGTCTCGTCCAGGGAGGAACCAGCTCTGATACCAATGTAATAAATTCTTGGGTAGAACTCACCCTCAAAAGTTTATACTTGAAACTACGTCATATTGACTTTTCGTGAATTTTTACTAAAATAAATAGTAATAATTCACCAGATAGGTCAAAACGACGAAATTTACTCATAATACGCGTGTATTATAAGAGATTGCACGACAACCCTTTAAATCTTATGTCTGCTTGGTGACATGGTCTTCTTCCCTTGCTATTTGAAACGAATTATGTATGTCTAAAATTGGCAGAATAGTCCGGTAATTGTAATAATATGCCCCTTGTTACTGACTATTCATTTCATCCGATTTGTTTAACTTTATTATTTTGAGTCTCACAAATAATTATCTACATCTCGCCAATAACAAAAAAAAAAAGTTATCTACATATTTTGATTTATAACATTTTTTTTATATGTAATACGAATCTTGTGTATAAATCTCAATTCTTTCTATTAGATAAAATTTTCAGAAGTACAAAAAATTCAGAGATGAAGTGAAAATTAAGTAAATAAATAAGAAAGTAGAGAGTAATAAATTTGATCACTAGAAATAGAATAAACTCCCCAAACTTCAAAGTACTTCACAAGCGGGTTGGAGTTTGTTAGAGATATTCTCTACAAATAAATCTAACCAAACAATAGCCTAAACTCCCCAACCATTTTCTACAACATGAAGAATGACAACTGATCACAATTTGATAGCCCAGATGAAGGTTTTCACGAGCAATACCAACTAACTAGGGCCTTGCATTCACTGCAAAGTTCCTCCACACTGGCTGCCAAAGCCACCAAAATGGATAAATGGGATATAGAATCAACCCAAAAGCACCTTCTCATTCACACACACACACACACAAAAACATACAGAATTTGGTACATGAAAGCAATGTTTTGTTGCTATGCTGCAAGTACAGATGAACATTAAACGAGTGCTGGATGCATTCTAGAGAATAATTATTATTCATTATATGAAAGTCCCACCCAGGCTCCCATATATCAGGCCTACAAAAAGCTAAGCTAAGCTTCCCCTCACGAAACAAACCAGGCTTCCATATATCAGGCCTGCAACAAGCCAATTTTCCCCTCAAGAAATAAAACCTTTGCTCTTTAAACTCTCAACCGATTCCTTGATGATTTGCTCCATAGGAATGAATTGTAAACCCAGGTCCATCAGCTTCTGAGCTCCATTCTTAGCCCTTAGCAATCCAGGTTGAGTATCCTTTGGCAGCCTTCAAGAAAAGGAATAAAAAACACAAACCATTTGCAATTTAGTTAAGGTACCAACCATTTAATCACGTCCATCTCCAATCGTGATGGGCAGTCTGGGTTCAAGATTAGCCCTCCCACAATGAAAGTGAAAGTGGGATTTGAAACCAAGTGCCCACTACGACTACGAAGGAACTTAAGAATCTTATCTTTCCACTTGAGCAATGATGTGTGAGAAAATCCTATAATCGACACCAGAATTGATTTAACCATATGTCAGTACATTACCTTGGGATATTGTACTCGGGATAAAGTTCTGCGACCATAGCTGCAAAGTCACCATAGTGCGATATAGCTTCAACACACAAGTGCCTTCCAGTAGCTGATGTATTTTCATAGACCAATATGTGCGCTAGTGCAACATCGTTCACATGCACAGACCCCATAAAGTGGTCTTCGTATATTTCAGTGTTCCCTGGCCAAAAAATGAAATGCCACGTTAGTTTTCTAATTGATGGTCTCAGTAATAAAGAGTTAGCTCCATGCCAACCATTCCTACAAACTATTTTCCTTTTAACAATTCAACTTGCCACTGGCCCAGTCATAAACATGGAGAAAGCAGAATGGTAGTTTTAGTATTGCAGTCAAGGAAAAAATACAACGATGTACATGAACACTCGTCTTTCAAATGCTACATTTGCAAATCATCAAATTTCTCAATGGAACTCGTAGTTATGACTTCTTGAAACAATTACCCTGAAGTAGACGAAGAATCATTAACATGCTTGCATTAAGAGTTGGGGGCAGAACAGGGCCCATAACTGTTCCAGGATTCACCACCACCACATCCAAACCTTTTTCCTTGGCAAATTCCCAGGCTGCTTTCTCAGCTAGTGTTTTAGAAACTGGGTACCACAACTAGCCAACATAATAGTGCGGTTAAAAAAATCCAAAGACATCAAACAGAATAACATAATTCAAAGGCGCGTTTCTACACCACAATTACTAACAAGCACGATTAACAGAGAGAAAGCTCATAAAGCTAATGTTTTACGAGATAATAATAAACCAAACATGACCATATGTCTTTGAGATAAACGAAAGAAATCATAGAAGACCACGCATAAAGTAGCCGCAATATTGCTCGAAAAATTCACTAGACTCATTTATGGAAATATTGATATGAAAATTTTAGCATGTGCGCGTAAAACTGCATACGAGCAATCTATGTGCACAACCAAACATACACCACAGCAAAGTACACCAAACATTCATATTTTGTACTAAAAGTCATTGTCTCTCGCGCATCATTGTATACCTCTGGTCTACTTATATTTGTCAAAGAGAAAGAGATGAAGATAAGATCTCATCATTTCCATGCATCTTGTACATTAAGCTACACTAGGATTCAAACTAATTTATCTCATACCATACCGGCCCACCTCTTGCATCGTTCTGGCCCGTTTTGGCCGGTACCGTACGTACAAGACTTTTCTTATTTTTTTTAATTTTCTATTTATGATTTTTGAATAATTACATATATGAGACTGAAATAATCTCCTTTTATGTTTGGTGATTTGTTTTTAAGTTGGGAGTAGTTATTTTATATGTTCAATATGACTTTTGTTAAAAAAATATTATTTGAAAAATATATATTAATTTTAGCGATAAATCTGCCATACCATTAACAAAAATATTACGCTCACCGGTACAAGAATATTAACTTTGCTAGGATTAGTAACCCACCCAGAACAATTGTCAGCTAATGCCTCCTTAAAAAGCAACAATTCCATCTAAACTGATAGCATCACAAGAAAGTCGAGGCTTTGGTTGCTTCTATACTTCTCCACCATACTAAACAGTTTTCAATGAAATCATATTCCTTGGTTTTATTTTCTTCTTCCCTATTCCAAGATATTGGCCCCCTTCACGAAGTTACGAGCACCTCATGACAATGATTATTGTAGAGGTTTGAGAATCCAAATATCTAGTAGAAAATGATAGCTTTGTCCTGGCCTAGTATAGGATTTCATAACTATCTCCATCCACCGTAACTTAGAACAGGGAGATGAGATAAACTGGTGATAAGATTCGCGGAGCCTTTGAGGCAATTTTCATGCTAAATCACAGCCACAATAAGTTGTTTAAGGTGTATACGCTGTTGGAGAAAATTTTCAAAGACTATGCTCTAATAGGTAATATAATGAGGGTGTATATTACAAATGAGGAATTAGCCCAACAGTTGCTACTGCGGATAGCCACCAGTTTTTGCCCTCGAATTCAATTTCGTGATAGGAATGAATAACGAGGTCGTAAATGATAATCTAGATTCTTAAAAGGCACTGGAGGTTAGTGAGTTAGAAAGATAGTGCATATAATTGGAATTGTTTCTCACTCCATTCTGCTTGCAGTAGTCGACATCTGTCCAGCAATCCTCGTTCTTCAGCTTGTCCGCCGGCCAGTAACGACTGGGCGTGATGGCCGATATAGAGGAAGTCACCACCACCCGCCGAACCCCCAACTCCTTAGCGGCCGCGAGCACATTATTTGTCCCCTTAATTGCCGGCGCCAGCAGCTCATTCTGCAGTACATATTGCACATCAGAAAAACTATAGAACAAAACAAGACATGCGCATATGGAAGTGCATTTTCTGACCTCAGGGTCTTTAACTTCGTCGACGATGCAGGGGGAAGCGAGGTGGAAGACGCCGGTGGCGCCATTGACGGCGGTGACAATGGAGTCGTAGTCTAGGAGATCCATCTGAAAGAGACGGAGACGTGATTCTGCTCCTTCTAGGGCTTCTAGATGCTTCGTTTCTTTTTCATCTTCTACACACAAAAAACAACCAAAATTAAGAGAGCGAGAGAGAGAGAGAGAGAGAAACAGAGAGAGGAAAGTAACTGAGATCCTTGACGGTGGCGTGAACGATGTAGCCGCGGTCGAGGAGGAGACGGACGAGCCATGAGCCGATGTAGCCACTCCCTCCTGTTACGCACACCACCTGTCCTTCACTTGTCCTCGACATTCGCTTCCTGGCCTACTTCCTGTTCTCACCCTCCCAATGTTCTCTCTGACTCCTGCTGTTCTATCTTCTCGTGTCCCGACCAGTATCAAAATGTTAATTGGGCAATCCTTATGAGATTTCCTACATCAGTTAAATATAATAAGTTTTAAAATTTGAGCAGAAAATTGGAATTTTAATCTAAGTCAAAACAATTCTCCCGAATGGCCAATTATTTTATTTTTATTTTTTTTAAGCTACGATGTAAAGAGCATACATGATGTGGGTCCATTTAGACAGTGATAATTCTTAAGTTATTGATTTATTATTTTTTTGTTCTTATTTAAATTTTTTTTATAATTTTTTGTTTTGTGTTATTTTTTTATGGTTGTTGGTTCATCTCGACAAGAAATTTCAAAAAAAGTAATAATATCCAAAAACCAAAAAATAAATTAGAAAAGACAAAAAATAAGTCTAAAACAGTGTTTGTGTTGATTTATCTTTCGTTTTTACTGAATTTTTTTAAATTTTTTAACATAATTTTGTATTTTTTAGATTCCTTTCGTCGAGATGAACCAATAATCACAAAAAAATGACACAAAAGTAACAAATACAAATTTTTTTGAATAAAGTTTAAAAATAGTCAATTTAAATAATTTTGGCCAAATAGAGCCTGTATAATACAATTTTGTCAACCGCACAGATCTTTCTGATCTCATTTCCTTCTATTCATAAGATTTTTGACTTTGACCAACTCAAGGTGAAAAATGGGGTTGATGGTGTTGGCTAAAAAAGAAAGGGTTATATGTAGAACATGTAAAGGAGTCGCGAGGAGGTCCACATTTGTTTTTTGTATCTTCTTTTCAAACTCGCTTGAAATGTCTATTTCGTCAAAGAATGGAGAAGCATACACATTTAATACTTTTGAGATGAGGATGAAAAAAAAGTAACAAATAAAAAAAAACTAAAAGACTACTAGATTATTTAAGAGGGGTGAGGGAAGCCGATATCGATGGTTGTGAAGGTGTCAAAGGACTACTAGATTATCTCGCACGATCTTTCGCTTCTATGCCTACAGCTACAGGGTTCTAGATGGGATAATTTCGCGGGTCTATTGTATTGGGTATATGAGTTACTAGATGAATTGAAAGTTAGAAATAGCAAAAACTTATTTACAGAGAGAATGAATATAAAACACATGATGAAAGCTTAGTTTGTTGACTTTTTGAGGTATAAACCTTTTGTTTTGAGGTAAGGGGCATCGAGTCTCAGCTTCCGAACTATATCAGAACTCCTGCAAATTACAACCTTCGCCTAAAATGTAAGCAAACGTACTGATGGCCAATGGGAGGTCAAATGTGGACACTGGACAAACTGGAAATGTGTACCAGCGTCTTGCAGTTGCTCTGCAGAATAGTTTTCGTAACCTAGTGATTGCAACCGAATTCCAACTTGTGGAAGGACCAAACTCAAAATTCCCGAGACCTGGTAGTAGAAGATGCAATTCTGTTCCCAAGAGATTCTCAGTCCACCCGCCATGCCGGCAAAAGATTGCCGCAGCTCTATCTCAAACAGGAGGAATTTCTTATCCTTTGTTGTTTGTTCCAAACGTAACAGATACAGAATGAAGTTGTTCCGTGCCTGAGCATTTCTAAAGGATGATTGAGCTGCCCAAAAAGTGCCGCCCGGTCACTTTCGACCGTTTTATTCATTAACGAGACATACTAATACTATGTCAGAGATTATCCAAGTTGGTGGGAAGGGCTTCCTCCTTGTACAAGCACGGAGCTTAGTGAATTAGAACCAGGGTCGAGCATGCCCCTTTTTTTCTTTAGCTGAAGGAGATGAGCCACAGCCAGTCTCAGAAGCTGCTTTTCACATATTGAGCGTACTTTCAAAGCAATACAAAGAATCAAAAGAAACCAACCACCATATTACCCAAAAGTGAACAAGTTCATTGACTTTTGCGTATGATGCTCAATTAGAAGTACAAATCCACCATGGCACCATCTAAAAGGCCACAGAAGATAATAGAATCGGTACAGAATTACAGGAGTTCATATATCTCATAATGCAACCGAAGATTTAAATCAGGTGGGGGCTAAAAAATAAAAGGAAAAATAGGATGTGTTACGCAGCCGCGGGTATTACTCCCTCTATTCCAGACATATAAAACTATTACATCTGCAAAACTGGATCCGGATACCTGTGCTCTTAATCATGTCTATCCAAAAACTTCTCGATCACAACGGAAAATGCAGCAAAGCCAGCACAACCAACACAGGCTGCTTTGGGACCACCTAAAAACACAAAGAAGACGGGCCAAGGTTAGTAAGTTGCTTAATTTCAAACAAGAAGATTCCACCATGCCCGTTCATAATGCAGTAGATTGATTACTTCACTCAATACAAAATCTTTTATATTGACAATAGTTCTGTGAGGAAGTACTAGCCGTCACCAGATAATGATAAAGCCCGCGTTAAATGAGGCTTCTGGTGATTTTTGGTAGCAAGTTGTAGAGCACATTTGCATTTATTATGTACAACTTGCATTTATAATGAATGTACATCTCCGTGTACAATTATATTAAGGATCTAATTGCTGCTTCGAATTATCATTCAAGGACGACACATCATCATGCAGCAACATTCACTAACAGGGACATTGCTACAAAATTAGATAATTGATTTGGGGCAAGGCTAGGGCTACCTCGAGGATTATACTGGTAGTATGAGAAAACTTTAATAAATTTCCCCACTAAAATGCACATCTCAGAAGTAAATCACCAGGATTCCTACTCACTAGAATCTTTCAAGGATAAGATCATTACCAGTTGAAAAGTCGAGAAACTAGTTTTGCCTATTTAATGGTCAAGAAATTATGCAACTTCTATAGAACTTAAGACCCCTTAGTTCGTCTCTGCGGGTGCTGGGAGAGAACACAATTGGTCTTCACATATGCAAGTATCTTGATAAGGCTGAAAAGCTGTGTTCCGATCACCAAGGTTGTGTTTGATTGCATACATTGACGGTGTAATTGTGTGGTAGGATACAGACACCCTACCCCACAACCGTGGGAAAAGTTTAATCCCAAGGCAGAGTTATGATAGAGTGGGACACGACAGAAACTAATAGAGTAAAATACAGCGCATAAAACAATGTGATACGTTGTTCACTTCTGATGTGGTGGATGAACCCTGATCGATGCGGTTCAGGCGGCGCCACGCCGGTTTCTAATTAGATTCTAAGGGCTAAGGCTCCCTTTATCCCCCTCCCTTTTCTTTCCCCCCTCCCTGATCGATTCGAAGGACAGGGAATTAAGAATGCCTTGGCTTGAGCAGCTTTGGATGCATGAAAATTGTCTATCCGATCCGGTTCTTATCAAACATGGGATAAATTGCATGAAAATGCACTTTTTATTAGCTAACTTAGAAAATCAATTTAACATCAAACATATATCGAACTTGAAAATTTGGAAGTCATAATGTGTTGGCTAGAATACGTCAAAGCCTGAAAGCATTTTTTTTTGGATTGACAGCCTAAAAGTGATGTCTATATTGTCGTAGAAATGAAAGGAAGCCAAAGAAAGGTATGGAGAAGTGTAGGGGTCATCCCATGACATAAGCGACCATTGGGGAAATGGTGCTTAATAATAAGGTGACACATCTGAAACTGTAAATCTGGAGCTTACACAACTGTTTAATTAATAGTCGAATCAATTAATACTGTTCTTTGGGCATTTCAAACACCCGAGCAGTTCAAAGATAGGAATGATGGAAGATGAAAAATATTACCCTTAGCCGACAATGCACCTCCAGTTACACATCCTGCAACAACTGTATTCGTCATGTCATGTTTTGCACGTGCCTACAAACAATTACCCAGGATTTAGTGCTCTCCTCAAGTAAGAATGATGAAACATGTACATCAATTTGCCAAACTGAATCGAACTACAGAGTACGTTAAAATCTCACAGCCAACCCACAACCATTCTCAGCAGTCAAACATGCAGTATGGAAACGGCCAGAGAAGTTGAGAAATACCCATTTACATAATCTATTATACCTTCTCAACAACACATTCAGCAGCTGAAAAAATGAAGCCCATAACGGCAAAAGTTCTGCAGGAACTCCAACTCCTCCTTCCCATCTGCTTTGCTTGATAAATGAACTGTTGCTTTCCAGTCATTTCCTCTTGCATCATGGGGTTGTCCAATGCCCCCAAAAACATACCCATGGCCAAACCCAGCCCACCTCCTGCAAACATACGCTCCACAAAAAAAGAACCGATCAAATTCAAAATACCCTAACCCCCAGAAGAAAACAGGATATATAACCAACTCGAAGGCTAGAAGTATCTCCGGCAGGCTCCTTATACTAGGCTTCTAGGCAAAATACCTAGCCATATTCACATTTTGCAAGTCCATCAGGCTCTTCAAGCTCGGCATTTTGCCACTTCCCTAACTTACTTATCTTACACCATTTAGCTGATATTGAAGATTAGGTAAATTTGATTAGTCAATGTAAATGCACATCATTATCATCATGATCAGCCAACTCACTAATCAAATGGTGATGCATCCTTTTTGTATTTTGACCAGGCAAGATACCCAGTAGCATTGGAACACCAAGATGAAAAACGCGAAAATTGACAATTAAAAAAATGTATCTTGTGTGAACTTTGACTAGGCAAAATGCCTATTACGTTGGAAATGCTAAGACGCAAAGTTAGTCAAGGAATTCTGGAAAAATAAAAAAACGAAACACAAGAAAATGAAAATCAAATAAGGACATAGATGAATCAAATGGCGAGATTACAACGAAATCTTTAAATGGCGAGACAAAAGAACAAAGTGAAATGCAAATAAATGAATCAAATGGAGCTAAAAATTAAAGTAAAATAGTTTTATGTACAAACCTAAGACTCCGCTAAAGACGCTGCGAACAGCGCAATTGTTCCAAATATCTTGGCCCCGTACCTCCTCCGGCGTAGGCAACCGGAGGGGCTCAATTGGAGGCTTCTGTACTTCGCTTGAGCTCGAAGACGTAGAGGCGGCGTTGGTTTCGGGTTCTGAATTGGCAGTCATGGCGGATTCGACTCGAATCGAAGCTGTTGAGCGAAAAACCCTAGAAGTGTTGATAGGTGTCGACGGTGACGGCGGACTTCTATGGTAGATTGGTGAAGGAAATTCCACTATTTCCCTTGGATTTCACAAGCTTTTTTCGCCGTCGTTGGGCTTGGGCAACAAGCCACCGTTACTCGCGAGTAAAATTAAGGTACTGTGGGCGATGTACGAAAGTGCGGGTGATTTTAATTTTTAGCCATTTAGGTCAGTTTTTTCTGTGTATTTTTTATTTGTTTTTGTCATTAATTAATCTTATTTATTAGTTTTAATATATACTCCTCCCGTCCTAAATTTATACTTCTTTTTTGGGATTCTAATTTTTCAGAAGAATATAATAATTAGGGGTACTTATTTTAAGGTCCTTTCTATTAGTCTTTATTAAGTTTTCATCCCATACACTTTTGAACATTAATTTTCAGTCCTCATTTTCTGTAAATACCGAACCAGCCCCCAGTAAACTCTGACCATGGTTTATTCGGATTACACCATAAGCCCCTAAAATCACGGTGACAGAAAATCGATCGCACCGGAATAGAAAATCTCGTCCAGAAATCCCTAAAATTAAGCCTAAAATGATAAACGTAATCCCTAAAATTAAGCCTAAAATGATTCTCCAAATTTAACCTCACCAAATCAAATATCCCAACTGTTGAGTCCTCACCATCAATTGACTGGACCACGGTATAATCCATAGGGCCTAACATGCCTTCAGAATTTTCATTGTTGCCGTCTCGATTACCAATATCAAATATCCCAACTATTGAGTCCTTAACAAGTACCTCTATGTCTTCATATTCGGCATTCTCTGCAAGCCCGAACATCGTACCCAAGTCGTCATCGTTGTCCAATAGTAGATTTTCATTGTCAACCAATGAGTAACTCAACACCACGGATTCAGGGTCCAAATGATGCCATCTATCACATACCTTGTTCACCACCTGCACAAAGTTCCAGCTGCGATCTATCCGAATTGCAGCAATCTTTTCATTATGCCTACAAATCAGTATCAAAACACCATCCATTGCAACAATCATGTAGCACAAAAGGGGAAAAATCGGTATTACCTAATTTAAATGTCAAGCGGCAACGTGACACAAAAAATATAGTTGCCCCAAATTTACAATGTTCAGCAAATATACCATAATTACTCAAACATATTATCACTTTCAAATTTACAATGTTCAGCAAATATACCATAATTACTCAAACATATTATCACTTACAAATTTACAATGTACAGCAAATATACCACAAATTTCCTAATGTACCATAATTTTAACTTACCAAATTGACGAACATGGTAAATTCCCATTAAAATTTGAGTTATGGTCGTCCATGGTATATTTGCTTGATTTATGGTAAATTCAGACAATACGCATGGTAAATTTTGTCACCCCCATCAAAATGCGCATTATGGTGAATTTCGTAATCATTATGGTAACTCAAACATATTATCACTTACAAATTTACAATGTACAGCAAATATACCACAAATTTCCTAATGTACCATAATTTTAACTTACCAAATTGACGAACATGGTAAATTCCCATTAAAATTTGAGTTATGGTCGTCCATGGTATATTTGCTTGATTTATGGTAAATTCAGACAATACGCATGGTAAATTTTGTCACCCCCATCAAAATGCGCATTATGGTGAATTTCGTAATCATTATGGTAAATTTACAGATGGTAAATTTTCACCAGTATGTCAAACCCTTTGGATTCGGTGCCCCATTCGAATCACAAAATTAGACCTACAATGCGTTAATCATCGCAATAAATTTTGGGTTTCAACATCAACCACCGTAATATCGACATAACGAAAATAATCATCAGAACTTACCAAAATCTTCAGTCCAAACCGGTGATTAAATACTTCCGGGCAGAGAACTTCAAGTTCCAATAATGGGACTTTACGGGGCAGAAAACTTCAAGTTCCAGCGATTGAACACTTCGGGCCAAAGAACTACTTTTTTCCGGTGATTAAAAACTTCGGGACAAATCAAATCCGTAACAAAAATAATCTGTGCAAAATTCGTGAAAAACAAATCAAATCCGTAACAAATCAAATCCGTGACAAATCAAATCCCTTAAAACTACCATTTTCGTAACAAATCAAATCCGTAACAAATAGTATCTGTGAAAAAATTCGTGAAAAACAAATCAAATTACTAATATTTCGGCCACATATAGTAATATTTCCATAACAAATGAAATCCGTAACAAATCAAATCCCTAAAATTAAGCCTAAAATGATAAACGTAATCCCTAAAATTAAGCCTAAAATGATTCTCCAGATTTAACCTCACCAAATCAAATGTTAACTACACAAAGGGTAACATGGTAAACCATCTCTCAAAAGTAATGGCAAAATTGTCCATCTACACTATTATAGGATGATAACATAATTCCGAAAAGTGGATGGGATGAAAAACTAAGTCGGAGGAGTAGAAAGGACCCTAATTTAATTTACCCTAATAATTATTGTAAAAAATATATTTCTTTATAAATATATCCTTAATTTAATTATGTGTACAATACAAATTTTATTCAAACAAATAGACAAAAAAATTTAACAAATTTCAATTGTTATTTTTGTAAAATGAACTTTCATTTTGAGATATTTCAAATTAAAGTAATATACTATGAAAATGGGACGGGAACTTCTCTAGATTCAACAATCAAACAATGACTGCATTTTTTGATCCAAAATTTTAGAAATTGAATATAAGAAATTCAATTTTGATCATAAATTCAATTTTAAATTATGATTTAATATTAAATAAAAATATATATTAAGAAACAAAATTTGAACGTGAGAAAAATATTAAAAGTTTTTTTAAAAAAACAAACAAAAAAAAGAAACATTAATGTTGATGTGTATTTTCGTGTTATTTTTATTTTTTTAAATGAGAAATTATTGAGTTTACATATACTTATTATATAATATAAATAGATAGATAGATATATTAATACATAAATGTCTTCTAAGTTCTAACATAAAAGCAAGAATAATATTTGGCCAACAAAGTTAAGAATAGTATTTGGTCAACAAAGTCTACCGTGTTAACAGAAGTAGAAATTTGTGTTGTTAAAACACTTCTGCATCCCATTGTTAAGCAACTCCACCGGGCTCTTTAAAATAGTCATGTTGGTTAAAATAGCCAACAAATGTCAACTTTTGTATTCCAATAGACTCTTTATTCTACAAGTTAATTTGTCTATTCTATTTTTTACTGACTAAATTTAGCCAGCCACCTTTCTCACTCTACATATGAATTCTCTTTGTTTCTTTGCAATTCAAGGCCTCAATAGATAAAATAAAGACTAGTGTTGGAATGCATTGGTATAAAAGTAGATAGGTAAATTAAAGAGCGTACTTTTTGGTACTTTTTAATAGCTAAATTGATTAGTCCTCTTGGAATTGCTGTACCAGGTAAAAAGATATTCTAACTATGTATATTTCAAACTTCAATAATTATTTTCCAATTTATAAATATATTTGTAAAGTAATTATGACGTCACGGTTCAATTGCGATTCACCCGCATTGTAACGTCCCAATTTCGGACATATTAATTTAAAAGAATAAGTAACTAAAATATCATTTTTATATTGAAATACGAGTTTGATACAGAAAATAGTCAAAATACATTTTAAATGATACTATTTACATCAAAAAGACTTTAAGAGTAAAGTTAGAGCAGTCTAAATTAGTTTAAGTGATCTAAGGTTCCACCGTGTTTTCTGTGGGATAAGCATCCTCGTACGATGTATAATTTAGTTCGACTCTATCGTCGACGGTAATTGGTTATGAAACACCAAGGGCAGAAGGAAATTGCACCATAAGTTTTGACACTCAGAAACTTACCCTACCCTTAAGTTCCCTTTTGAATGTTTTAGCATGATAACATAATGTGTAATATACAGAGTATGAAAATGGTCAAGGCCTAATCATGCGATAAGATAAGTGCAGAAATAGTAAGTACATGCTTTGAATCAAAATAGCATAACTGAAATCAGCAGAGTAATTATCACAGTGAATATCAGTTCCAAACTTTCCACGAGTTCTCGACTCAAATCAGATCTTCTAAAGTATGATTACGTCATATAGTTTCATCAATTGTTCCAAGAGTGACCTCGTCATATATTTTGAATAGGTTTTTCTAATATCAATAACATTGTCATATATTTCGAATTAACATTTCTAAATTAATAATTCTGAAGTATGGTGCTCCCGAATCATAACGATCTCGACCGCCCGACCAACCGATGCTTCACAACCACCCTGCTCCCCAACCACACCATTCTCGATCGTCATGTTCCCAATCAATATGCTACCCCTAACATTATATTATGTCGTTATAAAATTTATACTGAAAGACCGTTAGACTAAACAGGTAGAATAGGACTAGATATAATTTTGGCTTAAGCGTAACTCGGCTAAATGCATGACACTGCTAAATTTCAGTGCTTGGATAGCAAAGCTTGGGTTTATCACACCTTTTGATTAAAGTCAAAATTCGGCTCATGTCGCATCACGGTTAAAGACAATCATAAATATTCTCAAGGGAAATATTATCCATAACAACTAAACGTATATCATTATTAGCGTGTTTAACTTTCGGGTATCCACGGGACACCCTGAATATCAACTTTTATCCAAGTCAAATATTCAAAATATAATCCCATAGATTAAAACGACCATCATGTTTAATCCAATCATATTCAAAGAAAATAATTATGTCATAGATAAATGAAAATTTAACATAATAAAAAATAAAGCATAACGTAATTGAAAGTACAATCTTGTTATGGACATTTGATGGGTGAATTCTAATGTAGTCTAAATCCTTAGTGATTTATAAAATCTAGGATTTATTTATGTAATTAATAGGGTTTACGACCATTACGTTGTTGGGGGATCTAACACAAACATCAGTCAATTTAAAGGGGTTGTTTTGATATAAAAATTTAAGAGTTGGTAATTATGTAGTTTCAAAAATATTTTATGGTCAACTAATCATCTTTATTTAGTTAAAAAATATTTCAATATTTTAAAGTATTTAATCTTATGAAAAAATGGCAAAAATGTATTAAGTGAAATATAGGGGTTAGTTAAGGATATTAAATAATAGGATGATAAAATAGTAATTAACATGAGTTAGGATAAAAACGTAATTCACAAGAAGTCTAGGGATCAAAATATAATCTCTATAGTCTAGGGGTGAAGTGGATTAATAAATGTGTCTACGATTTATGCAATGAACCTTAATCTACGGTTACATATGAATTTAATCAAATGTGAGATTGTTTATATAGTTTATACTAAATTAAGGGTAAGATCGTAATTAAACATAGTTTGGGTCAATGTGAATTTAGTATTTATTTGAGGTATGACTGGGTTCGAATAACGTATAGAAAGAAAATTATGCATGATTAATCTTGTCATTCAAACATGGCATATGAATTTACGAGTTGTAGGTTATACGTTTTAGCATTTGAAAGTATAAGGATAAAGTATTGGGTTCGAGGTTCGAGGTGTCACTAAGTCAAAATGATGATTACGTACCATAGACCCCGAACATTCTTAAATTAGTAGATATGATTCCTAAATGTCAATTTAAGCAAGTACAAAAAGTTTTAAGGTTCGAGATAGCTAAAACGACAATCAACAAAACTATTTTAAAATTTCAGTTTACAAACGCATGAAGTTAAGGTATAAATTTCGCTCTAAATATTCTGAAATTTTACAGAGATCACTACAACAAAATTGGTGTATAACGACGAAATATTTTCGTCTCAAAAATTACGTTTTCCGTCGCCAAATCATTAGGCGACGAAAATTTTCGTCTCTAATTTTCGTCGCCCATAGTCTCACGCAAAATGTCATGGCGACGAAAAATACAATTCGTCGCCTAATATATTATATTGGCGACAAAATATTTCGTTGCCAAATGTAGGTATTAGCGAGGAATTTTTTCGTCGCTAATATTAGTATTCCGCGACAAACTATTTTGTCGCTAACTACTGTCATTCGCGAGGAATTTATTTTCGTCGTTCATAGCTAGATTTTGAGACGATTTTTTTCGTTGTTAAATTGATTTCTATTTCAAAAATTACCCGGAAATCTCATTATCTTCCCCTTCCTAGGATTCGAACCTTAGACCTCCACCCCACTAACACCTTTTGTATACCCCCTCTGACCACTGCGCCAAACACAATATTCGTAAATTATTTACAATATTTAATACTTAACATATGTTTAACATTATTTTTTTAAATATCTGTTAAAGATTATAATCTCTCTCTCTTTCTTCTCTCTCTCTTTGACTTAATTTTAAATAGATATTAAACATAATAATATTATATATTTTTATCTCTCTCTCTTCTCTCTCTCTCTCTTCCCCCTTTGTCCCTATATTTCTGTCCTCTCTCTCTTCCCTTTTTTTCTCTCTCTCTTTTTCTCTCTTTTAGGACATTAAATTAAAATTATTACACCATCATCTCTCTCTCTCTCTCTCTCTCTCTCTCTCTCTCTCTCTCTCTCTCATCTCTCTTAATTAGATTATTAATTTGAAATTATTACTCTAATTTTTTATCTATATTTCTCTATTCTTTCCTCTCTCATCTCTCACCTCTCCTCTCTTCTCTCCCCTCTCTCTATCTCTCCCCCTCTCTCAAAATATTAAATTTAAAATTATTACACTATCTCTCATCTTTATTTCTACACTATCTTTCTCTCTTTTTTCTTTGTATTTCTCTTTTAGTCTCACTCTATCTTTCTCTCTAGCTTAAAATTCAAAACCTATCTCTTATCTATTTTTTTCTTCTCTCTCTCTCTAAATCCAAAATGAAAAATGTTAAACCTATCTCTCTACTTTCTCTCTCCCTCTCCCTCCTCTTAGTAGTTATACCAATTGAATATGCGCATATTTGCGTGTGTGTATTATATATATATGTATATATACGCATATACATATATAGGGGATACATATGTCTGTAATACACATATATATGTATATATATATATCTGTATTCCTTATACATGCATGTCTACAATACATATAATATATATATGTGTGTGTGTATATATATATATATATATGTATCCCTATATATATATATATATAAATGAATATATCTTTTCGTTAGCGACGAAATTATATTTTTCGTCTCAAAATATGTTATTTGGCGACGAAATATTATTTTTCTCGCCCAAATTTATATATATGGTGAAGAATTATATTTTTCGTCTCCAAATAGGTATTTTGGGCGAGGAAATATTTTTTTCGTCTCTAAATATGTGATTTGGGCGAGGAAATATTTTTTTCGTCTCCAAATATGTGATTTGGCGACGAAATATTATTTTTCTCACCAAAACTACCTATATTGGAGACGAAAAATATAGTTCGTCGCCAATATATACATTTGGCGACGAAAAAAATATTTCGTCGCCAAATAACATATTTAAAGACGAAAAATAAAATTTCGTCGCTAACGAAGTACATTTGGCGAGGAAAATAAATTCCTCGCAAATATTTTCAAAAAAATGACAAAATATTTTTTTCGTCGTCATATATACCCATTTGGTGACGAAATTAAATTTCGTCTTCCGATTTTGTCACCATAAATGGTTTTTCTTGTAGTGGATATAATTCAAGATGTTAGCAATATTTTTGATAAAGGGTGTAAGATTTGAAGGTGCCTCTAAATTGGTGACAACTGAATGTTTATAGAGTTTGTCGAATTCGAATACTGTTTACTATAAAATGTAAATTTTTGGAGTTTTAGAGGTCAGATTGAGTTGGTTCAAATTAGAGATGCAAGATAACATCTTAATCTATCATCCTATTAAATTTCAAGTCATTCAGAGCTTCGTAGCACTCATATGGTTATTCCAAAGTTCAAACATAAAATCTGTCTCAAATGAAAACCCATCTGACTGGGGCGAGGTAGTTGGCCGGATCGGCGACTGGACCAGTGACCGGAAGTCCTGGTTCGTCTCCCACCTTAGATTTTCGGGATTAATACTCCGTGGAGCTTTATGAAGGTCCCTAAATATTTTAAAACACTCAAAATAGAGCCCAGGATAAAGAAACTTACATTTGTTTGAAGCTTTGTGAGATTTTCAACGGGTTTCGATTTCGATTTCGATTTGACGGAGTTCGCCTGTGGTTTTCTTTTTCCTCCCTTTTCCTTCATTCTTCTTCCGTCTTCTATAGCTCTTGGTGTTGTAGGGGTGAGTTTAGATGAGAAGCGGGGAGCCTATTTATAGCTAGCCAAAGGAGGGGGACACCATGGATGGTCATACGAAAAAGGTGGGGATTCGACGGTGGGGTTGCGAGGTATGGGTGGCCATGGCAGAAGTAGGGTGCTGTGATGATGGGGGGTTGTAAAGCAAGTGTGGGGTGGTTGATGGGAGACGGGGAGGGGACGGAAGGGGGCTCCGGGAAGATTTGGAAGAGAGAGAGCTATGTGTGTGTGTGTGTGTATATATATATATATACACACACACACTACTATATGTTATATATGTATATTTTATAACAAAATTTTTTAAAAGTTCATTATATTTATAAATATATAATATCTTTTTAAAAGAAAATTATAATTAATCATAATTATAAATTCACATAACATGTAAATACCTTGTATGCAATATAAATATATCAATATACTCGTGTACGCGTACGAAAAGAAAATTTTACGCAGATGCTCAAATCAATTAAAAAAATTACGGGTCATTACACGCATTTGAATCGGTGACCCATCAATTCAATCTTTTTTCTAGTTCATTTCTATGCCTGATTTTCAAAACATTGCACAGAAATATCAACCAAGTAAGGCCCAAGCCTCTTTTGAGCAATGAATGTGTTTATATCCATCGCTTGGACCCGATCAAGTAATCTTTTCATGACACCACCAGTAAAGTTTTTATGTTATTTAACTCAATGCTAGTTACACAATTGGAACACAAACACATCACTAAAAACTAACACCAACTAAAGTCACATAATTAGGTCTCATATTTTACACTTTTGTGTCATATACCAAAGCAAATTTAACTCCACTATTAGAGTTGGCCTAATGCATCTAAAAAAAACTAGTGAAATAACGATATTCATATTTTAATTGTAGAATAGTTATAACATAAAAACTTGAGTATCTTTCTGAAAAATTTTCAAGACAAATGATAACACAAAAGCTTGATTGTCTTTCTAAGAATATTTCTAGACAACCAATGATCGATTGGAAGCATATTAAATTTCTTCGGAGCCACTCGATTGAGAGTACGAACGTAGTATTAGATTTTTAAAATATTTTCTCTGGCTTTTTCATTTTGGTCATCATGTTAGCAAGTTCTATAATCATCAATGTACTATCAGTGTGTATTGTAGGCAGTTGAAAATAATCATCTAATGGAAATGAAAGAGACATCTTTCTCCAATCATAACTCCATATCATGTTTCAAGTGTAAAACCTGTTTATTAAGTTTTGCTGTTTAAATTGGTCAATGCTTGTTCTCTCATAAACTGTCATGACTTATCCATAAACCCTATCTAAAATTATCATATGTCCCTTTCAATTGTGAAATATAAGAAGTTATCAGCGATATAAGTTTCATGACTAATCTATGAAAAAGGCGACAACTTGGACAGAAAATTCACAGTATTCATTCGTCAAGCTGCAGCCCTAGTAGCATCCAGGAGCATCTCATCAAAGTGCCAAACACCTGCAAGTTGGCGTTCAGAATATACAAGGGTCAATAATTAGCAAGAAAATGAAGGAAAACAAATGCATTGTATCCTAAAAAATAAACATAACTAATTACCATGTCCTTTGCCAACCCTCCGAAGCTGAGCAACGTACTCTGATATCTTCTTTATGGCTTCCACCTAAATGTTACAAAGATTTAAGAAAAAAAGGAACGAAAATTAGGAGAAAAAGTTTACAAAGAAAGTATGGTTGTGCACAAGAATTTGCCAAGGTCTTCTTACTAGATGACATGCAAGCTCTCATGAAGCTGGATAGAAAAAAATAACAATTCTCTACTAAAATCTATAATTGAGGAAGATT
The DNA here is from genome assembly GCA_019985065.2 of Arctostaphylos glauca. Lineage (NCBI taxonomy): Eukaryota > Viridiplantae > Streptophyta > Magnoliopsida > Ericales > Ericaceae > Arctostaphylos > Arctostaphylos glauca. Next base: position 35,881,934 of record JAHSPW020000001.1, read on the forward strand.
AGATAAAAGGGACAAATAGTTTCATCTGCTCAACCAAGAACTCACTCTCTACCAAATCTGCCAAATGCAAGTCATTAATGTCTTGAGTGGCCACCTGTTATGGACAAAACGACATATTTTGAAAGAACATTGTTAAGTTAGGCATGTTACATCAATAATGACAGATTAAAGCACCAGGGAACTTGGTAGTACACACCCGCCCACTAGGAGCAAAGGAAGAAGATAAAGAGTTATAGAAGGAAGGATGAAGTTAACCCTATGCAATTTCAGAAGTTTCTTGTTTGTTAACTTTTCAAGGACAGCGTAAACTCCATTGCTGAATTCAAATGTAACGCCCCCGATTTCTCGGTACGTTATTTAAAATCGTTTATTCAATTATTGATTAATTGAAACATAAATCAAAGAAATGCTTTTTATTATTTAATTTAAAATAACAGGAAATAAGATAAATCAGAGTTTTAAAATGCGGAAGTGAAATTGATAAGAATACTCTTGAGATTTATATTTTTATTAAAAATAAATAAAATAACAGAGCATCTAAAAGTAGAACAACTAAACGCCGCCACAGTCCTCCAGCAGGTCCCACTTTCTCCTACTCGGACAGGTTCTGCAACTGCTCTTCGAAATCTGGTATGAAACACCAGGGGCAGAGAAGTTGCACTAATGAGTTTATAAAACTCGGTAGGAAGGTTTATCCGAAAACCGAACCCATAGGTAGAAGCACACATATAACAGGAGATATGACATAACAGCAGAATACATAAAATGAAACATAACAACAGAATTTTAAATAACAAATGCGAATACATCAAAAGCTGTAAAGTAACTTTTAAGGGTATTAAGTTCATTCTTCTTCTTTTTTTTCCTTTTAATCGGGACGACGCCCAGAGAATCTAACCCATAATCAATACGACACGACGGCTAGTGGGAATCTAACCCACCTCGGGAATCTAACCCGGAATATAAAAATAGAGGGGAATCGAACCGCCAACTATCTTGGGAATCTAACCCGGTACAAAACTGAAGGGGAATCGAACCACCAATCACCTCGGGAATCTAACCCGGAACAAAAGTGAGAAGGGGAATCGAACCACCAACCACCTCGGGAATCTAACCCGGAACAAAAGTGAAGGGGAATCAAACCACCAGTTACCTCGGGAATCTAACACGGAACAATCTCGGGAATCTAACCCGGCAAAAGAGTGAGAAGGGGAATCGAACCACCAACCACCTCGGGAATCTAACCCGAAAAACCAACCTGGCAGCACGACAACTGGAATTAAATTATTTTCACTTTTATCCCTTGTTCAGGTTCTTACCAACACAATCAGAATTTTCCATCAACTATCATGTTATCACAAACAAAATTCATATACACCAAAACAACATCAAAGGTCCGTCTAACGACATTTTCGCTCACACGAGGTCCCACGAGAACTAATAAACATAAACTAGTGCGTGTCATGTTATCATCAACAAGATACATATTCACCAAAACAATACTAAAAACTGCATTATCAACTTTAAAAGAAAAACTGATTTCTATTAGATAAAAGAAAAATACAAAATCTACATATTTTTGAAGTTCTACGTATCTAGTTTCAAATAAAATAAACGGTGCGCAATTTCGATACCCGTGCTAAAAGTTATGGCCGTTTTCCTAACGTGTGTCAAACCAGTCTGCACAGTGACGAATCCGCAGCAGCTTGGTTACAGATTTTTATAGAATTTTCTATTTCGAGTTAGGCTTCGAAATTTTTACCCAATACAGAAGACACATAGAGGAATTTTCATTAAAAATTTCAGAAATTTTAGAGTTTTCGAACAATTTTAATGAAAATTCTCAAAATCATATTCACACTAAGTTTCTATTTCTTTCAGATTCGTAACATTCTAGTGTTTACGTTTCCTAGCATGAATCGATCAAAAATCACATAATTACTAAAAACTAAACATGAAATTGTATCACAAATATATTTCGAAGAATTAGAGATAAGATTTTTCTACTAAAAAAAATACTTAAACCAATGGTCGGAGATAAACAATCCTACCTCGGTTGAAATTCCGGTGAAGAACGACGACGAACGACATGAGTTTGATTCCAATAGCATCCCCTCTCACTCTAGAACTCTTACTCGCCCTCTAATCTTTTGGTACGGAAATAAACTAAATGAAAAATGAAGAGAATATACTTGGTTTCTTTTGTCATTAGAAGATTTAAATTATATAAATTATCTACCATGAATTCTATCATTATAAGTCATAATTCCAAATGGGTTATAACTCCAAAGGTTTCAATGGTTGAGGAGTTGAGGGAAATTGAAAAGCCAAAGGTCACTTAGTTGATAAAAATAAAAATAAAATAAATTTTATTTCGGTGTATCTCGCTCTACTACAATATACATCACACATAATCTCATCCGTTTATCTTTCAATTGATCTTGACCGTTTATTAAAACAAAAACAACAACAAATGTATAAGTGCCTAAATTATAATTAAACATAAAGACAAAATAATTTTAATTAAATATTAGCTTTAATTTTTAATACCTTAAAAATTTCGAGTTGTTACAATCTACCCCCCTTAAAAGAATTTCGTCCTCGAAATTTCACGAAATAGTCTGTGTTGATAATTCGATACAGAGTCTCAAATTTCAATCGAGACGTTATGCGAAGAAAGATCAGATAATTATATGTGAAGAAATATTTCTATGACAGAAGTAACTGAACCACAGCAAGAATAAAGTTTTGAAAAGTTCAAGATTAAGTATGAAAAAACTATTTTGGATATTTTTCTGAAATTACATCCGCCAAACGCGTTTCAAGACAAACATCTGAATCTAGTTTTCGGTAGAAGTGTCATGTATAGAAATAATTCAAGGGGACAAAATTTTCACTAATGCGATTCTTAAGATAGAATAAATGTATGAGGGTTTGGAGTATACTCTTTTCAAGATTTCACATCTTAAAAAAAATGAGAAGTAGTACAAAAATTGAGTGAGTGCTATAAAAAAAAAATCCACTTAGTTGGGCATGTGAATTCAAAGTTCTTTAAAAGACATACGAGTGTTTTGATTGTGATCTCAACAAATATGGTTTCGTCAACTAAAGGAAAAAATCAGAATAATTTTTTTTATAAAAAATATGTTGTCCAAGACAGAGAAACGTCATGAAAATAGATGTTAAAGTAACACGAGACTTTCAATAATTCAATGTCAAGCTTGATTCGCAAATACCGTGTTATTTCAAAATGCATATTAATTAGATTAAACAAAGGTTAAGAAATAGATAACCACTCTTTTCACAAAATTTGATAAGTTTGAAAGGATAATAAATTAATAGAGATTGAAGATTTTGAAAATACACACATGTAATAAATCAGTATAGCTTGGAAAAATTCAGAAAGATAAGTTAATATCCAATCAACATAAATTGTAAAATTAAAAGATAAATACAACTTATCAAACTAGGAATGATAGAAGAATTAACAAAAAAATGTGTTGTCCATAATCTAACATATCCCTCTTATTTTGAAGCAGTCTCCTCACCAAGTAGCATCGCTTTTTTTTTTTCTTGATGATGTTGTTGACATCCTAATTGATAGGTTCTATTCTAAGGCGTAAACAGTTTTGTACAAAGAATTTTTACCTATCGAGTTTTCAAAATATTAAAATTTTTTTAATAAAAAAATATACGCATATATGATCATATAGTATTTTATCACCATCTTTCCACAATCATGAGGGTCGAAACCTCGTGTAGAAAGAGCACATACCGCACATAATGTTCTCTAGCTAAGCCTGATTATCTCACCGTTGCGTCTGATTCTCCTATCCTCACTCTCTTCCTATTCAAATAATCTCGAAACTCGTCTCACCTCTGACTCGAAATTTAAAATATATAATAGACTTACGTATACCGTACATTAGTAACTAGAAAAGTCTAACGGACAAACTCTCGGAACTTGTCATCTACCCATTCTACCCAAGGTCGCAGTGGTGAACCTATGCTCTGATACCATTTGTAACGCCCCCGATTTCTCGGTACGTTATTTAAAATCGTTTATTCAATTATTGATTAATTAAAACATAAATCAAAGAAATGCTTTTTATTATTTAATTTAAAATAACAGGAAATAAGATAAATCAGAGTTTTAAAATGTGGAAGTGAAATTGATAAGAATACTCTTGATATTTATATTTTTATTAAAAATAAATAAAATAACAGAGCATCTAAAAGTATGACAACTAAACGCCGCCACAGTCCTCCAGCAGGTCCCACTTTCTCCTACTCGGACAGGTTCTGCAACTGCTCTTCGAAATCTGGTATGAAACACCAGGGGCAGAAAAGTTGCACCAATGAGTTTATAAAACTCGGTAGGAAGGTTTATCCGAAAACCGAACCCATAGGTAAAAGCACACATATAACAGGAGATATGACATAACAGCAGAATACATAAAATGAAACATAACAACAGAATTTTAAATAACAAATGCGAATACATCAAAAGCTGTAAAGTAACTTTTAAGGGTATTAAGTTCATTCTTCTTCTTTTTTTTCCTTTTAATCGGGACGACGCCCAGAGAATCTAACCCATATTCAATACGACACGACGGCTAGTGGGAATCTAACCCACCTCGGGAATCTAACCCGGTACAAAAGTGAAGGGGAATCGAACCACCAATCACCTCGGGAATCTAACCCGGAACACCAATCACATCGGGAATCTAACTCGGAACAAAAGTGAAGGGGAATCGAACCACCAGTCACCTCGGGAATCTAACCCGGAACAAAAGTGAGAAGGGGAATCGAACCACCAACCACCTCGGGAATCTAACCCGGAACAAAAGTGAAGGGGAATCAAACCACCAGTCACCTCGGGAATCTAACCCGGAACAATCTCGGGAATCTAACCCGGCAAAAGAGTGAGAAGGGGAATCGAACCACCAACCACCTCGAGAATCTAACCCGAAAAACCAACCTGGCAGCACGACAACTGGAATTAAATTATTTTCACTTTTATCCCTTGTTCAGGTTCTTACCAACACAATCAGAATTTTCCATCAACTATCATGTTATCACAAACAAAATTCATATACACCAAAACAACATCAAAGGTCCGTCTAACGACATTTTCGCTCACACGAGGTCCCACGAGAACTAATAAACATAAACTAGTGCGTGTCATGTTATCATCAACAAGATACATATTCACCAAAACAATACTAAAAACTGCATTATCAACTTTAAAAGAAAAACTGATTTCTATTAGATAAAAGAAAAATACAAAATCTACATATTTTTGAAGTTCTACGTATCTAGTTTCAAATAAAACAAACGGTGCGCAATTTCGGTACCCGTGCTAAAAGTTATGGCCGTTTTCTTAACGTGTGTCAAACTAGTCTGCACAGTGACGAATCCGCAGCAGCTTGGTTACGGATTTTTATAGAATTTTCTATTTCGAGTTAGGCTTCGAAATTTTTACCCAATACAGAAGACACATAGAGGAATTTTCATTAAAAATTTCAGAAATTTTAGAGTTTTCGAACAATTTTAATAAAAATTCTCAAAATCATATTCACACTAAGTTTCTATTTCTTTCAGATTCGTAACATTCTAGTGTTTACGTTTCCTAGCATGAATCGATCAAAAATCACATAATTACTAAAAACTAAACATGAAATTGTATCACAAATATATTTCGAAGAATTAGAGATAAGATTTTTCTACTAAAAAAAAATACTTAAACCAATGGTCGGAGATAAACAATCCTACCTCGGTTGAAATTCCGGTGAAGAACGACGACGAACGACATGAGTTTGATTCCAATAGCATCCCCTCTCACTCTAGAACTCTTACTCGCCCTCTAATCTTTTGGTGCGGAAATAAACTAAATGAAAAATGAAGACAATATACTTGGTTTCTTTTGTCGTTAGAAGATTTAAATTATATAAATTATCTACCATGAATTCTATCATTATAAGTCATAATTCCAAATGGGTTATAACTCCAAAGGTTTCAATGGTTGAGGAGTTGAGAAAAATTAAAAAGCCAAATGTCACTTAGTTGATAAAAATAAAAATAAAATAAATTTTGTTTCGGTGTATCTCGCTCTACTACAATATACATCACACATAATCTCATCCGTTTATCTTTCAATTGATCTTGACCGTTTATTAAAACAAAAACAACAACAAATGTATAAGTGCCTAAATTACAATTAAATATAAAGACAAAATAATTTTAATTAAATATTAGCTTTAATTTTTAATACATTAAAAATTTCGAGTTGTGACACAAAAGTTTCAAAGAATAAGTGCTATGAGAAAGAGTGTTAAATTTATGCAGAGGATTCATCATTGCACAAAAAAAGAAACTTATTAGCAGCAAGTAGAACAATTTACCAAAAACACCTTATTTGTACAGGAACAAACATCAATCTTTATCTCACACAAGCAAACCCTCTTCTCATCCAACTCTATTCCTTAGTCACATAATGTAACATTTTCGAGAACACATCTATTTTTGTTCCCTCACAACTTATGTCCAGCCAGTCATGTATCTCTGTGGACATACTAGCTATGCCAATGCTCATCATGTAGTACAATCACAAGCCAAGCAAAAATTAGGTATCATTAAATGCATATCAATATTAAGCTCTCTATAATGCATTTCCCTCCCAACATGCTAAACAATATTGCAACTCCAGTGTTGATCATTATCATCTAGAAACCAATAGGGGCGTTCAACATCCAAAACTTGCATTCCAATTTTAAGCATGGCACTAATGTTTATCATAAACAAGTAAATGTAACTTGTCAAACCTACCGTATAAAGAATCTCCCTCTTTTGTACAGAATATCATGGAAAGTTTGGAATTATAAATTGAAATACAAAGTGCACAAAAAAAAAAAAAAAAAGAGTTCTTGACAAGTGAAGTATTGAAAACTTGGCAGAAGACAGATAGAAGTGACTGGTGTTTGGAAATTACTTGATATTCCATGAATTTCTCTGCATGTTGCCTTTCTTCCACGCTTGATTCCTTGAAGAACCTGTTTCCAACCAGTAGTTTAATTCACTGACACCCAAATAGGACCAAAATAAAAAAGGATGGATTTGTGTGAAGCATCTTTACTTGGCAAGGCCCTTGAGAGCAACATTGTCTCTGTCAAAATAGGCGTACATGGCATGATACACGTAGGAAACATTGTATTCAACAAAATGTAGAAGTGTGGGACATGTAAACAATATAGTTTTAGCAAGAGTTCAAGAGTAACTCGAAACTAAAATAAGATAATAGTTATGGAAAAGCAAACAATGCTTCTTCTTTTTTTTGGATAACAAAAAGGACATAATGATATGAAATGGACAAATCAAACAGATAAATGAATGAATGTGCTAGCATTTTTGAGAGTTAGCGTGTATATCTAGAATTTAAATCAAGAATAGTCAGTAAACACCAAAAACAGAGGAACAGAAATAGAGAAAAAGGGAGCTTCTTGTGGCTTAAGTTCCAAAATGAACTGAAAAATAAAACAGAGAAAATTGTGCTGAAAATTCTAAAGGATTTTGGACTTTTTGCGTGAATGAATTTGGGATAACCGGCGGGTCTCCTGAGGCAACTGGATGCTTCCTCATTTATGCATGCGATTGATTTCTACCACTCAAATGTTTCTCCCATGCATGCGGCTCAAAGGGTTTTCATGCAACTTAAAAGTTTTTACAGCTCAAAGGTCTTTTCAAGGTTCTATAAATGTAAGTCATGTTTCTTTGATTTGATAAACTGAAATTTTGTTTACAATTCGTTCTTATATTTGAGTTCTTTATGGGAGAGAGAGGCAGACGCGCTGAAGTTCGACATACAAAAGAAATTTGGTGTTCCTGTGTTTGATTCAGCCGTTTTAACCTTAGAAGGCCGACACCTTGTAATCCTCCAACAACCATGGTGAAACGGCAAATTAGTCTTAAAGGGACTATATATACACAGGATTCGGTTCAATATCGTATTGGTTTACATTCTAATTTTATTGCTTATGTTGTTTAGTTTACTTCGATTTGATCTAGAATTTCGGTTATGTTATGTAATTATCGATTAATGATCAAAGGATGTATTTTTCTAGAATTCCGAATATGTTTCAAATTAATTTTTCTTTACAAATTGTGTGCTTGGGGCAGCCCATGCCTCTAGTACTCAACCACCGAAGAGTTTAACATCTCATACTTGAATAGCAATTTGATGAATAGCAATGCTTTCTTTTCCGCCTTTCATGCAACTACAGTAAAAAGATATGAATAATACTCCTAACATATTTCTTTTCCAATTGTTAATGTCTCGTCGCTGATGCAACGTTATTAACAACCCATCAACTCTTATCACACCAACCGATTCTCCCATAACAGCAAAGTTGTTGTAGATATGTTACTTTTCGGTAATTCTTCTCACAAATTAAGAGATAGATATCAACAAATCAAATTGTTTGCTTCTGCAAAGAAGAACTGAATAATTTTTCTTCTTCTTTGTCTTACCTTATGATTGTCTATCCTCCCGACTACTACAAAAATTTGGCTTACAATTGAATTGGTTCCTTTCCTTTCTCGATTTTTGCACCACTATTAGCACATGTTGCTAACAGATTGAGAAACAAATTCACAGGATACCAAGTTTCCCTAGGCAATGACTACTAGAACTGAATCAGACTGGTTCATTTACCGAATATCCATGAATGTATGCTTGCCTTTATAAGCTGTGTGTGATACTGTATCTATACATAGGCAGGGGAGATAGTGAAACAATACTTGATCTGTTCGTTAATAGTGGTCTCGCAATGGTCCGAGAACTTCTGACGAGCAAGCGACGCTTGAGGCACAGTCAGGATGAGGAGTAGCTCCTTCTTCACTTCCTCGAACGGTTCGAACACCATGTCCAAAATCGTCCGACTATGTGCCTCCTTCGTAACGTTCATCACAAACCTAACAGCGCCGTCATTCTTCCTCTGCACTGTCGATCTCAGTAGTACCGGCGAATTACGCGAGTTCTTTAGAAAAACGCAGTGGATGTCTCTCTTTAGGGTTAGGAGAGAAAACGAAGGGGGCGACCTTAGCAGCATTGTGGTTTTCTGGTGTGGTTTTGGTGATCAGGGAGAGATGGACGAAATTTGGAAGGAGAGAGAAGAGTTGGAGAGAGGATTATATAGAGTGAAGATTGCCTACCTGGCAAGGATGTGTGGAGCCGTTGATGGAGGTTAATGTGGACGGTGAAAGCAAAAATTAAAGTTGAAGGAGCGTGTGTCAGACTCGTGGTTCTTGTGAGAGATTCATGCGTACATTGTGCAACCCGTGATATCAGGTGATCAGTTTCAAGTTCTGTTTTGTATTTTCCATTTATGCTATTTTTTTGGCATTTTATAGTTATGAGTAGATATTTCTTTAAAGAATTTTGAGGGAAATAGGAAGAAACATACTTAACATTGATGACTCCAGTTTTGTTACAGATTCATTAGGCCAAGTAGACTTGAACCAAGAGTAATGCTAGGAACACAGACTATCTGAGATATCCGAACATAAATGTGTCCAGAACTGTTGGATGCACGTGACGGCCTCAATAATTTAAAGGTTTCATATGCATTCAACTGTTCCAAACATATTTATGTCCGGAGGGTTTGTGCACCAAAACTTTTTCGTTGAACCAATAAGAACTTGTACTAGTAAAATATGGATAACTAAAAATTTTGTTCTGCTATCTTCTGCAATATGTGTTAAATCTTCAAATTTAATTTTTTCTCTTAATCGTTTTATTTTTCAAATCACTTCATCCAACTAAACAATAAATTTTTTGAAAAGATCTCAAATTTGTTTCAAGTGCTTATTATTCTTATTTTTGTTTGTTATACTATGATTTTGTCAAATTGTTTTGTAAAAAAAAAAAGTAATAAAATTTATTCAATTTTTTTTATATTTATTAATTTCTTATAAATTAGTAGTTGGTATTGACGAGAAATTTTTTAAAAATGAAAAAACTTTAATTAATTTTTTTAATGTATACTAAGACAAAAATAATTTAAAATTTTAAAAATAAAAAAATTAAATTAAAAATATTTGTGTATTTTAAATTATTTTCGTCTTAGTACACTCTTTAAAAAATTTAATCAAAATTTTTTCATTTTTCATTTCTCTCATCAACAAACTAAGTATTCATAAAAATGTAACATAAATTAACAATTCAAAAAAAAAAAGGAATCACGATAGAAAATAATACTTATTAATTATGAAAAATTGGGCCAACAAGAGCTCCCTCATTCAGATAAAAAAGAGGTCAGGATATTAATCCGGAGTAATACTACGAATACAAATGTGTCCGAACATATCTAGAACACATATCCGTTAGAGGACTTAAAACACTTTTTCATTAACCAGTATGCGCATCACGCACATGTGCCCACATTAGCATTCGAGCTGCGAAGTCCGAGCAATTACTGTAGTCCTGTCCCCAGTAATTTATTACGCACCAGCTTTATTCCACTGCCAGCAATCCAAAAACACAGCATGAAGTAAGTAGTAGGCAGCAGCAGAGCATATTCTCATCAATGGCCACTAATCTCCGTCTAATCCAAGTATTGCTTCTGGCGGTTTCGAGCTTTTATTCGTCTAGGGTTGGAGCCGTCGTCGGGGTGAACTGGGGCACCACCGCATCGCACCCACTGCCACCGCCGAAGGTGGTGGAGCTCTTGAAATCCAACAACATCACCAAGGTTAAGCTCTTTGATGCCGACCCAAATGTCCTCCAGTCTCTCTCCGGTTCCAATATCTACGTTACGGTCGGCATTCCCAATTCGATGCTCAGAAGCTTGAACTCCTCCAAGAAGGCTGCTGAGAGTTGGGTCCACGACAATCTCACCCGTTACTTATCTGATGCAAGGACTGGAGTTCGAATAGAGTAAGCTATTTAATTTATTAATTTATTTTCTCCTCTCCCAAATCGTTACGTGTTTATGTCATTGATATTGAAGAGGGAATGCAGTTTTTGAGCAGAGGATTTGGGACTTTTATTTGGTTTGGTGTGGGTTTTCTTTGGTTTTGCCTGTACTTTTTGTATGTCCCTCTTCGAGATTGAATAGCATTAAACCACGCGAATAATCACCCAAGATGTCAATACAAAGTGTACAATTGAAAGAAATCAAAGTAATTCAAACTACAAAGAAGCTACTCAATGATAAATGTAAGCAGCGAGAGCAATAAGACACAAAGTGATTACACAGGCTTAATGGTTATCCAGTCATCTCCCTCTCACTGATGTAGTTTTCGTAATGCGAGAGGGATGTTGCTGTGGATACAACCAGTGTGTTTTTTGAGATTAGCAAATATACAGGTTGTTGGTTTTGTGGCTTTCGTCATCAGGTGAATTAGGTATTTGGGATAACACATTTTTGTCACACTTATACCCTACCCACCCTATTTGTCCATTTGAGCGAAATCTGGTTATAGACAAGTATGGGCAGTGCTAAAAAACCTTGCTATCAGGATGCCAACCTTTGCTATATACTCATTCGTTGGCCTTGTGCAAAAGCATGGGGGTGCCAACAATATAAGCATCAAAGTTGACCTATTTCGTGCCCTTGAATTTTTCTTCACGGCCCATAGAAGTATTTTGGAATTTTGGACAAAACCTTCGAACAGTGTGGGCATAGATTTAGTGACCCTTCTATGTGGTAACCATAGATAACAACCAATACCAAGCCTTCTAGCTGATTTAGTAGTAATGGCTCAGTTAATCAGCCTCTTTGGCAATGCCAACTAATATTGGTTGAGAATCTAACTCCCCAAAGCTGCGGCTGTTTTTAAAAGGGGATAAGTTAAATCACAAAGGAAAGCTTGAATAGTGAGAATATTTTTCGGTGATTGACAAGAGACTACTGCTGAACACATCCTGGTTGCTGATACAAATGGCGTCCCAGGCACCAACTAAATTAAAATCTGAATGATATGGTAGGGGAAAGAACAATCAAAAGATGAGATGTGCGTTATACTTCCTATCCAATCTACATATGTTACTTTGGTTTGTTCTTATTTTTTACGGTTTATAGGTGAACTTTGTATAGCCTTTAGATTTTGGCCTTTTGAGTGCACAAAGTTTGCCCTGTTAAATGCTTTTTGATAGTATGGTTTCCACACTGGAAAACAGGGAAAACGTAAGCAAGTCAATACATCATGTTCTCGTGGTCTTTACTCGTTTGTAACTTACAAAATTCTCAATTGCTCGTTTGGAGAGAAACTTTACTTAGGTTGAACTTTCTGGTCACTGATCATCCAATTATCAACTTTAAGGTTGAACTACATTTCCCTTGAAACATTACAAGAAAGTGTTTCGTATTGGTGAAGTATCAGCTTCATCAGGATGGGCGATGCCCCTTGTCAATTTTTCGTGGGACTTATCAACTACGCACTGTAAGCTAAAAGTATCATAAAAGAAGAAAGAAATCCTATTCATGGTCCAACTAGCGAATCCTTTTTGGGGGAGGATACAGGATCCGCATATGATCCCCTCCATAATGCGATAAATGGTGTTTTTCTTTTAATCTTTCGGAAGTATATGTTAATTTAGGCATGTGTTGTTAATGGCTAGGTATCTTAGACATTTCAAGTATTCTGTCTACTGTTCAAACTGTTAACTATGCCATTTACAGGTACATTGCTGTTGGCGATGAGCCATTCCTCCAAAGTTACGGTGATCAATTCCACCCTTTTGTTGTCGGTGCAGCCATCAACATCCAAACAGCTCTTACTGCTGCTAACTTAGCAAACAAAGTGAGAGTTGTGGTTCCTTGCAGTTCCGACACCTTCGAATCCGAATCTGGCCTCCCTTCTAAAGGACACTTCAGGCCCAACATCAACAAAACCATGATCGAACTCCTCACGTTTCTCAACAAGCATCACTCTCCATTCTTCGCAAACATTTCGCCTTTCTTGACTTACCATCAAAACCGGAATATTTCCCTTGACTTGACTCTCTTCAAAGGGACTGCACACCCTCTTAACGACACCCACAAAACATACCAAAACAGCTTCGACTTAATCTATGATACCCTCGTTATTTCCTTATCGACTGCCGGATTTCCCAAAATGGAGATCGTTGTGGGTCAGATTGGGTGGCCCACAGATGGAGCTGCCAATGCGACGTCAACCATTGCTGAGATTTTCATGAAAGGCTTCATGGGGCACATTCGTAGCAAAGCAGGGACTCCACTGAGACCTCGTAATCCTCCGACAGAAATTTACTTATTTAGCCTTTTGGACGAGGATCAAAGAAGCTTGGTGACGGGAAATTTTCAGCGACACTGGGGAATCTTTACTTTTGACGGCCAAGCCAAGTACCAAGTGGATTTTGGGCAGGGCTTGAAAAACCTGGTGAACGCACAGAATGTAGAGTACCTCGCTTCCAAATGGTGTGTTGTGAACAATAACATGGACTTGTCAAATGCGAGTGCCAGTGCTTCGGATGCTTGTTCTGATGCAGATTGTAGTGCTATGTCTCCTGGTGGTTCTTGTTTTAACATTACATGGCCTGGGAACGTATCGTATGCATTTAATAGCTACTACCAGCAGCATGACCAGAGAGCGAATAGCTGCGATTTTCAGGGGTTGGGTTTGATTACGACAGTCGATCCGTCGCTGGAGAATTGCAGATTTTCGGTTGGACTACAAACTTCTCTTTCGTGTTCTCTTCACAGTTCATTTCTTGTCTATTGGATATTTTTGCTAACAGCTGCTATTTCTTTATTTTCACGGAGTTCAACATAGTCTGAGATGTATCTTGTCAGAGCAAAAAAGATTCCTGAGTAGTAATTTTTGCCGCTTTTAAATCAGTTGCATTCCTGTTGTTCTTTTGGATCATAGAATAGTTTTTTCCTTCATTTGAAGATTTCTTTGTATCAATCTCTTCTTCCGAAATGGTGGAATGGTTTTTCTGCGAACGGGCAGTGTCTTTTGGTAACGTGAGTATTTATTGTTGATGGTTTGGTTTTTGACGACTGCTTGAACGTTCACCACTCCCGATGACTTCTTCTCAGGTTGAGCAATTTACTTATGAGACCTGTCCATACCATGGCTGCTAATATCACATCATTTTGTCAAAATAAGTTTAGGTCACTTTGTTCCCCATTTTAGTCTGTTTATATGATGCTTCTCTTTCATGTTGCTGGCCTTCTCCGGGGATATAGAACAAACACATAAAACTATCTTCGGCTACTGATATTTCTCGAACCCCTTTTGGTGAATGAGTCCTCAGTCTATCGGAATCATAATTGCTGCCAACTCCTATACGCAGATTTCGGGTTCAACCTGTCAGAGGGCTCTCCATTGCATTCACCAATTAAGTTATGAATGTCTGAGTATAATCCCCTCTTTTCTCAACTAAATATATCCAGACAACATTTGTGCAATTACTCTTTCTCCTTCTCTCCTACCTAAATTCTTTATTTCCTTTGTCTTTTTGTTTACCCAACACTCTGCATTTTCTGAAAGATTGAAACACAAACAAAAATGGCATTCTGGCATTGGAATCTTGAAAAGCTTCTGGTAGTAAGATAGCGTAGCTAACCCTTTAGAAAGTGATAGGTAGATTACAGTAACTCAATAATACCCCCTAATATTTAAGCTTTTTATGGTTACATCTTATGACACGTAGATGCCCTTATTCTGTGTTTATCATTATAACCTAACATTAACTCATGGTGGAAGATAGATATATTTCATGAAGAGGGTAGGGCTTCAAATATTGGTAAGAGCGACTTGGACATTAGGTGGTATGTGTGAAGCGAATCTGTGTCCATATTTCATCCTCATCCCTACTGGGGTACGTAGATGGAAAGGGTGAAAGAGCGTTTATATGTTGGAGGGGCCTAACTGAGTCACTGACCTACTTGAGATTCCAGAACCGTCGGCTTTCCTACACACTCGATTGGCAGTACCTCCTTGATGCAATGGAGAATGGAATAACGTAAGCAGGATTTATTTTGCCCAAGTTTTTTAAGTTTCAACAGCGAGTTCCGGGAAGCTAGTTGTCACAGGGTCGAATTTCTAACCGAGGTTCGGCCTGTGGTGGCACTGAACTTCCCTCAAGGATTTAGTCAGCCAACTCGCGGAATAAAAACGAAATAGAGTCTAAGCAACAAGATTTACGGGTAATCCTTCCCAACTAATGTTTATTCACCAAGAAATGTACACTGGAACCTTTTCCCAACTTAGACAGAATTTCCCACACTTTATTCTCTGCCTATTTGTGCCTCAGCACTGCCTTTTTATAGGCTTCAATCTGAAAAACGTGATTAGCATACAAATGGGTCATGGACATGCCCCATGATCACCATGATCTAGCAGTTACAAAATAACCAACTATGGGGCTGTGCTGGACAGTGCCAGGTTCTGCCAGCACACCAGACTTGAACATGAATGGAACTTCCTGCTGGTAACCCCCAATAACTGATGCCAACAAGGCTTGGGACACCTGTCCAAGCTTCCTAGATTTCATCCTGCCCCCAAATCCGAATTTCCTTGCCCACTTGTGCTAAGCCCAACGTTTTCCAATTGCCTTGTCCCACAAGCCCACGCCTTTTAGCATCCATGCCCCAATATTTCGGGCCTTCACCTGCATTATTATTCGTTGCTTGTCTAAGGGACCAATGCCACCACCAAGTTGGCATTACCAAGTCGCCTTTGTCAAGACATGTCCCCGTCATGTCTTGCTCTTTGTGTCTTCCGTCCGCTACGTAGACACGGGTGCAAGGTTCCACCCTTGACTACTAACAAACCACTCCCACCAGAAAAAGCCAACGTCCTCGTTGGTAAGGTTTGTATGTACTCCAGCACGTACTGTCTTCTCGCGTTTCCTGTGAAGCTTGACTTGTCACCCCATCCGTTGTTCTGTCCCGCTTACCCGACTTGACCAACGAAACAGAACATGGTTGATACTACCTCAGTGATCAGTTTGGTTGGCATTCAGCAATTGCAACGTGCTAGCCCGCACGATCAATCCTGAATCCCCATCCGTTTCGTTGCTGCCTTCAGCATCATTGCTCTCGCCTGCGCACAGAGCATTCAACCGTTCCCTCTTTTGGACACTCCCGTGCCCGATGTGGTCCGTTGCAAATGAAGCAACCGAAAACTTCCGCAGTGGGTTTTGCCTTCCCTTGCTGCGTTTGTTTGTCATCCCCTTTTTGTTTGGACGTTTGGCCATTGTCCTTCTTGTTCCACCCGTCTCCTTTTGGCTTGGACGTTTGCCCATTGTCCTGCCTTTGCCACCCAGCATCTTCTGAAGCATACTGGTAATCTGCCAGACCATCAGCAGCAGCCATGGCAGAAGCCAAATCCTTGACTCCTAGCCTGCGAAGTTCCAACTGTGCCCAACTTTGCATCCCTGATACGAAATTGAACAGCTTGTCCTCCTCGGACATATTCTTGATATCCAGCATCAAAGAACTGAATTCCTTAACGTATTCTCGCACTTTGCCCGTGTGCTTGAGACGTTTTAGCGACTCTCTTGCAATCCAAGCCGAATTGCAAGGAAGAAATTGATCCTTCAATTCCTTCTTCAGTGTCTCCCACGTTTCGATCTTTGGACGAGACTCGTCCTCTGATCTTGTCCTCCACCAGAGCTTCGCGTCTCCAGTGAGATACATACTAGTGATGGTAACTTTCTGCGCCCCAAGAACATTGGCAGCCACAAAATACTGCTCAATGTCCCACAGAAAGTTCTCGAGCTCTTTGGCACTCTGTGCACCATTGAAAGCTTGAGGCTCCGGAACCCGCACGTTAACACGAACATCAGAGTTGTTGGAAGGATTGCTGAGTGCCCTCTTCACCAGCACGAGTTCAGTTTCCAGCGTCTGAACTCTGTCCTTGAATGCATCTGCCAAGGAAACCAAGTTAGCCATCAAATCTGTAAATTTGGAATCTGTCATCGACTTGCTCTCCTCCAGCGAGGTTTGCAAGGAGTCATCTGGTTCTACAGCACCGACAAGTTCCTCCAAACGTGTAACCCGTTCCCGAACAGCATCCATAGCAGTACCGCCAGCCATTTTTGAGCAAATCGTGCTCTGATAACAATTGTCACAGGGTCGAATTTCTAACCGAGGTTCGGTCTGTGGTGGCACTAAACTTCCCTCAAGGATTTAGTCAGCCAACTTGCGGAATAAAAACGAAATAAAGAGTCTAAGCAACAAGATTTACGGGTAATCCTTCCCAACCAATGTTTATTCACTAAGAAATGTACACTGGAACCTTTTCCCAACTTAGACAGAATTTCCCACACTCTATTCTCTGCCTATTTGTGCCTCAGCACTGCCTTTTTATAGGCTTCAATCTGAAAAACGTGATTAGCATACAAATGGGTCATGGACATGCCCCATGATCTAGCAGTTACAAAATAACCAACTAGGGGGCTGTGCTGGACAGTGCCAGGTTCTGCCAGCACACCAGACTTGAACATGAATGGAACTTCCTGCTGGTAACCGCCAATAACTGATGCCAACAAGGCTTGGGACACCTGTCCAAGCTTCCTAGATTTCATCCTGCCCCCAAATCCGAATTTCCTTGCCCACTTGTGCTAAGCCCAACGTTTTCCAATTGTCTTGTCCCACAAGCCCATGCCTTTTAGTATCCATGCCCCAATATTTCGGGCCTTCACCTGCATTATTATTCGTTGCTTGTCTAAGGGATCAATGCCACCACCAAGTTGACATTACCAAGTCGCCTTTGTCAAGACATGTCCCCGTCATGTCTTGCTCTTTGTGTCTTTCGTCCGCTACGTAGACACGGGTGCAAGGTTCCACCCTTGACCTGCTAACACTAGTCCTGTTAAAGACACTGATAT
This sequence comes from Arctostaphylos glauca, assembly GCA_019985065.2. NCBI lineage: Eukaryota > Viridiplantae > Streptophyta > Magnoliopsida > Ericales > Ericaceae > Arctostaphylos > Arctostaphylos glauca. Next base: position 35,899,797 of record JAHSPW020000001.1, read on the forward strand.
CCATCACTTGGGATGGAGAGGTTTGGCCTTCCAGCACTGAAATGGATTTGGAAGAATCTGCATGTAAGTTATAACGTCCGGTGGTCTCATATCAAGTTAGCCTTTTGTGGCGTGATTGGTTTCCAGATGCACTTATTCAATGAGCGGCTTTTCCAGAAGACTTTTTTTTTTTGTTTTTGTTTTTACTCTTCAAATATTTTCCTTGTAATTTCTGAACTTTGTGTTTTGCCTTTTTTACCGTCGTCTTCGGGCCATATTGGAGAGATTGCTATCATCATTTCCTCAGGTTCCACCATAGACGTCTTGGAAGTAGAGGTTTGACTTGTGTTTCCTGTAGATTATTGTTATTGTATATTTGGTGTTGCGGACTTGTAATATGGTGATAAGAAATTTGTGTTTCCAAAATACGGCCTTCAAGTCAAAATATGATTTCGAGTTCCAAGTAATTATTGGGGTGTTTGGTTGGGACTTTTGAGGTGTTTTTGGATTATGGGATTTTGAGTATGCAATAAAACTCATAATTAGAATTTATGAAGTGTTTGATAAAATTGTGTAAAATAGATTATAAATATGTGAAATGTTTGATAGTATAATTAGATTATTAGATTCTGGGTGAACAATTAATTATAATGTCCTTATACTATGGCTTTTTATTTGTATATTTGACAATTTTTCTTTGTGTATTTTGAAATATAGTCAAATAATTTTTATATTTACAAATTAAATTAATCTTATAATACAATAATCATAAAATTGTGTAAAATATATTTTTCAATCTTTTACTACATTGCTATTACCACGATATACAAAATATATTACCTACACGTGTTATTCTCATTACATGTACAATTCAAAATACACTAGCTCCACACATTTCCTCCATTACAAGACAAAAAAAATAAAAAATAATATGACACACATTACCTCCATGTATTACCTTAATTACATGATAAAAAATACAATCCAAAACACATTATCAAAAAATACTTCAATACCGTAAGATATATAATAGTAGTATTTGTAAATTATTAAAAAAATTAAGGGTGGAATGGTAACAAAATTTAAAAATCTAAAATCAGAATCTCGTTTTGGACCTACTTTTAAAATTGTGGCTCTAAAGGTTTGTTTTGAGAATTCTAGAACCAAAATTTCAAAATTAGCATCTCAAACACCTCAAAATTTCAGAATGAGAATTTCAAAATGCCAAAAAAATCTCCAGAATGACTCACAAACACCAACTATGAAGCACAATGAGCTCTAACCATTTTGCATGAGTCATCTGCATAGACCAGCATGCGTTTGACTGATTTTAAACAATAGAAGAGATAACCACATAATAGTTGCAAAATAAGAGAGGATACATTAATTTTTCAAACTATAAAGAAGTTTAGTATATTTATAAAAAACCTCAGGGAGGTCAGTGTTATTTACCCTTTATTTTTCAGCTACAGAGCACTAGCCCCATGAATGTTGTCCTGAGTTGGTCGTTCCTTATTGGTGGCCTTTGCTTCAACAACGAAATCTATTTAAACCTCGCCGTTTGAAACCCAACCCGCCATTTCCCCTGAACATGTCCCACGTCAGAGTGGAGCAGCAAATTTCCCTCTTCCGATCCCAAGTCGAACTCCGAAGGTGACTCTCGATTCCCTATTTCTGACTCTTCATCGTTTCCTTCCAATTTTCAATCCTGGCCATCTCCGACTAAAAGTCTCAAATTAGGTTCAAACACCTCTCGTTTCTGTGCAGATTCGGCGACGAAACTCTACGAATTCTCGAATCGCTTCTGGTTTCCAAAGATGTGAAATCGTTACTTGAAGTCCGCTGCAGCTTGAGCGAGTTCATGAGACGCGAATCTCTCTCTGTCATTCGCGAAATCGCAGATAAATCCGTCGAGCATAAGCTTTCTGTTGTTGATTTTTTGGTTCGAGCATTTGCCCTTGCCGGCGACATCGAGGCATATATTCAGCTATTATTCCTTTTCTGATTTTAATTTGTTACTTTTACATTGATATCCATGACCAATCATTGACAGATATGTGTGACTCGTTTTTGTGATTCATTGTTCTGCACGTCCTTGCACACTACACCTGTCCTGTTGATTTTTTTCTGTGTCTTGAAAGTAATGCAAGTGCCTGAATTTTAAGAATTCTGATGTTCTCTTGTCTTTTCAGGTCTTGAAATAAAAGTGACCTACTTCTAGTTCGTTATCATATAAAGAGGAGGAAAACTGAGAAGGAAGAAATCCATATTTGCCCAAAATAAAACAGTATCTATAGTTGGGAATTGAGCAAAAGAACAATAACTATAGTTGGTTGTAATATTAACATCTAGAAATAATGGTTTCTGGAACCACTGGGTGCAGACATGTCCTTGGGTGAAGATTGAGTTTTAAATAGGATCATGTCCTTAGGTGAAGATTGAGTTTTAAATAGGATCATTTCAAACTTGTGGAAACTTGATAAGGCTTGGGATCAGAATTTGTGGAACAAGTCCGGAATATAAACGGTAATTAGTTGTGGATTACTTACAGACAACCAATCCCACGAAACATGGAATATACGAGAGTTTGAGGAATGCAGTATTAGTGATTCTGTTGCGTTCGGTGGGATACTCGTTTAATGGGATTGCATATCCCTTCATAACTAGTCCAACCAATCAAACATGGTCTTCCTGATACAAATCAAAGGTGAGAGAGAACCGGACACCATACAAAGAGATTACATTGCAACTGATGGTGTATTACTGAATATTCGGAATACAAACTAATGAAACTATTACATCCTTAAATAGAGAAAAGCTACGCCTAAAAAAGGAAAAGATTACAAGATTTTATCACGATACATCCTGATTTGATCACGATACTATTCCGATTTGATCCCGATACGATCTCAATAAACTGCCTAAAATAAAGGATTGCAATAGGATACTTTCACGCCCCCGCTCAAACTCATGATGCGAACTCGGAGAGCAACATGAGTTTGCCAAGAAAGTTATGAAGCCAAACGGTGCAATAGGGACCAAACCATTGCCAATACCAATCTGCGCTGAACAGTGCAAAGCCAATACCTAAACGATTGCAAATCCACTACCAGTGCCAATGCCAACATGCGAACTACGAACTGGGTTGAGAGAGATAGAGACCCAGTGTTCAGAAAATAATGCACCTACGAAATCAGACAGAGATACTGAAACAAAGTCAGGGGATATTGAGACAGAGATCAAAGGTATTTTCTGTGAGAGAGAGAGATTATGGAGGTAGAGGTGCAGAGGTTCAGAGCTCACGGATGCTCATACGAGCCATCAACAGAGATACCTAGAGAGAAAAAATAGGGAGAACATAGAGAAAAGAGACAGATGCGCGTGCGCGCGGGGGGGGGGGGGGGGACAGACTGTAAAACAGAGGAGACAGATTCATAAAGTACTGGGCAAAAATAGCCAAGAACAGTCAAAAACAGAGTCATTGGAGGCTGCCGGATCTCTGGCGAGGGTCGCCGGAGACTGACGAAACTCCGGCAAGGATGCCAGAGTTCAGAGGAGTTCCAGAAAGTGCTCACAGATCAGATTTCTAAAGAGATAAGAAAAATAGAGGTCTTTGGAGGCTGACAGAGCTCTGGCGAGGTCGCCTGAGGCTAACGGAGCTCCAACATGGATGCCGGAGTGCTTACGGAGCTCTGGCAAGGATGCTGGAGTGCAGAGAAGTGCCCAAACATATTGGGCTTTGCAGATCTGAAGTTAACAGCACCAAAGAAGGCTGTTCGGAGGTCGACGAAGCTCCGGCGAGGGTCGCTGGAGGCCAGAGGCTACTGATGTTGCTGCTGGAAGTTGTTGCTGCTGTTGATGTTCAAAGAGAAAGGACAGAGATGCTGCTGCTGCTGGTGCGATGAAAGGAGAGGGAGGCTGCTGTATGGTACTGTAGAGGGAGGAGAGACAACTGATTGCGGAAAACAGTGATGGGAGGAGACTGATACAGGATCGAAAACCTGCTCTGATACCATGATACAAATCAAAGGTGAGAGAGAACCGGACACCATACAAAGGGATTACATTGCAACTGATGGTGTATTACTGAATATTCGGAATACAAACTAATGAAACTATTACATCCTTAAATAGAGAAAAGCTACGCCTAAAAAAGGAAAAGATTACAAGATTTTATCACGATACATCCTGATTTGATCACGATACTATTCCGATTTGATCCCGATACGATCTCAATAAACTGCCTAAAATAAAGGATTGCAATAGGATACTTTCACACTTCCATCCGAATCAGGTCTTTTGAGCAATACATTGTACTTGTATCTTTCTTGTCCAACAATTAGGTACTAGGTTCTCACATAAGGCATCATACTTTTGATGACTACTTGAATACAGGAAATTTAATTTCTCTACTGTTTGTTTATGCTACCCTCACTGAGATATTTTGATCTATGCATGTCACAACCAGCATCTTCTCAAGTTTTTATGCAATGACAATAACTCTGTACTAATGTTTTAACGAATCTTAGCTGGTGTTTTACACATTCAATTGCTTCCAGAGTTGCCTGGCTTTGAGATATGAAGCTTTGGTTCTGCGGGAACAGAGGTCTCCTTGTGACCAATGGCTCCGAGTTTCATACAGAGAATGGATGACAATTGCTGAGCATTCATTAGAATATGGCTTCTACTCCATTACTAGAAAGGTAACATCCATGCAATATTGGAGGCTTAGAAAGTGTTAAAAACAACTTCTCATCATGTCAATGTGCATTTGGTTGGTTAGCGTAGACTTAAAATCGGATATATAATCTGCTGATGCCAGTGAGCGACACAGATTGTAGCATGAATCTGGATTAATTGGACATAGCTCCATGTTGAAGTTTGAAGAGTACATTTGCGAAGTTTATCGTATTGTTGGTATTTTTTTCTCCAATAGAGAATTTAGGAGTGAAATCATCTGGTATAACTATGTTGGTTGCATTGAAATCTTGCACAAGAATTCTTGGGTGTTAGCAATTTAAACTAGTCATGAAAGCTTTAGAAGGAGAATAGGTGGACTTAAGACTTAAGACTTAAGAGGTTCCACTGCCAATAAACTGCAAACTTTCTTTTTCGTTTAATAGAGATTAGGCAACAGTTGGATTCTTATTTCTGGGTACTTGATCTGTTTTCATATCTGTAGATTGATTAGTGGCTTTTCTAGCGTTTGTCACAGTCTATCACTTCAATTCTTTTTGCTTAGACTTTTTGTGGATCTTCCCGGGTAACTTACCTTATGAACATTATTTTATCCCTCCTGGATTGATATTGACGATAGTCTATTGATCTCGAATGTCGTTGCATTGTGAACTGCAATAAATGTGAAGAACATGACATTTGATCTTCTCTTTCCTTGAGCTTAGGATATCATATAAGCCACATACATTTCCACTAGAATTTGTTAAATACTTATATTTGCTATTAGGGTAGCTGAACAAATCCGTCCCTTGTTATTTGTGATTAAATTTTCTTGGTTCTGTCAATGGATTAGGTTCAGAGTCTTCAGACATGAATTTCAGCTTATCTTATTCAGTTTTTCCTTTCTTTTGTTGAATTGTATTTCTGTTGCATTTTTGGTTTGATGCTTACATTTAGAAACCATAGGTGTCTGATCTAGGTTTTCTATTTGTGACCTCTACTTCTGTAGGCATGTGAAATTGCACTTTCATGCTTTGAGATGAATGGCATGGATGACTCTCAGGGAGATGACTTCTTTGCAAACGTTGATGTAATTGGCAAAATTAAGAGACTCAAGGATGTTGCGGTGGTCTCTTCCGCTTCACGCTCTGGTGTGTCTTGTAGTGTTAATTTTTCAGATTCCTTAATTAGTCAAATCTGATGGCCCTGGCCAGTTGTGAGTTGGTTTTGGGATTTGTAACCAGGAATGCACCTCAGTTGGTCTGAGCCTATAGAAATATTGAACACGGGCATTCCCAATATCTGGCTTTTATGTGATTTGCATATAAAAGTAATAGACAGATGGTTAGTTGCGAATCAATGGAACTGTACATATGCATTGTTTATGTGCCTCATGGGACCTTACACTGGTTGTAGCCCACCTTTGACTTCTAATTAATTGTTGCTCGCTTTGCTTCTATTTGAAATAGCTGGACCTCCTGCTAGTTAATGGCCCGAATGGAAAATTCGGCGGCTTAAACCTTCAAACCCCTTAAACTTGTACAACAATGAATCCATTCGAGTATGTTACCAGAAAACAACAATATTATGATTTATTTATTACAACGCACATTCTGAAATATAATACGGTATCATTCCAAGACAATGAATTTAGCAATCCAAAGCAATTCCAAAGAATTTCTTAAATTTATTTGAATAAAAATTCAGAGGAAACATTGTTTGCAAGATAAGGTGTAAAAGAAATTGATCAAAATAATCCTATTAAGGTGTTCTACATGAATAATTTAAAAAGTAAGATGTTTAATTGGGTGTTTATTCTTTGCAAGAATTACATTTTAACATTATATGGTAGTGAAGCCTATCCCTATTCGACCAGATTTAGGACATGTGACGTATTACGTTTCCGCTCACATTCCTTGTACTATAGCGATCCACGTTCCAAGAAACCTTAGATAGGACCGTGTTAGCTACTCTCCGTGAATCCTATTAGAAAATAACGACTGTAGCCCAAATCTGTAGCCCAAATCTGATTCGGCATGCTGTTTCTGACGACTTAAATCACCATGAAAATAAGTTCACAATTAGACTTCAGAAAATTTTCATATGGGAATAGGTATATTCAGTGTCAACCATTCATCTATTGCAACTGATGGAAGTGTTGAAGCAGAATGAGCTGTTTTGTTTGAGAAGCTTCTAGTATGACATATTTTAACTTCAAATTTGGCAAGTCTGTATCTATGGCGTTTTACGCTCCTTTGTTAGTCCATTTCTGACTTGTATTGTATGTTGACGTATTTGAATTGGATATAGGGATCACATGTGATTTGTTCCTTATTCCGAATGCTGTTTGGTCTTGATTCAGTCCAAGCCCAGGCAGCAGATTACTTGAAAAAGAAAGCAGTGAAGCTGAGCCCATCACCATTTTTGGCTCGTAAAGAATCACAATTTTCAGCAAGTACTCTGTTTAGAGATGGAATTAAGAAGCGTAACGAACGAATGCTGCTAGATCACCGAAGAATCAATCAAATTACTAGTGAACCAGATTCCAATCTATAATGAGGTCCTTGCCTCCTACTCCTGCCATATACTTTATAAGGATTACATGACTTGCTAGATAATATGGTAGCCACTGTCCGTCTATACGAAGTGTTATTCTGGGTTGTGTATACCACTTAGAATCTATGGCATTGTAAAGAGTTTCATATAGGGTTGGCAGCTGGTTGAAGATTTTCATGACAGTGAAAATTAATTCAGTTCATTTAAGAGCTAGTTCAGTGAAAATGATGTACTTTTTGCCCCCCAAAAATGAATATGCAATGCTTATTATGACTACCAATCATGGTACTGAGTCTTGCAACAGTCTGATTGATGGGTTTTAGTTGTGCAATAAAAGGGTGTTGGATAACATGGTACTGAGTCTTACAATTGTTAGTCACGCACTATAAATTTCAGCACTGGGTGCTACAATTTGCATGAGCCATAGGGAATCTGCAATAAATTCCATGTTTAAATACTGTATGTCTGCAGCAACAATTTAGCATGGTCGCTTCAATCACGTGCCTATCTCTTCTGCTGCTGAGCCCTAGCTAGCTACCATGCACCACCCCCAAATTTTCTTCTCACAGAAATGGAAATGGAGACTCTGCATCGGAAATCCAAAGCCCACTCTGTTCGAGCAACTGGACTGCAGGTTAGTTGTCCCTTCCAAACCATAGAGCTTCTATTGTCATCATCCAAAAATTGCTTCTAATCTCCATTGCCATAGGATATTGGAAAGACCCATGCATATCCATATCTCAAGAACCGAATCTTCCATATCACAATGCGCATTTAATGTTTGCATTGGAGATAGCATGTTTTATTTTCTCCAAGAAGGTGAAGATGTCTGTTTTTCTCATACTATATTCATAAACTTACAAAAAAGAAACACACACACAAACAAAAATCTTACAAAAGGTTCTCATCCTGTCTACACACAGTCTCTTCTTCCTAGAACCTAGGGGTTTGAAAAAGCTTAAAACTGAAAGTGCGCGTTTTGTGAGAAAATACAGTTTAAGAAATTCAATGGAGGGGTCCCATTTTCTGGGTTTAAAATAGTTTTAAGGTAAGATTCTTAGGAGGAAACTTAGACTTTGGTTTAAGAAGACAAGTGCATTTTAAAAAACACGGTATATAAAATTGCCATGACAACTAGGGAAAGAGAGCTGTTTTCTCGAAATAGAAGATTAGAAGCTTGGAATCATGTGGAGAACATTAAATGCTAGGTAGTGGGAATCGGTCTTAGGGTTCTACACCCCTTATAATTTTACAGGGGTTGGTTCAGAAGCCTCGTGCTTACATTAGCATAATAAGTTTTTTTTTTTTGTTTATTATCAAACATTAGCATTTTAATAAGCTCATAAGTGAACACGTGTCTGTACCTTGCACAAGCTCATGTGACAATATTCATGGCAAATAAAAGAAGCTCAATTTATACTCATTCCGTCCCAATTTATTCGCAATAAGTCTCCGTACACACTATCTGGTTTACATCCGCTCACACTCTGCCTATCTGTTTGAAGTTTTGATTTACTTTTTTTTTATTTTTTATTTTCTTTTAAGAGTTAAATGGATAGAGTTCATGTGTCGTGTATGTAGAATGTGAGCTGGTATAAACTAAATGGTGTGTATGTAGCATTACTCATTTATTTGTAACTTTTTGAATCTTGCATATTTCAAAATATTTGTCCGATTTTTAGTTGACTTGTCAAAATTCATTTTATGCTCTCTCTCTTTTGAAAAAATCACGTATTACAAAATGTGAATCTCATTTAATGCTAAAAAGTTAACGTTATTATTACAAAGTTAAAACTTGTTACTTGTAAGTATTATTACTTTAGTAAGTTAGAATTCAAAAAATGGAAAGAGTACAAAACTACGGCTAAGTCAATTAATTTTTTTGTTATCACAAAAAAATTCACGTCAATCGGACATCTGTAATTGTTTGACCTAAAAATCAAGTTTTATATAAAATTAGATTTTTAGGTCAAACATTTACCGATATTTAATTAATAAATAAAGAAATTAATTAGAACAAAATAGACGATTTTAATAATCAAAATAAAACCTCAAAGTGATCCTGTATGACAAAAGGTGAACAAAGTTTATTTACCTTAAAGGTGTTGAGGTCAACAAAACTGGAATCTCTTAACAGCACGCCAGATAATATAAACTACTGGTAATCTGGTATGGTAATTGAAGTTTTTAAATAGATGGAAGTGACTTTTATTTTCAATTACTCATGTCATATCTTATAGTTTGGTAGCCGGATTGCTGGTCGTTGAACCCATGAACGGGGGGATGGGTCCACCTAAAGTTTATCATCATGATCCCGACCACTTTGTAAAGTTTTTATTAATAAATTATTCATGTAAAATAATGTAATCGGATAATACTTATATTATAAAAATAAAAAACATATATGCTTTTTTGAAAAATATATTTTTATTTGCATTGTGCTTATTATTAGATTTTATTTGCCCTTATTTGAAATCATTGTTTTGCGTAAATTTTTATTCGACAAAAAGTTTCAAAAAAATAAAAAATTATTTTTAGAAGTTAGAAAAAATCAGAAACTACAAAAAAAAAAAAACAAGCAAGAACAAGATTTTTTGGCTTATTTTCATCTTTATTGAACTTTTTAAAAATTTTTGGACATAATTTTATAATTTTTAGATTCTTTTCGTGAAGAGAACCAATCATTCATAAAAAAATTAAAGCAAAATTAATCAATGTAAATTTTTTTAAATAAAATCAAAAATTTTAAGATTTTATATAGGCCAAATAGATTTTTTGGTGTTTTGTGATGAGCGATGTCAGAGATGATTGTAATTAAACGTGGGTTCCGTTCATTTGTCCGGAAATAGATATAGTAAAATTGTTCGGAGAAAGTTTTAATGAAGTAAAGTGAAATTAAAGACATAGAAAAAAAATTTCCTCTATGTGTTCATTTGATAAAAAATAAGAAAGTTAAAAATAAATAGTTCAATTGTTTAAGAAAATATTACAAAAATAAGATCCTTGCAAAATCTTATATTTTTTACAGAATGTGTTTTGAGGAAAAATTAATCCTAGAGGTAAAGTTAGATGCAGATCTTATAATTTTCTTAGTAACTGAACACATAAAAAATACAAAAATATTTAATATTCTCGTAGGTTTCTTACATTTCCTGCCAACTCAACAGGAAAGTTTTTATTGAAGGCTGGTTTTTGATTTCCTGGAGAGATTTATGGACAAAGCAAGAAAATGATAGGCATAATAACGTGGAAGAAAAATCCAAATGTTCCAGTCTGTGGGATGTTGATGAAATTATTGAAATCACCCATTTCCCTGTTGCTAAAAGTAAACATGCTGCACAGATTAGAGAAAAGTGTTCCCCAGATAAAAATTTCCGATCCTATCCCCACACATGCAGATGTTTGGGAGGTCAATTTCGTCTTTTAGCAAGCATGAAATGTTGAATTTGGTTTATCTTGGTATTAGCCCTAACATTTCGGTTGTTTATTCATAGAAGGATGCTGCCTTTCATCACATGATGAGAGAGAGAGTTAGAGAGAGAAATATAAGAATATAAATTTACATGTGAATGTTGGCCAACAAACATTCACGTCGAGCCCATCTCTCTCTCTCTCTCACTCTCTCGCTCCGATTTAGGGTTTCCCATTGTTTCACACCGAATCTCAAATTTTCCAAACCTAGCCCTAGTTATCCCCTCTAGGAATCGTTACTCTCAATCAATGTTTAAATCACTTTTACAAATAATAAACAGTCTTTTGTCTTCCAGAGTCAAGGAGGAGGAACGTGGGTGAAACTATATATTTGCACGGATAGCCAGCCCATCACGCGCCTAGGCGGTGGTCAACTATCCTCACCTCTGATTTTTCTTCTATAGTTCTATTCCTCTCTGCCCAAAAAAAAAAAAAAAAAGGTGACAAAATTAGCCTTGACGGCCACAGTCAAACTTTTTTCACATGGCCAAAATTGTCAAAATAAGTGGAGACATTTCTTCTTCCATCTATGATATAAACACGAGAAATTTCTTAGAATAACACCGTTTCAAATTGTCAACAAAAATCACATCCAGAATTAGCCATTAGGGGACACACCCCTTGTATCTAGTTAACTTAAAATTTAGTTCAATTTTTTTCTTAATTAATAATTGTGATACTTCACATAATATTATTATATCTGTAAACCACATTAGCTTAAACAGAAGGCACTAATCATCTCTAGTCAGCATTCGGCCGTGAGAGGGTCTTTTGGCTTCTTTAGGGCCGTGTGAAACTTAGCTTGTTTTAGCAGCCAAGTGATGATTCAAATTCGTGATAACCGTAGGATGTTGGTACGTTAAACAACTTCAACCATAATGACAATTGTTTAGTTTATATTGATATCTCCCTTTGCATGGGAAATTCGAGGTATGGAGAAGTAGGATGCCAAATCTTTTTTTATTATATTATCTTCAAAAACTATATAAATTAATTAAAGATAAGTTGATAGCGTGAAGTAAAATATACTAAAACAATAAATGTTAACTTGTTAGTTGGAGTGTTTATTTTTAAAAATCTCAAATTCATGTCATCACATAAATTAATTTTTTTTAACATTCATAAACAAATACCAAGATTTGAAATGTTTAAGCATTGTGCTAAAGAGGAAGAAGTAATCAACCTAAGCAATTTCCCAATATTGAGAGGAGTAATTACACAGTGGTCCTGTGCCATTATTATGTGGTGTTCCAAATTCTCTCCTTCCATAGGAATTCAGATACTTGGGTTTGGGACGCATCCTAATATGTGGTGAAAACAAGGTTTGGGGCGTTACGTGGCGATGTTTGAGAATCACAGAGTAATTTTTCTTATTGAGAGGGTATTAAGTGTATACTGAACACAGGGGCGGAACTAGGAAGGAACTGAGCACTCTCTCAAAATTTTTAAAAAAAAAATTAAAATCTATATATATAATTTAAAAATTATAAAAAAAATTAGTTTTGATCCCTCAAATTACATTCAGCCTTTTTTTGTTTTCACATTAAAATCTGGACCCCTCTAAACGTTAAATCTTGATTTTGCCAGTGACTAGACGGGAGTTGGCAGATAATTTTTCCTACATCGTATCTATTCTACACAAGGCTAACAACTCCCCGACCGTTATAAATAGCATACGTGCCAAGCTCATTTGTTTTCAACACTTCACTTGGTCATGTTGTAGTTATTATTCTCTCTCTCTCTCTCTCTCTCCGAACTTTCGTCCCTCTTTGCACCCCAAACAAGTCCCCTCCCCCTTCCCTTCTTTCCTGTTCCAGGTTCTTCCTGACCCAAAAATGGGTGGAAGTTCGCCTTGCGCCTCCTGCAAGTTGCTGCGTCGCCGCTGCGCAAAGGATTGCATCTTTGCCCCTTACTTCCCTCCCGATGACCCCCACAAATTTGCCATCGTTCACAAGGTCTTTGGCGCTAGCAATGTCAGCAAGATGTTGCAGGTCCCCCCCCCCCCCCCCCTCTCTCTCTCTCTCTCTCTCTCTCTCTCTCTCTCTCTATGTAGTATACATATCTTTATACAGATAGGGCAATGATATATAAAACAGAAAACTTATTTTAGTTTCTCTGTACAAAATGATTTCGCTCAAATACAAAGCTATCATTTTTATAAAAAACAAAACACCCATGAAAATGGCTGTTATTTTGCAGAAATAATATTTGTTTTTATGAACAAATACAGCTAGGTTATCAACTGTTGATTATTCTTCAACAGGAGCTGCCAGTGCAGCAGAGATCAGACGCGGTGAGCAGTTTAGTATACGAAGCGAACGCGAGAATGCGGGACCCAGTGTACGGATGTGTGGGGGCAATTTCCTACCTACAGAACCAGGTGTCACAGCTACAGATGCAGCTTGCGGTTGCACAGGCGGAGATCCTCTGCATACAGATGCAGCAAGAGCCTAGTCTACCGACGAATCAGATGGAGCATTATTCAGATGAGAGATCATCACTGTTGTTGTCCACTAATAGTAACTTCACGAACAACCAGTTTCCGCAGTACCCCCAGCTGGGCTATGCAAATTCTTCATCTTCTAGCAGCATAATCCAAGATCCCCTAAAGAGAGAGTCTCTTTGGACATGATCCCACTTGCTAAATATCCCTAATGGAACTGGTCCTATGTTACTTGTAACTCTTTCTCATTAGAGACCATTATGCTAATGTTATGTCTTCTTTTTATTACAACCCATTTTGTGCGTGTTCTCTCTGTGTGTGTGTGAGAGAGAGAGAGAGAGAGAGAGAGAGAATTAACTAGTGTGGGTCAACCCTACCATGTGGGATATGGAGTAAGAGTAAAGCTGGGTTTAACTTTGGTTATTTTTCTCGTTTAACAGGAACTGGCAATTTTTCCTAGTTTTGGAAAAAAAATTCAGTGGTTTTGATAATTCCGGAGTGTTTCCAATCATGCACAGCAGTACATGTAAACACTAAACCACGCCCCCCCCCCCCCCCCCCCAAAAAAAAAAAAAAAAAAAGTAATAATTAGCTAATGAAGTTAGACACACGTGAGACCCTGTGAATACATCTGTGTTTAAATATGTCCAAAATATCTGTATTTATAAATTGTTTTTTTAAAAAGGGTTGAATCCTAAAAACCTTAAGAACACGAGGCAAATTTTTTTAAGCATAATAATTAGCTAATGAAGCCCATTAAGCTAAGGACCAGGAAGCATGCAATATATATATATATATATATATATATATATATATAATTAACTTCTAATGAGAGATTCCGCATTTTTCTAAAATGAAGAGGTACCTCCTATTTTTTAATTATATTTTGATGATCTGAACTGTTCAATATTTTTAAAACATATTTTTAAGGGTACCCGCAAGAAATCGGTTCAAAACAATATCGGAAAAGACTTGATCTAAGCAGTTGTTCATAAATACTGATAGAAACAGTTCTATAAAAAACTATTTAGCTCAAATCCTTCGTGGTTATATTTTTAGCTGATTTCTCGCATGTATTATTAAAAACATGTTTTAAACACATTGAACGGTTCGGATCATCAAAATTTAATAAAAAAATAAGAGGTTCTCATTTTAATAAAATGAGAGATTTCTCATTAGAAGGGGACTCATATATATACACACTAGCTAATTATATATCCGTGCATGTACACTTTTTACCATAATATAATATTAACTTAAACCAATCATATATCTTGTCATTGATTGCTCATGACAATTTCAATTTAAAATAATCTTAACCTAAGATTTTTATTCAGTTATATATAGTGAATTAAGAGGACAACAGGATACAGACTAATCTAGATTATTTCGTTCGTCTCAGTTCATCGATGATTTCGGTCAAATATTATCGGATTTGTTGAAACTTTGACTAAAATATCTTGATTTAGGAAATCTAGAAGGTGAAATAACCAATTGAAATCGAACAAAATAACATGTCAAACCGCAGTCCAACATAAACCAGGAAAGATTCAAAATTTGACAAGCTTAGTAGATTACAGCTTTAAACGAATATAAACCTGCAGATAAAAAAAAAACGAATATAAACCTTTTAGTATGCCATTATTAGGGCAGTTTGTGAGAGACATTATGAGATTCATCTCTTTTTTTTTTAGAATTACTAAAGATGTCACATTCAGACAATAATTTTACAGTAGCCTGTAATCATTAAAAAAAAAAAAATCTAAGAATAATAGAATAAAACTAAATAGGAAAAGTAAAAAAAAAAAAAACATTAAAGTGTTGCCAGTAACTAAAAAGACGAATGACTTTTTGATACATAAAGTATTTACAATCAAAAGTACTCCCAACAAATTTAAGCTCTTGGGTTCATTTGGCGTAACTAGATTATGGGATTATTGGATTGTTGGATTATGTTGGGTGCCGGAGGAAATAATCTAGCTCAAAGTGTTTGGACTAAATTATTTGTGGATATGTTGGTTATGTTGTGTTTGGAGCTAGATTAATCCTGATTATTTGGGTAAATAATTTAGGCCAAATGGGACTAGATTATTTGCCCAATAATCTAGACAATCCAAATAATCTAGTTTAGGCAAATAGAGCCAAGCTTATCTAGTAATTTTAACTAAAATAAAATAAATCTCTAGAAATTAAGGACACACGCACACTAAAATTACAAGTATATTCCTAATAGGAAGCCAAATAAATCTTGCTCCTTATCACTTTGGCCTTCTTTGCCCTGGATTTTTTAATATTGATGTCACTATTTTTTAGGTATTTTTTATTGATGTTTATCATGTTCGTGCTAAATTTTCATTCGGCTTGACAAAATAAATTTAAAAAGTAAAAAATTATGATCAAAAGTCTTGAAAAGTTCATTAAAGATGAAAAAAAATAAAAAAAAAGTGTAAGTTTTTTTAGTTTTAAGTTTATAGTCTTGTAATATATAAATTATTTTTAATTTTAGTCTATATTTTTGTAACTTCCTAATCATTCTTGTCGAAACGAATAAAAAAATGTAAGAAAAATTAACGAAAAATATAGCAAAATATTAAACAAAAAAAATGAATTAATATTCCAAACTCTACCCCAAAAAAGCACACTTTTGAAAGCAGGGAGGGTGATTAAAGGACTTTTTCTCCAAAGTCACGAGATCGAATCCTACCAGAATTAATCACTAGGAATTATTGGATGTTTTTCGGGTCATTAACTTCAGAATTTTAAAAAAATTAGTGAGGTTTGCCTAGAAGCAGCCACCCTTGAAAGAGTGCGTAATAGCTCACTGATTGAGCGCTCTTGCGCCGAAGATGAACGGGGCTAAGCGATCTGCCGAAGTTGTGGGATATAAAAATACATCAGTAGGGGAGCGTTCTGCCTTAGAGGGAAGCACCCGCGCGAGCAGTGATGGACGAAGCGGAAGCGAGAATGTCGGCTTGAGTAACGCAAACATTGGTGAGAATCCAATGCCCCGAAAACCTAAGGGTTCCTCCACAAGGTTCGTTCACGGAGGGTGAGTCAGGGCCTAAGATCAGGCCGAAAGGCGTAGTTGATGGACAACAGGTGAGTCGGTATTAAACTAAAAGTACTCTCAAAGTTGTCCGAATACCTAAGCAATAAAAAAAACAAATACCTTTTGTTTACTTTTCAAAGCACCCTAGCTAAAATATCAACTTTCCGGTGCATATACGGTTGATGTCAATGTACCAACTGACACTGGAATTGATCTGCCTTCTAGTTTGGAAGCATTACCTCGAGCCCTCCAAATCAAAAGGGGAACCAAAGCAGGGAGAGAGAGAGAGAGAGAGAGAAGGCTTTTAATTTTGTCTTGTGATGAGGGTTCTGATTGACTCCAATCTCTATTTCTCTCTATTTTTTCAACATCATGCACGTTGCAAAACCCTCAAAGTCCATGTTGGAAATATACTTGGAACTAAATTAACCCTAGACCAGACTCACTTGCCCACGTAGAAAATCGTTTGCATTTGTAGAATTAATTCGTCATATGTTAAACCAGTTTCCTACCATATGTTTAATATCTTAAGCAAGTAAATCGTGCACATATAGATTCATGTTTTTCAGAGTTTCCCGTCGTAAAACAAAGGCAATTTTTTAAATGTTCATATAAGCTAATTTTTTCGGAGTTTTTTTTTTTTGAATTTTACGAAGAAAAAAAAATCACTTTTTTATTTTTTATTTTTTGTAGTTCTAATCTAGTTCATCTTGATAATACAAATTGAGCAAATATAAAATAATATGATCTAGATTTAGGGGACAAAAATGTCTGAAATTTTTTACTGCGATGCATATCTTTGAATAATTCTGATCGCAGAATTCAATTTTATTATTTTTTTCTTGAACGGGCGGGTGCACTAAGATGGCCCAAGCTGGATAATCAGAACAACTGTTCATGTAGTGAAAAGCCCAGAAGACATGGAGTGGGTCTAGTTCCATGCCTTCTAAGAGGATCCCAACTGGGCGAACACTTTTATGGCTAATACTCGCCTGATGTCCTAGTTTTCATGTCTTCTGGGCCATGCAGTAACAATTAAGAGTGTGATCGATTCAGTTCGGTTTGGTAAGATATATTGGGTCGAACCGATTTTTGTGTTTGGAAATTTGTAAATCAAAATCAAATTAATTGCACCAGTTCGATTTCAACCTGTTTTGATCCAGTTTTGAGGGTCATATGTCGGGTCAAGTTTTAAAAAAAGAGTAGAAAAGTATCAAATCCATAAAACGCAATTTAATCACAATTTTGAGTCATTATAAAATTTATCAATAATTCAAGCCAAACCCATCAACTTAAACTCAACTACAACTATGGATCAAGCCCAAAAACAAAACCCACATATATAGTATAAAATCGGTCCAGTTCTGTTATTAAAATTCAAAAATGAACTAGAACTCTAATTTTTCCAAGCTTTTAAACCAAAATTGAACCAGACTGAACTCCTTAAATTAATGGTCTGATCTAATTTTCCGATTCGATCTAATTCGCGGATATTTTACTTCATCGCTATTAACAGTTCTTCCTTAATCGGGAATCATCTAACTCAAATGGACAGATTTTTTGGTCCAAACAATTCAACCAAAAAAAAAAAACCAAGAATTTTTTAGGCAAAATGGAGCCAAGCACCTCCACTTTTCTTCCTTAATTATTATTGATTCATTTTTATTAAATCAAATAAATAAAAAGATCTCTTCCTTTTTATTTATCTTCCTTTCCTTTTTAATTAAAATTATTCTTTTCTTTTCCTTTCCTCCTCGATCAGTAAGTGTTAACTAACGTTTAATAACAGCCCAATTTTGGAAACCCAGAGCACTTAAGAGTATCCATATTAGGCTCTGCAAATTTTAGACCAAATTAGTCCTAAAAAATCACTTTTCTATTTTATCTAGCCACTATTTTGAAGATACACTACACTCTCTACTCTAACTTCAATTTATTAAACTATACTCTTTTTATTCTTCCACATCTATCTTTAATTAATATATTTTATTCTTTTACTTGTTTTTTTATCTAAAACAGCTATATTTTAACCGTCACATTTTGTAACGGCTATATTCCAATGGTCATATTTGTAACGGCTATACTCTTTGTAGAAAAACCTTAGACACCCTTCACTGTAAAAAATTAAAAACTTGAAAATGCTTCCTAAAGGATGAGAGATATCAAAACAGAAATGAATTAATTCCATCACCGCCTCAACCTCTTGTGAGGAAATGCAGCAACAATTTTCCATTCGTATGTTGGCAAACAAAAGTACAGAAAACATAGCTCCACCCACCTGATTTTAAGGTCAAAATTCCTGTTTTATCACTGCAAATAGTTGTTGCAGAACCCATAGTTTCACAAAGCTGAAAGCCTACGCACTTGCAATGAACAAGTTCATCATCACTTCATCACTTCATTCTTGTGCCAAATATACTTACTCAAAAGCCAGTACAATATTAATTAACTAGGAGATATTGCAACCTGATAATTCCTTTAAGGTATAGCTCAAGAATCTGTCTCAATCATGAACAAGTTCCTCTAAGCACATGCTGTATAATCAAAAACAAAATCAGAAACGCGTGATTGATCCATCCGCGCTATTCCCTAATTGAAGAAAGTTGGAAAGCCTTTAGAGCCTCCGCCGATACCATTAGCTCAACTTTCGCGCGCACAAAAAAAAACAAGTTTATTTCATTTTTTTTTTTGGAAGGCAGAGGTAAAGAGTAGCATATTGATAGAATTGGGAGAATACAATCATATGGCATAAGCACAGTGTTGGAGAGGGCCCAACCAACAGCTGATGCCAAAACCAGGAACCAAAAATAAAAACTCAAAAAACATAAGGTAGGACTGCATGGACTGTAATTGCTCCACAAGACGACAACAAACCAAAACTACTACCTATATCAAAACAGGACTTCTAGATTATCATAAAGAGAGGTGATAGAATACTACTGTTAAATGAATTGAATTCCGATTATTTAGTCTTAACAGGCAATATCATAACTACAACTAAAAAAATAACTGTTTCAAGAACCAGCATATCTCTTCAATTATTCAAGGTAGTACACATTACCGGATAGCGATAGAAAACCAAGAACAAAAGCAGTAGTACTAAAAGTGAACATAGGACAATATGAAGATCATTCATATGGAAGACCAGCATAAACAACAGCTGTAATTCACAAAGTGACACATAATCCCACTGTATGTAACACATATTCATAACCTAGGTACATTCTACTAGTCTTCAAGTACATGAATTCAAGATAGAATGACTTAACAATCCCCATTACACTTCAAAAGTACCAGAACTATGTATAAGTGCAGAATTTTAAACAAAAACACACACAAAACCAAACGAAACTATGCAAAAGAGGGTAATTTTTGCTTCTTCGGCTCTCGACGATTTCAGTTTGACACTGGTGGTAGTACTTTTGCAGTGTTGGAGACATATTGCTTGTATTCGTCATCATGATTCTTTCCTCCTCTTTCAATTGTTCCATTCGAGTCTTTTAGGCTTGAATACGGTACAACTAATTTTTGACATAGATATCATACAATACTTCTGTGGAGTACCATTATACTCAAGTTAAACCATTGCCAGCTGTGGTGTCATACAACTAATTTTGACATAGATATCATACAATACTGGTATTATTATGCAAGCACTTTTTAAATTATGAAATCCATTGGTTGTGCTGCGGATGTTCTTCGAACTATAGTTGAAAAAGATGGATACAGAGGGCTAATGAAGGGATGGATGCTGAGGATGCTCTTCCATGCTCCTGTGGCTGCAATCTGCTGGACCGCTGGTCTACCTATGAGGCTGCTAAATCCTTCTTCCAAGAACAAAACAGTGGCAACCACAATGAGAATGTCACATGAATGACTAAAGAATTCCAGATACTTATTTAACACATCATTTAGGACCATTGCCAGGAACTGAGGACTCAACGGATGAACAAAGCCTGTTTCAGGCACGGTTTGTGTATCTGGTGTCAGCAGACAAATTCATGGTCAGATTCAGTATTTAATTGTTTGTATTGTAGTGATTGTTATCAGTTTTAATAGCTTTTTGATAATCCTTCAAGGTAGTTTTTATACCTTTGCAAACAAACCATAGTTTCCGAAGATCCCTGTGCGAAACCTAATATTTTGGGTTTCATGATGAGGTAGAGTTTCTATGTCAATTAATGTCAATTCATCCTAGGTGATGGCTAGGCATATATTTCTTCATCTTACATCAAGACTCAGATACAAAATGAAAGAATTTGCACTCCATTGAATTCAAGTCTCTCTCCATTCATTAAATTTGTGACCATCATACGCTTATTTGGAAGAAGAAAAGGATGGAAAGAATGATCAAGACAGGTCAATACCAATGGGGGCCTTCCTTTCACCATTCCCTCATAAATGGTTCAAATTAGCCCTCTTCCCAAGATTTATGACCATTTTCACCCACAATGCAAAGAGTATGCAGGACTGGTGGTAATTCTTTTGCACAACTTATATTCAACCAATTGTGAAGGATAATCCCAGTTTACAACAAGAATTCTTCAAGAAAGAACAACACACTGTCTGTCTCCCAACTCCCTGCAAAGGATCCTTGAACTTCAATGGTATGTACACAGGAAGTCATCTCTGAGACCTAGGTGTTGCCTTCGGTTGTGTTCCCTTCATTTACTACCTGACCGACAATCACAGTGATATCGTCAAGCTTCCCACCTGTACAAGAAGAAACTCTTTAGCCTATATGCATCAGGAGGCAAGTACATCATTAAGGATTTTCAGCGAACCATGCCTGTCAACTTAATGCCAACAATTTTCTTCCACCATGGAACATCATAACCCTGTGCAAATGAAATAAACACATTATCGTCACTTCCAAAATTCATGAAAAGGGGAATGCACTTCGTCATGTCTACACTAATTTTACCTTGGTTCTGGCCTCCAAGGAATAAGGGGAATCAAAACTGGAATCCGTAGAATGATTGTGAGCCAAACTAGCTAATGCCTTTGCTAGCATGAGAACCAAGTTACCGTTTAGAAAATGACATCAAATTTATATTACAGACGAAATGAATTGCACAAGATTACTTACCAGCTTCAGCAACATCGCTGTATTTAGACACTGTAGATATAATTTCTGTGTTGAAGATATTGTCAAAAAGCCCATCAGAACCCATCACAATGATGTCTCCCTCCATTAATTGCACACTGGTCACCTGTATTTGAACAAAAATAATTGATTGTCAGAATTAGATCACAGGATAAGGAGATAACATCTGTAATCTCACAAATGAAATATACTCCAAGTAATCTTCTCACCGTGGCATCTAGATATGTTTGACCAACCACCTCTGAGCTCAACTGGTATGGGCAATCAAAATAATGCTCTTGCGGAGACGTGGAAAAGATTATTTGCCCTACGGCTCATCAAGTAATCAAGAGTATCACTACACAATAGTCAGAGATGAACAGATAAAATAGAGACAACCAAGAAAGGATTGAAGTTGGACAAATGCAAAGCTTTTGGCATTACCTTTACGAACAACACGTAGTCCACAATCTCCGACGTTGGCAATCTTCAGAGTCCCATTCCTCTCTAGCATGGCAACGATTCTGTAAGTCGGGATAACAAACTCAAGTTAAATAAGGCTTGCGGGATTCTAAAGTGCGAAAGGATTCATCTCCAATTGTGTGCATAATTGAGTGTTGACAAACTATTAGGAGGGCATGTCTTAAGGGAAACAAAAACCTACATAGTAGCTGAACCTCTTGAAGATGTTGCAGCATGAGCTTTCCTCATAAGAATTTGAGGATCATAATTAACCTGTCAAATTCTATGAGAATCACATTATGGATAAGCTAAAAAAACATGTCTCCAAAGCGAAAAATGATAGCTCAAACTGTCCATGACTTGGGCTGATAGACATCCTACATTACATATAGCTCCAGTCCAACACTGGAATGGTGAAAGGATATCACTCATACATTCTAAGACAGGAATACCTCTTCATCCCCAACAAAATCTGAAGCATGAGCCATTAGCTCCCGAGAGAACAACGAAGGGTCTACATCCCGCTCGGCCCACCTAGCAACAACCATTAGTTGAGCCAGTTATGAGAGAAGCAAATACTTGTTTGCAGGATTTGTTTACCATTTCTAAAATAATCTTTCAAGTGTTATCTAAACCTTCTAAATCCTACAAGGAGCAGCCAGAGTAGGGTTCTGGGCCAATGAATAACTTTTGGAAGAACTCTTCCTGCCCAGTTATATTATCGGCTATCAGGCAAAATGAATACTTTTTAAGGAATACTCGAACAAAAGTCGTGTCTCATTCATGAAGCCTTGAACCGGTTGCAACGAGGTTGGATTACTTTCGTGAAATACAAATTTTTGGCCTTCTTCTCAATTTTGAGAATCCTCGACTTTATATACTTTCGTCTTTCTCATTCACAGATAGAAACAGCAAGCCATTTTAAGGATCAAAGATATGTACCCAGAGACACCATCGGCAACAGCAATAGCGCCCCCATTATAGCTGCTCACAAAGAATGCATCCTCCCCACCTTTGTCGACCTAAAAAAAACGAAAAGGATGGCTCACATGAGAATCTGCATGTAAGAAACAATTGCACACAAATAGTTCCAAGGTTACTCCAAGTTATAAATTCTATGCAACTTCAACCAGAAGAATGATATTGCTACAAACTGGTTACTGCTGATAACTGACGATTTATAATTGAAAGACATATTCCGTAACAAGTTTACAACAACACAAAGGGTGAATTCTGCAATTCAAAGTGATCTGGATTTTCTTCTTCATTTCTCTGAGTGAGAAAACATCCAAAGTAGTAACCCAAAGTCTAGGAAAACTGTAGACTTAGGGAAAGAAAAATGTAAAGAAGTGGTCATATTGCTCCTAGAAAAGAGTTTTGCAGTGGCGCGATACCTTGTTAGGGTGTGGAATGAGGTGAGTTCCAATGCAAAATGACACCTCTGACATTCGTAATTCTGACCTGCGACCACAACAAATAAATCAAAATTACACTTTAATTTCGTGAAAATTCTTATGATATCCTATCAATGTCTTAACCACCACTGTAGAGCAAATATAAGCCGATAATACTCACCAGTAGAAGCACCGAATCGTAAAGAAATAGACAAATGTATGAAGTAAGAGACATGAACACATTTCAGTTTCTATTTCGTGTGAATTTTGTAAGAGAATATTAATGGAGAAGATTGGTTTTCTTTACCGAATAGGATTCGATTCCGATGGAGCACGACAAGAAACCAAATTCCTCTTCTTCGGAGCTAAACTATTCGGAGTGGATAAGCTATGAGAGAATCTGTGTGAGAGAGAAATGGAAGAAGGCCTGAAAATGGGAACGGCCATTTCCCGCTACACAGACTCTTGTTTTGCGGGTAAGATGCTGTTTATTGGATGGGGATTGGATTCTATACAGCTTATCAAAATAACTGGACAGTTCAGTTGGTCTATTTTTTTATCCTTTTTTTTCCGTTAATTTTCATGATTGAGAGGTTCATATTTAAAAACTCGTGGTTAAAAATAATTGTGTGAAAAACTAAAAGTTAAATCGATAGGGTATTCAAGCGGCGAATGTCCACGTATTGTGTATACAGAAAAGGTTATGACAAATTAATAAAAAGAAAATTAATTGTATTACAAAATAATGAATAATAATTTATAGAAAAGCCAAACTTCATTGTCAAAGAGAAATCGAAACTTCATTCTTAAAAAGATGGAGGACGCGGAGTATTTTCTGATATGAAAATGGTACGTAATTTTGTAGACTTTTGTTCAAATATAAGGAGTAAATTTTAAACTGTTGGTTTTTTTTTTAGACATCACTTTTATTTTATATTGTTGTATATGTGGATGTGGAGCAATGAGTTTGAAGTAAGTTAGATTGTCAAAAATACATTTTTTGGTCATGAGATTTTTTTGAAAACATATTTTAAATTTGTTCACCCAATAAAATGATGTTCTCTTTATAATAATATATACATATATATATAATATAATTTTGAACTATTTTACAAAGTATAAAATATTATTTGATCAACAACATAATTAAAAATTTTAAAAAAGTAAAAGAAATATCAGTTGTCCAAAAAAAAAAAAGAAGAGCGGGCCGGATACCCATTTAGAGGATCCAAGTCCCTTCGGATGTGCGTTTGGCCAATTGGTGTTCTCAAATTGTGCCACGTTCAAATGCCAGTAACTCTTCAGTTTTCTAATCTCCTTTTATTTTTCAACTGTGAGTCAATTTCGCTGATCTCTCCTCAAGTTTTTCAATAAATGGTGAAATCTCTCTTGATGCTTTATGTTTTAATAAATGCATTCACTTCTCCTAATTTATAAATTATTTAACAAATTTTTATCTGTCGTTAACTTTCTACCAATGCTACTAATTTTAATTAATAAAAAAATCCATCTTTAATTATTTATTTATTTTTTATATTTTTAGTCTATTTATGTGTATATGTATAAAAATAATATTATATTTATATATACATACATTTATATCTAGAAAATAAAAGAAAAAGTGTTAGTTATACTATTTTTTTACAACACTTATATTATATACTAGTACAATGAATTACTAACATACATATATCTCTCACAGATTAAATACATATAAAAAATTTTAAAAATCAAGCATGTAAGTTTATAAATATTTAATATGATTACAAAAATATAGTATATAAAAATAATTGCAATGAACCCTTTGGTCCATTTTATGTATTTATTTTTATATAAACACAAATTTAATTCCTACTGTTTGAAGAATGTGACTAAATATCTATTTTTATACACATATAAATAGATTAAATATATAAGAAATAGATAAAATGACTAACAAGAGATATTTTATCTTTTTATCAATTTGAAATTAATGGTGTTTATAAAAAATTAATGAAAAACATAATTTGTTAAATAGTTTGTAATGTACGGAACATTAATATATTTATCATAACGTCAAAGAAGTCTGTTGTTAAAAATTTCAAAAAAAAATCAGTGCAATTTATCCTTCAATTTCATTTTCCCAACTCGTACATGAGTGGATTCCCAAGAATTGGGTGGTCTGCCTTAAACAGGACAGTTTTGTTAAAAAAAAAAAAATTGTTTTTTGTACACATATTTAATTAACAAAATTTCGCTATTAATTTTGAAATATTCGTTTAAGTCAACAGTAAATTTTAAAAAATTAAAAATTAAATTTAAAGAACACGACCAAAATAAGTTTAAATAAGCGGTATATGCCATTTTCTTTAGGGGATGTTTGGGAGTTTATTTTTTGAATTTTTTATTTTTTAGCCTTTTGAATTATGGTTAGAATAAGTTTTAAATTTGGAAGGAGTGTTTAAAAAAATGTGCAGAATATATTTTATAAAAGTAGTAGAATAAAAAATGAGAATGAAAATACAAAAAGAGCTCTATACCTCATTTTGAGTTTTTGATCCTAAAGTCTAAATGGAGAAACAGAACTCATTCTCAGAATGTAACTTCCAAACAGCCAAAATTCAAAAAATGAGAATGAGAAAATGCAAAAAAGAGGTGGCCAAACATCTTTAATGTAACAATGACAAAAACAAAAAAAAAAACACAAAATATGTCTATTTTGGTATTGCCACATTAAAAAAAATGACCGACACCACATTTGAACCTCTTTGGTCGTATTTTTTTATTTTTATTTTTAAATTTTTTTAAAAGCTATCGTTGATTTAAAATAATATTTTAAAATTAATCTCGAACTTAAAATTTTGTTAATAAATTGTGTGCACAATAGGCAAAAGAGATTTTTTTTTCCAGGCACACGCATATGCTATGCTTAAGCGCAGCACCCACCCTTTACCCGGATTCCCCAAAGAACCCTCACTCATTCTTTTGATAGAACAGATCTTACTCCGAACTAGGAAATAGAATACTCTTCTGTGGTATCTCCGGTCTGAGAGAATGAACGCTGTGTCTGACTCTGCAAACGATTTTATCGAAGGTAAATCTAACTACTCATTAGATCTTAGACTGCAGTACATCTCAGTTCTTTTCATTTCGCATCTATTTGCGATTTGTGCTACCGTGATGTGTGTGATTATTTGCAGAGAACGCCGGCGGGAACGATTCGGACACGGACTCCGACGAATTGCCCGAATACTATCAGCCAATCTCTGCCGAAGACGGCTACGATGCGGAAGATGGTTCCGATCAAGCAAGTTCCGAGAGCAACTCAGCCGAAGAAGACTCTAGTTTTCGTAGCTTGGCAAACGGTTATGCAGATCGCATGGAAAATGGAGTGGCTTCTCTCGATCTAAGTGATAACGAAGATGGAGAAACCAATGAGGCGGAAGAAGAAGACGTGACGATGGGCGAAACGTCTAATTCGACGGTAATTGGAGCATTCAGGGAGGACGAGAGCCGTCGGAGCGCTCCGCTGACGCCGGAGACTTCGACGAGAGTCATGGAGGCGATGCGGGGAGTCACGTTCAGCGGAATCGCTCCTGATTGGGCAGATCGAGTCCCTGAAGATCAATGGATCAATCAGCTGAGGAGCTTGAGAGTACCGCCGACCACAATTCGCGATTGATACTGAGAGAACAAAAGAGATAATTCACCGTGCGTGTTTTCAAATTTTTTGCCTACTCTCATCTTCTGTTATTTGGCATACACATTGTGACAGCTGCACTAGGGGAGGTGAGATTGTGAGTTTATCTTTTTTAGCCAGAGAGAGTTGATTCTTTGTGGATCTGTTGAATTCGATTGTGGCTAGAATAGTATAGATTCTTCTTGAATTGAGTAAGGTGAGGTTTGGATAATACAGATAACTGCCCAATTTAATCCCATTGATATTCTTCTACATTTGATAGGATTGAGAGCTATCTGTACAATTCCTGCCAATTTTCACACTTTTTGATAGAATTCGACTTTTAGTGGACTGAGATTTTCTTTTTAGGAAAGAAAAGAGACCGACTATAATTTAAGGAACCTAAATGTATTTTTTTTATAATTTTTAAAATGTATAACTAGTCTTAAAGTTTTTTGAAAATTTATCCAAAGGGGCTGCAAGGGGATTGTGGAGGAATAGTTGATTCGACAGGAACACCCCGTTTCACATCTGATGAAATATGTTTAGTTTTCTAGCTTTTCTAAGATTCGCCAAGGAAAAGAAAAATTAGAGGGACATGCTCACAATTGACAAAATATAAACATGGGTTTTTTTTGCCCATGGCCAACATATCCTTTCAATAAACAGAGAATTTATTCGTTCTCTTCTAATTTCCAAACGCAGTAAAAAAGCGAGTACTTTGCTTCATTTGAAACGCAGCAGCGTCCAATATAAGAATGTTGGTGATGAAAGATAGTGAAAGGGGCTAGTTAACTTCCATGCACTACATCACTCTAAAATACTTGGCATAATTAAGTCATCCTTACAAACCAAAACTGAAGTTTCTAGCACAGACAAACACGATTGTCAATGCTTCTTAGTTCTTACCACTCAAGTTCCAAGAATGTAAATGTCGTTTTACTACAACAGGAACCCTCTCTCCTTGTGAACTGAGAAGGATAGATGCTAAGTTACATTCGCATGGTTATTGAAAATTTGAAACGGTGTAGGTTGAGAAAAATGCAGTCACACAGTCACTCCATCAAGCACCAATATTCTCTATCTCTGCCTTTCTGTCCATTCTCTTGACAATGCCAGCTATAACCTGTCATATATGATCCAGAAAACAACCTCAACTGGATGCGAAGGCTCGGAGGTTTAGGCTAGACATATTGAATCAAACAGCAATTGTTTTTCTATTCATAGAACAAAGAGATGGATTTGCATGGAAACGTTTGTGTTTCCTTCATTTTTTTCATTTCCTGTGGTTTCACAGAACAGAAAATGGAAAGTTTGAAAAGCTACCCTTTGTCTACCATTTTGTTTTCTCGTGCAAAAACAGTTCTCGTAAATTTCAAAACATTTTTGTTGGTGTTCTCTTAAACGGTGGGTTGTTATTAGAAAATTTTTGCAAACAGTTGAAGAACAGCTGCCGCCTGCCAAACAAGTTTTTGTTTTGTTTTTTCACCTACGAAAACAGAGAACAAAAACCATTCAACTTCACCTTTCCGGGCCCTAACTCATAGCTCTTCTTCAGCCCTCTTGCGAGAAGGGTCTTCACAGTTGTCTCCCACTGAACTGGAGAAGTTGCCTGCCATTTTACCAAAATGAGGTGAACTACAATGACTAGGCTCATAATAGGATAGCGCACGCAGTTTCTTACCTGCCGTGCCAATATCTTCTTGATGGTGTCTGGTTCTGCATGTGGTTGTGCATCAACATTGGATATAACTGGTATTCTGGGAGTTCTGATTTCTGTTGCCGCAAGTGCAGCTTCCAATCTTGAGACAGCTGGTTCCATGAAACTAGTATGGAAAGCCCCAGCAACAGCCAGGCGCACCTGGAAGAGTAAAACAGTTGTAAGAGCATCTCCAGCCCTGAACCACGTGCTTTGCTGGAGTCATGTTTGGTGCAACCTCTCAAAAAAAATCTCCAACACTAGTCCAAGTCAAGTGCCAAATACTCTCTTGACAATATTTGTGCTAAATTTGGCACTAGACTTCTCCCTCTCCTGATTTCCATTACAAAAATGGCTCAAGCCAAGAGAATTTGCTCTCAATCACTCTTCACGCATTGGACGAAAATCTCCAAATAATGACATTTTGACACTTCTCTAGCCAAAAAGTGGCTTTGGATTTGAAAAAGCATTGGAGAAGCTCTAAGAGAATTGTGGGAGCATGGAAAACATAGAGATCTGAAAAGTAGAAAAATACCGTCATTCGAGCTTTAAATGACTTAGCCTTAGCTTCTACTGCTTCCACTCCTTTCACACCTCCCGAGACTGCATAGTTTCCCTACCAAATTGGGTAAAAGTCGTGTCTCGTCAAAATATACTAGAAAGTTCTTGGCTGGAGGGTTAGATTCCTTAGATCCAGAAAAATCTTACAGTGCATAGAAAGTTTGCAATCTGAACTTTATTAGCTTGATCAACTTCTTCATTTGCTGCGTCACACAACAGTTGGACCTTATCAGAGTCCAGTCCTATGACACTGACCATGGCACCTTCAGCGGCATCCGCAGCTTCCTGTAAGAAACAACATGATAGAAAAGTGGCACCACAGGATTTTGTTTTCAAAAGACAGTTTGCAGGTAGGACAAGTATTAGCCGATAACGGATGGTTACCTGCATGGCTTCACCCCTTAGTTTGACAAGCTTGAGTCCATCCTCAAAGCTAGAAAAATTGATTCAAAATGGTATCAGGATAAAAGACATACATGTCGAAAAATATTATTTGAAGTATCAGAGAACAATAAGTAACAATCTAGGAAGCATGGATACCGATAAGGGATACAGATACAATATGGATACGAATACAACGACATGGTAAAACCTAAAAGAATAGGATACAGATACGTCAGGATACGGCTATAAAAATTAATTTTTTTTTATAATTATTGGTCGTATTATGCATAAAAATGAGCCAAAAGAAATAAAAGAATAGTTGAATTGCTAATAACATTATACCAATCATTTAGCGCAAGTCAATTTCTAAAAGTTATTCAAAATAGAAAGAAAACGATTAAAAAATACTACAAAGCATTCAATATATACCAAAAGTCTAAACCGAGAAGTGAATTATTCCTACTAATTTATACTCATGTCAACTTCAATATTCAATTGCATCCCCTTCGCCTTGATCGGTGAATATCACGGCTTTCATATCCGGCTCATCAAGTATATCGGCACCCTCAAGTGAATCAAATGCATCTCCAGCCATATCCCCAAAGTATCCGGCCGTATCCTAGAAGTATCCATCGCGTATCCTAAATGTATCCGAAATTAAAATAATTTAATAACTAATTTTAATATTGGATACTTATTTGGCGTATCCGTACATATCGGGTGAGTATCGGTATCCGAAAAGTATCCAATACGCGTACGTGACTAGTTTCGGAGTATCCGTGCTTCATAGGTAGCAATGCATCCTTCAGAATTCCATACCATTAATCCTAATCCTAACTCAAAACAGAATAACGGACGACATCAATGTTGAAGGCAAACGCTCCAAAACAAAAGTAATGCACCATCATCAGTGTTGAAGGTCATTCTCCAGCAAACCAGAACACATAAATGAAAAGATGATCCATCTAATAACAATGCTACTAAATTGCATGGCTCACCTGAAAGCCCCAGCAAATGCAAGAGCAGTGTACTCTCCCAGACTTAAACCGCACGTGACATCGACAGAATCAATTATCTGCTGACCTCCATCACGAGCACGAAGAACCTCAACTGCAGCAAGGCTCGTGACATAGATAGCAGGCTACATTATATGCAGAATGGAAATATTTGAGGATCATCACATGAAATCTGACTTGTTTAACAACATAGGCATAGCCACGTACTGCAATTTGCCACTTGACATTACATGTCAACTAAGCATAAACCACTTTCTTGCTAGGATAAACACACAGAAGCAGACACCTTGCCTCAATTTAGTGGGATATAATATTCTTTGAGTGATGTGTTTTGGCCTCTATGTAAGACAACAATAAATGCCGTACACGGAGAAAGTCATTTTTCTTAAACAAAATCCAGATTCAATGTATTTTCCTAGGGGGTGCGTGCGGGTGTTTTTTCGCGGGGGGGGGGGGGGGGGGGGGGGTGGGTTTGTTTGTTGAGAATTGGAAAATAGGCAAACAGATTTTAAGAAACTAGGAATAACATGCATCCCGCATACCTGGCTTAGAACAGTTGAATCTAGTTTTTCTTTCGGTCCATTTATGCAGACATCCAAGAGGTCAAACCTTCAAACAATACACAATTACATTGAACCATTAATGTCTGGGCTGAAAATATGTTTGGATTGATTCCAACCCAGAATGAAATATACAGCAGAAGGCATTGAAGAATAAAAAGCCAACCCGAGAATGTCATTTGCTTTCTTGTATAAGATCGCTGCAGCAGGCACACTTTGGGCTTCCTGACCCATTCCAACAGCCTGTGCACCCTGCAATGTAGACGACACATAGGATTGGGATGCTACAGACTTAATTGTTTATTATCAATCGGTATACAAAATACACAACCTCCAAGTTAAAGCAATCAAGAAATGCAATTTAAAACGGAGGCCGCATGAAGAAAATTGTTTGGTAACATGTGCACTCCACGATTATTCAGCTGATTTTTACCAAAACATTTAACTTATCAATCTTTCTCACGCGTCATGGAAGAAACACATAATACGTTTGAGTATTTTCCAAGAGGTTGGCACAAAAGTATGACGGAAATATGAGACGGAATTTTTCAATTTGATTACTCAGTCTCTGCAAAGCATCAAAAAAATAGTAGAAGAGAATGCTGGAAAATTGTAAGCAGCTTAAGCATAACTATTATACTCGTCACTCGCTACTGTTATTTCTCCAATTTAGCAATTACATCCCTCGTACATTTCAATTACAGAATGTCTGCAAATTGAATAAACATCAACTTAATTCCAATCCATCTTCACAGCCCAGGCACCAATCCTTCCAAAAACGAAATCAAATTGCTAAACAATTAACATTTCAAAATCCAAGAATCTCAAGCTCACCTGTCCAGGAAACAGAAAGGCATAGTTGGGCTTGTAATCTTTGAACAAGGAGTCATCCACGGCTACAGCTGAAGATCCAACGGAAACGCTCATAAAAACCCTAGATTTATCCAACTTCCTAGTTCCAAAGCTCCGAACCCCATGTTTGAACCCCACGAAACACGAAGAGCTTCGGAACAACTCTGAAGAGTTGAAGGCGACCTTCTGCACAGAGATCGAAGGGGCTACGAGGGAAGAAGCCATTGCGGAGATCGAATGGAAGGGGAATTGTGAGTGAGGGAAGCGAGAAGAGGAATAGTAGAGATTGAATCGAGTGAAAGAGGAAATGGTGGAGGAAAGCATGCAATTAAGTAGGAGATTGTGATTTTATGCATAGTAGCGGAGTTCACAAGGCTGGGGAGGGGACGCAAGGACGGTTTGGGAGGGTTTGAAAACCGTAGGAAAACCGGCCAACGGCCACGCAGAAAAACCGTTGGGACAGGTTTGAGTTTTTGGGCTATCAAATTTGTCGCTGAATTTTCTTGATTTCTACCACCAAAAGCATAATCTGTGTTATAAAAACTTCTGACATTATTATGGAGAGAATCGAGCGCTGCTGTGTACAGCAGAATGTGCTGCGCATTAAAACCGCAATGTTTTGATGCGCAAAACACTATCCGGATAATGAAAAACTGACCGAATAAATTTTGATCAATATTTTACGTGCCAAAACGACGCGCGCAGCACACCCTGCTGTGCGCAGTGCACGGCAGGGCCCCCATTTCCATTATGGAGCATGGGAAAAAAATGGTTAGAAGTTAAATGTATAAAAAAATATCAAAATAATTTAGCTTAGATGCATAAATAATAAAAGTAGATATTAAGGTTATTTCTAAATAACGATTATATGAGTGGAGATGTGGAATAGTTTTGAGGAAAAATCTCATTTTTATAGGAAGTACAAAAAATAATATAAAATCAGTGAAGACAACTGTTACAATTATTACAATTATACTTTTATAGAGTCAATTCAATTAAGATAATATCAAAATACATGAAAATAAATATTTGTAAAGACTACTATACCCTCCACTTAAATGGTATGATGGAAGTGGTATTTGTCATGGTGGTGTAAGTATCCTAGTGATAAAGAGCACATTATTTTAGCAAAATGAGCAAATGATCTTATTTATACAAGTCGCTTAATTGTAAGGAACAAATTATTTTCTCAAAAGAAGCAACTGATAGTATTTTGTAGGTACAAACTTTAAATTTCAGCGAGCAACTTATTTTATGAGGGGTAAAAAATTTACCTACTCGCTTAAATGTTATGAAACAAATAATATTATCATGCTAGTGCAAATTTCTAGTATTACAGAGCACGTTATTTTATCAAAAGGAGAAACTAATACCGTAACATTTTATTTGTACAAGACGCTTTGTTGCAACGAGCAAGTTATTTTATTAAAAAAAACAATTAATAGTGTATTCGTGGTGCAAGTTTTTTAACTTACAAGAGCAAGTTATTTTATAAAAACCCCAAGTGAATTTCATGTTTTGATGTTGAAAGCTATTTTAATATTTCTCTCCACTGATTTAATATTCTTTTTGTTCCTTCCACGAATATGAGATTTGGCTAGCTTTTAAGCGGAAAGAAGAGAAGTATTATCGTCACACGAATGTAAAATGGAAGAGTTTATTTGGGATTGAATATCAAATTTTATCTCCAACCCATTATTTTTCTAAAAATGAATTATGCTAAAATTCAATTTATAATTCGAAGTGAAACACTCATAATGTGAAAATCAAAATTCTGAATACCATATCGATTTGAGTATTAATTTATCTATTGGTACAACACGTATTGGTACCAGTGATATACCGAGTACCGTATCGAATTTACCGTAACTATATATATATATATATATATATATATATATATATATATCAAAAAAGAGCCAAAAAAATAATTTCTTCATAATTAAATTATATAATATTAATTTTATTAGTTTAATTCGTAGGATATTTGGCTAAAGTGTAACCCGTTAGTCCATAAATATTGAGACGAAACTATACTATTCATCCGACATGATAGTACAAAATTACAATTTACTCAAGATGATCATTCGGAGTGAACAATAATTAGGAGTTGGATGGCAAAAATACTAAAAAATTTACTAAGATCAAAAACTTTAAAATTTAAAAAAATTTAAAAAATTTAAAAAAAAACCCGATACTTGCCGATATTAACCGGGATGGCTAACACCTGACTAATATTGAAAACGGTATAATATTAGAGACACTTGATACTGTTTTTGTGCCAAAACGGTTAAATACCGACCAATACGGTATAGTATCATCAACCTTGGTGACAATATAAATTTCATAGTGTAGTAATTAAGTGGCCAAACAGCTATATTAACTAATTACTGGGCTTTCTCTCTTTATAATGAGAAATTACCAAATGAAATACACACATCTGATGATTATATCATCATCTTATCAAGAGACGAGAGAGAATAGAATTACTTATCAATTTGTATAAAACAGCATTTACATATCTAGAGAAAAAAGAAAAAAAAAAAAAACAGAACTATCTTTAGAAGCAATGCATGGCATTAAATCTTTTTCAAATGACAATATTGTCTGTTGCTACATTATATAATATTTGTATACTGTATTTGAAGAGAAACAATAACACGCGAAACAGAGCCAGTTCCAGAAACACAGCCGATTAGCCTTGCTTCTTTCTGGACTTGATAAAAGCTCCGCTTTGTGCTCTCGTTGCTGTCTACTTTTAAATGGCCGAGACGGGTTGTCATCATTAAATCAATCTTCATTTTTTTGTATACAACTTGAGAGATATACAAGTAGTGTTTCATAGTATCTACTGTGCGTTGAGCTGACTCAGTACCATCTGCCTCTCCTATAAGCACATCAACAAAAATGAATTAGATGGACTAGCATTACGCCTGTAGTTCTTTCATCGATGTCCATCTCAAAATAAACGTGGCACAAGGTTTTATGTATTGTAAGTCCCCATTGAACATGAAAAGCACACGTATCCTATAGCATCGTGATTTAAGCATCTCCGTTACCAATTATTTCTTCATGCAAACACAGAAGCAAGTTCCAGAGAGAGAGAGAGAGAGAGAGAGAGAGAGGGAGGGAGATATCAGTATCAATGCTTCGTTACAAAACTAGTTGTGGAGAAGGAAACTTTATACATGCCATACCTTGTCTCTATGTGTAATCAACAATCTGAAGTTCTCTAAACGTGTCCCTTTTGCTCTTTATCGCCCTTGCTTTACTGTCTCTTATCTCGAGAACCTGGTGGCCCATGGCAAGAACTTTAAATCTCTAAAACTCGAGAGCTAGTTCTAATTAATTAACATTCAGATGAAGCTTACAGGGAGACAAAAATAAGTTGTGCAAAGAACAAAACCATCACATAGTTGATATAGCATTTTAGAGTTCTAACAAAAGAAATGGTAGGAGATATGAAAGTTGAAATTCTAGCATTTCCAAGTTAGATATAACCTGAAAAGTGGAAGATGCCCTAAAGGGTTTGAGAGAACTCAAATCGAGTAGAAAATGTTAACAGCTTAACCACCAAAAACAGTTTACCTCTGGTTGTGAATTAAGAACCCCACTAGACATTCCAACATCAATGCGCCATATGCTACAATCATATGCACTGCAGGATCAAAGTAAGTTCTCAATTCAAAGCTTGAAATTGGATATTTCACTAATTCAATGAGTAATTGTAGAATTCGAATCTAAGAAGCCACGTTAGCAATATCAGTAGTTCTAAAAAAAGGCCCAAGAAGTGATTTAAGTTACTAGAGTTTCATACCAATTGACTCCAGTAGTTTGAGGAGTATGCCCCACTACCATTGCCTTGGCACCTACTGCTTGCAGTGTCTCTTCAAGAACATATTTAATCTGAGAAGTAGAAAGAACGACACTTGGTTTCATTACATAGAGATTTATTGATAACGAAATCAACAAAGTGTAACAATCATGATAAGAGGAGAAGTCATCATTCCAAAATCATTTTGTTTCTTGAATATCACTTAGACATTAACGTAAATGAACTATAACTGTGGCCGCCCTATAGACTGACCTCAAAATATTATACACAAATTATCATAAAAAACCTATGGAAGCCACAATTGCAAAATGTGCAGGGGGCCCTTTGTAGTTAGCCAACAACTTTTAGGCACAGTAATCTGACACATTTCGCCAAAAGAAAAGAAGTAGGTGCTGAAATTGTTAACAACGCAAATCCAGAGATTTCCAACCAACTTGATTTATCCATGTTATAAAAATTTTATAGCAACATTCAACAACAACAAAATAAGGATTTATCAGAATAAGCTTGCCTGATTAATGTGTTTTCCGTCCAGATCAGAAATATCTCTCGAGTATAAACGGTTCCAAACAACACTATCATATCCACTAGTGGCTATGAAAGGGATTTGTGGACTACCATCACTCTCACTAAGACCTCTCATCCACTTAGATACTTCCCAATTCATCCTTTCTATGCCATAGGCAACTGCACAAGCATGAAAATTCTCCTCAGGAATTTGAAACTGGCGAATTTTTTTTTTTTTTTGTTTAGGTGCACACAAGTTGCAATGAGGAAAGAGCAGAACATCCAACTGGTAGTGCAGTTTTTACCGTGGTGAGGGAGAAGACCCCCATGACAGAAGACCCAATCATCAACTTTAAGAACAACGGCATGGCGTGCCAGCTCGCATGCCAGTGGACCTCCCGGTCTTAGCAATGTTGATCTTGCAATTACCCCTTGCTGCCGCTGTCCTAATATGTGATGAGTTTATCAGTTGATAATTCAAGAAATCAAACTTGAAAGAGTAAACAAACCATTTTTCCCTCGTAAATTGCTGGAAATGACTGTTTTCGAAAGGTAATAAAACCTAAATCATTCTGATGAAAATGCCAACACACCTTTCTTGATATTTGTTGCTTTTGTTGGCTGATACAGAAATTCATATCAATAAAGTGCATGCATACCAAACTGCTAGGTTGCTACTTATCACAGAGTCTAAAAAGTAGCATGTAAATTGCGTTGTTTTCTCCCTTTCTTCCCTTTTGGCTTTGTGCTTTTGCTTTGTTTTAGATAACAATGGGTGGGAACTAATGCCAGCAAATTTGACTAGTTTACCCTCCAATAGACTGGAATCAATTGCCCTAGGCCATAGATCAATAAGATTCAGAAGCAAGATAAAACAGCTTGAACAAATTTTGAATTAATTGAGGGTTTTATATCTGTGCACTCAATACAATTAACCACGGCAGGGGTTGTGGCCATTATGGCCATTGTTATCGCTACGTTTGGCAATAAAAAAGCTAAAGCTAAGTTTGTTTTTCAGGTTGGCTTCCCAAGACAGTGAGAAGATTCTTGATAGTCAAGGACAGTATATGCCTGAGCAATGGTGGACCATCATCTTCTAGCAAGTTAGATTGTATTAATTACAGAACAAGAAAAATACTTGCGCAGCATCAACGTTACATAAACTAGGGTGGGATTTCGGGTGTGGATATGTGCCTAATTGGCTAAATTTAATTCCAATATGAAGGGCAGGGAAAACAAATAATACTCAAATTTCTTACATACTTCTTTTTTTTTTGATAGATAATTTCTTACATACTTCTTGTATCTTTTTAGGTTAAAAATGGTGTTTTGAGGTGGCAGAGAGCATTTTAATTCAAATTTGATAACCATTGTAAACTCAACCCTCAAAAATATGGGTGTTAGCCTTCTTTGGCTTAATATGTTAAAATATTCATTCGAGCAATCTACTCATAGTCTCGTGAATCTTTGGCAATGTTCAATTTTGTTCAAAAATAAAAGACAATAGTTGTTCAAACTTTCAGACTTCAACCTATGACATGTGATGGTTTGATTCTCTGGCATTAAGCAATGGTGTGATTATTAGCTCATAGGAACCATATCTAAAGAATCCAGCATGTCATTATCAAGTGTCTGTTTAATGCGTACAAGAGATCATGCATTGCCTTCAATATTATAGTACAGATGCACTTGCTAGTGTATCGACCAATACTTAGTCATACCAGGGCCTCTCCTAAGAACTAATAACCAATCCTGAAATTACTATAAAACAATTATGTCAGCCAACATTAAGGATCATCTATAATACAACTAGGAAATTCAGAAAATGTCAGTCACAGTTAAAATGTGAGTAAGAAGATTGCTGGCTTCGTTAGCATTTCGAAGGGATTTAGGTCATCCCTTTATACTTAAGCATATCCTCCTAATTGGCTGAACCCACTTATGTTAACTGATTTTAACTAAAAATTAGTTAACGTAGAGGTTATGTCTTTGCCTATTCAACAATTGATGCACATAAAATATGAGGTAAACCAGCCAAAGATAATCACTCTAGTAGAAATAATTATCTTTGCAGAACCAACAAACACAGCAGCCATAAACAAACAGTATATTCACATAAGTGAAAAAAACACGATTGCAGAAGTTTGATAAATATTACCTTCACTAGATTCCAAGGACCCCAATGCTTTTGGGACATTTTCAGATCTTTCAACCTCTCAGACACCCCAACCCAATTAACAAAAGCTTCTTCCCAGTTGTGTTCACAATCATTCAAGTACTCCAAGAAGTCCAGACACTCGTCAAATGCACCTGAATCGACATATCTAAAATCCCCATCTACATTCATGGTCTCATGGTTTCCATTCACCTAAAATCATCAAGCAGTACAACGTTACAGGGAATTGTCAAGCAAAATGCCATTAATTGAAGTAGGAAGATTTAGAAATAATTTATCCTATTACGCTGAATGAAGGAAAAAGGATTATACAAAGCAGGAAAGAATGATTTTCAGTAGTGAAACACAGCTCATGGTAGCGCCCATTACTGCCCAAAGATGCAAGACCTTTGGGTCGTCAGTATTCAGATATCCTTAATTACTGATAAAAGCTGCATATGAAGGTCGATTTCAGAAACATATCTGTTCAAGAATTGAAAAACTTCTGAATTCCGATATATACAAACCTGGAAAACAGCTCCACCTTTGGCTTTTGCCTGGATATCCAACGACCGCAACAAGGATAGTATAGCTATTTCATCTCTGCCTCGATCAAGTATATCTCCGAGCTGAATCAATACCTAGAACACAAAGACACATATATCCACTACTTCAAAATTGGTATCATCATGAGCAGTATAATTGTTTGTATCCACGGTAACTGCACAACGAATTCCATTTTTGAACTATGGGAAATAACTAATTCTTTTAGTTATGCAGACAAAGGAATACCGTCTCTCCACCAGCCCACAAATCTCGTCCATCAGAACTCAGGACACCAGCAATCTCAAGTGCACATCTTGCCTTGGCAAGATCTCCATGCAGATCCCCGACTAAACATTCAACAAACACAAGAGAAGACATTAAGGCAAACAAAATACAAAGGCATAAAAAATTAAGTTAACCAACATATCCAGTTATCCCTTGTGTTATGCAAAACGGAAACATCAGTTTCCAAAATTGTACTATCTACTACTCTGATTTCTTGCAAGGAAACTAAAAACCTTTAGCATTTTTCAAAATGCTATTCAAATCTGCCTATTTTAAGGCTCCCGCCCCACTCAAACATATTGCCGCAGCTCCACATCAATGCCACATTCACATATTTTTACCAAGGAAACAAAAACATGAACACTACACACTGAAAGTGGAATGTAAATATAAAAAGAAAGCAACAGAAAATGTGGTTCCACAGAAATCATAGTTGCTACTGGCTATTGCTCACCTGAAATTAGGACCAGTGATCCCTTGTACTCGCTACACTAACTGTAGAATTGTACTTTATTTCTCATTTTAGGATTGAATACTGCTCCTTTCTTTTCATCCTGTTGAAAGTGTTCCCCTTTGCAATTTGATCATATGGGTCTATGCACCATATGTAAGGTTTTCCGAATCCAAATTTAGAGTATAGATTCGAAATCACAATCACCTTCCTACTATCTAACCATGTCATTCAACCAAAAAAAAAAAAAAACAGCAAAAGAAAGAAAGAGCAAATAAACGTAACAGTGACCGAAGTCAACTAATATAGACCAATTATCACAACAACTATATAAGAATCCAATTTTAAGCAAGGGACACAAATAAAAGACTCCAAATATAAAATTCAGAAAAATACAGAAATAATTGATCAAACTAAAGGGTAAAAAGAGAACAGTAAAATCAGAAATTTTGGGAATTCATGCAATTCAAACCAAATTAAAGAGGGAAGGGGAACATTTTAGAAGGGTAAACGAAGAAGGGTAAACGAATGAACCAGCGACGGTACGGTGGCCAGGGGTGAAGACGAAAGTGGGAGGGTTTCAACAAACTACGATGGAGCCGGTGGCAGCACCACCATTGGACGGACTCAAAGAAGAACAAGATGAATAGGTGAGTTTCCGAGGCTGCGACGAAGGCTGGAGAGGAAATGAGTTAAGAGACAGTGAAGACATCTGTTTGCGAATACAGGTTTGGCATATTCTTTTGAGCTTTTTCCCATCAGGAAAATGGGTGCAGTTAAGCTGGACAACGTGTTTCTATCCAAATTACATGTAAGTTACACATGCATCCCAAATTTTTTGGCATATAATAGATTGATGACTAATTCAATATTGTTAAGAATTATAATAAACTAGGGTCAGAAGGATTGTACTAACAAACTAGTTACCAATAATTTAAATTTTAATATCATATTAATAAATATTACAGTATATTTGTTCAAATAAACATACCACTCTCTCACAACTTGTAAAAGAATTGTTGATTGGTACAAACACGATGATAATGGTTGATCAACTCAAATAGAACTTCTTAACACTTAGTTGCTGGTACATAAATATTAGCCTAGAAGCCTTGGTATAATACATCTTCATTACGCAGTGTTATATTGTGAACATTTATAACCCTTATAACTTTCTAACTAAAATACATTATTCAAAAGTAGATTACTCAAATAGTTTTTGAAGAGTAAAATTAATAGCAAAAAAACAGATAAAATTAGTTGTCTAAATTGTTGGCTTACAACAAAAATGGTCGCTTACTATGATAATATTTCATTTCAAGTCTCATCTTGACTTTAATTCTTCTCCTTGAAATATAATAATATACACACGCTGTTTTCAGCAAACAAAGACAACAATATAGAGTTGATATGCACTAAAAGCGATCATTTTAAACGCAAACAGTGTGACACAGCTTGGCTTTAAACCAATGTTTCCACTAAACCTTCCTCGCAGTTCACTTTCTGTATACATGCCTCTTCATTTCCACCTTCAAATAGTTGATATGTACTAAGAGCGAATATTTCAAACGCACACAGCGTGGCACTACTAAACCATAAGCCGATACTTTTACTAGTGCCACGCTTCGTGCGTCTAAAACTTTCCTCGTATCTCTTCATTTCCATCTCCAAATGACGATTCCTCAAGTCTGAGGATTGTGCTATTTATACACTTTTTCAGCAGCTCATAACGTGGGAAAGCATACAAGAATAACCTAAAAGTGCGGGGATAGGGACAATTGACTGTTCGGCTACTATTTAAAGAAGGCCTTTGAGAAGGCCAAATTGGCAAGAACTATAAAGGGCTAAGTTGGCCGTTGGAGTGTTACAAAGTACTAAAGTGTCGCAGAATGACGCACACTAGAAATGCGGCTACTGTCTCGGAGTGACACGTGACCAACCCTTGGGTCATGTCAACGTGGAGTCTTGCTGGACCTAGGCTTCACACTCCAGAAAAGTATTGGTGCTCGTGGCAGTGCAGAAAAAATACTGAAATAACGGTGACCGAAGAGAGAGAGAGAGAGCAACTATATATAAGAATCTAATTTTAAGCAAGGAAGAATACAACAACGCAAATGAAAGAATCCAACTATAAATTTCAGAAAAATAGACAATTGATCCAAACTAATGCGTAAAAAGAAAACAGTAAAACAAGAACTTTTGGCAATTCAAATCAAATTAAATAGGGAAGAGGAACAATTTAGAGGGGTAAACGAACGAACCGGCGACGATACGGCGGCCAGGGGCGGAGACGAAAGTGGGAGGGTTTCCACAAACTACAATGGGCTTTAAGCCGGCGGCGGCACCACTGTTTAACGGACATAGAGAAGAACACGAAGAATCGGTGAGTTTCCGAGGCTGCGACGAAGGCTGGAGAGGAAATGAGTTAAGAGACAGCGAAGCCATCTGTTTGTGAAAATCCTCACGCACAGCCACGGCCACGGCCACGGCCACGGATCATCAATCCTTCCAATTTTCTTGTGAGTGGAGAGAGGAAGAAGAACCTTTTCCGCCACGGATTTGGCATATTCTTTTGAGCTCTTTCCCATCGGGCAAATGGGCAGCGTGTTTTTATCCAAATTACACGTGGAGAGTAATACACATATGCATCCCAGATTATTTTTATTCTTTTTCATGTTATAAATTGATGTCTAATTTAATATTATTGTTAACAATTTACCCAAAATATTTTTTTTCCCTCAAATTGAGAAATATTACAAAAAATTTACCAACTCTCTTACAACATAAAGAATTGTCAATTGTTACATAACACAATAATACATAACCTCGAGGCACAGAACCACCAGAAGATTGGGGGACTTTCAAAATTTAAAACATATATATATAGGATCTAGTTATAATTTTAAAAATTAAAAAATCTATATTTTGGCTCTTCAAATTACATTCCCTCTCCGTTCTTTAAATTAAAAATCTATTTTCAACCAAAAAAAGACTACAATACAAATTGATATGTACTAAAAGTGATCATTTTGAATGCATATAGCGTGATAATACTAGTTAAGCTCTAAATCAATGTATTTACTGGTGCTACGCTTTGTGCGTCTAAAACTTTCCTTGTACATACCTCTTTATTTTCATCTAAGAATGAATATTTCAGACGCACCCAGTATGGCACTACTGAATTATAAGTCAAATACTTCTACTAGTGTCATGCTTTGTGGGTCTAAAACTAGGGGTGAAAATAAAAACTGGGAAACCGGACCGGATCGGCGATTTGGGGATTGAAAAATCCGGTCCGGTCTGGTTTCGATTTAAGAGTTTGGAAAAACTAATTTTTCGGTCTGATTTCAATTTAGGGGAATACAAAACCTGTTCAAACCGGATCAGAATGGATGAGAGTTATAAATAAAAATATGTTATATTTTTATGTTTATGTGTTATAACTTATAACTCATTACTCCATTAGTCATTTAATCTATTAGGATTTAGGATCATTATCGTGTTTTAGAAATGAAAAATCACTATTTACAGAGAGTGAATGAAAATAGAAAACCACCAGTCCGGGTATAAAAAATAAAAGTCATTTGAAATTGTTTAATCTTTCAGAGTAATATTCAATGCATTTCTATTGTTGAAAATTAAACTCCAAATTATTATTATTTTTTTTTTGTGATGGATCCGAAATATTATCAAAAAAATCAAAAAGTCCAAATCGGACCGAAATCGGATCAAACTGATCGAAACCAGATAGGTGAAATTGGTCCAATTTTGGTTTATAAAATTTTCAAACTGGACAACCGGTCCGGTGCCATAAATACTATCAAATTGGACCAAATTGGACTGAACCGGACTGATTACACCCTTATCTAAAACCCTCTTCATGGTAGTTTACTTTCTAAGTACCTCTTCGGTTTCATCTCCAAATGAGGATTTCTCATCCTCATTTGGAGAATTGAACTATTTATACACTTTTTCAGCATGCAAGAATGGCCTAGATATAGGAATATGGACAATATAGACCGTTCGGCGATTATTCAATGATGGCCTTTGGAAAGGCCAAATTGGCAAGAACTATAAAGGGATTGGACCTGGGGCCCTGCTGTGCACAACGCCCAGCAGAGCGTGCTGTGTGTCAAAACGGCGTCGTTTTGGTGCATAAAACACTGCCCGAACAGTAAAAAACTGACCAAACAATTTTCGGTCAGTGTTTTGTGCGCCAAAACGACGTCGTTTTGGCGCACAGCACGTCCTGTTGCTGTGCGCTGTGCACAG
Source organism: Arctostaphylos glauca (assembly GCA_019985065.2). Classification (NCBI taxonomy): domain Eukaryota; kingdom Viridiplantae; phylum Streptophyta; class Magnoliopsida; order Ericales; family Ericaceae; genus Arctostaphylos; species Arctostaphylos glauca. The sequence continues at coordinate 35,943,695 of JAHSPW020000001.1, forward strand.
CAGGGTGTTGTTGTGTAATATTGAAGATACATTGTGTATCAAAATGATATCGTTTTTTAACATATAAAAAATTACTCGAACAGACAGACAATTTTTAAATATTTTTTTGTTTTAAAGCACATCATATTATGTTGTGCACTATGCACGTCCCTATTCGAACTATCAAGGGCTAATTTGGCCATTGGAGTGTCGCAAAGTACAAAAATTGTTGCACCTTGCAAGTGATACAGATGCTGCCATGCCTTGGAGTTTGGGTCATGTCTAGGTGGAGTCTTGCTGGACCTAGGGTTCGTAGTCCAGAAAATTATTAGGCGCTGGTGGCGGTTCCCCACTTCAATCAGGCCGTAATGTTTGAACTTTGAAATTTAACCAAAGAAAAGTTCCAACCACCGTTCATGATTGGATCAGAACAAATAAGGCCCATCTTTCAAGACCCAAGTCACGGGTCATCAATTAAACCCCCCATAAGCCCATTACGATTCATATTTTCGGGGAGTGTGTATTACGTGTAGTGCAGATAAAGCTAACTTTTCATCCGAAGTATGCCTTTTTGACTTACCCGCAACTTGTTACCAAAATTATAGAGTCAAAATCTCGTAGCTTCCAATGCAAAACAAACAAAATTATATCATTTTATGTATATTATACTTGCACTGCAATAGACAGCATTATTTGTCCCTGTAACCATTTTATAGGAATTTTAAGTAATTACGCAAGTCAAGCGCTTTAATTTTGTATAGTTATTGCGCACGTCGAGCTCGTTCTTTTAGTTAAGAAACCAAGCTCAAGTTTTAGGCTTGTTTCGTAAACGAGTTTTGAGTTTCAAAAGCTCGATTCAACTCGTAAAAACTCGGCTCGTTTTAGAAACTCGGCTTGTTTAAAAAAACTCGTTAAGTAAATAAGCTTAGTTTAGCTCGGTTAGGCTCGTTTACAAACGAGCCGAACTCAAGCTCGAATTTTGGACTCCTTTAATTAACGAGTTAAGTTCGAGCACTCAAAAGCTTAACTCGGCTCAACTCGTTTCTCACCTTGCTTGGGTGGAAAAAAGAAAAAAATCAGTACGCGTAAGTGGGAAATCCGACCGGAAATAGTGTGTTGACGTGGTCCAGCATCAAAGCCCAAATGGGTACAGTAGAAAGAAGTGAATTCACTCGGTGGAGAGAGAGAATACGAGACCAATGCATGTCCCATGACTGATATACTCTCTATTCTACAACTCTTGTTGTTTGTCTTTTCAGGTGCTATAAGTATTGGGGCCTCATCATTAACAAGCTGAAACTACATATGGGCCCCAACAAAAATTTCACTTCTGTTTTCAATCAAGGTCAACCCACGAACGAAAAAAGAAAGGCAACCCAAAGGAATATCTAACCTCATTTATGAAGAAGTAATTCGAAAGAGGTGATTTTAATGGTTTTAGATTCTGGGTTGAGAAGTTAAAAGGAAGTATACGTAGGTACATGTGAAGGTGAGACGTTGATTGGTCCTAAAAACGACGACAATAGTGTGAGAAGTTAACGATTAGACTTACTATAACCTAGGGATCCTCGTGCAGCTCTTTCGCTCTCTAAGGACCAGGTGATATGCCTTCATCACTTGCTTTAGCAGATGATTTATGTCTAGTATTTTTTTTTATCATTGATGGGTATGAGAACTAACTACCTGACAATGACACGTTGTCTACTCGAGTAAAAGTTTTCTTAGCCTAGCAACATACTCAGAGTGTCCCTGATCAATTGGATTGCACATGTGAATTAGCTTGGTATGGTCGACAGTCAGATTTCTCCCAATAGTAATCATATTATTATGGGATATGTATCAACTACTTGTGGTAGCTATCCATCCCAAGTCAACTAAGGATAAGGATGTAATCTCCTCTTGTGGGATTCCTCTTTTAGGGGAAGCACCTACTAAGTTTGCTTCGGGACGTTAGTAACCATCTTTTTATATCTATTCAATCTAATCTAACCTAAAATTGGACAGAGTCAAATTTAAAACCATGTTACTAGAGCTAACTCTTTTGGTTATATACATACATATCTTATGCTTATATATATATAGAGAGAGAGAGAGTAAGCTTCTATTAAGGGATTCCTCATTTTGTTAAAATGAGGGCCTCTTATTTTCGGATCAAATATTGATGATCGGAACCGTTCAATGTGTTTAAAACACGTTTTTAAGGGTACGCGTGAGAAATCGGCTCAAAAAAATACCGAAAAAGACTTGATCCAAGCAGTTGTTCATAAATGTTGACATGAACAGTTTTATAAAAAATTACTTCGATCAAGTCCTTCCTGGTAATATTTTGAGCTGTTTTCTCGCGAATACCCTTAAAAACGTGTTTTAAACACATTGAAAGGTTCCGATCATCAATATTTGATCTGAAAATAGAAGATTCTCATTTTAGCAAAATAAGGGATCCCTCAATAGAAGCTCACTATATTTATATATATATATATATATATATATATATATATATATATATATTATTCACATATATCCATAATAGGTAAATTGAAGGTTCATAGAGGGCTTAAAATAGGCTGCCCGTGCTGTGTCGGCCTTGTCTAATCTATGATGGACGCTCTCTCCAATAACATTGAGACAGTGATAGATGGGTCTTATCTATTGCCAAACATGGTCTTATGACTTCGTTTGCGGAAAGACAGTAATGTGACTTTAAAGTTGAATTTCCCATTAAAAGCCTATTTATTAGAGGCCAGGGTGAATTGATATTATTTCGGATATCATTATTTAGATTTATCATATTTAATATTTATTTATTAATTTGAATCTCATATATAATATTTGAAAAATTATTTTATCTTATTGGTAGGAGATAGAATTATTTCATCATTTATCATATCCATATCTTATTTTTCTTTTATATTCTCTTCTATTTATGTAAATGTTGTTATTGATTAAGAAAATGTCCGTCAAAGGTTAGGCCCAAATGTGTCCCACCAATTATAAAATTCTCATCCATCTACTTATATCTTTCATATTATCATTCTTCAAAAGATATTTAGACGATGGGACATAAACTAAGTGTGCACGTAGAAAATTAAAAGTAATAGTTTTACATTATTTTTAATTAGTGTATTTACTGTCATCTTATTTGATTTTTTAATTTTGATCCATATTTTTATACTTTTTAATTTCTTCTGTGAGACGAATGAGAAAACAGAAAATATTTATCCTAAATTATTTAAAAATTATTGAGAATCAATAAAAAAAATCACGAAATATCAAATAATATTCACTGTATTAACAAAAAATTAATATTGGCCAAATTCACATTTATCTTAAATTCCAGGTGAATATATTTAATGATGGAAGATATTACTCCCGATTTGTTTGTCCAATTTTGACATGCGTGTCATTTAAAAAATTATCTACATTGAGTGATTAATAATGTTTTAGATGATTATGAAATATCGTCTAATAGAATTAATCGAGATCTATCAAACATGATTCGGAAGCGGGGTCCCTGTAGCGAGGGTGGGAGCTGCAAATTTGCAGCCACATAAAACGTTGCCGTTTTGCATCTGTTCAAAGCATGCAACTTCAGCTTTAAGGTTTGCAGCCTTACAAATCCACTATATATATATATATTTTTTTTTTATTTTTTAAATTTACACAATTGTCTTCCTATCTTGATTTTACGATTACCATAATCTTCTTATAATGACTAATAAACGAGCCAAACGAGTTTTTTTTTTTTTTTTTGGCAAACGATTCAAATGAGTTAAGCAACGATTATCTGATTTTGATTAGAAGATTAAATAATTATTTTATTTTATTTTCAAACAGTTTGAATTTTTAAAAAATCCTATTTCTTGAGCTTGAGTTGTGCTTTTTGCGCAAGCTTGATTTAAATGCTTAATACGTTTGTAAGAATAATATTTTATCATTATTATTACTTTATTGTTGTGAGTTAATTTCTTAAAGTTTTGATCAAAATATTTGATTTTTTTGAATTATCTCTACGAGATGAATAAAGAAAATAAAAAATTATTTACTAGACATTAACAAAATCCAATAATTTACTGTTAAGCTTGAGTTAGTGTTGATTTTGTTAGTGTTGCATTTTTTTTAATCGTCTCAACGGAAGAATCTAAAATATATATTCATGATAAAAAATAAAAAAATCACAAAAAATGAACAATTAATTCAAACTGAATAAATTTATTGATCTCTTATTTGTTAATGTCTAGTAAATAGTTTTTTATTTTCTTTATTCATCTCCTAGATAATTGGAAAAAAATCAATTATTTTTAATCAAAACTTTAAGAAATTAACTCACAACAATAAAGTAATGATAGTGATAAAATATTATTCTTACACGCACAACTCAAGCTACAATTTTTTAACAATTCAAACTGTTTGAAAATAAAATAAAATAATTATTTAATCTTCTAATAAAAAAAACTCGTTTGGCTCGTTTATTAGTCATTATAAGAAGATTATGGTAATCGTAAAATCAAGATAAGAAGACAATTGTGTAAATTTAAAAAATCAAAAAAAAAAAAATATATATATATATATATATATAGTGGATTTGTAAGGCTGCAAACCTTAAAGCTGAAGTTGCATGCTTTGAACAGATGCAAAACGGCAACGTTTTATGTGGCTGCAAATTTGCAGCTCCCACCCTCGCTACAGGGACCCCGCTTCCATATGATTCATATTGAATATAAAAAGAATTATAAATTTAAAAATATAAATTATTTTTTTAGAAATTTTAAAGAGTGAAAGTGGACAAACAAATCGGGATAGAGAGATTAAGAGATGTAGATGAAATAATTTTTCCTAAAAGATGTGGAAACATAACTAGTCTAGATAGGTTCAGCCACGGTCAAGTCACGTGGGGGGTCCCTGCGAAAGAATTTTCCTACACCCTACACGTAGTAGTGTAATAATGAACATCTATATATTTTTTAAAGAATACAGTATTAATAGCAAATTTAATAAAAAAAAAATACACCTGTTTAATTCGTGTACGGAAAAATTCCATTTGTTGATGATTATAATGGGCGGAGCAACCAGCGGTGGTAGGACCTCAGATGTGATTCATGTGAATATGGGTCGGAATTGGTTTGTAAATTGTTGTGCATTATGTGAGTCAAAGTCAACGGATAAATTTATTTAACAAGTCTGCAAGATGATAAATCTTAATTTTAATTTTTTCCCCTTTTTATTAATTAGATGACGAATATTATTTGTGAGTACTACGAATAAGTAATATGAATAACATTTTTACTTGCTTAAGCATTTAATTTCTCTTATTGTTTTAGTTTCATTAAATATGATTTCTTAGGGTTCAGGAGGCTGCTCTTTCCTATAGTGTAGACAAAATTACATCGTTTTGTTCAAATTATCCTCAAAATTATATCGCTTTGTCTTATTACGTGAATTGATATCAAAATATATATAAATTAAAACGATATAGTTTTGAGGACAAAAAGGGTAAAACTATGTCGTTTTATCCGACTACTCGCGCACTACAGATCCCTCAAATCTGATTTCTTATGCCTAGTTTGGATTGAGGGAAGGAGAGGGGAGGTGAAGGAAAAGGAGACGAGGAGAAGAAAACAAGAGGGAGACATTTTTTTTGTTTGGTTTATATATGCATGAGAAAGTGAGTTCTTAAATGTTTTTTCATGTTTGATTAAGACAGGAAAGTGAAGGTTACAATATATTTTACTCTTTTAACCTTTTAAATAATATTGGCCAAAATAATAAGTCAATTTTGATTTATTGCTCAATTTTGATTTATTGATTTTATGTCATAATGCTATATAATGTTATATAGACTTTGAAATTATGTAGATTATATTTTCTTGGGTCTTTGAGTTTGTAGATAGCAAGTAATTTTTTGAAGGGTATAATTGAGATTAAAAATATGAGTCACAACCTCACTCCAGTTTCTTTTCATTTTTTCTCATTTTTTGAAGTGACTTGCTTAAAATAGTTATACTATCACCCCTTCATTTTTCTCCATATCCCTCATCTTTCTTCCTAAAATACAATCTAAACACAAAACGTATCTTGAAATTCCTCACTTCCCTTCCAAATCTCTCAATCCAACAAACTGTTAGTTAACCAGAAGAATCTTAGTATGTGTAGATGATGAGTATGAGAACTGAGCACTAAGCACTTGGTCAGAGGGATGTCGTCTACTAAGGGCGAGCATCTCCTCGATCGGATAATATGCTCAGGTCATTGGTAGCAGATCGTCTGGGTTTGCCGGCCTGCCCAGATGTAAGCCCATGGGCCTTCCTCCAACGGTATTCCTATTACAAAGGGATAGTGTTGATCCCTTTGTTACGATGTCTACATTTCAGATAGAGATAAACATCTCGGAGTCAGTTGACCTTCTCTCAAGAGAAATGGTTAAGCATCTCCTAGTTTGGCTCCTTGAAACCAGTAAGTAAGACAAGGTTTGCTGAGCATGGAAGAAGATTACGAGACGATGTACAAAAAGAACCTCTCGACTCATTTGAATATTTAATGGACATATTCTCTTTTCTTCGTCCTAAATTCTAACTTAGGCATCAGAAGGGTGTTGATTAGATACCACACCAGTGTCAAACGTTTTGCAGGAAAGGCGAGCAGAGGACGTACCAAATCGTTCCATGATCAGTTGGCGCTGCCTGTGGGAACGATGGGTTCTTACTTTGCTGATTTGAAGGGGTTATGGTCCTTACTCACTCTATGGATTCAAACACTAACAATCAAGCTCGGGATCGACTCAAGATCATAATTGAGTCCCTGTGAACCCTCCTGGTTCGGTCACCCAGGAGGATTATCAGAAACTTCGGCAGGAGGTCCTTACTTTAACTAAAGGTATGCATTATATCATCGAACATAATCAAGCGCTATTGCAGTGTTACCAACCTACACCTCCCAGGGGAGGTCGTCCTCCTCCCATCGGAATGTCCCTCAAGATAGAGAGCCAGAGCTGAAGAAGATCCCGCTATCGGACAGCATGAGGCAAATAGCCAAGCGAGTAGTAACCTTAATGGTCCATCAATGGGCCAACCACTTCCTGAAGACCCCATGACAGATCTGATGCGCCAGTTGAAAGCCCGTTGGATGGGTTAACTGGACAAATGAAAATCAAAGCCCCTGCTTCAGTGAAGGACTAAGTGCAGACCACTGAACTAGCTTTCACTATTGATGTGATGGTTGTCCCTCTTCCGCCTAAATTTAGGGTTCCACATGTCAATACCTTTGATGGGACAAAAGACCCTCTTGACCATTTGGAAACTTATAAATCCATTATGCACTTGCAAGCTATCTCGGACGCCATTATGTGTAGAGCCATCCCTATTACGCTCCGAGGAGCAGCTTGCGTTTGGTTGAATAAACTCTCTCCTGGCATAGTCAGTACTTTCTGAGAGCTCAGTCAGAGCTTTGTCGATTATTTTATCGTTGGTTAGTAGTACAGGAAGCCAGCTACTTACCTCCTTAATGTCAAGCAGATTAAAGGCGAGAGTCTTAGAGATTTTACTTCCTGGTTTAATAGAGAATGCATGCAAGTTGATAATGCTGTAACCAGCCTATATGTTGGGGCTCAAGTCTAGGCAATTCCTATTTTCTTTATCCGTTGATCTGCCTGTCTAACATGGCCAAACTCATGTTAAGAGCTCAAAAACAAATAAACGCATAGGATGCTTTGGCTGCCCACCGCGAATGGAACATGGATATTCATCTAACCAACCAACAAGGGAGCCTTAAGTTATCAAGGGACAGAAAATGACGAGACAGTGGACAGTGTCGTAACGAAGAGAGTTTTTGAGGGAAGAAAACCAATCGAAGAGAATCCCCAAGAAGGGGAAGGCCAAAAAGAAGATTTCAAAAGTATACACCTTTAGTGGCCACTGTTGATTAGATCTTATAAGAAATCCGTGATTATCTTGAACTCAGATGACCAGGAAAGATGAAAACTCCCTCAGACCGATGTTCTCGGAACAAGTATTGCCGTTTCCATGCAGAACATGGCCATGACACTGATAATTGTATTGAACTGAAGCAACAGGTAGAAGAATTGATCAAACTAGGACGACTCCAGAGGTTTGGCAGAAGAGATCAATTCTTCTAGCTGCTTAAAGGGCCTAGTGTTGATCGGGCGACAGGAAGACAGACGAGGGCCTAGTGTTGATCGGGCCGTAAAGACAGAGTTATTACTCAATGCTCTTGGTGCACTCGACATCACCGTGTGGTGACTCAATATTTTTTTGTCATATTATACTCACATATATCTGGCACACTAATGTCTCTTTTGTCCTAAATTTTTTGATATTAATGTCATTGTCTTATTAATTATCTTTTAAAAAAATTATTGAATTCGTGTTAATTTTTTATTTTTCTTGACTAAAAAAGCTAGAATGTAAAAAATTATGATTAATTGTTTCAAAAAATAGTAATAATGAAGAAAATAAAAGTATTAGCTTTTCATTATTTTTAATTAGTGTATTTACCGTCATCTTATTTAATTTTTTAATTTTTGATCCATATTTTTACACTTTTTGATTTCTTTCGTTAAGACGAATGAGAAAATAAGAAATAAAATTAATGATAACCTGTAAAAAAAATTAAAATATTAAACAATACCCACTGTCTAAAGAAAAAAATAATATTGGCCTAATTCATATTTATCTTAAATTACAGATGAATATATATAATGATAGAAAGATATTAAATATTGAGTACTTGAGATAAATCAAATAATTTTTCCCTGGAAACATAACTAATTTAGGTTCAGTCACCGTCAAGTCACGTACCTAATTTGTGCAGGTACCAGGACGTAGGTAGGGGGTCCATGCGAAAGAATTTTCCTACACCCTACACCTTTAGCTTATACAGTGTAATAATGTACGTCTATATATTTTTCAAAGAATACAATATTATTAGCAAATTTAATTTAAAATACACCTGTTTCGTATACGGGAAAAATTCCATTTATTGATGGTTATAATGGTCGGAGCAATTTGTCGCTACACGCGAATTAAAATTAACTGATAAATTTATTTAACAAGTTTGCATAATGATAAATTTTAGTTTTCTTCTTTTTATTAATTAGATGACGGATATTATTTGTGAGTACTATGAATAACATTTCTAGCTGCTTAAGCATTTAATTTCTCTCATTGTTTTAGTTTCATTAAATATGATTTCTTTGTTAATTAGAAGAATCTTAGTATGTGTAGATAAAAATAAATTTTTGTGGATCAAAACATGTCGAAAAGTATCCAAATTTGAACCAATCCCTAACTCGAACCTATTTTGACACGAACCGGGCACAAATTACTAAAATTTTCTAAATATTATTTAAGATTGGACGGAGTTTAATTATTATTAAATAATCATTTAATTCATACTCAAAACTTACCAAAATCCCATATTATCTATAGCACCCTAAATCAAAATTGAGATGTTTATTTGCTCTGATCAAATAAGGCAGGAACCTAAAAAAGGGGTGTACGTAAGATGGGAAGATTCATTGGGAGATGATGGTGTTGAGTTGCATCAGGCTACAGCTTTTTCACTGTGAATCTCAAGTGGTGGTTGTGGGGGAAGGGGACCAACTGAACGGACCGGCTGATCCGCCTTTCTGCCACAGAGAGAGTGTACCAGTTCAGATCTCATAGAGATTTCGATGTGGGGGGTGGGCCATATGGAGGTTTAAATATCCATAATGATTGATGAATCGGAGCCTTATCATCTTCCATCTCGAATTATCTTAAATCTAAACCCATCTAAATAAAACATTTTAACTGTTTTTTTTTAGCTAAAATAGTAATGAAGTGCCAATATGTGCTGTAAGTCTGTAACCATGTTGATTCTCTACAAATGTTATGGATGTGTATAAGAATTAATGATACGTCTTAGACACGTTTGACTAGAATAATCGAGTATGTCTTCTTAGCTCAAGTATTTCCTTAGCTCAACTGTCTCCAAAGTCTGAGAAGACTTGGCATTCCAAGAACATTCTTTAAGGCTATGTTGTTCCATCATATACTGCACAAGCTTTGTTTAATTAGAGTCAATCCGTGCCATATCTCTTGTAACGGTTTTTCGTGCCATATCTCCTGTAACGGTTTTCCATCTCATTCCAATAATGGATAAAGCTCGTAGAGTCTATTTTGGTGTCATTCTTATCTATAAGAAAATGCTTCCTAATCACACTCCACGAGGCCGCATAATAGGGAGTGCTTCAACTTTCTATATAAACAAAGTTAACCCTATGATACAAGATTATGACATTTTGATTACTTGAATCTTTCATTTAGTTTTTTCCACTGCAAACTCTAAATTAAGTATTGGAGGAGTGTTGACAAAGCATCACAATAATATTAAGTGTTTTACAAGTCTAGGCGAGTGAGTGACATTCCAATTAGGGGTGAAAGAAAAATTCAAAAAATCGAAAAAAATCGATTGTTCAGTTTGATCTAGAACAATCTTCGGTCGGTTTTGGTCCCTGAAAGATTTTTTTTAAAATAATTCGGTCCAGTCTCAATTTTTTTTTATTTTAGACCGGACCGAACTGAATAGAACCAAACCCAAAGTGAAACGAATCATAGTGGACCGAACCAAAAGTAGATTTTCTATAAAAGTGGCTCATTTGATGTTTGATAGAAAAGATTCAAATAAAGGCCCATTTAGTTATAAATTTTATATATTAGTAGTACATTTTCTTCAATTAGTGGCGGGTTTGAGCTGAACATGTCCAAAATTAAGTTTTTAACTTGGCCTAATATTGCCCATTTGAGTCAGAGTGAAATTTCCGAAATTCCCAAAAACTCCAAACAAATCTGATCCCATCCCAAATCGAACCAAACCAAAACAAATCGGTTGAGATAGATCTTACAAATGCATGAATCGAATCGAATCGGTCCGAAAACTTTTTTTCCCAAACTAACCGACTTCGAACTAATTTCACTTCTAGTTCCAATCCGTTCCATCAGTCACATTATAAAGCTGTAATTAATTGTTTTCTTTTTTTCCTTCAGTGGTACTGTAGAGGCGGTGGAACCGGAGGGGTTGTGAAATACAGGGATTTGCAGTGATGGGTGAAAAAGGTGTGCATTCGGAGATTCAGTCGCAATTGACTGTGGGCAGAACTACTGTGGGCATTCAATTCCTTCTGTACGCGTCCCAGAAATAAATACTGTCAGCGGGAAAAGTGCTCCTCCAGTCCTCGAGCCACAGCAAGAACGACATATTATTATCCACTACTCTCCGGACATTGGACGTTTGCGTATGGACTATGGACCTCCCGTGATGCAATGGAAGTAGGGGCGAAAGATTAAATCGGAAAATCGAATCAAACTAGTAAATCAAATTGAATTGACAGTTTGATTTGATTTTTTAATGTAATCGGTCCGATTTAGTGCGATTTGAAATTTTTAAAAAATTATAATTCGATTTTTTATTTTAGTCACTTAGGAACCAAATCAGACCAGATCAAACCAGTTCTTATACTAAACCTTAAAACATATAAAAAACCTAGATTGATACATATTTTTTTAAATCTTAAACTAGTTTTTTTTTTTTTACTTTGATTTTTTACGAGATTTTAATTTTATTATGATTTATAATTTTGTATATTAACTTTACTAGACTTTTTTTTGAACGTGGGCTTAGGCCTAATCAAATTGAACATCGATATTAAAATAAAAATCAATCCAGACTTTATCCATTTGGTAATAACCTCTTAATATTTTAGAAGTTTTTTAAATTTTAAATCCAAGTTCAATCAAACTGAAATTAGACCGAAATCAAATCGAAACCGAAAAAACCAAACCGAAATAGTTCGGTTCGGTTTTGATTTACCAAATTTCAAACCAAAATTATCTGTTTCGATGGTTTGGTCCTATTTTTTAATCTAATCGGTTCAGTTCGGTCCGGTTTGAAATTTTTAAAAAAATTTATGTTCGATTTTCGATTTTAGTTACTTAGGAACTAAACCGGACACGACCACACTAGTTCGTATACTAAACTCTAAAAAATATAAAAAATCTAGATTGATACATATTTTTTTAAGTCTCAACTAGTTTTTTTTTTTTTACTTTAATTTTTTACGGGATTTTAATTTTGCTATGATTTATAATTTTATATATTAATTTTACTAGGCTTTAGTTTTTTTTTTGAATTTTTTTTTATAAATTTGAGCTTAAACCTAATCAAATTGAAAATCGATATTAAAATAATTTCCTGTTGAGCGGGAAACTATTCAATGTTGTTGGGCATGCACTACTTCTTCACATCAAACACGCCACGTGATGCCTTGTAGCCGGTAGGAAATGCCGACATGGTAATAATTTTACCCCACAAACATTTACGTGGAATGGGGATCTTGCTACATAATAAGATATATTGCGCATTAAAATAATATCGTTTTGATGCGTAAAAAGTTATCCGAATATCATCTAAATTTTTGGATAATTTTTTGTGACAAAACAATGTCATTTTGACGTGCAGCGTATCTTATTGTGCACCCCTAGTCCATATTTACATATACAATCACATATTTAATTTCTACGTTCCACAGACAATTATGAGCGCTTAAAGATACTCATGAATAAGGCCCATCTGGATTGTATGAGTCGTTTGGTATATGTGAAGTGTGAACTCTATATAGGTGCGGAATAAGAATTTAAAATTTTATTTTGAGAAGAGGGGCACAATTCTCCGATCTCTATATGATACTGCTCTAACTCTATATATATTTTATGAGTTTCACGTATATAGAGAAACAGCTCCAAGCACGTATATTGAAAATTTTATGAGGGTTCATTTGGACTGTGGTTTTTATTAGTTTATTTATTAAAAAAAATTTCGTTCTTATTTGAAATTTTTTTTGTAATTTTTTATTTTTCATCTTTTTTTTTGATTTATTGGTTTATCTTGACAAGAAATTTCAGAAAAGTTATCAATCATCGGCTAAATTTGAAAAAAGTTCAGAAAAAACAAAAATAAATAAAAAACAGAGTTTTTTTGTATTTATTTGTCGTCTTTAGTGACTTTTTTTTAACTTTTGGACATAATTTTATACTCATTAGATTCTTTTCATCAAGACGGATCAATAAACTACAAAACATTGAAATTTAAACAACAAATACAAAAAATAAATAAATAAAGACAAAAATTTAAAATAAATAAATACTAGAGGCCAAATAGGGTCATGATGCTTTGTTATTTCGTGATCTTAGCAAATTATTTTTAATTTTTTTGTTTTACGTCAATTTTTTATAGTTGTTCATTCGTCACGACAAGATATTTTAGAAAAGTAAAGTTATTTTTAAAAACTAAATAAATTTAAAAATAAAAAAATATGTCAGTCATGATCTGTTTTGACTTATTTTTTATATTTAGTAATATTTTTTTAGTTTTGTACATAATTTTATATTTTTTAAATTTATTTCGTTGCGACAAACCAACAATCAACAAAAAATTGATGAAAAAATAACAACTACAATTTTTTTAAATAAAATAAAAAATTAATTAATTTAGACAAGTTAAATTAAATGGAGTCTCTCTCTTCGATCATGTAGTATTATTTAATAAAAAATACTAACCACCGTCCGATTAAAAAATATATCGATATTCATAAATTGTGTATTGATATTGATGAATATGCATAGATATTGGTTAACAAGACCCTTATTTAATTACATATAATAATCTTTAGAGTCTGAATCTAAAATTTTAAAAAATCATGTAACAATGTTGAGAAATAGTAAATAACTTTTCCTGTGAATAGAGTAGGGAAAGTGGAGATCTGACGTCTTTTGTCTGTGTCCTGGTTTGCAGTTTGTGCAGTAGAAAGAGAATACTAGCATACGAACGAGCGGGAGAGGGGGATGGGGGGTCACCCATAAGGTTCAAGTGCCGAGGCGTTCCCCTCCGAGTCAGAGAGGATAGAATGACCCAGAAAAAGGAACATTTTAGTTCATTCTTCTAACGTATCTTTGCCCCTTTCCCATCCCCTATTTTACATAATCACCACTCTTCCACAATATGAAGTCATGATTCGGGTTACGGATGATAATTTGCCCCGTCTCTATAGCTCTCCAAAAGAGTTGTTTTTTTAAAAAAAGAAAATACTAATTACCACTTAATGGACGATAAATAATATATAAAAAGTAACTCGATAGTCATAAATTGTATTGATATTTGTAAATGTGTATTGATATTCACAAAATATATATTGATATCCACAAAATATATATTGATATTCGTATTTGTTTGACAGTATGCATATACCATGATGAAACAGATTTACGATCGTCCCTGGCTGACCTGCAAAAAGAACTTGACACCGGTGTGGTATCTTGCCAACACCCCTTCGATGCCTAAGTTAGCTCTAGGATGGAGGAATAACGTAGAAAGACTGGTAGGGTAAAATTGGGCAGAATGTTCGTACCTTATGCCATAGTGTTGCCTTCATTATATAGAGATCTTGTTGGAGACAAATCGGGAAGGGATGAGATCAATCCCTGATTTGGTGGAGTAAATCAAGGGCAGTGACCCTTAATTAGGTAACTGCATCTCCCATGATTATCTTGACCCTAAATAAGGGGATCTGGTGGAGATAGTGCGTGAGATGTGGAGAGATTCCTGGGATCTTCCTTTCCTTGCGGGGTGATCTGTTTTAGGCCAATAAATCCTGCGAAGTAGAGAGAATGACCTGGCAGAGCAGATCAGATTATGGTTGAGCTGAGCTGAGGAGACTAGCCAATGGCTGAGCTGAGGAGATGACTGAACTGAGCATGCCAAAGGGTGACCGAGCTGAGCTGTTTGCCGACCGACCAGAATACCAACCGGCTCAGTCCACACGTCATGACCTATCAGCTACTCCCCTATTTCTGAACGGTTGACCTGCCTCAAGAGAAGAAATACCAACAGTCTTATGCATTGAATCATGACGGTTCAGACTTTTCCTTGATTCATACGCTGCATTTAATGCTGTGTCAGAAACACTTGAGGAACCGGGAGGCGGCGTCTAATCTGGGTGCGCCACGTGTGCTTGATCAACGGTCCATATTTGAAGGCTCTTCAAGGAAGGCCTATAAAAGGTATTTGGTGAGACTTTCCAGGGTTTCCCTTCACTTTCATTGTTTTAGCAGCTTAAGTTCTTGCAAGCCTTCACTGCCCGAAAACTCCGTCCACCCTTTTCTTCAGACGACCGTGGTCCTCGTCAGTTTTAGGTACGTCTGCGTCGTTTTCTCTTGATTCTGGCTAACGACAACCCTATTTCAGACCCTAGAGGTTTAGGTCATCCCTGGGCCTTCTTCTTTTTGAGGTTGTGCCGTTATTTGCACCACCAATCCGACTGTCCATCATTTGGAGAGTTCGCCCACTCCCCTGCTGCTTTACGATATTACCGGGAAATCTTTGCCTTCGTCCAACCTACCATTCCTTATTTTCACAGAATGGCCTCTAACCGACCACACCCTAGGCCTGTTGACCCAATGAACACCACAGATCATCCTCAACCCAGAGGTGTAGCCCTGCACCTTAGGCCTATAGAGGCCGACCGAATTGCCTCAACCGTGACCGAGGCTGACCTAACTATATTGAGGGCAAAATACCAAATCCCAGACTCAGTCCGACTGAGAGTCCCTGGTCCGACTAAGAGGGCAAATGCCCCTAGGTTAGACGAGCTGAGCTTGTATACGGCCGACTTCGAGACCGGACTGAGGCTTCCCTTCCACCCCTGCATAAGGGAAGTCCTCTGGTGTTTGGGGCTATCCCCAGGGCAGCTTCTGCCCAACGCCTGGCGAATCCTGGTCAGCTATGGCGTGCTCTGGGCATCCGCCACAGAGGAGAAGGCCGTACTGACCCCAGAGGCCTTCCTCTACTGCCACCAAGTGAGCATGACTGCTCAGGGGTGGTGGTATTTTTCCAGGAGGGACAGCACGGTCCCCTCGATCGAAAGCCTACCCTCAGCCAATAAGAGGTGGAAGGACAAGTTCTTCTTCATCTCAGGGGAAGGATGGGAGTTCCCTTCCTGGGTAGAACGAACAAGCTCTTCCAAGATTCGTTGCTTCTGGGGAGAGGTTCATCCTTCTCGTGAGCACTTCGCCCCTTCAAACCTTCTGTTTTTCTTCTATTCTTACTCGTGCTTTCGTGGCTGACTCTATTTTGCTGTGTTCTGAGCAGGAAAACAGAGGCCTGAGATTTCAGTTGGGATCAGCGAACAACTGAAGGCGGTGACAGAGTATCCTGACCGCGACCACCGGGTCCTCATCACCCCAGAGACCTTAGCGACCTACCTGTTCGGCCCAGAACCCTCACGTGAGGCCCTTGCCCTAGAAAGAGGTATCTCCTCTTCTTCCCGTTTATTTATTAGACGAAGCCATCTGACCCCTCTTTTTTTTTTCTTTTCTTGCCAGAGGAAGAAGCAGGGATGGTGAAGCTAAACATGGACAAGCTGGCCGCTATGTCCGAGCGTGCAAACACCAGAGGTCCTCCCAAACCCAAGAGGGTCAAGAAGAAAGCCATGGCTGACCCTTCCACCTTCGTGGATTCTGGGGTGACCTCCCAGGGTCAGCAATCCATTCCCCCTCCTGCCAAGAAGTCCAAGAAGGACACTGCTGATGGGAGCTCAATTCAGGAGCCACAGAATGTTCCTGAGGAGCAGTTGACGGTTATCGAGGAGGTTACTATCACAGCTTCCGCAGCAGAGACTTCTTCAGCCCAGAAGTCGACTGAGGAGGGTCAGCAGGGCCGGAAGAGGAAGAGCAGAGAGGCTTCCTCCTCAGCCCAGACTCAAGCTGAGGCCGAGCTCCCAGATCCTGCCCCAGTGCTCTCACTCCTTACCAGCAGCAAATACGCCGTTGACGTGCTGAACGACCTCCCGACTGAGAGGGACTGGGAGCTGCTGAGGGAGAAACCAGCTGAGGAGAAACGCGCTCGTCTCCTCATCCATCTAGCCAAGGTAACCGTATCTCTTTCTCCTTCATTCCTCTTGACAATGGATCAAACCTAATTATTCTTTTACTTGTTTACAGACGGTTGCATATAGCAACTCCTTGGTGCAAGATTCCATAGATGATGAGGAAACCATCTCTGCCCTGGAGGCTAAGCAGAGGAAGGACAATAGCCTGGTTGCCGACCTGCGCCAGACTATTTCAAAGCTGAAGGCCGAGGTGGTCAAGCTGAGGGATGAGCATTCCGTCAAGGATGCCCAGATCTTGAGCCTGACAGAAACCTCCTCGGCCCATGAGAATCGGGCCTCTTATTTGGAGGACGCGCTGACCTTGGAGCGCAACAGAACTGAGGATCTGAAGAAGGTCCTGACTGATTCTAAGTCTGCTCTGAAAGCTCAGCAGAAGCAAGTCCAAGACTTGACTCAGAAAGGCGATGAGCAGAGCAGGCTGCTCTTAGAGAAGAATAGGGAGATCAGCTTCCTGAAGGCTCAGGCTCAGTCAAGTCAGATGGACCAACTGAAGGACTCCCCCGAATTCATAGATCTGATGACCGAGTACTTCTTCAGCAGCTTCATGTCTCTGAAGAGGAAAATAAGCTCGGCTCATCCAGAGCTGGACCTGAGCCCCTTCAAACCGGAGGACGTGGAAATCGGTTTGGAGGATGATGCTGAAGAGGAGGAGTCTGAAGGCGAAGAGGAGAACAGCCACGCTGGGGCTCTGCTTCTGGAGGGGACAACCGACCAGGGTCTTCTCAGGATTACCCAAGGCGAGGAGGGCTCTGCTGTCATAGAAATCCCTGGTGACGACGAATCCCCTCCTCCTTCAGCTGTGACCGATCCAGTGGTGGTCATGGCTGAGGAGATCATAGTGGGGGCAGCTGGTGCCCTCATTGAAGAAATTGCTGATGAGGTCCTCAGAGAATCGTCTCCTGTTGCCGATCAGGTGGTTGACCCTCCGGCCCAGATCCAGCTTCTTCAGCCTCTTGCTCTGGAGCCTACCGAAGAGAACAACTAGCCCTTAGTCTAATATTATTTATTTTTTTATTTTTTTATTTTTTTTACCTCATTGTAAATCCTTCAATGAATATACATGATCAGTTTTCATAATGAACGACTCTGCCTCTTTCTTCATATCTTTGCTGAATGAATGGCTTTATCTTCTTCTCTTCTTTTTAAACTGTAGCGTACTTAGGCCAGAATTATTCCTTTGAGAAGACAGTCAAGAAACGCAGATTAATTAGACAATCTTATCTGGTAACTTCGTGCTCACCCCTGAGGATTGCTAGATGAGCAGGCGAGGCTGCTCGGATATATGGTCCCGGAGGACATGGGCTGGGCAGGCGAGGCTGCTCGGATACATGGTCCCGGAGGACATGTGCTGGGCAGACGAGGCTGTTCGGTTACATGGTCCCGGAGGACATGTGCTGGGCAGACGAGGCTGCTCGGTTACATGGTCCCGGAGGACATGTGCTGAGCAGGCGAGGCTGCTCGGTTACATGGTCCCGGAGGACATGTGTTGAGCAGGCGAGGCTGCTCGGATACATGGTCCCGGAGGACATGTGCTGAGCAGGTGAGGCTGCTTGGATACATAGTCCCGGAGGACATGTGCTGAGCAAGCGAGGCTGCTTGGATACATGGTCCCGGAGGAAATGTGCTGAGCAGGCGAAACTGCTCGGCCAGTATGTTTTGTCAACCTCAAATATAGATCAGATATAACTTCATCAAAGTAACAAAACTTTATCCATTCTGATTGGACTTGTAATAAATTTGATAATTCATAATTCTTGTCCACATAAAAAAGAGAAGACAAAGAAATGAGACAACAGAGAAATATTTAATAAATTTCATTGGTAATATTTCTTCAAGTGTTCAGCATTCCAGGGCTGAGGAAGCCTTTTTCCTGACAGCGTGGCCAAACGGTAGGACCCAACTTTCACATGTTCTGTTATTTGATAGGGGCCTTCCCAATTTGGGCCCAGATGTCCAACCCTCTTTCCTGTGGGATCCACTTTCTTCAGAACCAACTCCCTAATCCTGAAACTTTTTTCCCTGACTTGGCTGTTGTAGAATTTTGCCATCTGCTGCTGATAAGTGGCCATTTTAATGGCTGCCTTTTCTCTCTTCTCTTCCAGGAAGTCCAGTCCCTCTAAGAGCCCTTGATGGTTTTCTTCTTCTCTGAAATCCTGAATTCTATGGCTGAGCAACCCAATTTCCACAGGAATCACTGCCTCCACCCCATAAGCCAAAGAATAAGGGGTTTCTCCTGTGGCCGTCCGGGCAGTCGTACGGTAAGCCCATAAGACACTGGGCAACTCCTCTGGCCAATCCCCTTTTGCAACTTCTAACTTTTTCTTCAGATTCTTCTTAATTGTGCGATTCGTGACCTCCACTTGCCCATTAGCCTTGGGATAAGCTTTGGAGGCATAGTGTACATGTATTCCCCTCTGCTCACAAAACTCAAGGAATTGATCATTGTGGAACTGTTTACCACGGTCAGTGATGATTACTCTAGGCAACCCAAACCTGCTGATAATATTCTTCCAGACAAAGTTAACTGCTTTCTTCGTAGTGATGGTGGCTAGGGGCTCAGCTTCTACCCACTTAGTGAAGTAGTCGACAGCCACTATAGCAAACTTGTTCTGTCCTTTGCCTACAGGAAGGGGCCCAATCAGATCTAATCCCCACTGAGCAAACGGCCAAGGAGAGGG
The DNA here is from genome assembly GCA_019985065.2 of Arctostaphylos glauca. Lineage (NCBI taxonomy): Eukaryota > Viridiplantae > Streptophyta > Magnoliopsida > Ericales > Ericaceae > Arctostaphylos > Arctostaphylos glauca. The sequence goes on from JAHSPW020000001.1 coordinate 35,963,345, forward strand.
GATTGGAGTTAACAAGGTGGGAGGATGGTGAAGAATGTTGCCAACCTTTTGGCATTTCTCACACCTCTGGACCATCTGCATTGCATCGCTCTGCATGGTAGGCCATTAATACCCTGTTCGGATCAATTTCTGTGCCAGTGCTCTGCCTCCAGAATGATTTCCACACGACCCTTCATGGACTTCCCTCATAGCATATTCAGCCTCCTCCTCAGTTAGACATCTCAGCAATGGGAATGAATAACTTCTGCGATACAAGACTCCCCCTAGGCACAGATATTTAGCTGCTCTCAGCCTCAGTCTTCTGGCTAGGTCCCTATCAGTGGGCAGTACACCACTCTCCAGATAATCAACAATAGGATTTGCCCAAGAGTCTTTGTAATTGACAGCAACTACCTCCTGAACAGGCAACTCCACACTTGGTTGTTCCAGCCTGTGAATTGGGACGAGGCGACTGAGGGTTTCTTCTCGAGCTGTGGCCAGTCGTGCAAGCTGGTCTGCTTCTTCATTCTCCTCGCAGGGGATCCTCAGCAACTTCAAAGTGTCAAAAGCTTTTTAGAGATGTTGGACCCTGTCCAAATATAGCTTCATCCTATCCTCCTTGGCTTCATAATCTCCCAGAACTTGCCCCACCACCAATTGGGAATCACTGCCAACAATAAGCTCCTTTATCCCTAAGGATTTTGCAAGCTTGAGCCCGATCAGAACTGCTTCATACTCAGCTTCATTATTGGTGGCCTTGAAGTTGAACCTGATGGCATAGAGAAGTTTAAGCTTGTCGGGAGAAATTAAAATGACACCTGCCCCACTGGCCCCTGTATTCACAGAACCATCAACATAGAGAACCCAACCGACTGATTCCTCAGTCTCTGCGCTGACTGGTTCACCTAGTGGGGAATCTGAAGCATCTGAGGGTGAGAATTCAGCCACAAAGTCAGCAAGGGCTTGTGCTTTGATGGTTGTTCTGGGACAGAACTCTAAGTCGAATTCTCCCAGCTCCACTGACCACTGAATCAGCCTTCCCGACGTCTCAGGGTTGTGCAGGGTTTTCTTAAGCGGCTGATCAGTCATAACCTTGATGGGATGGGCCTGGAAGTAAGGCCTCAGCCTCCTTGCTGCTGTTACCAAGGCAAAGGCCATTTTTTCCACCTTAGGATACCTGGTTTCAGCACCCCTCAGTGCTCTGCTCATGTAGTAGACTGGGTGTTGCACAAAGGCTTCTACTCTGATTAGTACTGAGCTCACTGCATGGGGTGAGACGGCCAGGTAAATGTACAGGTCTTCTCCCCTTCGAGTACGGCTGAGGAGGGGAGGAGACATCAGATATTCTTTCAGCTCCTGAAAGGCCATTTCGCACTCTGCAGTCCAATGGAAGGCTTTTTTCAATACTTGGAAGAACGGATGGCATTTGTCAGTGGCCCTGGAAACAAAACAATTGAGGGCTGCAATGCACCCAGTGAGTTTCTGCACCCCCTTAACTCCTTTGGGAGATTCCATATTAAGAATGGCTCTGATCTTCTCAGGATTGGCCTCTATTCCCCGTTGCGATACCATAAACCCCAGGAACTTCCCTGAACTGACCCCAAATGCGCACTTGCTGGGGTTAAGCTTCATCTGATATTTCCGTAGTGCCTCAAAAGTCTCCCTGAGGTCCTTCACATGATCTGATCTCATCAGGCTCTTAACCAGCATGTCGTCAACATAAACCTCTACATTGCGACCTATTTGTTCCTTGAATATCCGGTTAACCAGCCTCTGGTAGGTGGCTCCAGCATTCTTAAGTCCAAAGGGCATTACCTTGTAGCAGTAGAGCCCTCTGGCTGTGATAAAGGAGGTCTTCTCCTCATCTTCAGGGTGCATTTGGATCTGATTGTAGCCAGAAAATGCATCCACGAAACTGAGCAGCTCATGACCAGCTGTGGAATCCACAAGGAGGTCAATCCTGGGCAAAGGAAAGCTGTCCTTAGGGCAGACCTTGTTGAGATCTTTGAAATCCACACACATTCTCCATTTTCCCTTTGGCTTAGGGACGAGCACCACATTGGATACCCATACTGGGTATTTTGCTTCTTTGATAAACTGGGCCTCCTCCAATTTGTCCACCTCTGCGGCAATGGCTGCATTGAGCTCTGGAGCAAACGTGCGCGTCTTCTGTTTCACTAGACGGTGAGCACTGTCCACATTCAACCGGTGAGTAATGATGCTGGGGTTTATGCCTGGCAGGTCTCTATGTGACCAGGCAAAAACATCTGCATAATCTCGTAAGAACTCAACCAGAGCAGCCCTCTCCTCAGGCCCCAAACCTGAACCCAAACGGAATGTTTTCTCGGTATGCCCTTCTACCACAGGTATTTCAACGAGCTCTTCAACTGGCTCCCCACGCTGGAGCTTCTCCTCATCCCTTGTGTCAAGCCCACTAACTGAAAGGGCTTCTTTCGACCTCGTTGAAGTGATATAACACTCCCTGGCTCTCTTCTGATCCCCTCTGACCTCCCCAACACCATCAGTTGTGGGGAATTTGAGCTTTAAATGGTATGTGGAAACAACTGCCCTGAACTTGTTGAGGGTCTGCCTACCCAATATTACATTGTAAGCTGAAGGGCAATCCATCACTAGGAAATCCACCAAGGCAGTGGCATTCCTATGCTCATCTCCTATCATGATAGGCAAGGAGACCATGCCCATGGGATGGGCAGTCTCTCCGGAAAAGCCTACCAAAGGAGATCGTACAGGCCTGATCATGTCTCTCCCCAGCTGCAGTCTCTCAAAAGCAGGTAGGAAAATGATATCTGCTGAACTCCCAGTATCCACGAGAACCCTTCTCATTGTCCAATTGGCGAGGAGGGCTGTGATCACCAACGGGTCATCATAAGGATGGAGCACCTCTTCTGCATCCTCTTCTGTGAAATGAATGGCTGGGTCTGCCACTCGTGTGCGCTTTGCTGGTCTCTCTGCGCTGAACACCTCCCTGGCGTAGGTTCTCCGAGCAGACTTGGTGTCTCCGCTAACCCCTGGTCCTCCAGAGATCGTGTTTATCTCTCCTATGGGGCGATGAGGAGGAGGAGGTGGGAGAGTCCTCTCCCGCCTGTGATCAGCTGGCCCAGCAGCCTGTCCTGCCCCTTGGTTGAACTCTCCTTCCTTACGAACAAACCATTGGAGACGTCCCCATCTGATCAGCTCCTCAATCTGCTGTTTCAGCTCGATACAATCGTCAGTGTCGTGCCCATGATCACGGTGAAAGCGACAATATTTCTGGCGAGAACGTCGTTCAGCCGGTGTCTTCATCTTTCCTGGCCATTTGAGCTCAGGATAGTCGCTGATCTCCTGCAACACCTGGTTTACTGTGGCAACCAGGGGAGTGTAGTCATGGAATCGCCTCTCCGGTCTCCCCCTCTGAGGAGAATCTCTTCTATCCGTTCTCTTTCCTCTTGGATAGTCCTCAGCTCTAGATTGCCCAGCTTCCTTCCTTCTCTTGCCCGACTGTGGAGCCCCTGTCGGAGCAGCAGGGATCTCTTTCTCGCGATTGCGATGGGCAGCAAGGGTGTCCTCTGCGTTCATCTGTCGCTGAGCCCTCATCATGAGTTCAGCCATGTTGGTTGGTGGCTCTGCAGATAAAGAAAACAAAAACTGCCCTGGCCTAAGACCGGACATGTATGCTGCAATAGCAACCTGATCGTCAGCATTATCCACCTGCATGGATTCCTTGTTGAACCTGGTTGTGAATTCCCTAAGTGTTTCCCCCTTAGTTTGCTTGATATTGAGCAAGTAAGTGGCTGGCCTCCTGTACCGCTGACCAGCAATGAAATAACTGACAAAATGACGGCTGAGCTCCTTAAAAGTACTGACCGTGTTGGGAGTAAGTTTGTTGAACCACATACGGGCAACTCGTCGGAGGGTGATTGGAAAAGCCCTGCACATGATGGCGTCAAGCGCAGCCTGCAGGTGCATAAGAGACTTATAAGTCTCCAGGTGGTCGAGTGGATCTTTTGTCCCATTAAAGGTATTGATTTGAGGGATTCTAAACTTTGGTGGGAGGGGCACTGCCATCACATCAGCAGTGAAAGGGAGCTCAGTGGTCTGTACCAACACATCCACAGAGGCGGGAGCCTTGGCCTTCATCTGCTTTGTCAAGCCATCAAACTGCGCTTTCATCTGGCGCATCTGATCGGTCATGAGACCTTCATGGAGCGTGGAACCGGAGAAAGTTCCATAAGGAGGCGCAGCGGCGTGGCTACTGGTCTCCCCATGCCCCCCAGTGACGTCAAAGTCCACTCCAGCCATCCCCTGGGCAGGGGGATCAGCCATTGGGGCTAGTGGAGGTGGTGGATCCCTAACAGGTGGTTCGGGTTGCAGACGTTGCAGTAGGGCCTGATTTTGTTCCAGTATACGCTGCATTCCCTGCGTTAACGTCACCACGTCCTGACGCAGGGCTTGATAATCAGCAGCGGTTGCAACCGGAGGAGCAGAGTGAGCGTTGTTGTCATTGGAAGCCATGGAGCGGGTCAAGACCATAAATCCAATCCGGTCAGTAAATTTGTAATCGTTCCCACAGACGGCGCCAACTGATGAAACGGATTTACGATCGTCCCTGGCTGACCTGCAAAAAGAACTTGACACCGGTGTGGTATCTTGCCAACACCCCTCCGATGCCTAAGTTAGCTCTAGGATGGAGGAATAACGTAGAAAGACTGGTAGGATAAAATTGGGCAGAATGTTCGTACCTTTTACCATAGTGTTGCCTTCATTATATAGAGATCTTGTTGGAGACAAATCGGGAAGGGATGAGATCAATCCCTGATTTGGTGGAGTAAATCAAGGGCAGTGGCCCTTAATTAGGTAACTGCATCTCCCATGATTATCTTGGCCCTAAATAAGGGGATCTGGTGGAGATAGTGCGTGAGATGTGGAGAGATTCCTGGGATCTTCCTTTCCTTGCGGGGTGATCTGTTTTAGGCCAATAGATCCTGCGAAGTAGAGAGAATGACCTGGCAGAGCAGATCAGATTATGGCTGAGCTGAGCGGACCAGCCGATGGCTGAGCTGAGGAGACTAGCCAATGGCTGAGCTGAGGAGATGACTGAATTGAGCATGCCAAAGGGTGACCGAGCTGAGCTGTTTGTCGACCGACCAGAATACCAACCGGCTCAGTCCACACGTCATGACCTATCATACCATTTTTTCAAAGTGTAAATATTATTCTTTTTTCCTCGTAGATACTGATATGATAGAGATCGAGAAATATTCCTTTAAATTTGGGTTGGTTATGTACATCATTATCCAAACGGATACATGAACCAAATTGTGTCCGAACAGAACCGTTATGTATATAAGAGGGTGAGTTATTGGGAAACTACGGCATTTTAAGCCTTGTATATAGAAAGTGAGTCCTACGAATATTGGAGCGAATTCAAATATCAAATAATTTTTAAATACCGTATCTTGATATCCGTTCTGATCCTTCTCGTTGCTTTTTTTGGGGATGGGGGCCCTGTAGTGAGTGGCTCACTACATGGGTGTAGTGAGTGGCTCACTACATGGGTGTAGTGAGCCTTATCTGACCGTCTATTTCGGTAACGGACGGCTCAGATTCAAATCGGTATTTATTAATTATTTTTACAAATAAATATTAATTCAAATCTGAACCGTCTGTTGCCGAAATGGACGGCCGGATGGCTCACTACACCGATGTAGTGAGCCCCTCACTACAGGGCCCCCAATTCCGCTTTTTTAGATGGAGTCATATAAATGTGAAGACTTTTTATTAATTAAACTTCGTGAAGCAAATGATTAGAGTCCTGAAGCTTAATTTAGAGTGGGTTATCTGTTTATTAATTGTATGGGAATCCCACTTATACCACCCCTTTCATACTGCTTCCTTCACTCCCTACATTGGCAGCATTAATTAGTATGAAAAATGATACTATTAAAATGCATGCCCTCGTGAATTTCACAAATGATGTAATACTTTTCACCAGGAAACAAAAAATTAATCCTGCTGTAATTTGACATGCTTTCGCCCAGGCTTCAAAAACACATGTTTTGTGGGCTATCATTAATTCACATTTTGTCTAGGTTTAAGCTAGCTCAGTTCATTATTTTAAATATTCATGAAGGTCTAGTGTTAGACAATACTAATGATATGTAATTACTTTTGCATATTAAATGAGGCAAATTGTATTACTGCCGGCTGCTCCCCTCTCCCTCTCCCTCTCTCTCTCTCTGTCTCTCTCTCTGTAATGAAGTATGTGAATATCATTTCCTTATCTATATATAAATGACAAGTAGTATTTTTTTATAGCTGGATGTCTGGTCTACTGAATCGAGAACAAATTTCATTGTTCACTAGCAGCATTATTAACTAAGGTGGAGTTTCGCCTAAACTGTTCAAACATTAAAATTCATAGCATAAGGATAAGAGTGAACCCCAAGGGATTGGTTCAATAAAAAGAGAGAGGCTGACTAAGAGACATGAATGGCAATTTCACCCGCCTCATCTGACTCTACCCCATTTCCCGTGAACGGGTCAGGGATTCAGAAATTTTTTCGAGAATCGGGTAGGAATTGGGAATTAGTTTGAAAAAAAATTAGAGAATGGGTGTGATTCGGATGTACGTGTCTTCGTCCCTGACCCGTTTTCTGACCCCGCCTCCAGGGGCGGAGCTAGGAAAAAAAATTGGGGGTGGCAAAATTTAAACATGTATATGTTCTAAGTTAACCGTCCAAAACACAAAAATTTTTTTTTGACATGTTATAAGGTTAATCTCATCCAAAAATAAATCAAAATATACATATCCTATGAAAAAGAAAAAAATACGGTATGAACACCTAATTAATATTCAAAAATTGACACTCAATAATTAAGAACACATAACAAACACTCGGTGATAAAAAATAGAGTCCTTACATCACATTTTTTCCCTTGGTGGGCATTACAACAATAACAAAATTAATGGATGCGTGATCCTAGGATACTACCACATGGTATTCTAATACTCTCCATCACCATATATTCAATTATATGAGACCCAATGCTAAATATAAGAATACTCACATGAATGTGTAGTGATTTAAGGTGTTAAAATATTATTCCAATACCACTAAATAATTACTCTTGATATAGAAATTAAAACATAAAATTTAAAAAAAAAAATGTGGAGTTTTGAAAATTGGGGGTGGCATGTGCCACTCCCCCCCTCAACATACCTCCGCCCCTGCCCGCCTCATTCCCCACCATGTTCCCCTTGTATTTATAAGAGATGGGAATTCAATGGGGTTTTAGTTTTTACATTTTGTCAACTTTTAATCACAACTATACATCTAACTCCCACCCAAATTACGAAACATTCTAAATTTCTAAAATGCAACTTTCAATCATAGTCTTTCTCTCAAATATATATGAAATGCAACTTGTTTGTTTTGCTAGCAAAAATTTTGTACATATTTTACTGTACGGAATGGCGAAATTTCTTAAATAGTAAGGAATGTCGTTTAAAAAACCCAAATGCAAGCGGATATTATTAGTTTTTTTTTAATTTTTTGATCTCCATTCCTCATTTGGAGATCTCCATTCTACATACGGAGCGGAGTTGGAGGGTAAAAACAATCCATGTTCGGGGATCGGGGCGGAGATAGGGATTGGATATAGGTTCGGAGATCGGAGACGAAGACAGTAATATCCACTCGCGATCCGTCCCATTTCCATCCCTATTAAGGGACTTGTCTCCTAAAGGTCACGAGATTGAATTCCATCAAAATCAATTACTAAGGGCCACTGGAGGTTCACCCGGTTGTTAATTTCAGGACCCGAGAACTAGTCGGCATTAAATTGGAGGTAATTCCAAAGCCGGCCAAATATCTCGGCTATGAAACAAAACGAGTTAGAGTGAAAACTCGACCAAAAGTTTATTTGCACTATTAATTATCAGATAATTACAACTGCACTAACCTCAACGGTTGGTGAGAAGTAGTGTTACAACTATATAGATTTCACATTCTTTTGGAATTTGTAAAGGTTGGTAAATGAATTTGGAACATCAGAAAGTTTTACGAGATAATCGAAATGTCTCATTCACGGCAATAAGCCCAAAGGTCTCAGAAGTTTCACGACAGCCATTGATGATTGGAACCGAAAGGTTTCAGAAGTTTTGTAACTCAAGAGTCCTCCATGTGTTTATAACCTTCAAAATCCTTCCCTCCGGTTTCTAGTATATTCTGATTTTCGTATTTTTTAGTGAAAAATGGACAAATTAAACACATGAGTTCAGTTCGATAGGTAATCGTTGATTGGTGTTCTATCGGTCGAACTAGCTGTTTTATCTTGAGAGACAGATATATTACTAAGGGCCACTGGAGGTCTACCCGATTGTTAATTTCAGGACCCGATGACTAGTTGGCATTAAATTGGAGGTAATTCCAAAGCCGGCCAAATATCTCGGCTATGGAAAAAATGGGTTAAGAGTGAAAACTCGACCAAAAGTTTTGTTTGCACTGTTAATTATCAGATAATTACAACTGCACTAACCCATGCAGTTGGTGAGAAGGAGTTTTACAACCATATAGATTTCATATTCTCTTGGAATTTGTAAAGGTTGGTAAATAAATTTTGAACACCGGAAAGTTTAGTGAGATAATTGAAATGTCTCATTCATGGCAATCAGTTCAAAGGTCTCATAAGTTTCACTACAGCGATTGATGATTGGAACCCAAAGGTTTCAAAAGTTTTGTAGCTCAAGATCCCTCCATGTGTATATAACCTTCACAATCCTTACCCCAGGTTTCTAGCATATTCTGATTTTCGTATTTTTGAGTGAGAAAGGGACAAATTAAACACATGAGTTCAATTCGATAGGCAATCGTTGATTGGTGTTCTATCGGTTGGGTTAGTTGTTTTATCTTGAGAGACAAATATATTATTAAGGGTTACTAGAGGTCTACCCGATTGTTAATTTCAGGACCCGAGGACTAGTTGGAATTAAATTGGAAGTAATTCCAAAGCCAGTCAAATATCTCGGCTATGAAAAAAAACAAGTTAAGAGTGAAAACTCGACCAAAAGTTCATTTGCACTCCTAATTGTCAGATAATTACAACTGCACTAACCCCTGCGGTTTAGTGAGAAGGAGTGTTACAACCATATAGATTTCACATTCTCTTGGAATTTCTAAAGGTTGGTAAATGAATTTTGAACACTGAAAAGTTTTACGAGATAATCGAAATGTCTCATTCACGGTAATCAGTTCAAAAGTCTTAGAAGTTTCACGACAACCATTGATAATTGGAACCCAAAGGTTTCAGAAGTTATGTAACTCAAGAGTCCTCCATGTGTATAAAACCTTCACAATCCCTCCCCCGGTTTCTAGCATATTCTGATTTTCGTATTTTTGAGTGAGAAATGGACAAATTAAACACGAGTTCAGTTCAATAGGCAATCGTTGATTGGTGTTCCAATCAGTCGAATTAGCTGTTTTATCTTGAGAGACAGATATATTACTAAGAGCCACTAGAGGTCTACCCGGTTGTTAATTTCAGGACCCGAGGATTCGTCGGCATTAATTTGGAGGTAATTCTAAAGCCAGCTAAATATCTCAGCTATGAAAAAAAATGGGTTAAGAGTGAAAACTCGACCAAAAGTTTATTTCACTCTTAATTATCAGATAATTACAACTGCACTAAGCCTTACGGTTTGGTGAGAAGGAGTGTCACAACCATATAGATTTCACATTCTCTTGGAATTTGTAAAGGTTGTTGGTAAATGAATTTTGAACACCGAAAAGTTTTACAAGATAATCGAAATGTCTCATTCATGGCAATCAATTCAAAGGTCTCAGAAGTTTCACGACAGCGATTGATGATTGGAACCCAAAGGTTTCAGAAGTTTTGTAACTCAAGAGTCCTCCATGTGTATAAAACCTTCACAATCCCTCCCCCGGTTTCTATCATATTTTGATTTTCATATTTTTGAGTGAGAAAGGGACAAATTAAACACATGAGTTCAGTTCGATAGGCAATCATTGATTAGTGTTTCATCGGTCGAGTTAGCTGTTTTATCTTAGACAAATTAATATGTGTCGGTGAAACCCCAAAACACATTCTCTTCACTTTTATCATAACATCAAGAAAGTTGCTTCTACTTCTTTTTCACGAACATAAAAATGCCAGCTTTTATGTTCGAGTCATACTTGATTTAGACTGATTTTCTTATCCGAGATTAATTTCAACAATCTCTTTTGAAAAGAAAAGAAAACATTGAATTATTCATGCATATATATAATTATGAACGAATTGGAAGAGAACACCACAGGATCCATATTGCCGACAGACAAATGAGATTATATATATATTATTATGATTACTTGGAAGAATACTGGGGGCCTAAAGTATGACTAGCTCACAAGTGATGTTGGGGTAGTGAAGGACAGCCAATGGAACCCCATCATTAAATTAATTTAGTGCCCTAATTTCAACTAAGCCTTCTAATTTGGTCTTTCTTTTGACACTTAAAACACGTCAACAAGTGCACACAAAAAAAAAAAAGCTTAAAATAGTAACGTAGTCGGCACCGTATCAAAGAAGATATTGTAATCCGATTTTCAACGCATGAATATGGTTAATTTGGCAATTAAATTTTATCTTTATTTATATTATTAATTAAAAAGAAAAAAACAATAATAATAAATTTTAAAAAGTTCTCTAATGAAAAAAAATTCTAAAATAGACGAAAAAATTGAATTATTTTTTGAGCTCTTTTAAAAATTAATTCATGTTTTATTTTTTATTTTCTAAAACGTCTCGTCAAAACAAACTATTATCTTAACGAAAATATGAGGCAAAATAAACAAATATAAGTTTTTGAATAATAATAAAAAATAATTCAAAAGAATAGTTGAACCAAATGTTTTGGACCATGCATCTCCTACAACCTCTTTATCAAAAGAATAATTGGATAGCATGTTGAAACTTTCTGAAATTACACAGGTTGCTTGAGTGGTCTACTAAGTTCACTGGTTTTGAATTCTGAGTCTTGGGCTAGGCTCGAAACACAAAGAGGTCTCTTAAGCGGTCTATTATTTTCTCTAAAATCTAAAAATTAGGGATTCTGACATGAACAGAAAATTCCAAAGCTAAAATCTTACGGAACAGAATGTAAACATGCAATTAACTATAAAATTTAACATCTAAGGGTTGGTAGTAAACAAATCCTACCTCAATTTGAAAAAATAGATTGAATTAAACAAAAATTAGTGAGAAAGGGCAACACACCTTGGCTAGGGTTTCTCACTCCTCAAGAACTTCAAGAAAAACCTCTCAACTCTATGATCTCTCTATAAATGTACCCTCTGAAACTTGTTGAAACTTCTAATCACAAAAATTAGATAAAATATATAGGGGTACTGATTTTTTGGTCTCATTTATAAGTGTTTGTTATTTTTTCATCATATACACTTGTAAACATTATGTTTTGGTCCTATTCTTTAAAAATACCCAACTTACCCTTAATTTGAAATTGACTAATTTCACCATTAAATCCCTAGAGAAAAGGGATGCAATTAAAGCATTCCATTTTAATTTCTTTCATGCTGCTGAGATCATGATAAATTTGTAGATATCATGATAAATTTGCTGGTAAAAAATGACATATGCAGATCATGCCAAAATTTTAGAACATAATAAATTTTTGCATTTTGCGATGGTAAATTTAGTCTATATCTTGCAATAGTAAATTTACAGGGTACATTTTGCATACGTAAAATAGATATCATGGTAAATTTACAAGTAAAGAACGACATCTGCAGGCCATGGTAAATTTTTCACTCATCGTGTAATCCGAACAATCTTCGCAAAAAAAACTATTTATGTTTGACGATGAAATTTTCCTCCTAACTCGCAATACTTGGTTTAATTCCGGTGAACAAGAACATAAAAATGACGTGTCTATGTGCTACATGATAAGTAATACAAGAACTTAATATTTATGTAATTTCGTTCAAAAAATCTAAAAATATGATCAATAATCCCTTAAATCACTATGATTTTAGTGAGTTAATCTTAATATTGTGGAGAAATAGTTAGCGTCAAAACTTAACCATATCAAAGTGTCATTCCGGTGATAGAATACTAAGCCAATATTGAGATATTCAGTGAAATATCAAAGGGTCATTCCAGTGATATAAGATTCAGCCAATATTGAGATATTCAGTGAAAGATAATTACTATAACTAATTTCATATTTGAAGCCTCAATTCGTGCTATGATTTTAAACTTAATAAATCAATTCTGACTTAAAAAAGGATAAGAGGGTAAATTAACACTAAAAAATAATAACAAAATTATCAAGCCATAAAAAAAAAGAATTAAAACATAAGTTCAAAAAGTGAATAAGATAAAAATATTAGCCGCAAAAATTAATAAAATCCTGATTTAAATTACCCAAATATATAAGGATTTGTAATGATTTATATAGGAACTAAGGCAAAAATCCCTGCAAAGTCTAAAGCAATTCCCAAATTCAATAGCCATGAAATCCATTGATCCTAGAGATAAATTCGATTAATTCTATAATCAATCTCAATTGAAACCGATTATACGTCTTAAAACCAATGGAATCCAAGGGAATTTATGTTTCTTCGACATAAATTTGAATTGAAGGCCATGAATGCGAAGAAAACCCCCAAAAGAAGTTGTTCGCAATGTTTAGTAAATCGACAGGTCCCTTGAGCGGTCCTAGCTCGCTCAAGCCAACAAGCAAAAAGAAAAGGTCGCTTCAGCAGTTTATAGCTCACTCAAGCGAGCTCCAATTTTTATTGCCTAAATTTTAAATTTTTAAACAGAGAATTAAATGCAACGAAATTTGATAAATATTACTTAAAAATTCAATTAAAACCCAAAGCTATTACATAATGTATGCATATGTGTATGTATAATGCATGTATGTACGTATAATACTCGTAATACATAAATATGTATAAAACGCGTGTAACGGCCAAAAGAAATTAAATTACACCAATAAAATATGCAAACGATTTAAAAGTCGGAATTCAACTAAATCTCAATTTTTTTATTGTTAGTGAATTAATAAAATTGAGTCCTTACCATTAAACAATGTTAAATAGAGTGTTTCAATTCACATTCTGATTTAGGCACCTACAAAATGTGTTCTCTTGCATACTTTGCATTCATAATAATTTCTATATATAGAAATTTATAAGATTTTTGCATAAATATTAATAAAATTTCTTAGTGATTCATAAAATTTGTTTTAAAATATTATTAGATTAAGATACAAATTCTGACTATACACAAATGTTATGAATTCAAACTTAGTAATATTATAAATCTAATTAAGATTTTATGAATTATTGTAATAATAATTACGAATTTAACACTAATATTATGACTTTTAATAGAAAATATTATAAATACAAGCGGTGTATATGTGTGTGTGTGTGTGTATATATATATATATCCAAATAAAGAAGCGTATTATAATATTTTTGTACAACCTACATGAAAAAATAGCAAAATCCGGCCCCCTCCAAAAAGCAAACCCCATTTTAATTGGTCTAAGCACTTTCAATGCTCTGAGAGAAGACGTCCCCCCCTCACTCCTATAAGTAGACTCCCACCTCTTCCCTTCCCCAACAGTCAAAATCGCTTGATTAGTTCATATATTCATTCATTTGGGTAGTTCAGCTCATGAGGTCAAAATTCCTCCGTGAACTTCAACTATTTTACAGTATAGGAGGATCTGTAAAGCTCAGGAGGGATAGCGCCATAGATCTTATTCCGGATAGCGGCCGCCGGTGGTGGTGGTTGTTGTGGTGATGGTGACTTTTGTGGTGTCAGTGGCGCTATCTATCCTGAGTTTCACGGGTTCTTCATACTCTCTCTCTCTCTTCTGCAATTTCAACCCCCAAATTTAGGGACCATTGTTATCTGGGTATGTATGTTCGATTCTCTCCCTCTCTCTCTCGTAGCAGAGGCTTCATACCATACTATCTCGGTATGACCTCAAAGTAACGTGTATGATATGATCTAACTTTCAAACAAAAATCATAATTTTTCTGATCACGTTACTCTCTTTTGATTTCATTAAGATAATATTAGGTGAAAATAATATGGCATAATCTAACTTTTTCAGACAAAATCATCGTTCTTGTTCTTTTCATGACCCCAAATCGGGGAGTGGTTTGATTTCAGGATGAGGGTTTATGCCAACACATATGATCATGTGGCCCGGTTGATTTTCTTTTAAAAATTTCTCATGTTCTTGGTTTCATAATTTCACGCTTCTTCTTTTCATTCCAGCCATGATCAAGATTTTCTCATGTGTATCTTGTCTTAGGGCTACTTCATCTTATATACATACAACAAATACACACACACCCTTGGGGCCACTGGGGGTAGCAAAGGGTCGACACGCCAGGGCCTCGAGGACTAGTCGGCAGAGGTGGGGGACCCCCCAAGCCATACCAGTTTGGTTTCCAAGCCGTCCGGATACCTCGGTTATCAAAAAAAAGAAAAAAACAAATACACACACCCCCCCCCCCCCCCCCCCCCCCCCCCTCCCTCTATATTTGAAGATGAAGCCAAAAATCTTCTGGCCTCAACCTACTTCAGTGTTTCATGATCTCGAGTGCTACAACGTTAACATGAAGGGGTTGTCATGGTAGTTAAAGCTTGGAACTTAGAGGTATGCTCTCTCCTACGTCTCAGATGCTATCAACTCTTGTGGGATCAGTCTATACAAGTTAAAAGCTCTCTGGCTTTAAATTGACCATTGCAAGTGGCTGGTGTATAATTACAAAGTATGCCTATAAAAAAAAGTACTACAAAGTTGTTGCATAAATCCTTGTTCTTTGTTATTCTTACCAGTCATGCAGCAAAAAACAAAGGTAGATGCAATTCGTACTCTTTTATCTTATCATTCAATGGCATGGTTTTTTCTTCTACGTTCTTTGTTATAATAAAAAAGAATTTATAAATTTTTAAGAGCAAATTACAAAAATTAAAAGGACCATAGATCGTGGACATGACGGTATCACTACGGCAACAACAAGAATCTCCGACAAATCACAATCTGAGACCCAGAATAAAAAAAGAAAAAAGTTGACAAGATACCAACCGGAACACATCACATGAGATAAAGATATATACTTAATTTATCTGGAACAACGGCAAAGGACAGGGCCAAAGCCCCATATTGACTCAAGTTTATGGTCAAGCACCCAACCAATTGCTCTTCAATGTCTTGGCATTTTTATGCGTGCAAGTGTTTTGTTTTGGGTTTTTAGCGACAAGTGATTGTCGTCATCTCAGGTACTAACTCAGTTGGGACTCGGGTTTGACCACTGTGAAGCCGTAATGCTTGAAGCCTTTGATTGTTTGTATACTTTATCTATAAATTTTCTTTGCCGATTAAAAAAACCTATACGTAAATATGAGGTTAATTTAGTTCTAACGTTGAGGCTCTACAAGTCACAGTGGTACATAGAAGAACGTCGTACGTCGGATAAAATAATAACTGATTCAATAGGCCAATTCTTGATCTCAGCAGGTATTCTAATTTAATCTCCTCATTTTGTTTTCTTATTTAAGTCTGATTTCCGATAAAATTAATACTTATTCACCAGGCTAATCCTTGATCTCGGCAAGTATTATAATTTAATCTCCTAATTTTGTTTTCTTAATTAAGTTCGATCTCAGTAATATTTTCATTTTACGGATATGGTTTCGTTAGTTCGTTTAGCTTGCATGTGTCCATTGCCTCCCATTAGGTAATTTTCGGCGTAAAAAATCATTTCAAATCTTTTTTTTCGAATTTTATATATGTTAATATATTTTCTATTATCGGATTAGTGTAGATTTTAATGAGTTGGGAAATTTTTAAATATTTCAATGACGGAAAATATATCGTCGAGACAAATTTATTCACTATTGTTTTATTTTTAACGTTTTTTTATTTTGAGGAAGCATTAATGGTGATGAGACTGAGGAGTCCTGTTTTCCAAAAAATAGGAGTTATTAGTGACTGTGGATGGATTGAATTTGGTGCGCAGTAGTACAAAGAAAATACTTGTGAATCACATAGTTCTACATTAAAAAATGTTAACTACTGTCCAGCGATAAAATAATTTTTAAAAAGACATTAACATTCGTAAAATGTATATTAATATTTATAAATATACATTACTTAATATTGATATTCGTATTTATTTGACATTATATGCATATTATTTACTACTTAGTGGGTGATTGTTAGCAAAATATTTTTTTAAATACCCAAATACATATAAGCAATGCTACTAACACAACACGTTGTACATCAAGTTATATGTCATGCCTATGTGTTATTCATTAATTTAAACACATATCAAAATTTATGGGATTCGCTTTTGCACGTTATACTTAAAATGACATGGCACGTAAACATGATATATAACTTGATGTACAACGTGATGTGTTAGGTGGTGTTTGGGAGCTTATTTTTTTGTATTTTTCCATTCTCATTTTTAAATTTTGGTTGTTTGGGAGCCACGTTCCTAGGAACTCATTCTCTATTTTTGACTTTAGATGCAAAAACTCAAAAAGAGGTTTTGATCTCATTTTTGTATTTTCATTCACATTTTGCATTATACTACTTTTACAAAATGCATTCTGTACATTTTTTTTCAAACACTTTTCTCAAATTCAAAACTCATTCTGATCATAATTCAAAAAGCCAAAAATAAAAAAACTAAAAAATAAGTTTCCAAACACCCCCTTAGTAGTACTTCTCTTATTCAATACATATACACTCATAACATGTGGACCGGATCCCCACACACACTGTACATATGCAGTGTGTGTGAGGGTGAAGGCTCTCATATATTACGTGTGTATGTGTACCAAGGTGTGGGGGCCATAGATATTATAAATGAATGTATGTATGTATGTATACTTATGGGCATAATAATGTTTTTGTGACCGTAGCAAAACCTTCGCATAATGTTTTTGACTTGAATGGTTGCAGGCTTTTCAATAATGGACTGAGGTTAATGACTGTGGATGGAAGTTGACTCCTTCCCAATTGAACTTCGTTTATGGGTCATGTCTTCCTCTCTTTCTTCTTACTATTATTACCAACGATTTCAACTCACAATAATACAAGAGAATACCCTATATATCATATATATGTGTGTGTTATTATGCAACCTACATAACTGATGGAGCGGGTTCCACCTGCAACAAGAATTTAAGGATACGGTTTAGCATCAATCAATCTCTTTCGATGTCTAAATCAGTTAAAATTATAAGTGTAAATATAAAAAGTACACAAGTAGTTGAACTATTGGTCGTGCAAATGTGCAATATTTTTTTTTTTTTTGCTGGAAGCAATATTTTTATAAGTATGAAATGTTCAATTCCATTATATTGGTTTTTTTTATTTAGGCTTAGAAATAGAGCCGACATTCTACGTGCAATAATTTTTTTAGTTAAAACGATTAGTTTTAGGACCCTCTAATTTATTAAATGGACTATTAATAAATAAATATACAATGTCAAGAACATCTAATACATACACCTATGAGATTACTATTACACATCACATCTCTATTTAATTCTATAAAAATGTTCTTGTAAAATAATCATATTCAACGAACTAGAGGGTGTGCAAAAATTTTAAAATAGGCGAGATATCCATAAGATTTTAAAATTACTTTCAATTTATGGTGACTAGTCATCAGGGAAGCAAACCAACTGTCCACTTGTAGGGGGAATGGCATTTAATGTTGAGATTTTTATCCTGTATGTATTGACTCCATAAGAGTTGATAACACTTAAGAAGTTTTGAACTTAAGACCTAAGAGAAAGTATACCTCCAAGTCTCAAGTCTTAACTATCAAACCAACCACTTGGGGTTCCGATCATAGTTATTTTATCCTGATAAGTCAGACAACGTGTAATGCCTTGAAGAAAATTGGATAATTAAAAAAAAAATACTTTATGACAAAACTTCACTATTTTGTTTACGGCAAAAAGGGTTATCTCCTTTTACACAAAAATAGAAAAAGAAAAGAAAAGACAATCAACCCTAGTAACTGTAGTTTTAACCAAATGTAGAACATGTGGGTCTTCTTAGATTAATAATTAAATTCAAATGTCTAAATCAGGGCAAACAAATTGGACTTTGGTTATCACCACCTCCATAGTTTCTTTCATGCATATGATTAAGAAAAGATTGCTTGCTAGGGTTCTCATTTTTCAGTGAGGAAGATGATGCCAAACATTGACTTGGGAATAAAAGGGATTTTGTTGGTGCAACATGCTTATCCAACTATAATATTATAGGACATCTGGTTGGCCACTACATACCACGTGTACAGCTGGGATGCATTCTGTTTCAAGTATTGAGAAATTTGATATCACTTTAGGGTGCAATATTGTGTGTGGCTTGTTGATATGGGGCCGGACAAAGGAACCAACTGACCAAAAGCATATCTCCACCCTTCTGATTTTACTACCTAACTGTGTATATATATATGAGATCTTCAATTGAGGATATTGGGCACTGTGCTTCAACAGAAACACCACCACTCTCTCTATGGTGGGAGAAATTCTACCCTACACCTAGGGCTGCAAACGAATCAAGCTGTTTGCAAGCTCAACTCCGTTCGTTTAGTTAACAAATCGATCTTGAGCTCAAATCTTAGTTAACAAACCGATTTCGATCTCGATCTCAAGCTCGGCTCCTTTGTTTTTAACTTATCACGTGAACTATTATCAAAATGCATCGAATCAAAACGATATAGTTTTGAAGATAAAACGGACAAAATTATGTCATTGTCTAGACTACATGTGCACTACAAGAAAGTGCATTACAACTTCTCCTACCCCTCACCTTAAGGAGAAATACTTTTGGCACTCCTCTTTTATTTATTTGTTTATTTTAACTATGCAAAGCCTAATTTATTCTATGATATGAGAAAGGAGGAGGGGGGAGGAGGTTGGTTGTGAGATTTTAATACTCACCAAATGAAGAGCAAAAAGACCTGTCCTACTACTAGGCTAAGAGGCATGTTCTAACCATAAAGCTATTGACATTACACAAATTATCTCATTTTATATCGTATACGTAGGTGACAAATAATCATGGAGTGTTCAAAAAGTGGGATAGACTATAATCGTCTATGGTTGTTTGCCACCTAAGTACACATTATAAAATGAGATAATTTGTGGAATATAAATAACATTGTTTATCTCCTAATCCATAAATTTCACTAACAAAATCAGGTCTTTTTTTTTTTATCAAGAAACTTGTCCCAAATTTAAAATTAATGATTCACTTGAGTTTATGAGACCACAAACACAAGTAAATCATGACCATTAATTTTGAATTCTGGACAAAATTTCTTGGTTTGAATTATGAGGCTCTAGATTTTTTCTTATCTTAATCCTATCAACTTCTCGATATACCATGTTCAAGCCTTAACGAAATTCTTTTTTTACCAAGGAAAAAAAGTTCTGATTACTTCCAACACTTAATTCATATGCATAAATATAGTGAGCTTCTATTGAGGGATCCCTCATTTTGTTAAAATGATGACCTCCTATTTTTTGATCAAATATTAATAATCGGAACCGTTCAATGTGTTTAAAACATGTTTTTAAGGATACTCACGAGAAATCAGTTTAAAAAAATATCGAGAAGAGCTTGATCGAAGCAGTTTTTCATAAAACTGTTCCTGTCAGCATTTATGAACAACTGCATAGATCAAGTCCTTCTCGATATTTTTTGGAACCGATTTCTTGCGGATGCCCTTAAAAACATGTTTTAAACACATTGAATAGTTCCGATTATCCATATTTGATTAGGAAATGGAAGGCTCTAAAATAAGGGATCCCTCAATAGAAGGGGACTGTGCATAAATAATACTTCTGTCATAAATATTTGAATACATTTGTATTTGAAGTCGTTTAATTTATATAAATTTCGTATTACATTTATCATGATATTCATAATGCATAAATTCTACTTTTCTGAATACAAATATATTCAAATAAGTATGCAAAGATCTTCATGCTTAGCATTGCTAAATTATATTTAACCGCCCCAATTAAATGCTAAACCACAAGAACAAGACACTTGAGAACTTCTCTGTTGCCCTTCTTTACCGCTTGTCCGTTTCCCTCAACCTCTCATTCTCAGTAACTGTGTGGTGGTCATTTTGCATGCTTAAGCTAGGGGTTTTTTTTTTTTTTTTTGGTTCCCCTTCAATTTTTGCACAAACCCAAATGAACAAAAACTTCCTCTCAATCCTCCACGGCCATGGTGATAATCAGCGTCGGAGACTCGCAGAGGATCGACGAAGCGGTGTACGTATGTGAAAAATCTCACTCCAGTCATCCCGGCGGCATCTTCTACGGCGAAAGCCCTTTGGATTTCTCTTTCACTCTTTTGTTACTAGAGGCCACCTTAATCATCCTCATCATCCGTATCCTCTATTTCGTCCTGAAACCCCTCAAACAACCCAGAATTGTCTCCGAAATCCTCGTAAGTTTCTCTCTATTTCAATCTGTCATTGCTTTGTTTCACGACATGCCTGCTAATGATTTGTTAATTTTTTTTTTCCCGAAGGGAGGTGTAATAATTGGACCCTCCGTCCTCGGCCGGAACAAGACTTTTTCCGAAAATGTGTTTCCCCAGAACGCTACGTACGTTTTCAAAAACATTGGGTTAATCGGGTTCGTGTACTTTCTCTTTCTCTCCGGCGTTAAAATGGACGTAACAACAATCGTGAAAGCCGGAAAGAAACAAATCTCCGTAGGCCTAATTGGAGTGCTAGTTCCTTTTCTAGCCGTCCTGTGTATTGCCCTCGCGACTCGCAAATCACTTGACAAGGAACTCGATAGGGCTTCGTCCATTGGGGGAATCTCCGCAGCTTTAGCCATAACCTCGTTTCCCGTTCTGTACCAGATCATAAAAGAGCTCAATCTCCTAAGCTCCGAGGTTGGGAAATTGGCAATGTCATCGGTGATGTTAAGCGACGCAGTCGGAATCGTTTGCTTAGTCTTATTCGAGGCGACGAGAACGGAACCCATCAATGCTTTGTGGGTCTTTATAGCATTTATCGTAATCGCCGCAATTGTAGGCGGCGCTCGGCAAGCGATGGTCTGGATCGTGAAATCGACCCCGGAAGGAGAACCGGTGGATCAAGTGTATCTGTTGTCGATTTTTCTAGGAGTGTTGATGATAGCGTTCCTGAGCGATATTACCGGCGTATCTCTGGCGAACTCGCCGTTGTGGCTGGGCCTTGCGGTACCGGACGGGCCACCGCTGGGGTCGGCGCTGGTGGAAGGGGCGGAGACGTTTGTAACGGAGATTTTCATGCCGTTTTCTTACGCGTATGTGGGGATGCACACGGACGTGTCGTCCATGATTGGACAGTGGCCGAGCTTGGCGCCGCTGTTTTTCATGTGTACGGCCGCGTATTTGACGAAAGTTATCACGATTCTAGTGGTGGGTCTGTATTTTGAAATGCCGGTTCGAGATTCTCTGGCTCTTAGCCTTGTGATGAGTTTCAGAGGGCAATTGGAGCTTTTGATATTCATGCATTGGATGGATCTAGAGGTAAATTACACTTTACGTCCCTTGATTTGTTTGACAAATACAGTTACTTCTTTGCATTTTGAAGAATTATTCTGACTTCTCCTAATTTAAAATTATTATGCGGTTACATATTCTAACATTTAAAAATACCGTTAGACAATCCATTGAACCTTCATGTTCGGGAGTTTTTTTCGAAAAGATAAACTGTAACATAATTCCAATCGCACCCAAATAGCCTACGTTGAAATTTTTTTTTTTTAAAAAAAGTCAAATTAAATTTCAGAAAAATAAAAACAATATAAGATAGGCGAAATCGGGTGTGATAAAAATTATGTTACGGTTCGTTTGTTTGGGAAAAAATTCTGTAGTTGACTAACGGCATTTGGTTAATTTTAATGGCAGGAGAGGTAAGTGTATAATAATTTCAAAATTATGAAGATAGGAGTAATTTTTTAAATTACAAAAAAGTCAATTTATTTTTTAGAAACCTCAAGGGAGGTAAGTATTAATTTAAAAAATTGTCAATTAGTTCTTTAAATAGTCTGTTAGTTTTTTAAATTAGTCAAAAGGGTGTGCGTGTTTCTTTTTTACTAAGAAATCCTAAAATTCAAAGTATGCACCAAATTACTAAAATATGAGATACAATTCATACTGGTCAATGTTTTTCAGTTGACTTGTTTTTTGTCAAAAAATTACTAAAAGAACAATTTTCCCCCAAAAAATCAACAAATTGTTAAAAATACTATTGCCCAATCAATATAAACAACTGACAAATTATATATAAGTATTAACTGGTATAATTGTTTGGAAATGCAGATGATACAGGTCCCATCTTTTACAATGTTGGTAATTTCGACAACAATTGTGACTGCAATAACCACACCTTTGATCAGCATACTCTATGATCCAACAAAGCCATACAAGGTTAACAAGAGAAGGGCCATTCAGTACACCCCTCCAAATGCAGAACTCCATATAGTAGCTTGCATCCATGACCAAGAAAGTGTTACTGCTTTCATCAATCTTCTCGAAGTCTCCAATCCCAGTGTGACCAGCCCTTTCTCCATCTACGCCCTCCGCCTGATCGAGCTTGTCGGCCGTGCCTCCCCTGTGTTCATAGACCACGACCAGCAGACCCAAGGGTTCGAGCACTCCGGGTTCAACTCCGTCCACAATGCCTTGAAACTTTTTAAGGAATCAAAAGGGGACTATGTTAAGTTCAGCTTGTTCACAACCGTGTCCCCCACAAGAACCATGTACCAAGACATATGTGAGCTAGCCCTCACCAAGAAAACCACTCTTATTATCTTACCTTACAGAAAAGAATGGTTAGAGACTCGAACAGATTCGGTGCATCCCCATATACTACTTAGATCTGTAAACTGTAATGTCCTGTCTCACGCCCCTTGCTCTGTTGGAGTTTTAGTTGACAATGGTCCTTTCATGAACAATAAAGTACTCGTCGGCTCCTCCATGAGACGAGTAACGCATCGTTTTGCGGTGGTTTTCTTAGGCGGGGCCGATGCTAGGGAGGCGCTTGCCTTTGCTGATCGGGTGGCAGGGAATCCAGACGTGTCGCTTACCGTTGTTCGGTTCCTTTCGCACAACAACGAAGGAGACGATGAGAAGGAGAAGAAACTGGATGATGGGTTGGTGACTTGGTTTTGGGTGAAGAATGAGGGAAACAAGAAGGTGGTTTATAGGGAGGTGGTGGTGCAAAACGGTGAAGAAACTATTGCTGCTATCCAGTTGATGCATAGGGATTATTATGACCTTTGGATTGTTGGGAGGAAACAGGGGATTAATCCGGTGTTGATACAAGGGTTGTCGAACTGGAGTCAGAATAATGAACTTGGAGTTATTGGAGATTTTATTGCGTCTACTGAGTTAGAAATTAGAGCTTCTGTATTAGTGGTGCAACAGCAGGTTTTGAGAGGGGAAGAGGTAGCTTCAGGAAGTTTACTACGAAGGTTTTTTAGCTGTCCATTTTAGCTAGGAATATGTACATATTTTACCTACTAACAAAAGGGGTAGTAGGAAAAAATGTAAATTTCTCGTTGGGAAATTACTAGGATTTAATTAAGAAATTTAGTGAAGTGAAATTGGTGGTGCTTTCACTTGAACCGAGCTACATAGTACGGTACTTTGTAAACAAAGTTAATGTACATTTTACCGTATGTTTGTGCATTATTGTTAATTGAATTTAGAAGGTTTTATTAAGGTTTTCAATGTCTTTTTTGAGTCGAGAAAAGTTGAGAATGAATCAGTAATTGTAATGATTAGGGAAAAAAACAAATTATCGGCACGTCACCGGCAGATATATTTCAAGTCACCAAAGTTATTTAGTTCGCTTCAAATAGCAGCGCTTAAGTCTACGATGTCTCGTTAACTCGCCTCATACTCTCCTTTCAACCGATACAGCTGATTCGCCACCACCTCACCATTATCGAACCTTCTTTCCTCCACAGGATCTTCTATTTTTCCTTCTTCAATTTTTGTACTTTCCTTTTCTCGGTGAGATTTGAAGCATTTTATCCTACTTGAAGCAATGGATGATGATGACAGTGATGTCTGTTTCGAATTTTAGTTTATTATCCATTTACTGTTGATATAAAGAGGACCTAATTTTTTGGGGTACTTTTGGCCCATAAAAATTTATCCAATGCTTAATTTAGTTTGTGGTAAGCCGGATAAGCATTACAATGAGTCTTCGCCCCATGATAACGCTCGGTTTATCTGTGCTGGGTTTGAGTTGGGCCAGATCCAAGAATGGTTCTACTGTCATTTGGCCGAGGATTTGACAAGGCCACTTAACGTGCCGTGTTCAGTGTCAAACGAGTGACATACCATGTCCTGTCGAACCTCCACTAGGTTGGTATTCGTCCCCAAGATCAAGATTTGTCAAGTACAACCTCTAGTTGTGTTGCCTAGGACTCTATGCTCAGTATAGACACGTAGTGGAGTACTCCCCATGTTCCTGGCAGTTACTTGAAAAGACATGAGAGCCAAACTATTACAGGACATGCGAACGTGCTCGTCTGACCTACATGGACATGGGACGCATGGCGGAGGTGCCATGATTTCAGAACCATAGTGCGACATCTCTAGCCGACAATCATGGCAGACTGTTGGGCTCCCTCTCTATAAATATTCCAAGAATACTTGAACCTCATATACGCGCAGTATTCACTCCCAAACTTTTAAGTTTCTCATATTTCAAAAGTTAACTTGATCGTCAGAGTAACCACCAGAGACTAACCCCTTCGACACTAACTTAGTGTTGAGTATTTTGCAGCATAATAAAGAATTAATGAAACTCAAGAGAGAAGTTCAACAAGTGGATTCGAGACTCCACATAATTTATTATTGTGTACCAATTGTTTGAGTCTTCGAATTGGAAAGAAGTGTTACAAATCCAAATTATGATGCCATTCTCATTTTCATATCGTATTTTCATCCAATTGATTGTAAGAGTAACTTATTTAGGGTTACAAGAACAGAATCCTAGGTCAAAATGGATTTCACTACTTATGAATTTGAATCCCAACTATTTCTTGGCTTGGTAAATTTAGCAATTCAGCCAAGCCTGCCGCATCTTCTGCTGAATCAAGTCAAGTTAATCTTCGATTGGAACAGTACAGAAAAGACCAAGAGATTACATGCTGGAGTCAAACGAGGACTAGTGAAAATTGCATCTCTGTTTCTAGTGCTTGTGTTCTGTTGATGACCTTAGCATTGAGGAAGATCTACTGGAGGAGGTGCAATGGACTGCGATTCCCCTGGTCCATTCTCGACCACAAATGCCATGGCAAAACCCCAAGTAAGATGGGAATCTATGTGACAGTGCATCAGCCAAACTCCTGTTTTAGACAAGGTAATTAGTATATTAATCAATCTACAACCCCTCAAATATAGGAGAATTATCATGGTGGTTATGATCTTATTACCTGGATTATCAGCCACCCATCGGATGACTGTCCACCCACCGACAGGGACATTTACTGTATTCCTATTTGGTGGATCAATGAGGTTGAAATTCGCAGAATCTCGTGTAGGGTTGAAGTTACCAAACCCTTGTCCAACAATATAGAATTGGTATCCATGAAGATGGACGGGGTGGCTCTCTGTGCTGACGATAGCTGTATCTTGTAGCACGATTTGTACTCTCGAACCGAACTCCAATTTGTAGAGCTTAGTCCCAAAAATAGGTTGCCACAATGCACGATTAAAGTTGCCCGTATAGTCAAACTTAATCAGTGGAACTGCTGGGAAGTCTGTTGTGAAAACCCCTGGTATACCTTGGTAGTAGGCTTGGAGCAAGGAGGTCTGTGTTGGGAATACAAAAGACATGTTGTTCATACTAGCGGCAAAACGGGTGTTATTTGGCCCTTGACATTGAGGCCCAGGGATGCAGTTGACAGACCCTAACCCCACTGTGAAAAATAGGTTTTCGTCGATCACTGTGGACACTTTCACATTTGAAGTAGAAGGACTCCTAAACTGGGTTGTGAATGCAGTAACAGTGGCTGTATCATTGAAGGCCGGTAACATTGGTAACATTGGTATCAAAGGAAACCCTTGGTTGGGTTTGCAAGGTGTGGATATGTACTCAAGAACTGCAGTGGCAGTGGTGTTGTCAAATGGTGCGTTTTGGGCAGTGGCATAGGCACGTGCTGCCATATAGTAGCGTCCAGGGGTCTGATCAGCAGTGAGGAGAACATTGGTCGTCTGACCAGGTCCCAGCATGATGGTTCTGGTTGTGAAAGGCTTGGTGTAAGCAGCATCAACACCAACAACGGTGAGTCTGTGGTTGGCTACCATGAAGAAGAGTTGTTGATTGAGTGCGGCATTGATTATTCTCAGAAGAACTGTATCACCAGAATCCACAAAAAGTTTAACAGTATCTGCATTGCGATTTAGATATATGTCAGCTAGTTGGAGCAATTGATATTTGATGAAACTGAAGTATCACCTCAGCCACTTAACCTCAGAGAGTTCATATTAAAGAAGGTTATGACTTAATGGTGGTAGTAACCTTTGCTGGAACACCGGTATAGATCTCCAGGTTGACCATTTATGGTGTATGCATCAGAAACAGCAGGAGCTGCACCTGTAAAAGTTGCTTGTCTTAGAACATCAATGGGATCGTTGTTCCACCATTCACCTGTTATTCATAGTCGTTGAGATTTTGGTAAGAACATCTTATGTTACTTAGACTTTGGGTATTGAAAGTCGGGATAGGGGCCTTAGTATTTACTACTACTTACCAAGTAGAATGGGGATTTCCAGCTTCGGCTTCTGGAAAGGGTATGAAATACCCAACTTGGGATAGATGATTAGTGCTCCAAAAACAGTAGCTCTGAGCCATTTGCTATGAGCATGCCACCATAGTGTTCCGTCTTGATTTTCAATGGTGAAACGGTATGTATAGGAGTTTCCCGGTTGGATTGGACACTGAGTCACATACTCGGGGCCATCTGCCCAAGGCGTCCCTATCTGTCGTACTCCATGCCTGGTGAAATTAATGTTTCAATACACAGGAGAATATGAAAACATCGGTATCAATTCGCTAATTTGATTTGAAAAACTGCATGCATGAACTTAAATTTTAGGATATTGCCATATGTATCCATAAGTAAGGTATGGGTACCGACACAACCTGATCATTTATTTCTAGTGTATATTACTTGATCAACGTAGATAGATTTTTAGTTTGTTCAGTAACGTACTTGAAATTAAACAAATTAAGAAAAAATTTGAAAATTTTGATTTCCCATCAATGTGAAGATTAGAAATATTTATTTTATTTTTCATCAGATATCATAAAGATGAAGGATCGTTGAGCGTTCAACACGGGTAGTTACATACATTTAGAAGAGTTCATGTAACATATGACATGATTATACATATCAGAAGGCAAAAACTATCAGCCGTTTTGAATTTGTGATTACCAGTGAATGGTGACATTGTAACGCGCACTGTTTGTTACTTTGATTTCGAGAGAATCGCCATCTTGTACTTCAAGTGTTGGCCCTGGATATTGGCCATTCACTGTAATTACATCACGGGTTCTGCATAACCTCTTCACTGGTGTCGCTTGAACCTGTTTGAGTACAGGGGGATTTTAGTACGACTCACCGTCACTTCAGCAATTATTTGAAAAGGAGAAGACATACAACAAAGTCGTGGTAGTGAATTTCCGCGTTTGCGAATGAAGCAATCAAAGCGAATGCAACGAGGATGAGGAAGAGCCCATTACACCATGGATTAACATAGACATTGTGAGCCTCCATTCTCTCAATCTCCCTAGCCTGCTATTGTATTTTTTTGAGTCATAGTTTCTGGTTAGACATTGTGATGGTGCAGCCATTTATGCAGCAGCATTAGGAAGGAATGAGAGCTCTACTTTAGTAAAAGTTAAAAGAGTCTTTTGGTAGATTAGGTTATGGGTCAACAGGGAGATCACTAAATTCAGGAAACACAGTCCAACCATAGGCAGGATTTGGTGCACCCACTAGCTCTGTCAAATGCTAAACAAAGGAAGATTCAGCGTTAGGGTGCAGATTACCTCCCTTTTCTGCTTATACACACTATCTCATACAACAAGCAAGTGCTACTTTTCATTGACTTTGAATCCTTGGAGGGCACTTTGTGATGTCACCAACATTTAAGGATTTTTTTCCTATGAAACTGTATCTTAATGCTCTCACTGGTATTACATAATGTACTAATTAATTACATTTGACATTAAATACTAAGTACGAGTATGACCCACAATATTTCTTTCTTTTTGTAAAAAAAATTTAAAAATTCACAAAAAATTACATCAACGCTAATATTTCTGTTCTTTATTTTTTTATTTTTCTTGCCTCAAAAATAAAAAAATTCAAATTTCTACTCACGTTTAGATATGTTCTTAACATGACTCACATTTATACCCTTTCACCTAAAATATTTGGTGTTATTGTGGTTGTCTTTTTAATTTAATTTTTTTGGGTGAATTACACTGACTTTTCCTGAGGTTTCTAGCAAATACAATGCACTCCTGAAAGTACTGTGATGTCCTTTATTTTTCAAACTAGTAAGCAATTATCTTTCTTATTATTAAAATCAGTCAAACATTGTTACTTAAGCTATTAAAACTTTAATTTTGAGATTTTTTTGACAAAACAAACTTTAACATAATTTCTATCACATTAGAAATAACCTATATTAAATTTGTAAGATTTTTCTAAAGTCAAAATTCTAACAAATCTCAAACCTCTGTTAGAATTTTGACTTTAGAAAAATCTTAAAAATTTAATATGGCTATTTTGGAAGTGATAAAAACTACATTACAATTCAATTTTGTCAAAAAATCTCAAATTTAAAGTTTTAATAGCTTAGCTAATGATGTTTGATTGATTTTAACGATTGGGGAGCTAACTGCATAATAATTTGAAAATAAGGAAAATCAGAGTAATTTCAAAAATCTCAAAGGGGGCATTGTGTTTCCTAGAAACCTCAGGGGAGGTCAGTGTAATTCATCCCTTTTTTTGAGCGTGTGTAGTGAGATAAAAGGCTGCAAATTTGCAGCAACATAAAACTACATCCTTTTGATATTTAGGGATTGATATTCATTACTCAAAACAACATTTTTTTGGCAAATGAATCTCATAAGGGATCAAAATGACATCATTTTGAACTTTTCATCCTCACATCAAAAAATCCCCAAATTCACGTCTTAAAATCTAAAACTTCGCTCTCTCTCTCTCTCTCTGTCTGTAACTCTCTTTGAGTTTGACCTAACTTTATTATTTAATTATTTTTTGTTTGTGTGAATTTTTTTAGTTTTGTCTTTCGTCAATTTTTTGTGTATTATTAGTTCGTCTTGACGAGATGTTTCAGAAAAGTTATAAGATATCCTTTTATTTTGTTACAGTGTGGACCTTTTATTTTTTGATCAAAATTTGATGATCCGAACCGTTCAATGTATTAAAAACATGTTTTAAGGGTTAACGCAAAAAATTGACTCAAAATATTATCCGAAAAGACTAAATTAATTCAATTTTTCATAAAATTGTTCCTATCAGTATTTATTAAAAACTATTTAGATCAAGTCCTTCTCGATATTATTTTGAGCCGATTTATTGTGAGTATCCTTAAAAATATATTTTAAACACATTAAATGGTTTGGTTCATCAAAATTCAATTAGAAAATAAGATATTCGCACCGTAACAAAATAAGGAATCTATTTATTAGAAGGAGACTGATATATATATATATATATATATATATATATATATATATATATATATATGGTGGGTGGAGTAAAGTAAACTTGGATGTACTTGCAAACAAAAAGTAGGCTTGAATGGATGAGCTTGCTCCCCACGTAACTGGTTTTAGTAAAACAATTAGCTGCAATCAAGGCAGTGATCATCAGCATTAACCGTTGTCAAAAGGAAGACCATTTCATCAGTTTCTTTCGTACTTTATCCTGGGACTTTACATTAGTTTCAATGAATTAGGCAACCTACCAAGAATACATATATACATCTGTTGACCTAAGAATCTTTGTCGTCCTGCTTCAATACTTAATGTCTAAAGTGCAAATACTTAACAAAGAATGGTAAGGCTTGCGATAGACATTTTTTTGTTGTGCAATGGACTCGCGATACAGATTAGATAGTAGAATACTCATAAATATTGGCATGCTTTCGGAATAATATAGTGTTCATGTCCTTGAGACAGGGCCGGCCCTGGCGTTTTAGGGAAGTCAATCTTATAAAAACGAGACCTTTCATTTGTTTTCACAAATAACGTAAATCAACTTTAAAAACCAAATAGAATTACTAGTATTCATCAAGATAAAATCCTAGTTGCAAATTCATCCTACCAGATTTGGACCCTCTCTTCTTTTTACTCAATTTGGGCCCTCTCTGTTTTTTTTTTAAAAATCCTGTTTGGATGGCTTTTTGACGGGTTTATATTGAGTGGGTTTAATTTTTCATGCCTATTTACTGAATACTACACAAACTTTTTGGGGGCATCTTTTCGCAAAAAAAATTAAGTGCGCAAAGCAAAAGTCTTGCTCGTCTTTGTTATGAATTTCATGAATATCCTTCGCCCGTTATCTCCTCATCTTCCTATTTAAAGTCACGGGTCACTTCGACGTTTTCAATTTCCCATAGAATCTCCGGAGCTTTTCCTAACCACTATAGTAATAGTTTTTCATCTTCTTGGTCTGAAAATAGGTTTGATTTGCTTCAACTATGAGAATTTCTACGGTCAACAGAACTCGAATGATTTGCGACAAAGAAGTACGAAAAGAACTATATTACATATTTCCAAAAGAAACTAAGCTTACTAAGCAATGTTCCATATGTATTGGTACAAATCCGAAACCACTTTGAAGAAAGTTCTTCACGCTTGACAGAACAAAAAACAACACTCTAGAAATGCAGAATGGGATTCTCAAGGAGATTAAAAGAAGTCATAAAACTAGGGACTGTTGTAAGCTTCAGCTTGTATCTGATAAGGATTTTGCTCTGTTTGGTTATCATATCAGCATGGTGGCAGATCCGATGGAGGAGGTTCAACAGACTCCAATTCCCCTTCTCCATTTTCAACAATGAATGATGTAGCCAGACCCCAGGTGAGATGAGAATCTATGTGGCAGTGCATCAGCCAAACTCCTGTTTTTTTACAAGATAAAATTAATTATTGTCTCGAAATATTTTACTGGAAGATGATCACGTAAAAATAGTTAGTCGATTGTGATTGTGTTACCTGGATTATCGGCTATAAATCGGATGGCGGCCCATCCCCCGACAGGTACATCAATGGTGTTTCTCTGTGGTGGATCAATGAGGTTAAACGTTGCAGTACTTCTTTTAGCATCAAAGTTACCAAATCCTTGTCCAACAACGTAGAAATGGTAGCCGTGGAGGTGAATGGGGTGGTCCTCCGTCGAGAAAATTGACGTATCTTGTAAAACTATCTGAACCTTAGAACCAAACTTCATCTTGTAGAGCTTAGTACCGAACGTGGGTTGCCACAATCCACGGCTGACATTGCCGGTGTAGTCGAATTTCACCGGTGGAACAGGCGGGAAGTCGGTAGTGAAAACACCAGGTACATTGTCGTAATAAGCTTGGACTAATGAGGTTGTTCTAGGGAGCACAAAAGACACATTGTTCATGCTTGCAGCGAAACGGGTGTTGTTGGGCCCCTGGCATTGGGGTCCAGGGGTACAGTTGACAAATCCCAACCCAACTGTGAAAAAAAGGCTCTGGTCGATCTCGTTGGGGATATTGACCTGTGAAGGGCTTCTGAATTGTGTTACGAATGCGGTCGCGGTGGCTGTATCGTTGTTGGTTGGTAGACGTGGTAACAGTGGTCTTGAGGGAACCCCTTTCGGAATTGATTTGTATTCGAGGATTGCGGTGGTGGTGGTGTTGTCAAATGGCGCGTTTTGGGCGGTGGCGTATGCAGAAGCCGCCATGTAGTAGCGGCCTGGGGCTTGATCAGCGGTGAGGAGGACGTCGGTTGTTTGACCGGGTCCCAACATGAGGGTTGAGGTTGTGAAGGGCTTGGTATAAGCAGCGTCAGCGCCGACCACAGTGAGCTTGTGGTTGGCTACTGAAAAGAAGAGTTGTTGATTGAGTGCAGCGTTGATGATTCTCAAGAGAATTGTGTCTTTCGAATCAACGGTGAACTTCACAGTACCTAATTTCGAATCCAGAGCTATGTCAGTCGCTTTCTAAGGCGAATGCAATAAAAATTGAGAAAAAAAACGGTGATATTAATACCCAGTTCCTAAAAAGTTGTCCATACCTTGACTGGAACAATTGTATAAATCACCAGGTTGAGCATTAATGGTATATGCATCAGACACATTTGGAGCTGCTCCAGTGAAAAGTGCCTGCTGAAGGACACTAATGGGGTCCCTGTTCCACCACTCCGCTGTTCGTTGTCGTCGTCGTCGTCCAAATGACAGTTAAATCAGTTAGTTACTAAAACTTGGTAGTGAAAACTTTGTAATGAAAATTGTTAGTTACTGATTTTACCAAGAAGAATGGGGATCTCCTGCTTGGGGGTTTGAAAAGGGTATGTGGAACCCAGTTTAGGATGGATGATGAGTGCTCCATAAACAGTGGCCCTGAGCCATCTGCTGTGAGCATGCCACCAGAGGGTTCCTACCTGGTTTTCGATCGTGAACCTGTATGTGTAAGTTGCTCCAGGTTTGATTGGACACTGCGTCACGTATTCCGGACCATCTGCCCACGGGTTTCGCATCTGCCGGATTCCGTGCCTGATAATTACAGTAGTTACATACCAGATGTGCCACCTTATGCTATCATCTTGGACAAAATGGACACCTGATGTGCCAACTTACTAAGGACCCATCTATTGGGAAATTGAAGTCTTCTTTTTGAGTCTGAATTTATTCGACGTGGCGTAGTGTAAACGAATGAGACCGAAATTAAGTGTCTATTCACGGCTATGTAATAATTAGTCTGAGATTGTTAATCATTAACTCTGTTACAAGGCAATATAGCTTATTGTCGGAGCACAATGTTCCTCCTTTTCGGCGTTCCGAATTTATACATTCAGTCAATTTCCAACAACATTGTGCAACTGAGACTATGTTGAGGCATATATATAGTCAAAAGAGTTACCAGTGGATGGTGACATTGTAACGAGCACTGTTGATGACTTTAACCTCAAGAGTGTCTCCGTCTCCTACTTCCAACATTGGCCCGGGAAATTGTCCGTTAACTGTGATTATGTTGTGGCTACTGCACAATCTGTTCACCGACGTTTCTTGTACCTATTTCATCGCCCGAACAAAAAAAAAAACAGAAAGAAAAAAGATGATGTTGATGATATATATATATATATACAAGCAAACTCATTTAGTCAGCAAGAGAGAGGATGAAGGAAGACATACGGTAAATTGGTGGTAATGAGTTTCTGCATTAGCAAAAGAAGCTATTGAAGCAAGGGAAAGAAGGATTCCCATGCAGAGTTTGTAAGCCTCCATATTTAATTTGTTGAAATAATTCTCTCTTCCTATATCAGTCTAAATATGTTGTCTGAGTCATTACAATGGGATCACTTATTTATACTGTATTGAGGAATTGGGAAGCATAGGAAATGTAGCTTTACTAAACTATTAAAACTATAAAATAAAAATAAAATAAAAAATTGGTTGATTGAGAAAGGGAGACATTGAGGTCTTTTAGGAGTTTAGATTATAATGAGTCAATTGAGATGAAAGTTCAAAGGACACTTGGTCCAAGTATAAAAGAGGAGTTGGTTCACCCACTACCTTCTTGGATGATTTGAGGCATTTGAGAATTTGCAGTCAATCAAGGGGTTTAATGTGTTTGAATTATCAATTTATGGAGTAGTTTGTAAAAAGATTTTTAACCAAGATAGTAATCAATAATCACTAATTCGTGATCTTCGGGCATGTTGTAGCGCACTCTAGTACTACAACGGTGTATTACAAAAAAATCAAGTGTTTCATTTCTCTTCGTTTGCATGAACTTTTTTCTTTTTTTCGAAAAATTAATCTTTTAGAGGAGAATGAGCAAATATGTCACTCTTCAATGGGTGGCTAAGTCTCCATTTTTTAAAGGAGAATGAGCAAATATGTCATTCTTCAATGGGTGGCTAAGTCTCCATTCTTAAAAAAGGCCTGAGTCATTTGTTCTCTCAAGACATTCAGTATTTTGGTGTTCAAATTTATAACAAATGAACCCTTTTAATTCTCCATAGTTGTTTTTTAAGGTAGTTTTCGAAGCAAATTCTTTAAATTTGCAAAATTTCAAAACAACATAGTTTTGAATTAAAAGGACAGTAATATAGTGCAGGAAATTTAGAAAAGTTGTAATGCAGTTCCTAATAGTGCACGTGTAGTACAGACAAAATGATGTAGTTTGATCCGTTTTATCCTTAAAATTACATCATTTTAACTTATCACCCGAATTGTTATCAAAATGAATGGAATAAAAAATATGTAGTTTCGAGGGCAACTATACATGCACTATGGTGCAGCCTCTCCGAACCAATAGTGTTAGCAAAATGACGTAACTTTATCTGTTTTGCCTTCGAATTAAGTCATTTTGACTCACCTTGCGAGTTATTATCAAAATGAATAGAGTCAAAAAATGACATAGTTTTAATAGAAAAACTTGCAAACCTCTGTCGTTTTGTCTGCGCTACAAGGGATTACACTACACACCTAAATCCGAGTGAGAATTCATGAAAGTTGCTCTTCTTGGAAAAAGTTTGAGAGTTAGGAATCATGAAGAAGAATAATTTGGTGGCACTGGTGGCACTAAACAGTACTATGACTGACTATGACACATACTAAATTAGGATCATAGACACTTGAGAGCCAGATAGTACTGTGTTGGTTGGTTAGCTTAACTATCCAAGCAATTCAATCTCAGAGGTTGCATCTAAACAGGTACCCAAAATTACAAATAGAATATTTTTTCATTATCTTTTTGGAGTTTATGTCAAGTTGTCAACTGCTTAGTTCAAACGTCACCGCCAAACTTACTTAATCTAGGACTATGATGTTCTTATTCGGTTTTTTTTATGCTTTGTTTGTTTAATTCAGTGTTTGAAACATGAGACAGATTAGTTACTGAGGGTGTTGAATTTTGGTTCTGGTTTTGGTTTTTCAAGGTGAGGTTGAAGGTGTTTTTTTTGTTTTGCCTTAATTGACTCTCATTTCCGTTGGCGTTTTGAATACGGTCACGAAAACGACACATGTACGGATTGTTATTTGTGTCAAGATCTCTATGATTTAGTAAAGGAAAGTACCCCTCATTTTGAAATAAACATTTTAATTATCTTTTTATTTCAAGATAAATATAATTTATTGATATCGACGCCAAATACGACTGATTTTTCAAATGATTAATTTTGACAATGAGACCTTCAAAATGAAATTATGATGAGCTCGATTTCTCCTCATATAACGATCAAGAAAAAAAAAAATCAAACGAGACAAATAAGTTTCTTTTTTTAATTCACTCCCAAATTATCGTATGATTCATTCATTTTGATCGTGCGGTTGGAGTGCATTTGAGCCTGTTTTAGGACAATAAAAATACATTCTTGTTAGTCAAGTTTTAACTTGATCTTAAGCAAAAAGAATGAGGCTTAAGTTGCTCGTACTTTTTAACATAATACCACTACTTATCAAAAAATTTAAACCATTTTTCATGAAACACTTCCAACAAAAAATTCTGGCGTCGCCACTACGACGTAACCCGTGTGTCGTGTCGGGAAAGAAGTTTTTGTTATGAACTTCTACACCCGAGCAACCTTGGCTACTGAGTTTTCATGCTGCAGAGTTGCGTTGAGAAGGGAATTCAGGGAGGCTATAGTCCAATTCCTTATAGTACGTGTGTAGTGCGAGCAAAACGTTATAGTTTTATGTATTTTACCCTCGAAACTACATCGTTTTGATTCATGTATTTTTAGAACAATTTGTATGATAAGTTAAAACGATATAATTTCGAGGATAAACTAGATACTATACGTGTATTACAGAAAACTGCATTACAACTCCACAAATCTGTTGAGGAGAAAGGTTTGAATTGTTTGCTCTCCAATCTTCTTCTTAGAGATAATTAAATTGATCATAGTTTTGCATGAACCTTTCTTTAGGTAGCTCGTCGTTGAACATTGATACTTTTAACCACATGATTCGTATCTGTTTCCGGAAAGGACTGATTTAAAATTCTTGACAATAGTTTTCTCCCTTGCAGGTCTATATCACAAAAAAAATAAAAAATAAAGAAATCAAAGAAATTACTCAGTAAGAAAAAACACAGAATGAGGTTTCCCTCTTAGCAAATGCAGATAAGCTACTTCACGTATCTGTTAGGAATCTATCGTCTCTGTCAAAATAATATCAACCACTTGACATCATCCATCCGACATCCATCCTACATATGTTATAGTTATTTCGTACCCCCTTTTTCTTTTCATACTATGCCCGCTACTGTAGCATTATAAACTGTACAGTCACTCTTGTTCCCGTCGGGATAAATCTGACCCCTAGCTTATCAAAAAAGATAAATCTGACCCCTTCCCTCAGAACTTAACATCACAATGCTACAAACGCTAAAAAAAATTAGCCCCACCAAGGAACTATGAAATACGCCATGACACCTTACTTATCTGATCCATAGACTCCCCAGGGACATGAACTTCATCAATTTTACAACATCAATGAAACAAGAAAATGAATGATACATTCGCCAAAATTTATGCGTTAAGAATTAATGTTACAAGCCCGGACAACTGCGGAAGATGCTCAAAGAAGAAACTACACTGTTTATTTGTTGTACACTGTTGACCTGGAAAATCTTTTCCAAAAGGGAAAATAAATAAACAAACCTCACAAAAATAAGAGAACGAGAACAGCAGGAAAAAACCAGATCTCACTCCGAGTACCCTTTCTGGCACAAGATCATTCTGAGAAAGGAGATTAAGAAGAAGAACAAACCCATTCAGAGATTCTCTCTCTCCCGATCTTCCCACGAATCGGGTAGCTGAAAGTACACAAGTCAAACCACGGCACAGCTTATGTGACCATTAATAGTCTGTTTCAAAGTTCCTATGCATGCAGTTTCAGTCCCTGCAATGATTTAACTTTCGATTCACAGATCCGGAGAAAATTGGACAGTGTCGTACAATGCCCGGTCACTATATTTCTTGCCACATCAGCAGAACTCCAAGACTTCAATGCTTGTGAGATCCGATCACCAAGTTCTAAATCATTCATGGATGAGATACAAGTTTCTAGAATTTCGAAAACCTTTCCAGGCCCCTCATTCTGTTCTTTTACCTGAATCGAGGAAAGTATGATTTCTACGTTTCCGTCCGCAGGCATCATGATTTGCTCCCTTAACCAATTCGCAACCTCCTCTATCACAGCACACAGTGATTCAATCGAATACCTGACTCCTTGATACATTTGGGAATTCATCTGTTCCATGGGGCTACCTTTCTTCTTTTTCTTTCCAGATGGAATAGATGACCGGACACAAGACTGAATTATCAGACCATGCCAAGCTAATGGTTCTGTAACCAATTGCACTAACAAACGAAGATTGCAGCCAGGAGAGGTAACTAAGGGTCCCAAGGATCTGAGCGTCTCGAGTATATACATCTCTACCAAAGAATTCACAATGTGCCAGGTACTGGGCCTACATCCATCTTTATCAGGCCCAAGCTCATTTGAGTTCAGGTTCCAAGCGTTCCAAAACACAGCAAAGTTCATCCAGTCGATCAGGTGTGAACTCAATGCCTGTCCAAGTTAAGAGGAATGTTTCAACCCAATTTCCAATATTGTACAAAATGAGCTTTAAAGTTTTTAGAAGACAATGAAGACAAAAAACTACAAACTCGGGAAGCTGGCATTCATCATGGGTACCAAATCTTTTCTTTCTTTCTCAGCATATACGAGCCTACACCTTCACACGTCCTATTTATGTGCCCCTATATGACTCCAAAGTTCGCCACATTAAAACACCCATGAAATCGATAAGTGAGGTAAGCGTGCGCCATAGTGGAGTTCCTATTTTCACCATAGTGCCCAGAAGAACTTAACCACTAGGACAAACCTTTAATGCTCGGGCTCCATGTGTTTGATTAGACTAACAGTGAGAGAAATATAATCTCGTAACATAAGTAATCCCATTAAAAATAGTAGGGGATTAAGGATAACTAATCCTCCAAAGTATTGTACATCCACATTTTGAGGGATTTTATACCCAACAGTCCATCAACCCTGACTGCAAAAGTTCCAAGCAAACACAAGTCATGTGATCCCCTTAGATTTATAGTCTGAGCCCATGCTTCAATCTGGACAAACAAACGGGCCTATACTTCCGTGCAAGCTATGATTTTTCTATGCATGCAATTCAGCTTTCGAATTGGAACATGGCACAAGGAATGTGTATCCAAATTAATTATCCTCCTTATGTTATCCTCCCGCAGTTCAAAAACAACTAAGACGTAATAATTTGATCAACGGAAAAACTGTAAGACAAACGAAATATCGAAATTGTAGTGAAATCATACCTCTGAAGACTTCCTGCCACTTGAAATTGCAAAAAGCACTTCTGTTGCATCCTGGAAAGAGAATCCCAAGAACTTTGCATAGCGTTCCAGCAAAATCTTTAGCTCTAATGAAATCTTAGGGTCAAACAAAGAACCATTAGCTCCAACATTGTCCTTGAGCAGAGACGAAGCACACTGCACAGACAGATAAATCATCCGAGGAAGAAGGGATCTCCTCTCAATGGCTTTTGGCACATTTGCTTCAGTTTGTTTGATATGATGTTGCTGCCACAAAACACAAGGACTAAGTATCTAGGGTGATGAATTTCTTTCAACCACTTGGAAAATGACCTTCAGAAAAGTAAATTTCCCCCTACTTCACTATTTCTTTTAAGATTTCCTACCTATGATTCACCATAAAACCAAACAACAAATTTAAGGTACGTAATTAGGGGCTAAAATTTCCATACCTTGCTTTCTCTAGGACAGTAGGATGCTCCTTCAAATGGTCCTGCAATCAAGGATAAACAGTTGATTTAGCCGAAATCTGAAAGAAAGGAAGGAAAAAAGATCTCAACTTAAAAGAGGACTTAGGTTTTTTGTTTTTAGAAATTCTAGATTATATTTTGGGGGAAGATGGAACTTAGTAGTCAGGCACAAATTTCACAATCAAAGAGTTGGAATAATATCAACCTAAAAGATAATTTTTGTCATAGGTTGGTGTCCACCAAGGCCGAAACTGCAAATCCTCATTGAAAGTCAAAGATTTGCTTCCGATCTCACTCGAGAGCTCAAGAAAACCAGCTCCACATTCCAAGCTTTCAAGGACACACTAGAAGAAAATGGACAAATGTCAACTTTAAGTGAACCATACACACGTAAAATAAAAAGGGAACTAAAATCAAGGATTTGAGAAACAGAAAAGAGAAGAAATACCTCTTCCTCTTCAATGTTATCTGCATTCTGCTTTAGTTGTAGAATTGGTGCTTCAATCTTCGCCATTAAATATTGATTGGAGCATTGTAATCTTTCTTTAAATTGTACAAATTCAATTACCTGAGACGAATACATCAAAGCTATCAAGGTTGCAACCTATACCGACAATCTTCTAGAGTGGCAAAAGTAACTTAAAATGTGACTTTTCACTATCACGAGTAGAAAAGAAAATGGGATAATTATTTCTTAACATCCGCTTGGATGCAGAGTGCAGAGTTGACACAAAAGAACAAAATAAAAATGAAAACAGACAAGGGAACAACTCATGCAACACCTTTATATCACACCCCTTTACTGCCAAGTACTTGTACTCTTTTGAGGAATCAATCTGGATATGTAGGTGAAGAAAAAAGACATCTAGCCTGGTATCTGGTAAGGCTAAATTCTGTTATAAACAAGGAAAAGGGAATAGCCTTGCCTAAGGAATGATACTCCTCCAAAAGCAAACCCGGTTACCTACAGGATACTGAGCACAGGATAGCAGTGTCAAAGCATATATCTTTCACAATTGACAATCTTTGGTTATCACTTCACTTTCTCCCAAAGGAGTACCACGCAAGGAGTTCTAGCCAAGGTAACAGGTAGTGCGGTACCATACATTCCACTCTTTTCTTGAAGAGGATCCCTGCACACTCCCTGCACAACTTTCTGAAAACAAAGAGCTAGGGATTATAGGCTTACAGCTTTCATTAGGTCCCTTGCTGAAAGTATCAATCCTGGCACATCCTTATCCGGCAACCAGACATATTTCACTACTGGAAATACACCTCTTGGAAACTTACAGAGAATATTTTTCTCATTGACCATCATATATGAAAAAAGGGATAGAATTAATTTCAGTCCTTCCGTCCCCTTCTATATTGTCAACCTAGTTCCCAAATAAATTTCTTTGAATTTTGACGCCTTCTGGTAAGCATTGAAACTTCAATTACAATGAACCTGCTTGATCCAAAAACAAAGCTCCGCCCTTTGCTGCCTCCCTGCCCACCACACGCAAATACGAGCTTAAGCTTCTAGAAAACAGGGAACATTGAGTGAACAACGCTCCACTAGAAGATAATGATGAACAAAACCATTTGGTCATATTGACCATCTCCTTGCCAAGTGAGCCCAAACATCTCCCTCAGACCTCTTGGACCTTGAGTATATTGCGATTCCGTCTTGCTATCATTTGTCCTGCCCTCTTAAAGGCACTTTCTTACATTTACACGGTCTCTAAAGCGCCCAATAAAATGAAGAATGCAGTGCTTATATAAGGTCTGAAGAGGCAATCAGATGGTTTGAAGGGCATAGTAACTTCTAAGATAATGTCTCAAGGACAAAATATCACTAACAAGTCCATGAATGCATAGCATCTTTATAGAGAGATTAAGTCTGTTTTAGAGGCAACCATGCTTGTGCGCGGCGCGTGAGAGAGAAAGAATGACGACGGGATTACAACAAGGAACAAAGCCCAAGAGACAGAAGTTGATTAGTGAAGGAACGTAACATCGTAGATTGTGTACGACCATACCTAGAAGTTATATTCGGTAGGAAAAGTACTGATTCAAAAGCAAACAAACAAAAAAAGAATTAATAGGGAGAAGAATAGTAGCCGAGACCAAACAACATAGTGCTTCAGGGACTGCCTGATAAAACAATAGATATATCATGTCATCCCTCAACAAAAGCAATAAAAAATAGGAAAGGACAACCAATTATTATCTCACATACTTTTGAGTAATTACGATGACGATATGCAAGGAACGTAAGATCCGCAGATTCTCTGAAGTGTTCATCCATGAATTTCAGATAATCCCCCAATAGCTCACCTACATCTACCCAAAGAGGAGATACCAACATCTGGGGGAATATGTGATGTGAAACAGTTTCCAGCAAGATATTCTTCACATCCAAAGACTTGTACCTATTAAGGAGAAGACCAGTCAATATTATACCTAAACAAGAACAGATGCTCAGGACACAAAAATCTGTAAGCAACTAGCAATATCAGATAGAAGGAAAAGAAAGTTGTAAACTGAAGGAAAGCAATAGAAATCAAAGAAAAATCTCATCAACTTGAAATGAAGTTGTCAAGTAATAGAACCAAGTTTACCTTTGATATGCTAGTGAAAGGGCGCCCCAATGAGAATACAAGTGCAACAACAAAATCTTATACTGCCATACATATCTGCAAAAAAAGATCATTACACGCATGTTATTCCCGAAACCAACTTCCTAACGTAATAAATGATCAAATTAGTTAGGGTACAATTTCTGGCTTAAATCATTTAGTATTCATTTAGCAACCATAAACAGCAAAGAAACGTTAATTATCTAGGTCAACATCAACCACGTGTTTTATTCACCACAATACAACAGATAAGCAATCTGGAGATAAATTCATCAAAACAATCTCTTGAACAGGTTATCTTGGTAGGCCACCAAATGGTAGACAGGTAAGTAAATTTAAGCATCACTGTTTCATCTCCTATAAAAAACATAGTTTGCAATGAAGATCTCAGTACCTCATAATATGTACATTGTGTATTTACAGACATGATGAAAGTATGTTTGTTATTCAAGTACTCGTGCCAATACAATACTCGAATGCTCATAATCATGCATGCTGCAGATGTAGAGAACCAGCATATCTAAGAAAAATGAGAAAGAGGAAAAGACGAAAAGCAGCCCCTTCCTTTTGAAGGATTACAAGGAGATCAACAGAAAGGCTTTCATCTTATTTCTGCAGCAAAAACACAAAATGAATTTAGATACTTCAGAATCATCCTCGGGAAAAATTCTCTGGATACTAAAGAAACCAGATTCGAGAAAAGGAACGGATACTTATGCACTTTCAAATACACGATACTGCTGCTAGTCTGCACACAGCATAATATCCATCAGCCTATTAGCACTTCTTAACAAGGCATCACATCAACGTTTGACACTTCCTGCGACAACTACATAAGAGTAGGGATACAAATGTACAGACCTGTAGACAAACTGCTCGAGCACTGGTCACTTAAAAGTTAAGATATGTCCTTATGCGGTCATGCAAAGTGAACGTCCTCTCTAACCAAGTGATGCTACGTGCTAATGCATCATGTGTGTATCCAACATATTGCTTCCAAAGAGACCACGCATGGTCATGCACATAGATAGGAAAATGGATATTTCTCCATAGCTCATGAAACATAGTAGTTACAGTGGTATCTAAACTCAGTACATAATTTGATATACATACAAACTTTCACATGGCCTTGACTTTCAGAGTCTCAACGGAATCTTGACTACCATTACAAAAGTAAATTAAAAAGCACATCCTCTAACTGCTATTCAAGAAACTGCAACAACTTAGTACTTAGCAATGCTGCCATGGTCGACATTACTACCAAGTACACTTCTACAACACCTGTGAAAGGTTAAAAATACAATAAAGCAAAAATAAGAATATAACTTCTGACCTTCGTATAGTTAAACCGAACTCCAGAACCATAACTGACTCCACCAAATAGCCAAGATCCTTAGTACGCCAGAACAACTATGCCAAAAAAAAAAGCCGATTTAAAGATGTCTATTTAAGCCTCAAAGCTAAGAACATAATTGCACTTGGACAAAAAGAATGCTATAAGCAACCAGACTACAGGAACCAAAGATAACAGGACACTGCAACAAGATAAGTTCCAAATATTCAGACATAACATGCATACCTGAACCAAAATGTTGGACACCATAGACAGAAGATCTTCACCATGCATACTCTCTTGCACATCCAAGTCCTTTGAAAGTGGAAGGTTCTTACAGTACATTTCCGCCATTCGTACAGCAATGCTCTCAAGGTCTGAAGAAGATCTGGATCAATATTCTCGGGCAAAGCACAAAAGGACGAAGAAACCTTGATACTGCGAACTATACAATGCAGTTTTCATTCTCTTTGCCCATTTATACAAACAGTGAAGCTAAAATAGAAGATAATAACAAGCAAATAAAACAGCAGAGCAGACAGTTTAGAGATAAGTGAAATCCATAGGGCAACTTCCTGATTTAGGGGATCTGGAATTTCAGATCTACTAGAGAGATC
Source organism: Arctostaphylos glauca (assembly GCA_019985065.2). NCBI lineage: Eukaryota > Viridiplantae > Streptophyta > Magnoliopsida > Ericales > Ericaceae > Arctostaphylos > Arctostaphylos glauca. Next base: position 36,007,064 of record JAHSPW020000001.1, read on the forward strand.
CACTGGAATTCTGAGGAAAGATGTAAAGGCAAAACAATGTCAAGGGACAGAAGGGGTGTGATTTGTGAAAAGGAACCATGACATATAGTGACGACTGATGAGTACTTCACAGATTATTTGGACCAAAGTTAATAATCCCCTACTGGCTAAGAGTCCCGATTTTGTAACTTCTATGGTATGTACCACTACCGGTGCATATCATTTCAGATTTATCGCTACAATGTATAATTCTCAAATAATTTCATTGACCACGAAATTGTAGTAGACAAAAAAATAGAGAATCACAACTTAATTAAAAATAACCAAATCATAAGATTCAAGTACTTCCAAGAGACAAAATACATATTAGGTCACAGCCAAAATGAGCAATCATACGTGTTACCGTTAGAGGACTTGAACATAATTACCGCTACCAGCAACAAATATATTCATTACAAACAACATTGCATGGCTAAGTTTGAAAGTAACTACAACAACACTAAGTTGAAATTAATAAAAAAGCTTTAAAAATTTGGAATCGGGCAAGATCCCGGAATGCCCAGTGTATGAAGCGGTATGAGAATAATATCTCTTGTTTCGTTTTACTTCCGATACGCGACGTACCAACTTGTACGGTAAGAGATTCATAATTTTGATTTGGACAGGAGGTAGACTTTGGAATCCTCTTGAGAAGGAATATTAAAAAACAAGGATTTAGGCCCACAGCAAATAGAAGACAGACCAGAAGGGGAGCCAAAAACAAGAAGCAAATTCACTAAACACCAGTTAACTGAGAGTTTCTCCTTTCTTGGCTGAATGATACAAAAGGTTAAAGAAATTTTCAGTTTCCTAAGTAAGCATGCATTATTTCTGTAGGGCCCAGAGCCGCGCACAACCTTCATACTATTTTTACTTCTTTTTTTTTTTGCGAAATAAAAAGGTGAACATCCTGTAAAACTCTCTTTGTTTCTAGTTAATTTAAGTTGTTACTAAACACCTTAATTTAAATAGAAGACAGAACACAAGGGGAGCCAAAAACAAGAAGCAAATTCACTAAACATCAGTTAACTGATAGTTTCTCCTTTCTTGGCTGAATGATACAAAAGGGCAAAGAAATTTTCAGTTTCCTAAGTAAGCATGCATTAATTTCTGTAGGGCCCAGAGCCACTGGTATATTAAGTCTCTTTGTTTCTAGTTAATTTAAGTTGTTACTATCAAAATAGAAACAATATCAAGAAAAACCGGTACAAAATTCAGAACATCAACATTGATAATTGTTCTTTTCCTTTTGTGTGCATGTTAAGTAACATAAACAACAATAAATCTGGAATTCGCGTAGCCTCAAAACGACCGAAAGGCCAAGCAATAATAACTTAATGAGGGGACACAAAATCAATTGCAAGAAACTTTCTTAAATCTAGCAGCTGGGCTGAAGCATTGATTGGATTAGCACTAAATCAAGGGCATGATAACTTGATCACAGGACAAGAAGATTATGCATAATCCATTATCTTCGTAAATACTACTATAAATTATGCACACAACGAACCAAAAGGCATACCACTTGCTGGAAGAGTGAAGAAGTTGCCAACAGACTCCTGAATTTTAAAAAGGGTTAGTGACTGCCCAAGTGCTTTTGTTGGCATTGTTGAAGGGGGGTCGAATGTTTCCATTAACTTCTTCAAAAGGAGTGTCTCTTTATCACGAGGTAAGACCTGAAGAAACACCTCGACATCTGAAGCGAAGCAGGCCAAGTAGCCAAACCTGTACCAAGAAAACAAAAATCCAAAAAAGTTGAATCGTGTTGCATCACTTTGCACCTTATGCACTATACTGTAGAAAGCAAAAACAAATCCTAGGAATTCCCCCACATGCCTATCGGGAATAATCAATATTAACCGGAAAAGATTTATAGTAGTTAGATACCTCAAATAATATTGCATCAGTGCCTCCACTAATTTTTCATCATCGCCCTTTCCGAACAAGAACTTTCTCCTCTCAATTTCAAGATTCGCTAAATATGGACATCTTACGACATCACTCCTAGCAGAAGCCAGTAACTTTTGTACAAGAGCTGACGCATTTGATATACGGGCATCAAACTGCACATGTAAGTCGCACAAACGAGATCCAGATTGTAGGGAAAAATTGTATCAAACTATAGAAGTCATAATGTAAAGGTTAAAATGCTCACCACTTCATCTGTCAAGTGTGAGAGCTTGCAGTCCAATGGATTGGATCGACGAATTGGATCACCATTACACCAACTACTATCATCCTCCAGCAAACAGCCTAAGTAATGCAGGAAACACTCCCAATCATCAGGGCTGCCAGAAGAATGAAACCAAATTAATGGATCACAAGAAGTGTGCAGAAATACCAATAATTGTATCAGAAAAAACAGCATAAAGGTGCAATCAAGAGTCCAGATAAATGCAATGCAACCTACCCAAATTATTTGATAAAAGAACGTTGACATGTCAACAATTTGTTTTACTTTTCAGGGCCTTACTAAAAGCCTATCACAGGTAATCCAACCCAGTAACCCGTAGATGGTGTATTAACAAATAGTAACTAGCAACTACTCCCCCCAAAATTTCATGGGAATCCATTCGTTGAAATATGTTTCTCTGCAATTGTTTACCCAACTGCTGGAGGAGTCAATAGAAGCCAAGGAGAATGGACTGCAACCCGTCAACCCGCTCAATCAAGAGACTCAAAGCTAGAGCAGTTAAAAGGAAGATGTAGTCAAGTGAAACCAAGCAAACAACCAAGAAAATAATATAGATGGCTTCAGTTATATTAATCACATAGCCACTTCTGCAAGCTTACCATAGTTCTAATACTTTCTCATAAATATCAGCAGCAGCCGCGTAATCACCTGCCCTGGCAAGAAGCCTTCCCTGTAAACTTGAAGTTAAAGAGTACAAGTAAATAAGAAGCAAAAAACTTACAGAACTACGATATTTGAAACAATATAATCATCACAGAATGGATAGCAAATTTCAATTTCGAACAATAATAGATCAAGCACAGCACCGATGGACAACGGTATCAACGTGGTCCACATGAATTCTCTAAAATCTTTTAGCCCGAAAGAGCCCATGTTTCTCACATATGGTTTAAGGAGGAAACGAAGTAGCATCTTCTGTACAAAAGAACCAGCAAGTATCATTTGTTTCATACTCCATCGATCATAAAAGCTTCATTGTAGACACAAGTAAATCGTTGTGGAATGGAAAGCAGATAAAAGACTGAAATTTCTATGTCTAAGAGCACTTGACGTAACGTATAGAATAGAATGCCAATTTTGTCACCCAGTGGGGGAAGCAGCGCAATCCCACTAAGAAAAACCCTCCTAGAACCCAATTCAGGTTTCAACTTTCTCCTTGAACTGAAACCTATCCTAATAAGGAACATCCATAACCAATTTCAATAGGGTGAAGGCAGGGCCTGTCGAAGTGACTAACATTTACCTAGGTACAGTGCCATTATTTGTTAACCAACAGAGTGGTGACAACTGAACATACAAGAGAAACACAAGAGAGGGCAGGGAGGGGTTTACAATTGAGGAAAAGAAGAAACTTCCAACAAAATACCTTAACACCAAAGAATTACTCTAAGAAGTTTAAAAAATAGAACCGAACAACTCCAATTAAAAATTCTAACCATTATAAAGATATAAAGTAAACTCAAATCTCACACGTCCCTTAAAATCGAATGGTTCAACCAGCATTTGTGAACATCATCCCTCAATCATGCAGGTGACGTTCTTGCCATTAGATGAGGTTGCTTGTTAGCCAAAATCAAATATCCATCTTAACTTGAAATTGAAGGAGACAACAAGGTAGCGATCCAACTCCGTAGAGTGCAATTATATTTTCGGATGTGATATCTTTAGCCACCAAGCAACTTCTCACCAAAAGGTCTGTTGCCCTTTGGTTGGACATTATCTCCTGCCACTTTAAGATCTGTTCTTTCTTGGGATGTCCCCTTTGAGCTTTGTAGCCTTGGGCCATGTCTGTTTTACACAAAACGAAATATCTCCTTGTGTAGCCCACTCCCATGTTTGAGATTTTCTTTTACATCCATAAAGTCCCATCCAATTACTAGTCCCGCAACAGGACAGCTTTTAGCTGCAGAGGACAACAAACTCCTATAAATGGGCATACAATCCTATCTATAATCCCATAAGGAAAATCCCCTTCAATCCTGTCCATAATCCCATGATATTACACTTTCCCTGATCTCAGAACGCTCTTTGCAAAACAAACATGGCCTCACGAAAAAAAATGGATTACTTATAGTGATAATGCGGTACACCAAGGGGAAATATTAGTTCTCTGATTTCTATTTCCTTCACGCAGCGCTGAGAAAATCTCATTATAGATGATTCCATAGCCAAACCAGAAAAAAAGGATGACAGAACTTCAGCTTTGTCTTTAAGGAAGTACTACTCATCATGATGGATTCCATGAATCTGGCAAAAGGGCAACAGAAAGCTGAGGATTGCAATAAATTATCATATATACGTGGTTTATGATTTAAATACCATCAGAGCTACAGCTGAATGTTAACAAGCACGCATGGTATGCCTTTATATCATGCAATGTCTTCTACAAGTAGTTAAATGTTGCTCTAAGACCTACAAAATCATTCGTAAACAAAATCGCAACGCTGAATAAGTCAATATTCTAAAACGTACGGCAATCAAATTGTTATTGGCAGTTGTTAAATAATGAAATGCTAGCACACATCAGAAATCGCAACCCAGAACTCATGCCCTCAATAAGTATTCAAACATCCATGAACAAGCACGCTTGGCAAGACAGATTGGGACATAGACATAAGCACGTGTGGAATTAACTCAGGATACATATTTGTTAATTAAAGGATGACACTACAGAAAAGAAAGCTGCAGAAAGTACCTGCATCCGTAATCTATCCACTTCAATCATTATAAGTGATCCTAATTTTCCAGAAAGAACTTCCAAAGCATCACCAAACTTGGATTGCTGTTCCAACAGAGAAATGTAGACAATAAGAGCTGCAAAGATTCCATCGTTTAGTGTGAAGATCAAACAGAAAATAAATACAAAAGTCATCAGTCAGATTTCACATTATGAACTGAAAAGGAGAACAAAGTGCACCTTCTGGCTCGTGCAGGCTATGAGAAGCAATGTGCTTTTTAAGCAAACCTTCAGCTAAAAGCAACAGCTTCTCTCCTCCATTGCCACATAAAACCTGACACAAACACGGTGTACATTTCAAAAATGAACAAGCAATAGACTTTCAAAAAACTCAGGGACATAGGCTTAAATAAGCTAGAAGGTACGATGAAAATAAATAGACAACTGTCTTATGTTGTGTAATGTACAGAACTATACAGTAGTTATGTCCACGTGTGCTTGTGCACGCAAATTTCTTTTATCCATGTCTACAACCGTTCTAGCATGAATATTGACAATAATAATTTCTATTCTTTCTAGTTTCCATGACAATTTTTTCCGCTGCAAGTTCATTGGAATTTCTTTTTTCAATTGTCACACACGGATAACATGATTTCATCCATCTTTAGAAGGTGTTACAAAACTAAAATGTTCAAAACCACTTGTTTTTCTAATTGTTACAGAAAGGAAAATACTAAAGACATGGAGCACACATGCTCTTTTGTTGGCATTTTTTATATCAAATGGAAAAAGGTTAAACCAAAAAGAATATCATACAGTTCCATGTCACATACAAACAAGATACAAATCAAAATATCGTCATCGAGAGAAAACAGTGCAGTGAAAAGAAAAGGTTTGAAATGACTAGATTTTGGAAAATGGCGAACTAACGGCAAAGAGTTATAAAAGCAATTATAGTTCTGTTAGTGTTACTCTTAGCAAAATTGTGTTTCTTGATGAAAGCATTTTGTGTGGGCAAAAAAGTCGGATGAAAAAGTAGTTAAGTAAAAACTGAAAAGTAGGTCCAAAAATATTTCTCCAACGTAAAATGCAAAAAATACACTGTCATCTGATAATCAAATAAATGCAAGTAGGCCCAAAGGATTGCACAACCATCATAAGTTGTCCAAAAAGACAATGACCAAACTTCCAAAATTACAGAGGCTTTATCATTGCGATCACTTACCAAAACAGTTTAACTTGTCTGTTTTTCATCAATTTGATCATCCACAGCAATGATCATATAATAGTATACTAATCATAGGACCCCGCCAGATGTTTACTTCTTAAAATATCACATATCTATGCTATCTATACTATTATATAAAGCCAACACTCAAGTTGGTTTGAACACATTTGTGAGGCTAGCTCACATTTGTGATTTCCAAAATTGCCCTTTTCTAATAATTTTTTTACACTCCAAAGCAGCTTTGCCCAAAATAACTATAAGGTTACCTATGTAAAAATGCATTAACCAAGTTCAAATGGTTGGCAGTTAACTACTTCGCATTTGCAAGTCTCCATCATGGTCGAAGGCCATTCTGCAAAAAAAATATCGTTAACTGCATGCTATGTCTCTTGCTCTTCTCCTTCATTTGTTCCCTTTCCCATAATACATCCTGTAAGTTTTGCTTTCTGCTTTGATGGTTTTAAAGCGTACTTTTTTTAGCCTACTTTTTGCATCCTTGAGGCTAGACTCGCAGGAAATTGCAGGGGAAATTGCATAGGTCTGCATCACTAATGGTACTTTTTCTTTATCCTTCTTCCTTTTTCCTTTTGGTCCCTCTCTCTCTCTCTCCCTCCCTCCCTGCCTACCTGTGGGTCCATTGTTTCCCATACTATACTCATTTCACCCTTTTAGATTACATATGAAACAACTAGCAGAGTACCAAAACAATAAAAAAATGCTTAGTTTTACTACTAAATGAAAACAATCATAAAAGTGATTCAATTGTACCAAAAAATAGACACAAACAGCACGCAACAATCCCATATCTATCCTATCGAATTTTGTAATGCGTGTATATCAATTTTCTGTCAGAAATTAGTATAAAAACTTAAGCATTTGGTTTTAATACACAAATTATGTAATGCGCGTATACTAAATATCCATATTAAAACTAAGTACTTTGTTATTGACAGAAAATTAGGTATGCAAAACCAGGAGGAAATCATGGACCAATCCAAACCATGTGCACCAGATATAACTGATTGCAAAGATATCCAAACTCTATAATTAACTAAGACAATATTTATATGAATCAAAAAATTTAGGAATCATTAGATTAAATCTTCTTTAATCAGTTATCATTTCAAGATTTTGATCATATTTTATAGTCTAAAACTGTTTTACAATCCAACTTAGGTCTTATTACAAGCGAAGGAAACTCTAAGCCTAAAGCCAAATTAATCAACAAGAGCTGAAAGAATCTACCACGCAGTATGACCGGATTCTCAAGTGAAACTCCACACAAAACATATACAAAAGATTACACCCAAAAAATTCAAAAAAAATTAAACCAAGCATCCCATCAACATTTAATCTAAAAATATACCAAAAGAAACTATATTTTATTATTATTATGTGCATCAGCCATTGGTGCATCAAGAAGAAAGAAGCCAAGGACTACTTCTTTAACTTTCTTTGAGATTTGTTCCTTGCTTTTGTATTTCTCTTAAAAGCAGAGGAAGAGATAAGTTTTTTTTTAACTTTTTCAAGTAGTTCTCTTCATTTGATCCAAGTTTTTTGTGATCCATATTTATTTTTTCTTGCAATTAATCTTCTGTGGCAATACGTGACTTTCTCAGCGACAGTAATTGTGAGTTTCTCTAAACTTGATTTCGTTCAAAATTCTAGCGTCCTCTCTGCATTTTTATAGTTTATTTTTATCTTAATTCTATGGCAAAACGAAGATGAACGGCAGGAATATGGAGTTACTGATATATTTTCTCTCCCTATTTCCTGTGGTTCCGGAGAAGACTCGAATAAGGAGGGTAGATAGAGAAACGAAATTTAAAAAAATTAAGGGACAGTGATGACAACAATGAATTGAGAACAACGAACATATAATACATCAATACATCAATATTATATATTGCCTCAATAAATATACAAGACGTATGTGTTTTTTTGCCGTAAGATGGGCTCTCACTATAGTTATTGTGCCGTAATACTTTTTTTCCGTATGTGTGTACTACTGTAACTGTAACAGAGGGGTATGAGCCTTCTCGAGAAGAAGATGAAGTTCATTCAAAAGCTATGGAAGTCCAAGATATCATCTCAGAATCAAATTTGGGTAATTTTTTTCCCTCTTCATGTATGTTGATTTATTATGCATAATTCAAACATTAGGGTTATTTTCTCTCATATTTTATGTGCATTTAGCGAAAGACATGCTATTTTGTGCTATGTCTGTTGAGTAATATAAATAAGTGAATTTTATTGTGCATTATAGAGTTGGAATCATGCACTTTTACGACGGTCTTTTATCCACTCAATTGTTTGGCTTTCTTATGATTTCATTCCCTGTATTATGAAATCACAAGTTGTTTCTGTTTTAGATATGTCATTTCACTCTATTTACAAATAAAAAACACCTACATATTCCCTAATCTTCAAGCTTTTTGCATCGTCACCTCAAACCTACAAGTCACTAAGTATGTACTTTCGTCCATGCCTACGCGCCCACGCATTGCGCGGGCACCGGCTGCTAGCATATTTTGGTGTGAACAATTTTCTGAGGCTGGCTCACATTTCGACATTCCAAAACAGAACCTGAACAATAAGGGTATTTTTGACAATTTTATTAATCTAAATAACTGGAAGGGCAATTATGTAAAATAAAAGTTCAAAAAACCTCCGGCAGTTAAAAAATTGCCCATGGAAATCTCTGAGGGAGGAAACCTTGTCAAGAAGAAACTGACTATTTTACCAAACTCGCCACCCCTTTTTTGTCCCACTCGGCCCTTTTACCACCCCTATCTTGTTTGTTACAACCACTTCCACTATTCTTCTTCCTCCCCCTATTCAGATAGCCTCCATTACAATTTTAAGATTTTCAGATGTAAATAGTACTCTGTGTGCATACAGGAGATAACGGTTCTGATTTTTGTGGGTATAGGGAATGGTCTACGTTTAAGGGCCGTTGGTTTCGGGATACAGACGGTAGGGAGAAAGACCCATATCAACCATTTTTGGACGATTCATCAATGGTTAATGGTCAAAGCGACATCTCTGGCGACAATCTTTTGGACTTTACTGAATGAGGGATTGAAGATAGGTTTTGTGAGGAAAAAGAAGAATAAAAACAGACGAAAATAGAGGAGAAAGACAGACAGACACCAGCGGAAGTAATTTCTCAGCAATTGATGATTTCCTGCAAGTCTCCTGTAGCGTAGCGAACTCAGTGTACCTCTAAGCATCATCTTTGCTCTCTGAAATTACCTACTATCACTCTAGAAATTAATATTTCAGAAAAAAAAAGGTTTCCCTTCATCGGCCGATGATTTGACGGACCTAAAATGGTTGTCGAATTTCGTGAACAATTCCTTCTTGAAGTACTCGCTACAATATCCCGCTGGAAAATTACATGAAACTCTCAGAACACAAATCCCAACCCGCAACAATTCCAGTTCAAACCGAGCCATGTTTCAAAACTGTGGTTCCTACCAAGGCCAACAACAAGCATGCAATATCCCGATTCCTAGTTTGGTAACTGGTCACACATCGGTTGCGCGCATGGTCCCATTTACACCTTGTATGGTAGAGTCTTATGAAATTAACGGATCCATTCATGCATGTCTAAGTGATTGTTTTAACCAATTTCATTTACATGGAATCATAAGATACTACAAAATTCAAATTTCTTAATATTTTTTTTTATTTCCTCACGGACATAGTGTTTACAACTTCCCTTATATATTTCATGTATACTATAAGAATTCTACACGATTCCTAGTAAATTCGAATTATGAAATATGTGCGCTAGATGTATGTTTAACTAAATGTGTTGGACATGAATCTCAGACACTACTCCAGTGTCAAGTGTACACTGTACGACATGAATATTTTACATCTTAATGAGTCCATGTAACATAAATATCATATGAACATAGAAATGAGGGAGGTCATGGCAAACACTTCTATTTCCAGAAAATCCGAAGTCTCATCTTTCAATTGAATAGAATTTTGTCAATGTACCTCTGTAATTTCCGACGTTAACAACAATATACATTTGACCAAAAAATACTAAAGAAACAGAAGTGTTCTTAACTGACGAGAAACCCAGTACAAACACTTTCTTCATATGCCATATCATACATACAAATCCACAAATAGAAAAGCGTATATCTGTTCTTCTATTCTTCGAGATTCCCACGTCGTAAGTTAAACACTACGATCACAAAGTACATTATTTTGTCTAATTTTACGAGCACACGCATTGTGTGGGCACCGGCTGCTAGTGTAGGCGAAAATAGGGGAAGGGAAACGAGAGTAACTATACAGTTATAATGCTACAACAACGGGTATAGTAAGAAAAATCTATTCTACATAAAACAGAAAGAATAAAAACATGATATACTATACAATCAATAGAAAGAGTGAATCAAATACAATCAAAAAAAGGAAGGGCACAAAGTTTATTGGTAACTGATATTGCTCATCCTCATTTAGCTATTGCATTTATTTTCGGTTTTACCAATAAAATATGAAGACTTAACTTAGATGCAAACAATGTAAACAGAGGAAACAATAATACTTTATTACATCAAAGTAGTGATTTCGGCATTTGTTAAGTTTATATTTAACCAAAATTCATTCACTTATCCTCTCATTTCTTATCTGTACGACCTATTGGAATTGAAGATCCACCTCTCTAACAAAAGTCCTGGATAACTGCGGAGATAGCAACTACTCGTAAGCAGTGTTCTAAAAATCGGATTAATCGGCAATTAATCGGTAATCGGTTGGTCATCTAGGCGACTACACCCAAATCGCCGAGGGAAATCAGCTAGTCACCTAGTCGGAGTATAATCGGCAACTAATCGGACCGTTGATTAGTCGGCCGATGGAAAAATGGAAATTGGGCAATTAAAACGACGTAGTATAGATTAAGTATTACTAGGGTTATAAGGGCCGTTACAGAGCTACACTTCTTCGATTTGCAATACTACAGTTCTCTCTCTCTCTCTCTCTCTCTCTCTCTCTCTCTCTCTCTCTCTCTCTCTCTCTCTCTCTCTCTCTCTCTCTCTCTCTCATAGTCTCATACTCTCATTACACTTTACAGTTTATAGATATATATGTATTATAGAATATCAGTATTATACTATAGCTTATATCAGTATAATGGTGTATAATATCTATAATATATAAATATATAATATCTATATAGTGGTGTATTATTCAAAATAACCTTGAACTTTGTAGGAATATTAACTAAAAAAAACGAAAAGCCCCGACTAATCCCCCTATGCCTATTAATCCCCGATTACTAGGCCTAGGCACTAGAAGGTCCCCCACCCTCCCGACAAGCGCATAGTGAGTTTTAGAACATTGCTCATAAGTCATCAGTTTTTTCTTTACACATAAGTCCAAATTTTCCATTAAAAAATGGGACGGGCAAACAATTAGGAAAGGAAGCTGAACCTGTAACTGAATGCTACAAACTGACCAAAGCAAGAACCTTTCTTCACTGACAATCTTGTACATTTTGATAGCTATCTGCCAAAAAAATAGATCTCAAATAAGTAATGCTTATCCCAAACATTGCAAAATCCGTATGCCACAAAAGTGAGAAAACATTCCAACACCATCAACCTGTTGCTGCTTCACAAAAGAGTATTCACGAACGTAACAGTTGAAAAGACCCATCATTAATTCCAAATTGTTTGGAAACTTCCCACAGGCATACTCATAACAACTAGTAGCCATGTCCACTGCCAACATGCAATATTTGTTAGATATACAATTTGGCATCTACAAAATACATCAGCACATAAGGATTTCAAGTAGTACATGTACTGACAATGATCGAGTCGTTGGAAAACAATTTGCAGCGTGCTGAGAGTTAGATCATCAATGAAGATGGAGTCGCTGGTGTGTAATAGCTCTTTGGCATTTAAGCAAACGGACAGAGCTTCATCAGATTTACCCATTCTCTCCAAAATGAGAGCCTTCAGCGCCTGCGCGATACTTAAACTTACAAATGAGAACCCTGCTCAAGCTCTAGGACAGTTATAACATGTTCGTTCATTTGCTATACATGGACGCACATAACAGGCCAAAAACACAGTCACTGAGGCAAATGAACAAGGCCAAATGCTAAAATTAAAAATTGAAATCTACGCTCCCTTCATCAAATCCTAGTGCTCCATTTCAGGGACAAGCAAGAAGGGTAAGTTTGAAGGTTTATAACCACGTATGCACACGCATGTGTAAATTGAGTTTAAATAGCCAAATTGTACTTTGCTTGGTGGCATTGCAAACTTGGAATTTGGAAACCATCAACCACAAAATTAGGCCTTGAATATTCGAATCTCGCGAGAACTTCTTACGTTATAAGCTAACCATCAATCAGTTATTTCTCTAACAATCTAACACTACGTCAATTGACCTAAAAAAGTCTGTAACTCAGCAATTTCCTCGAACGATTCAGTTGTATTCATTTAAATCAATGTGAAATCACGGTACACAATCAAATGAATTGTATTTCCATATATACATGTGTATGAAGAGACTTACGAGAGCGTAGGGAGAGTTGGGGTATTTAGCCAGAAGAGAAGCGGAAAGCTTGAGAGCATTCTTGAACTGGCGAGAGTCGATGGCGTCCCAAATCGATCGAACCCGACGCTCTGGTATGCCACCGGCCATGCCAAACTTCGACGCCATCAGAGACTGGTTTGTGGATTTTGCAAACTCCTAAAGCTAGAACCTCAGTTTTCCTCTCGCTTCGTCGATCGGTGGAGATCAGAAAATGATGATGTGAGAGAGAGACAGAGGGAGAGGGAGGGAGAGGCAAGCAGAATTTTACTTCAGTTTTGTCGGAGGGGAGCGAAACGTTAGAAACCTAGTCCGTGTTTGGAAACGGTGATAAAGAGTGCACTCTTGCACCCCCTGCACCGTTGTGGGGTACCTGCGGTTCCTGGGGTACGGACAGGCTTGTATAAATTATGAATTACATTAACCTCCCCTAATATGTCTAAAAAATACATTCAGCTCCTCTATAGTTTAAGCAATTAATCAGATATCTCTTTTTTTAAACTATTATTCAGCTACCTCTCATATCGTATAACCAGTCGAACGCCTTTACTCAATCTATTGAAACTTCAAGTTTTTTGATAAAACAAACTCGCACGTAATTCTTACCATGTTCAAAATGGTCCATGCTGAACATTTTAGATTTTTCTAAAACTAAAACTATTTCAATTTTGAAAATTTTTCTAAAATTTAACATAATCTATTTCGGACAAGATGTGAATTATGTTATAATTTATTTTGATTAAAAATATATATAACTATAAATTTTAATAATTTGACTAACGGCGTTTAATTAATTTCAATGATAAAATATGTAACTGTGTAATAATTTCGAAAATAAGAAAAATCAAACTAAAATTTTAAATTATAAGTAAGATTTTAGTATATTTATTAGAGACTTGAGATAAGGTCAATGTAATTTATCCAAATTGATACCAAAATTGATCCATTTCAATCTTGTTATTTTTACCAAAACTATATTTTATTTAAACACATTCTAATTTAAGAGTTTTGACTTTTTCTCATTATGATCACGGCTCATCGACAACTTTGAAATTCCCCGCTTGACATGATATCAAATTAGAAAATTGAATTATAAAGTTAAAAAAATTAGTACATTGTAATAATTTACTATATGTTTGTCTACGATATGCATATATTATAATGTATAGTTATATATTTAAATTAATGTCGAGCTCCGATCTATGATACATATTCACACGGGATTATTATTTGTAAGAAGAGCTCATTTGATTCAAAAATGTATATATAATTCTTTTTTCAATTATATTTTCTGTTAGAAATTGTTTGCGACTGTAATAACTTTGATTTTTAATTTAATTATTAATTATATTAATAAATTAAATTTCTGCATTTAAAATCAGAATTTGAAATTTTGATAGCTTGCTCGAGTCGAGCAACCTATAGCTCGCTCGAGCAAGCTTGAGACTGCTCGAATAACATGTTCTAATTTCGAACGGGTAGACTGCTGTATTGATGGTCATCAATGGAGAGATTACGTTTTTCAATTAATATCAAGAATTTATGATTTTTATTATGCGTTTATGAACCTAAAACATTAATTAAACATAAAGGATCGTTTGTTTTCATTTACATTCACGATTTGAAAAATCAAAGGAAAGTTTAGAGTTTTAGAAAGAGAAAGCCCTAAGTGTTCTTGAGGTTGATTTTGTAGGAGGCTCTAGAGATCCAAAATCCAGGAATCCGAAGTTGTTTCTGTGGGGTGCGAATAGTCTCTCGTCTGAACCGCTCTAGAAACCTGCGCAATGAACAGCCAATTAGTGCTAATGGGTTATTTTTAACTTGATAGACACTCTAATGCTAAAGTCAGAACACTTGAGAGATTAAAGCATAATACGATGAATAATAGCCTACTTGATGAATGGCCTATGATCTCGCCTTACTCATATACCTGCCCATCCACTCGTCTCTAGCTTCGTATTCCCCGAAAATTTGATTGACAACAAATTATGGAAACCAAGTTCTTTGGCGCCGATTGCTTCGGTCGTTCTAAGTCCAGGTAGAAAGGTTTCATATTTGGCCTCATTGTTGGTGGCATGAAAGTCTAGCCAGATGACATGCTCATAGAGGACGCCTTCTAGAGAAATAAGGAGAACTTCTCCTTTGGTAACGTTGCCGTTGGACGCTCCATCCACGTACAATGTCCATTCACTGTTGCTGAACACATCCCTATTATGACCAGGCCTTTCCGTCTGTTCAGTAGGTGCAGCAATGGAATCCAATTGTCGTGTGAATTCGGCAATAAAATTAATAAGTATCTAAGCTTTGATGGTCATTCAGGATTGATATCTGATGTCAAAGTTGTCAAATTCGATGGTCTTCAACGGGTATTCGATGAGGACAATGGTCGGGTGCCCTTGAAAGTAAGGGGCAAGCTCCCTTGATGTCAACTTCCTTAAAAGTAAGGGGTGAGCTTTTCAAGTGGAAGGTACTTGGTTTCGGTGCCCAGCAACGTCTTGCTTGCGTAATACACAAAGTTGTCCCTGGATCCAGTTTGTCGGACTAGCACCGAACTGACCGCATGAGGGGATACAGCCAGATAAAGGAAGAGAGTTTCCCCGACAGCGGGTTAAGTCAATAGAGGGGCCGAAGTGAGATATTCTTTGAACTGAATGAGGGCTTCATCGCATTCCTACGACAAACGTTCTTCTTCAAGCATTCAAAGAATGGTTGGCACTTATTAGATGATCGGCTGATGAAGCGATTGAGAGCGACTGCCATACCAGCGAGCTTCTGTACTCCCTTAATCCCGGTCAGCCAAGTGAGCCGTTGAATTGCCTAAATTTGATTTGGGTCAGCCTCAATTCCCCTTCGTGTCACCAAATAGTTGAGAAATTTTCCAAAGTCGACACCGAAGGCGCATTTTGATGCATTCGGCCTTAATTTGTGTTTTTTGAGAATATCAAACACCTCCTACAGATCTTTCAAGTGATGTTCAGCCTTTACACTTTCGACCACCAAATCATCAATGTAGGCTTCCACCGTTTTGCCTTTCTGTTTTTTAACATTTGTGTCACCATCCGCTGATATGTTACCCCGGCATTCTTCAAGCCGAAGGGCATCATCACTCTGTAATAATAGAGCCCTCTTGGTGTGATCAACGCCATCTTGTCTTGATCCGGGCCGAACGTAGCAATTTAATGGTACCCTCGGTAGGCACCCATGAAACTCAGTCGCTCATGTCAAGCACATTGCATCCACTAGCTGGTTAATGCTTGGCACAGGGAAGCTGTCCTTGAGGCAAACGTCATTTAAATTAGTGTAGTCCATACAGACCCTCCAAGTGTCATTCTTCTTTTTTACTACTACCGTGTTTGCTAACCAACTGGGTTACTACACTTCTTTGATTGCTGTTGCTTCCAATAACTTGTCAAGTTCTTCAATGACTGCATCTGTGTGGGTGACAGCTGATCGACGAGCCTTTTGGACCGCTAGTCAACGAGTTGGGTCGACCTTTAGTTCATGACAAATGAACTTGGGGTCGACCGCTGGCATTTCATACGGTGTCCATGTGAAAACGGATATATTGTCGGTCAGAAACTTCACCATTTCTTCTCTCTCATTTATTGGTACAATGATCAACTCCTCCACTACTTTTTCGGCCACCAGTATGCCGACATCTTATAATACTGGTAGGTCTGGTACCTCAACCCAGTTAACTTGTTCTGGGGTGGACTTGCTTTTCACTACAGTAATGTAGCGCTACTTGGCCGACACCTGGTAGCTCTAAAATGCTCTCCACCTTGTTTGGCCCAACGAACCGAAGTACTTGATGATAGATGGAAGTCACCGCTCCCAACTTGTGCACCCACCCCTACCAACAATGGCGTTATACGCGGTGGGATGTCTACCCCAATAAATTTCATTAGCAATGTTGTGGAACCCGCCACCACGGGGATGGTGAACTTATTGAGCGGCCAGATGGGGCCTTTATTGAAACCGACCAGCGGCACTTCAGTTTGTTGAAAATCGATTTCTTGGTACCCTATCTTTCTAAATAGGTTGTAATACGTAATCTCAGCGAGCTATCGAGATCCACTAGGATCCTTTTCACGAACCACGTGTCAATTTTCAATTTTATAACCAAGGCGTCGTTATGTTGATATCGTACTCGCTTTAGGTCTCTATCCGTGAAGGTGATGATCCTCTCCCGCTCCATTCGGTGCTTTCCGGGAGCTGACTCCACGCTCATGACTTTCAGTCCTGCAATGAGTTGCAATTTGGCCCTAAGTCTTTCTTCTTTCTCCAAGTCCACCATAATGTGAATAACATTGATGGTCCACATCTTTTTGGCATTTGCTGCCCAGGTGCCGTCATCTCATTGGATGTCGCCCGACGTCTTTTTCTCATCAATCTACTCTTTTAAGCGACCTTCGGCCACCATTTCATTGAGAAACTTCTTGAAATGTCAACAATTTACTGTCATGTGTCCTCAATCCCTATAATACGAACACCACAACCTCTGATTTCTTGCCTTCGATTCCCCTGTGAGTTTGTTCGGCCGCTTAAAGAATGGTTCGTGCTCTATCTTCTAAACAAGCTGGTAAAAAGGGATTTTGAACACCGTTTTTTCAACCACATATTTAAATAGGCAAATTTCTTTTTTTTCTCCCGTGCGTACGACATTAGTTTCCCTTTGACGTTCCCTGTTTGGATCATTTTTGCTCGTACCATTCTGCTCGGCCTTGGTCCTCTCTTCCTTGGCTTCCTCAAGTCAAGCATGCTGCTCGATCCGGCCCATTAATTAGTCCATGTGCGTGGGCGGGACCAAAAGCAAATCTTTAGAGATACTACTCCTCGGGTAGACGCCGAGCTTGAAGGAAGTGATGGCAAGCATGGGATCGCAATCTTTGATTTCGTTGTATAACTCCCAGTACCGAGCCGCAGACTCCCACAGTGATTCAAACTTTGACTTGTGTAACCCGAGCAGGGCATCTACCTCCTTCTTAACTTTAGTACTTGTGATGAATCGTGCAGAAAACGCAAGATAGAGGTCTTTTTAGCTGTTGATCAATCCTCTCAAGAGCCGATCAAACCATAGGAGGCCGAGCTCCCCCAGGCTAGATGGGAATAGTTTGCATATGAGCGCATCATTAGTGGAGTACAGTGACATCATAAATATGTAATACACCAAATTGGTATATGAGTCTGTCTTTGGCTCGTACTTGTTGAATTTAGGGTGGTGGAACCCAGCGGGTGATTTTACCGACTCAATTTGCCACGTGAATGGGATCGAAATAAGGCGTTTATGTGCAGCTTTCAACCGAGAATGAGCCGAAGCTTCAGGTCAGCTTGTCGGCCAATCGTCCTTGGCCCCATGCATGCTTCTGTCCAACTTATCTGATAGATCCTCTCAGTACCATTTTTCGATTCGGCCTACAGCCTGGAGGTTGCCCGCAGGACATCTATCCACTTCCTGGTCACCCAGCCTATCATACACTGAGGTTTTAGTGCTGTCTTTTCATTTGTGTTGTTGTCAATCGGACAATGGGGTTCGCACTTGGCACGCCGTTTTCCCACCGTCACGACAACCAAATAGTGTTTTAGAGTCTAACCGCTTTGACACATGTTCCCGTTCGGAATGCTCTCAACAGGGCGAAATAAGGGTTCTAGTGTATTGTTTACCCTGCGTTTGCGATTCCTGCGCATGTCTACCTTTAGTTGGATGAGTTCTAAGTGCAAACTAGTTAGGGTCTCGTCCCTTCTCTCCATGTCTCGCTCTAGCTGCTTGATGTATTCACGTGTGATCGATTTCTAAGGAGCCACCGGAGGTTCCTCCAAACGGATGTCGACGGCCCTTGTTTTTGGAGACCGAGGGGCCCACTTGTCCTTCTATGTTTTGTAACCCTTGGTCATTACAAGCTAATATAAGTACTCGGTTAATCCCATGTTAATTTTTGAATTAAATTCAATTATGTTGCGCATATTTACATGGTTAATAGCTTGGCATATTTCATCCCTTGTTGATTGCACATATATTTCGTAACTGAGAATGTGTTGAATTTTTTAAAATGCATAGTCTTTTTATCACTATTGCGCTGTTGTTGTGCATATTGCGGGATATGACTTGAATTCCTGAAGTGAAATATATTTTGAGAAATTATTCGGTGAGATTTGGAATCAAGGCTAATATTGATTTTTGAAAACTTGTATGCCATGATAGCTTAGAGTGTTCAATTGAATTCATGACACGGTTACACAAAAAGGAAAGGTAGTATGTATTCCACATGCATTGGTTGGGTGAATCAAAGATCGGGCATATGCCATATGATGTCAATATACAGGGGAGACTTTGTCAAATTTTGTGATTTTTTTAATATCTTAAGTTTTTGATTGCTAGGGACTATAAACCCTCAAGTTGGGGGGTGATGAACGCACAAATGTGCATATCCTATAGCTTGGCAAAATAGTTTTAAATTTGCACTCATGATTAATTCTAAGTTTTTGACTAATATTGCACATAAGGTATGTTTTTCCTTATTGCAAGAAAAATATGTTAAAAGAATATTCCAAGAAATCTTTGCGATGCCCGAATAATC
Source organism: Arctostaphylos glauca (assembly GCA_019985065.2). NCBI lineage: Eukaryota > Viridiplantae > Streptophyta > Magnoliopsida > Ericales > Ericaceae > Arctostaphylos > Arctostaphylos glauca. The sequence continues at coordinate 36,026,329 of JAHSPW020000001.1, forward strand.
TATGAAGTCATCCCGAGGTCGGAGCAAAGTGTTAGCGCGATTGAAGCTCGGAAAGGAAACAAGAAAGTGTCTAAAAAGGCCAAGGAGTGTTGTTGTTGAAGTTGAAACCATAAAGCAAGAACATCCAGATGAAGTCCTAAAACATCTGGATGATGTGCCTAACCAAGGATGGACCTAAAAGGTAGAGAGCAAAAACATTCGGATGTTCTATATTGACAAACCAAATCCCAAAATTCCAGAGAAAATGAACATCCGGATGAAAGTCCTAAACATCCGAATGTTGACCAAGGATAGCAAATCAAGTCAGAAAACCAGAGGCACTAAAGATCCGGATGTTTCTAAAAAACATCCGGATGTTTTGATTGAGCAGAGCAATATCCTAAAGAAATTTCGAATATAGAAGAAGCATGAGAATGTAGACGAAGGAAATATCGGGATGAAAGCCCCAAACATCCGAATGTTTGGAAGACATGTGATGTTTGGAAGACAAGCTGAAGAATAAAGAAGGCAGAGGAGAAAAACATCTGGATGTTTTGGCAGTAACATCCGGATGTTTTGTTCGCGAATGCTTGACCGTTCGGGTGTTTACAAAATAAGACTCTAAAAATGGCGTCCCAAGCGTAAGACTTTCGACTGATGTAGCATAATAAATATCCGGAAGTACCGGAGTCGAACCACTGAGACGGACGGACTGTGTTTTAACCCAAGACTGCGAGCACTAGTTTTACTTGGCTCTCAGGTAGCCACCCATAAACTTTGATTTGGTTGATTAATTAACTAGAAACTTGACAAATAATTTGAATAACAATAAACTAAAGCAAGTACAGTCACGGAAACCCAGCGTCCGCAACTAACTTAGCTGATTCCTGCTCGGGCCACAATAATCCTTTCACTAACTTTGGAGTAAGCTAAAGAGGTTTTCGAATAAAAGCCCACCCGTAGGTTTCGTTTATTAAAAGGTTCTCATTTTAGGAATCCCAAAATTGCTGGAAAATATGGAAGATTCGAAACCGAGGCACGAAATTAGTTAAGTCAATCACGGAACGCCTTCGTCCCGCGACCATACTCTGGAAAACTACTCACACATATTGGAAGAAAACGCAGAAGATGAATCGAAATAAGAACTAATCATGCTTTCCATTAATGAAATCTAAAAATAATGAAAAGAAATACTGTATTTGCAAACGCGAACTTAATCTTCAACGAAGTAAACACGAGAATTGCTACTAAACTTGAATCAAATGCTCGAACCACCAAGAAATTGATGAAAAACTTGAACTTGAATCTTCAAAACCTAAGATCTGAAAGAAAGGCAGCTGCTTAAGAAAACTAAACCTAATTAATGAAAAACATAACCCTAATACACCTTATTACGCCTATTTATACTACAGAATCCTAACTACCTCCTTAAAAAGCTCATTCAAATAACAATTATCTAACTACGAATATTTATACTCCAGAATCCTAACTACCTCCTTAAAAAGCTCATTGAGATAACAATTATCTAACTATGAATATTTATACTCCAGAATCCTAACTACCTCCTTAAAAAGCTCATTGAGATAACAATTATCTAACTACGAATATTTATACTCCAGAATCCTAACTACCTCTTTTGCTGCGTGTCAGAGCCGTGGGCCCATTAGCTGCCGAGAATTGGCTTCGGCCTCGCAAGTCCTTCCACAGATTATAATTAATGGGCCCACCTTTTCCAAACTCTACCATTTTGTTACAGATCAAACAAAATAAATGGCCCAATTCCCAGCCATTAACCACGTCCTGGAATATATTCCAATCTATTCTCCAAAATTCCGCACACGCTAACGGCATCCTCTGAGCCTTGCATGGGATTTGGCCACCCGATGTTCACGACTCCGCTTTGACTTCTCACGGAGCCATCCAAACCGGCCTCAAGACCTCGTAATCCAATCTTTGCGCAAAATCCGCCTTATTCTCTGAAAATTAACACAAACATACCAAAACAACGCATCAAGTAGAAAATAGGGAATAAATTAGATGACAACATGTTAAAACTACCCTATTTAGGCACTTATATCTACGATATTGCGTGCCTATCAGCGAACTAACCACTTTTGTTGACTTTTCAAAGGTTTTTATTGGATTTTTCAATCACCTTTTGGACTATTTTCCAAGGGGAATATCTCAACCACTGTACGGACCAATTAAACAAGCTTACTTCAACCAAACCAAGGGCCAAGTAATGATTGAAGTTGCCTCTTAAGCAAAACTTAGAGGCTAAGCAAGGTTTTTGTTAGGATATTATGATTCAAGAAGAGCTAAAGCTAGCTCTATAAAAGGGGGACTTGCTGACAGTTTTTGATATACAAGTTTAGATACAATTGTTAGATAAGGAGAGATAACTAGACATAGAGTTAGAGAGTTATCTTAGATATTTTTTAGTTGTTCAAGTTTGTACTTTTATTTTCTAACAAGCAAGTTGCAAGTTGATTTCATATTATATTTATTTTCTTAGCATACTCTTTCATTTCAAGTACAAGTTCTAATTCCAATTTCAGTTTAAAACATGTTTTCTATTTCTTTTCTTTCTATTGCAAACTTTACTTGGCTTTACCTCCAGTATGCTAGGCTAAATATAGAAGGCCTAGTCATGGGATGACCTTCATCTCATGGCTTGAGCATAGATATCTTCTCAAATGATTTTCATAGTATGTATAAGGTGAGTGGAGTTCCAATCTCAAAACCTAGAGTGGAGTATTATAACCTTGATTGGTTATGCCCGAAATTAATTCTGGTATATCTAATGCTTGGTTCTATGTCCTTCATATTTAGACTTATTGTCCAGAGGACAAAGCTTACCTCTTCTATATATCTTAGTCCTGAATAGAGTTTCAAATATTGATTATTGGATTTAGTAGTAAGAATGAGATATCCTACGTTCAAATCAGAGAAGAAGTAACCCCCATGACTACGCCTGTTTTCTTCCATTAAGTTTTGTATTTTATGTTTTATTTTAGGTTCTAATCCTCAAATCCAGATTAAAAGGAGTGGCGTCTTAAGTGCTAAAATTTAGTACGAAAGCATTACCAGCTCAGTAATCACCTTCCCCGTGGATCAATACCTGGACTTCACTGTTGTACATCCATAAGAAGAAGAGCAAAATTTATATTTTGTAAACTTTGACCGTACCTAGTGCCGCAATGATGTACCAAGTTAGGACGGGCCAATAGCTCTCGACTCCAACGGAGTGACGACCTTGTCTCGAGCAACCTTGACCCAATAAAGGAGAAGCAGTTACGGTTCGTTAGTACCTGACTTGGCAAAACCACGTGTTCGGTCGGGTCTAGTTAGAGTGAGATAGTTATTGACTCGAGTTGACGGTAGAAGGTATATTCCTTGGGTAGGTAAGACTTGCCAATAGTAATTGAGTGCTCTACTCTAAATAAGTTGGTAAGAACGGAATACTGGAAAAAAAGGTGTTCTTATAAACGTTAAAAAACAAAATCATAACAAACTTATGTGATTTTATTTTTGCACCGTTATTATCTCATTTGTTAATATGTTCTACCGTTTATCTATATCTTTTCGGGTTTGATTTTTTGGTATCTTTCACTAATGAGTTTCATTACTCATGGGAACAACTTCTTGCTCTTAATGTTTCATACCAGATGTTGAGGAGCAATTGGAGAATTCGACCAAGCATGAAGAGGTAAGAGATGCAGAATAAGACATTTGCGGTGTTTGGTTGTCTTACTCTTAGAAACTTTATTTAGTTATTTTTAATAAAAGAACGTAAATTTTGAGGGATATTTCTGTTAGTTTACTACTGCACATTTAAAACTCTAATTTATCATATTTATTGTCGTTTTCAATAAGTAATATAAGATAAGTAATGAATAGATGTCGAATATATCTAGAGACAAATGTGTCTGGAATCACTGGATATAAGTGGGTCCTCAATAATTTTAAAATTTACGTGCATTTAACGATTCTGAACATATCTGTATTCTCATGTGTCTGAAACACCACTGTTCCTATTTTTTTTTATAAAAGATTGCAACTTTTTCCACGAATCTACTAGTCAAATATAGTTTAAATTCTTTTGAATTTTTAATCTAAAAAAGTTATCTTTAATATTTAAATTATATTATACCAGTATGAATTAACTTTTTGACTTCCACTGTCAATCAACTTTTTGTATCATAACTAATTAGCAAGGACACACGTTATGCCTATGTAATTGGGGATAGAGAGATGGAAATGAGTGGTAACGAAATTGCAAATAGTGAAAAGATGTGCTAAGAAAATTGTGAGTAATTACATAAATAATATTATTTTATTTCCGGCAATTTTTTCACGGTATATTAAAAGTGAATATAATTGACTTTTATAGTGAGGATTTTAATAGAAAAAACTTTTGTGACGTAGCGTTATTTTCAAGTTCAAAAAAAAAGATAGTCCCTTTTTATATACATAGAATAGAAGAATAAATAGATAAAACCACTCATTAATTTTGTTCGCTCATTTTCTCTTCACTTTATTACCCATATTCAAATAGATTTTTCTTTGGCCAATGATTTTCTTAATGATTTTCTTACATTATTTTTTTCAATATATTTTATAATTCTTGGGGGTATAAAATTAAAAAAGGAGGATGGAATTGAGTAGGTATCTCCACTGCCAGTCCTCTGAAATCACCGATCGAAAGCGTAACAAACAAAATTATTGAAGCTTAAAATCCCTCATTTTTTGAACGGCCATTAAACAATCTCGATAGTTTTTTTTATGTTATTGTTAATATAATAATTATAACGAATATATTTTAATTATTTAGTTCTTTATGCTTCCTTCTTTATTATGTTGAGATGTGCCCAATTTTGTATTCACACTTGCAGGTAATGTCAAACGGATATTCGTGTTTTCCAATTTAAACCATTTATCTGCATCTTACACCAATTTTTTAGTTATATTTCTATTTAAGAATGGTTTTTTTCTAAGAAAAATAAAATCGAGTATTTTCTCGAGTCACCTTATGCTTTTTAGTATTTTAATTATTGGTGTTTGACTCATGTTTCGGACGGTAATGAGTAAATAAATAAATAATGAAGTTAATTTAGTGGTCAAAATTTGAGACTTAATTAGGTTGTTATTAACTCTTATGTGGTCAGTTCATAAAAATCTTGACTTTGGCCTTAATTGGGATTCCTGCAAGTGGACGATGTGATTGGGCCTCCAAAAATTTGTCGGAGTACGCATAAACTGGGTTGAACATTCTGAGTTATAAAGTAAAGAATAAATAACATGATTCATTGAATATTTTTTGGTTATTTAAATATATTTAATTCACTTTATTAGTCTATTTTACGTTAAAAGCAATTGAAAACTTTGGAAGTAACATTTTGGCAAGAGAGAATGGGTATTAAACAACAGCCATTAACCATTTTATGTAAGATTGTTCTCTCTGTAATGTAACTTTTGATTTTGTGTTTATTGATCCAAATAGTTTTCGTTAATTTGTTCTTTCCCTTTTACTAAAATTTCTGTAAATTAGCTATTTCTATAACAAATATCTTAATAAATGTGCGTTTTATTATTTCTAATTTATATTTTACAAATTTATCAATATATTTCACAAGAATAAAAGTGATGATGGTGATTTTGGTTTAAATCAGAAAAAATAATAACTATACACAGTCACGAGTTATTTATACTTTTTAATTTGAAAATTCAATAAAGTTAGTGACACTTCACAAATTACCTAATTTTATACCACATGTCTAGGTGACAGACAACGTGGAGCATTCACTTAAGTGGAGTAAGCTCCAATTCTCTATAGTTGTTTGCTATCTAAGCATGTTGTATAAAATGAGGTAATTCATGAAGTGTCAGGAGTATTGTTCTTGAAAATATGACAAGGACTGCCTACCAAGAATTTATCTTCTCGTATTGAAACTATACAACTAACTTTATTTGGCCAAACTTATCTAAATTAATTATTTTGTGTCTTTATTTATTTATTTATTTATTTGTTATTTTTTTATGACTTATTGGCCATCGAAAGAAATCTAAAAATTATAAAATTATATCAAAAGACTATTTTTTTTCTAAGGATAAAAATCAAGTCAATAAAGTTGTTGCTTTGGGTTTATTTTGTTATTTATTTTTTGAACATAATTTTATATTTTTTTGAAATCTCGTGTCATGACGAACTAACAACTATTAAAATTTTGAAGCAAAACAAAAATTTGAAATAAAAAAATAAAAAATAATCTAATAATTATTAGAAATCAAATGGACCATAAAGATACGCATAAGCAACTAAAATCAACATGAGGTCTCTACTTAAATTTGCATAAATTGTAGCTTACTCCAAATTTAAGTGATTTTTAATATACTGAGAATATAGGGTGATAAATAATGTTAATATAGATTGATGTAATTTATTTTCACTTTTGTGTAATTGTAACTGCTGCATTAAATTACTATTATTATTAGTGCTCATCCCTAGCCAAAATATTGCCCCATTTGATCATTGTTATGGGCTGCGAACCGACATCTCTCCTTATTAAATACCTTGGTATGTCCACTGGGGCAAACCCAAGAAAGCTTAGCTCTTGGCAGCCAGTTCTTGACAGAGTGCAAAGCAAATTGGCTAGTGAAAAGCCAAATATTTATCTATAGGTGGGAGGCTAACCCTTGTCAAGTCCACTTTAGCCAGTCTCTCATTTACTATATGTCACTTTACAAAATTCCTTCTACAGTGGCAAAATCTATTGAAAGGCATCAAAGTAATTTCCTTTAGGGAAGCTCTGTTGACAAAAGAAAGCTGCACCTTATTACATGGTCAAAATTAACTACTTCCAAGATCAAAGGTGGACTGGGAATTAAAAGACTGGTTGCACATAATTTGGCACTTATGGAGAAATGGTGGTGGAGATTCCACTCAGAAAAGGATTATTTATGGGTCAAGCTAATCTCAAAGAAATATGATCTTCTCCTTCTATCATGGTATCCCCAACTTCTATCTGTTCACAAGGCTTCATAATCCTGGAGAACAATCTGTTGTTGCTTCAATGAGTACCTTGAGTTCAAGGAAATCATTACCTCTGGCATGCTCATCTCCTTGCAAGCTATAACTACTATTAGCTTTCTGGGATCATCCGAGTCTTCTTTATATTTTTATTTGAAGCGTCTAGTGATCTTCAACCAATTATGTGCTTCAATATAATTACCAGGATAAGTGCTATAGCCTGTTTCCAATACTCAGCGGCTTGATCGAACCAAGCCTCCGCAATTTCAGAATCTCCCTGTTGAATGGCCTGCCTAGCTTTCGGCCTTCTTTACACATCCGAGATCCTTCCTGACTAGCATTTTCACTCTATGTTATTAGACCGGTTATGCTTAACACATGCAAGTTCAATCTTTTTTTTTTTTATTGCGCATTTGATTTTAGGCGAAACTGTTTATCTTAGTAGATTCTATCATGATTCATATTCAAATAGAGCGCTCTTGCGCCGAAGATGAACGGGGCTAAGGCCATTCTACTTTGAAAATCCTATACCCCAAGCTCCATTCCCTCTCAACGCAAAAAGACTGCATTATGGTAGATATCTTATCCACTTTAGCTTATCTAACTCCATCACTTACCTTTAGGAGCCTGTTCCAATGGGAGAATTAACTGTTGTCCATCTTGATTTCAGTTATTGGCCTCAACAACCTCAATCCAAGTAAAGCTGATTATCTCCTCTGGACGTGGAACTACTCAAAATTATATTCCTCAAAATCGGCATATTGTAAATGGGAGAACTCTATTCCCTCAAACCCTGACCTTAACTCCATTTGGAAAGGAACCTGTCCATCAAAGGTAGAAATCTTCCTTTAGAAGGCTGCTCAACAAGGAATTCCCACTAGGGATGAACTAGCCAAAAGAAACATCATCCCATGCTTACAACAAGAGGTTTTAAGTTGTGCTATATGCTCCTCAGCCTTTAAATCTACAAATCACATTCTTATTCCTTATTCCTTCTCAGGGCAAGTATGGTCCTCCATCCTTAACTGGTGGAGAATCACATGGATCTTCCCTCCTACAGTATTTAGCCTGTTGCAACAATGGTTTTATGCCCCTTTTCATGGTCTCGAGCAACATTGCTGCAAAGTTACACTTTTGGCAGTTCTATAGTCATTGTGACTCTCTAGGAATGACTCAACATTCAACTAATCAAGCCAATCTCTAGAGGTGGTAGCAGTAGGGGCGGATCTGTTAATGGGCAAGTGGGGTCAATTGTCCTGGAAAGTTTGGTAAATTTTTTTTGTTTTTTTGGTGTTCTTTTGTAATTTGCCCCACATGAATGGCGCTCTTTCTCTTTATTACACAACAAAATAGACAAAAAGGAAATAGGAAGTGAGAAACTACTCTCTAACAATTTGACTTTTTCATTTGTACGCTACACCACGCGGTAGACTTTGGAAATAGAGAAACATGATGATTTTTTTATCTAATTTTCCAAAAGTCACTTCCTTTCCTATCTTTGTTTCTCTTTTACAATTTTTTTCTCCTTCATTTTCTATTCTGATCTTTTAGAAAATGGGCGAAGTCATAAGATTTGCAAGATCAGATTTGTCATTATGAGTGTCAAAATAAGCCCTAAATCCAAGAGTGCTTTTAAACAAATTTAAAATTGTTTCCTTCATTTTAACTGATTTCTGTTTTTTTTTTTTTTTTTTTTATGGGTGAAGTTGTAGATTTCAAAACCTTGGCATTGTTCTGCAATCACTAATCAATGTAAATTATATTATAAGTAAAATTTTTACAACATTTGTTAACAAGTGTGTAAGGTAATTGTTTATAACAACCATGCGAATTGTCAATGAGTCATATATATACACTTGCATGAAGTAAATGCACAATTTTAGTTCTTCTTTTTATTGTCCAGTTTATGGGACTTCTCGTAATCACCAGCATCCTATTTTGAGATGTTCTTTCCTGTTAATACACTTCCAAATTGTTCCCGATCTTGTTACTTCAATGCTCAATGGCAAAATGTCTTACTATTTACATTTGAAGCGCTTTCCAACTAATTTCATTTCTTGGTGACACTAATGGGAGGGTGGAGCCATTTGTTTCTTGCACGGGAACTTTCAAATAGCTCAAACTCCATTTGTATATTGCTTTAGCTTAGTGTCATTTTTAGATTGAAACATATACTATATGCTAGGGTAAAAAATCTACTTTTTATCTATTATTTTGGTGTTTCTTTTTTGTCAAGTACATACATAAAAAGAACATACATATGTGCGTGTGTATATCTATATGTGTGTGTGTGTATGTATATGTATAATATTTTAGATATTTGTAGTAGGCCGGAATACACATTAATGGGCCCCCGGCCCATGATCAGCTGCACCATACTGAGGGGCTCCACGAAGCCCAAACTCATCTGGGTTGGGCCGAACAGCCTACCGGCCGGAGTCTTTGCTCGGCCGTTCCAAACAGGTTTGGTACACGTCCTTACCGAACAGTGGGATCACAATCCGCACCGATCTTCGGCCAGAATCCCCTCTGGCGGCTTCTTGGCCAGGTCATCTCAGAGACATCCGGTTATTCGGTTTCCAGAGCACGAACACACGTTCTCCGCTTTCTAAGGGACGTGCAGGCACACTGTTCCAACCCACTTGGGCGTGGGACGCGTGGCAGATCACATCCTTCCGATCCGCATGGGAGGGGGACACGTGCCAACGTTCCCACATTCTTCGGACCACGTCCTACACACTGGGCCGGACGTTCCGGAGACGGTTGGACTCCTACCCTATAAATACCCCGGCGGCACTCCAATCCAAGGTACATGCACACTCGCGATTAGAGCTACTTTCAAGTTATTTCATCTCTTCCTAAAGAGCTAACTTGATCGTCGAAGTGCCCACCGGAGATCCAACCCCCCGGTGTGCACTAACTTAGTGTTGAGTGTTTTGCAGATCATCTGAGAAGATCCGATTCTACAACCCGAGAAGTCTAGAGTGGATTCCAGACTCCACAATTTGGCGACCACAGTGGGAGATCCTTCTGACTTCTCATCCTCAAACCTTCACAGTAAAACTTTACCAGCATCAACAATGGTGAACACCGGAACAGAACCTTCAGTCCTACCAGCCATTCCACCCCCTCCCCCTGCTGACCTGAGAGATAGAGCGTATGTCGAGCGCCTGGAGGCTCGACTGGCAGAACGAGACCAGCTGCTTCACCTGGTCAGAGAGGAGATTGCGCAACTCAAGGTTGCCATCAAACCTAAACAGAATGGCGAGACATCGCAGGCTCGGCGACGAAGGCGCCGCAGGACACGCTCTCCGGAGCGAAGAGAAAGGAATAAGCGTCCGGCCCTCGAACGGCTGGGAGCCGAAACCGAGGTCGACGCGATCAACGAAACACGGGGCCAGGGCCGAACCCGAACCGCACCATCTGCAAACTGTTCGGATTCCGAATGAGGAGCTCGGAGGGTCTCGGTTCACAGAAGGTTGGGAGCTCAACCAGTTAGTAGCACCCAGTCGTACTCTCCTCCGACAACACCTTCGGACGACACCCCGACCCATGAGACTCAAATGGATCGGAGGTATGGCGGCCGAAGGGATCAATCCCCATCTAGACGTCAAAACTATCGAGGGCGTTCCCCTCGGTATCACGGTGGGCAGGACCTCAGACCACAACTGGTGGCTAGAAGAGGGGGAAGGGCCGAGCAGGGTCCTCGGCCAGCACGTTCGCAATGCGACATCATCCACGATCAGCTCATCTCTTCTCCCTTTACCAGGGAGATAGATGGAGTGTGTCCACCGCGTGGCTTCAATCCCCCGAAGTTCAGTAAGTATGACCCCAAAACCGACGCCTACCTGCACCTGGTGCACTTTCGGCAGATGATGTCTCTCTACAGCATGGACGATGCCTTGATGTGCAAATTGTTCCCCTCCAGCCTGGGAGAGCTAGGGCTCCTCTGGTTTGATAAGCTGCCGAAGGAATCGATCCCATCTTTCAAGGACCTGTCCCTCGCCTTCCTGGCTCGGTTCGTCACCAGTAGCCGGCAGAAGAAGGGCGTCGACTCCCTCCTTGCACTGCGGAAGTCGGCAAATGAGTCTCTCAGGCAGTACGCTGCCAGGTACTGGGAACTCTTCAAAGAGATTCAGGGCTGCGACCCTGCTATTACTGTGACTTCGTTCAAGCTCGGGCTGGATCACCGAAGCAGGTTGTTCGAGGACCTCATGTTATCCAATTCCATCGACATGGATGACCTCATGGCCCGGATCGACAACCACTGCCGATTGGAGGAGGCGCGCAGCGAACAGCGTCAGGCCGAACAAAACCATCCCCGTCAGGGGGATGAGAACAAGCATACACCACATGGCTCGCACCGGAGTGTGAACGTGGTGTCCTCAGGAAAAAATAAGGGACCTCGGCCATTCGAGTTTACTGCGGTGAAGACCGTCTTCAAAGTCCCAACGTATGAGATCCTCAAAAAGATACAGCATGAACCGTACTTTGAATGGCCGAGGCGGCCGTTGGGTGAACAGCGAAAAACGCCGGACTCTCCATACCGTTGTTCTTACCACAGGGAGAAGGGTCACTTGACCACACGTTGCCGAGCATGGAAGGATTTCCTGGAACGACTGGTGTCGCAGGGACATCTCAAGGAGTTCATCAATGAGGAAAAAACTCAGGCCGGGCCCCAGACAGAACCAGAGAAGGAAGACAGTGGGGAAGTCCGGGTGATCGATGTCATTCACGGAATGGTGGATGCAGCAGCTGAAGAAACGCTTCGGGCCGAGATCAGGCGTGCGGCGTGCGGCAAACAGATCATGTCCGTAAGTGCGGGAAGCAAACGTCCGCATCTCGACAGTCAGTCTGGGGGGAACCTGTCATTTTCTGATCAAGACCTTCAACGCCTCCAGATGCCGCATAATGACGCGTTGGTCGTCTCTCTCACCCTCGGCAATTCGCTGGTCCGCCGAATATTGGTCGACCAGGGGAGTTCGGCCGAGGTCATGTATTACCCCCTGTTCAAGGCGTTGCACTTACAGGAAGCAGACCTCACACCTACCGAGGTGCCGCTGGTAGGGTTCAACTCGGCTCCTGTTTGGCCCCTTGGTAAGATCACACTCCCTATCCGCACGGGCACAAGGACCGTAGAGGTCGAGTTCGTGGTCGTCGATGTGCCAAGCCCTTACAACGCCATCGTCGGCCGCGTCTGGCTACACAAGCTTGGGGCCGTAGCCTCGACTTATCATCAAGTCCTTCGCTTCAACGGAACATGGGGACCCGAAGAAGTGTTGGGCGATCAACTGGCCGCAAAGAAATGTTATGTGGCGGCGATCAAAAGCAAGATCTGCCCCGAACAGGTCCAATGGGTAGAAGCGCCGGACGCTCCCATCCTGGACGACGTTGGCACACCAGCTGCCGAAAAAGCGGTCGAGGACCTGATCACAGTACCGGCCGACGACGTCAATACCGACAGAACTTTTCTGTTGGGATCAACCCTATCACCAGCCGAACGGGAAGCCATGACCTGCTTCCTCATGAAGAACATTGAGGTGTTCGCGTGGACACCGTATGAGATGCCGGGCATCGATCCAGATTTTATCTGTCACCATCTCAATGTAGACAGATCCCGCCGAACCATCATTCAAAAACCGCGACGCTTGGCCACGATCCATACTAATGCAGTCATCGAGGAGGTCGATCGACTGTTGGAAGCTGGGGCAATCAAGGAAGTCCAGTACCCCACCTGGTTGGCAAATACCGTTGTTGTGAAGAAGAAAAATGGTAAGTGGCGCGTCTGCGTCGACTATACGAATTTGAACGATGCTTGCCCCAAGGATTGCTTCCCTGTACCGAGGATCGACCGCCTCGTCGACTCTACATCTGGGCACGCTCGGTTCAGTTTCATGGATGCCTACCGGGGATACCATCAGATTGCTATGCATGGTCCGGATACGGAAAAGACAGCCTTCATCAGTCCCCGCGGTTTGTATTGTTATAGGGTCATGCCCTTCGGTCTCAAGAACGCGGGGGCCACATACCAACGGATGGTCACAAAAATGTTAGCCAAACAGATCGGAGATACGATGGAGGCCTACATCGACGATATGGTGGTGAAGAGCAAATTTGAGACCGAGCATCTCAAGCACCTGCAGGAGGTGTTCGACATTCTGAAAGAGCACAAGCTCCGTCTCAACGCCGACAAATGTGCCTTCGGAGTCTGTTCTGGGAAATTTCTGGGGTACCTTGTCACCAGAAGGGGCATCGAGGCCGACCCGAATCAAATCACTGCAATCAACAATTTAGCGGCGCCGTGCAGTGTCAAAGGTGTTCAGAAGTTAACAGGAATGGCGGCCGCTTTAAACAGGTTTATCAGCCGATCTTCGGACAAATGCCGTCCATTTTTCGCACTGCTGAAAAAGTGCAGCCGAAGAAGCTTTGAATGGAGTCCAGAATGCGATCAGGCGCTCCTGGAGTTGAAGGCCTATTTGTCCTCGGCACCACTGCTCTCAACGCCGAAGGATAAGGAACCTCTGTTCATTTATCTGGCCGTGTCTCCGCACGCGGTCAGTTCTGTTCTTGTTCGGCAGGATGACCGAGCTCATCTGCCTATCTATTACACCAGCAAAACACTGGTCAGTGCCGAGACTAGATATCTGCCTTTGGAGAAACTGGCGTTGGCATTGGTTTCGGCTTCCAGAAAGCTCGCGCCGTATTTCCAGGCGCACCCCATCACGGTCTTGACGGCACAACCGTTAAAAAGCTTGTTCCGAAAGGCCGATCTCTCCAACCGCATCTCCAAGTGGGCCGTGGAATTGGCCAACTTCGACATACAATACCAGCCGAGGACGGCGATCAAGGGACAGGTTCTGGCGGATTTCATCGCCGAATTCATAGCAGAGTCGGAGGACACACTGCCGAACAAAGGGTCGGCGGGATCAGTACAATGGCAGCTATTCCATGGCAACTCTTGGCGAATGTTTGTGGATGGTGCGTCCAATAATCATGGTTCCGGAGCCGGGGTCGTTCTGATTTCACCAGAAGGAGTTATCCATGAATTGGCAATCCGGCTTGACTTCCTCGCCTCGAACAATGAAGCCGAATACGAGGCCGTACTTGTCGGTCTTCGTTTCGCAGCAGACCTCGGTTCGGAACATATTACAGCTTACAATGACTCTCAGTTGGTAGTTCACCAGCTCTCCGGCGAATATGAAGCTTGCGACGACCGAATGTCCCGTTACCTTACCGCTCTACAACACGCCAGCAAACAGTTCCGCAGCTTTTCATTGGAACAGATTTCTAGAGAACACAACGCCCATGCCGACGCTTTAGCCGGACTCGCGTCGGCCACGGACGCTGGGGGGCAGAGGACCGTATCTATCGATATCCTCCCATAGCCGAGCATCGAAAAATCTGCGGCCGAGCCAGTGTATTGCATCTCACAGGAACCCAGTTGGATGGACCCCATTGTAGCGTACCTTCGGGACGAGACGCTACCCGAAGACCGAAGGGAAGCACACAAAATCACTCACAAAGCCGCCCAGTTCTGGCTAGGACCAGATAACAAACTCTACCAGAGAGCTTTCTCGGCACCTTATCTGCTTTGTGTGCACCCCAAACAGACAGGGGCTATTCTTCAGGAATTACATTCGGGCAGCTGCGGATATCACTCGGGAGGACGATCGCTCGTGCATCGTGCTCTGACTCAAGGCTATTGGTGGCCTAGCATGAAAAAAGAGGCCGATGTGATGGTAAAAAGCTGCGACCAATGTCAAAGGTTCTCTCCGCTCATACATCAGCCGGCCAAACAGCTCAATTCCCTTTCCAGTCCATGGCCGTTCGCACAATGGGGGCTGGATATAGTCGGAAAATTCCCTGTGGCCCCAGGAGGCTTTAAATTCTTGATCACCGCTACAGACTACTTCACTAAATGGATCGAGGCCGAACCATTGGTCAAAATTAAAGACAGAGATGTGAAGAGGTTCGTATGTCGGAATATCATATCAAGGTTCGGTATCCCCTATGCTTTCATATCAGACAACGGCACGCAGTTCGTTGGGGACCTGTTTACCGACTTCTGCGCTGAGCACAGGATCCGCTTCTTCAATTCCACACCGTCATACCCTCAGTGTAACGGACAGGCCGAAGCCTCTAACAAAATCCTCCTGAGCGGAATCAAAAAACGACTAATGGCAGCAAAGGGTAGGTGGGCCGAAGAGCTGTACAGCGTTCTATGGGCATACCGGACCACGCCTCGCCGCTCTACTGGCCGAACACCGTTCTCCTTGGCCTTTGGCATAGAAGCTGTCATACCTTTGGAAGCTGGCCTCCCGACGATGCGGACAGAAGGATTCCATCCGGACACCAATGACAGAGCTTTGTCGACGGCCTTAGACCTGGCCGAAAAACAGAGGGAAGCTGCTCGGATCCGAATTGCCGCTTATCAGCAAACGATATCTCAGGGCTATAACGCCAGAGTTCGGCCCAGATCTTTCAAACCGGATGATCTTGTTCTGAGAAAGGTCGTCGGCGTGAAACGTACAAATAAGATCGGTCCTAATTGGGAAGGTCCCTACCGAGTGATCAAGATCGTTGGGGTCGGCTCCTACAAACTGGAAGACATGGATGGGATACCTATTCCCCGACCTTGGAATGCTCACAACTTAAGGAAGTACTTCCATTAAGTTCTCTCTCTGTTTGTTTTATTACGAGAAGTGCGTGGTCTACGGCCTCACTCTCTTTAGTTTATTCATTTTTGGTTTATTTTTGTAATCATGATTTGTTAGCAGTTTATAACACTCCTAATGTTCGGTTTAATGTTTACTTAGTGAAATTTTTGAAATTTCTCCAAATGTTCGGCAAAGTGCCTCTCTGTTATCCGTTTCAGAACGGTTCGGTTTAAAATTTACTTAGTGAAATTTTTGAAATTTCTCCAAATGTTCGGCAAAGTGCCTCTCTGTTATCTGTTACTTAACGGTTCGGTTTATGATATACTTAGTGAAATTTTTGGAAATTTCTCCAAACGTTCGTCGACTTGCTTCTATGCTATCCGTTACTGAACGGTTCGGTTTATTCTTTACTTAGTGAAATTTATGAAATTTCTCCAAACGTTCGGCGACGTGCCTCTATGTTATCCGTTACAGAACGGTTCGGTTTATTCTATACTTGTGAAATTTTTGAAATTTCTCCAAATGTCCGGCATTGTGCCACTCTGTAATTCGTTGCATAACGGTTCAGCATTAGCTATGCAATTGTATGAAAGGATATAAACCGAAGTGCTTCGGTGATCATTACAAAAAAGAGATAAATGGGCACGGCTCGGCAAATAAAAGTTGATCATATTCAAAAGCTCATTACATGAAAGTCTACTACTACTGAATCAAAAAGAAGATAGAATTGGCGCGCAGGCCGTACTCTAATTTCCTACTTAAGCGGCCGGGCCACCATCTTCGGCAACGGAGGAGTCCGGTACTCGTTCCGTATCCGGGAGGCCAGTCTCTTGGACCGGGGATTGCACGACGGCGGCAGGATCACTGGTCGGCTCGGCAGCAGCAGAAGGTTCTCCGTACGGCGGGATGTCCTCGTACAGAGCTGACCCTTCCGGCACTTCGGCAGCCTTCAGGGCCCGGCAATAGCCGCTGCGGAAGGCTCCCTCAAGCAGTTCTGCCAGCTGGGCATTGATGCCCTCCATTTGCTTCAGGAATTTCTCCTGAGCTTCGGCATAGCCGTCCTGGTAGCCCTTGGCATCAGCCTCGTCTACCCTCTTGGCCGTCTCTGCCTTTGAGGCCTCCAGCTCTACGGCCAGAGCCTTCCCATTCTCCTCGGCCAATGACAGGGCCGTGCGGATGGCATTCCGCTCCTCTCGCATTACGTTCTTCGACGCACTCTCCTGCTCGAGCGAGGACTTCAGGGTGCGGATTTGGTGGGCCTTCCGCATCAGCCCGTCGGATACCGGACCCAAGTGTTGGGTAGCCTGCAAAACATAACCGAAGAAGCAATCAGTACGGAATATGAAAAGGACTTAGCAAAATTAAAGAGAATAAAAGGTACAATACCTTCACCATGAGCCGAGCCATTTGAAGGAATGACTGGTCCAGAGTCGTCGGCAGGGCCTCGGCATCCTTAGGGAGTGTCATCCCTTCAGCCAAGGTCAACGCCATGAGCGGGTCGGCGTTGATGGTGTCGGCAACTGTCAGTGGTCGGCCCAGAAATGTGAGCTTCGGAGCAAAAATTGGGGGCGGGGATGTGCCCGTTGCTTCGATCGTTACCGAGGGCTTGCTCGCCTTTGGTGGAGCCAAAGCACCCCCCTTGGAGTGTCCGGCCACAGAGGCCTTCTGTCGAGAGTCCTCCTTGGACTCCTTCGCCTTCTTCGTGGCGGCAGCGTTCTCCTCCGCTCCTTTCCTCTTCTTCTGAGGATCGGTAGGACGGGGGGGCTGCAATGTGTTTCCGCCGACAGCTAGCTTCAGAGTCACCTCTTCCGGAGCCTTCCTCGGCATGTTGGCAGCTTCTGCGATAAAAGCCCTCAGTCCTTGTTCACTGAAGTCGAATGACGAACAGTGACTATAACCTGACGAAATTGTCGAAGAACAGGTACCTGAGGAGATCTGAATGACCTTGTTCGGCGTTGACTCCTCTCGCGGTTCTCTGACCACTCCGAGCGGAACAGTGTCGGCTCGATTCTCTTCTAGAGCTTCGGAGCTCTCGCTGCTGCTGGAGTCTCCTCGGCACTTGAGCTTCGACCGGTAAACCTCGACATAGCCGAGCAGAACGGAGCAGTGTCTGTGCCTCCTCCGAACGGTGAATGCTCGGCTGATTCTATCCCAGTCTGCCTTGCCCCGTAGGCGGTCGACAACTCCTTTTCCTGCAAAAAGATAAAAGAGTCAGAACCAAGTTAAAAGGCAAAGACGAACAAGCTAACAAACCGTACAAAGACTCACCGGCGAACCCAGGAACACGCGGAATGGGATGATAACGAAATTCGCCAGACGCGAATTCGAACTTTCCTCGGACTACGACGAAGTCGTTGGCATACTTGTCGGAGTCCGAAAGGCCTCTGATCAGCCTCCTCTGTCCGGTTCGGCAGCTCAGGTACTTCCTCCTGGCCACCTTGTTCTGGCTTACTAAGTAGAGGTCGAACAGGTCTTCAACCTCGAATTCGAGGTGGTATCTCTCCTTCAGCTCTATGACCCCTACCACTATTCGATAGAAATTGATGGTCACCTGGGAGGGGGTCAGCTGGAGCACGTTCAGCATCTGCCGAAGAAATGGATGGAACGGGAACCGCACGCCACCCTCGATGATAGCCATCAAGGGCAGAACGATCTGGTAATCGTCTGTCGTGACGCTCTCCTCCGGCCGAATGAGGTCTACTGAGACACTGTCCGGAATGCCGTAGGTTGCGCGGAAGTCGGCAAGACTCTCCGGATCCTCGAAGAAGCGGGAGTAACGGTTCTTCCCCGAGTGAGTGGCCGACGTCTTCGGCATCACTTCTGGGGTCCCTACCGAGCCGCTGGTCCCAGCTTGTTCGGCGCTATTGGATGACATCTCCGCTGAGTCTACTTCTGGTCTGGACATCCTATAAAGAGTGCACGGGTGTTAAACATAAAAGGGTGAGGTCCGGTCAGACTCAGCTGAGGCCTAAACTAATGGGGCCGGGGCTTCGTAGCCCCTCAGGATATCCTCGGCAAAAACACCGTCGCTCGGCCAGAACGCTTGTTGCTCGGCCATGTCCTGGGTTTTTGCCCAGGCGACAACGGTGATTCCTAAGTTCACCCTAAACCTATCAGGAAAGGAAAATTATTGCAAAAAGAGAGATCAGTGGAGACTTACCCAAGCGATTGCGGTGATTTGTTGATGGAGTTTGGAACTCTTCAAACTTTGGATGATTGTGCAAGCCAACAGCGGAATGCTAGAGAGAGAGAGAAAAGAGCAAGAATGTCTGGGTGCCAGAAGATTTTTCAAGTCTCCCAGACCCTCTATTTATAGGGAAACGACTGAGGCGGGAAACGGCCGGCGTGAGAAACGAGGCGACACCGCGCAGGGAGCCGGAACGTTTCGCCTCCTGCCGCTGGATTGCAGCCACGTGTCGTCATCTCAGGATCTGACGTTTCGCGTGCGCCGCCCTTCGACGCCCCTTCGGCTCTACCGTCAGATGAAGCCACGTGTCGCAATCTCATCGCCCGACGCTTCGCGTCCGCCGTTCAGCAGTGTCCTTTCGTCTCTGCCATCAGATGAAGCCACGTGTCGCTATTTCACCGCCTGACGCTTCGCCTGCGCCGTTCTGCAGCATCGCCTCGGCTCAGCCGATGGATCGAACGCCACGTGTCGCAATCTCGGCTCCTGACACCTCACGCGCGTCACCATGCTATCAGTTCGGCTCAGGCCCTTCGCCAAGGACTATGTATCGTCCTCTCAAAATCGTGTGATTCCTAACGGAGCCAACCTCACAGGTTCGTTCGGTTCCGAACAGAATGCCCCAGGGCATCAATAACTAACGTGTTCTCCACGGCCGTCAAGCAAAATCTGCCTTCGTTCCGGACCTCGGCCACATGGTCAATTCCCCCGTACCGAGCCGTGTCCGACTGAATTGAGGGGCTATTGTAGTAGGCCGGAATACACATTAATGGGCCCCCGGCCCATGATCAGCTGCACCATACTCAGGGGCTCCACGAAGCCCAAACTCATCTGGGTTGGGCCGAACAGCCTACCGGCCGGAGTCTTTGCTCGGCCGTTCCAAACAGGTTTGGTACACGTCCTTGCCGAACAGTGGGATCACATTCCGCACCGATCTTCGGCCAGAATCCCCTCTGGCGGCTTCTTGGCCAGGTCATCTCAGAGACATCCGGTTATTCGGTTTCCAGAGCACGAACACACGTTCTCCGCTTTCTAAGGGACGTGCAGGCACACTGTTCCAACCCACTTGGGCGTGGAACGCGTGGCAGATCACATCCTTCCGATCCGCATGGGAGGGGGACACGTGCCAACGTTCCCACATTCTTCGGACCACGTCCTACACACTGGGCCGGACGTTTCGGAGACGGTTGGACTCCTACCCTATAAATACCCCGGCGGCACTCCAATCCAAGGTACATGCACACTCGCGCTTAGAGCTACTTTCAAGTTATTTCATCTCTTCCTAAAGAGCTAACTTGATCGTCGGAGTGCCCACCGGAGATCCAACCCCCCGGTGTGCACTAACTTAGTGTTGAGTGTTTTGCAGATCATCTGAGAAGATCCGATTCTACAACCCGAGAAGTCTAGAGTGGATTCCAGACTCCACAATATTTGACCCCACTATTATAAGATTCTGGCTCCGCCCCTAGGTTGCAGAATCCATTAAAGTCAGGATAGTTCTATGGGTTAAACTAAAATTCAACATAAAATAATACACAATTGCATAATTCATCAGAAACTTTTGGACAATTAGAAAAATGAAGCTACTAAGAGGTAGGCTGCAGCTCTGGATAGCTGACCCCATTTTTCTTTCTTCGGCTTTTCTTCTCTTGTGGTTTTAGTTTGGGTCTTTGGTGCTATCTTAGTTCTAGCTCGGGATCAATTTATTTTGTTTGGATTGACATCTTGTTGTTTCCTTCGAAACAAATAGGCTTACCTTTACTGTACAATCATTTTCTCTCTTTATTTATATACTATATCTTTTGCCGATAAAAAAGTTTTAATTTTTATTTAAAAGATTAAAAGAGTATAAAAGGTTTAGCATAAAGAAAGATTGAACGCGCAAGAGGGCAGGCCCGTGGGCCGCGTGCATTAAAATTGATCTCTTAACCCATCCCGTGGGATAGACAATAAGGAAAAAAAAATTATGGATTTCCAAGAAAATTAAATCCATTTCCCCTCTCCCTCTCCCTAAACCACGTGCCTGGGTCATCGATTTTAAAGTGTTTCTCCTCCTCCGTTCATCTTCGTCCAGGTAGCCCAGGGTTCACTTGTACCCCGGCGCACGATAGCTTCAACCACCGCACGCGTGAACCAACACCACTTTTCACACCAAAGTAATCTCAGATGTTAACAGACTAGAGAGAGATAGAATCGATTTTCGTTAATTTCCAGATAAGATGATGGGTTCAGAGATCTACGCATCAAGAGAAGAGATGGAAAGCCTCGTCCCCGACGATTCCTTGACCGGAAAGTCATACTCGAATTACAAAAGTGCCATGTCGACTCTCTCCGATTCACGCTTCCACCACCACCACCCTCTTGAGCCGCCTATCACGACCACGCCGGCCGAGACAGATCCCTTACTGTCTCCTCCTTCTCCTCCGTCTCCGTCGCGTTCGCCGTCGCCGTTGCCGAAGCACAGTGGTAATGGAAGCCCTAATTCTTCTAACAATTCATACGTAGAATCGCCGTTGTACGCTGACGTCATTTCTAGTCCGCTCGACATCGATGACTCTGGATTCGAGGTCAACGGGGTCGAGAGCCCTGGCAAAGATTCAGAGAAATCATCGGTGTTATCGAGATCCTCGTCGTCAAGCTCCGAGTATTTGAAGATTCAAGTATCGAATCCTCAAAAGGAGGTGGAATCCTCGAATTCGCTCGTCCCTGGAGGGAATACCTACGTCACGTACTTGATCACGACAAGAACGAACCTGGCGGATTACGGCGGACCGGATTTCATCGTTCGGAGGCGGTTTAGGGACGTTGTTACCTTATCGGACCGGTTGAGTGAGGCTTACAGGGGTTTCTTCATTCCGCCGAGGCCGGATAAGAGCGTGGTGGAGAGTCAAGTGATGCAGAAGCAGGAGTTTGTGGAAGTGAGGCGAGCGGCATTGGAGAGATACCTACGGAGACTGGCGGCGCATCCTGTTATTAGGAAAAGTGATGAGTTGCGAGTGTTTTTACAGGTTCAGGGGAAGCTTCCACTCCCTACGAGCACCGATGTGGCCTCAAGAATGCTTGATGGGGCGGTGAATCTTCCGAAGCAGTTGCTTGGGGACTCTGGGAGTTTGATTGGGCCCCAAGATGTTGTGCAGCCTGCAAAAGGGGGAAGGGATTTGTTGAGGATATTCAAGGAATTGAAGCAGTCGGTGACTAACGATTGGGGAGGCTCGAAACCTCCGGTAGAAGAGGAAGACAAGGACTTCCTGGAAAAGAAAGAGAGGTTGCGTGATCTCGAGCAGCAAATTGTCAGTGCATCTCAGCAGGTGTTTTTGACTTTATCTTCCGTATTGACTGTAATTGTTTTATACCGTGTACGCATATAGATCGTGAATTGAATATTTCTGATATGTGGGTTAATAGGCTGTGCGAGTTGATACTATGTGTTATGTTGTTTGCATTTAGGCGGAATCACTTGTGAAAGCTCAGCAAGATATGGGAGAAACAATGGGAGGGTTAGGACTAGCTTTTATTAAGTTAACGAAGTTTGAGAATGAAAATGCCGTGTTGAACACACAACGGATACGCGCTGCTGATATGAAAAATGTTGCTACTACAGCTGTTAAAGCAAGCAGACAGTATCGGGGTTTAAATGCACAAACGGTCAAGCATTTGGTAAACCACCGCACCCTTGTTTGGGTCTTAATTGGTATTTTGAATTGGACACACTGTTAGTGTAACTTCTAAAATGTACGTTGCAGGACACACTACACGATTATCTGGGGCTAATGTTAGCTGTTGACACTGCATTTGCGGACCGCTCTAGTGCTTTGTTGACCGTTCAAACCCTACTTTCGGATTTATCTTCTTTGCACTCGAGAGTTGAAAGACTTCAAACTTCATCATCGAAAAGATTTGGGGATAACACCAGGATTCGCAAGATGGAGGAGTTGAAAGAAACTATACGAGTCACCGAGGATGCTAAAAACTGTGCAATCAGAGAATATGAAAGGATCAAGGTATTTTCCTTTTCCTTTAAACTCTGTGGGCGTGAAACTGAGGTGGCTTGTTTCGACTTGAAGAATATGAATTTGCTAATTGTCCAAAATATTGTATTGTTGGACTAAGCGTCCTCACTTGCTATCAATATAATATTTGCTTACTTTATTCTTATTGGTGTTGCTATTGGAAGAATAATTGATGGAAACTCCGGATGGGAATGGTAGCTCAATTCAAATAATCAACCCCTAGATTTCCACTACTTAAAATCGGCTACATATATAAGCTCACTTCCTTACATAGGCCATAAGTTATCGTTTGGCAAGATTTTCTTTTTTCATTGTTGTTTTAGCGTCTTTGTCATTTAGTTCAAGCACTATGCATGAAAATATCCATTTGTTATATTTGGGAAGTTTTAAGATCTTAAATGACTCTGCATTCTCGTCCTTGGTTGTTGCTCTCGCACTTGTTTCCTCCTATGAATTTGTCCATCATAAATGTCCTATTTTTACCTTAGAATTTCGTGGACGCATTTATTGGTTATCTTACGCGGTAATGAATGAGTCATCATGACAATCCAAGCATTAAAGTTTCAGATCAAGAAATTGTTCTAATCTACTCTGCTCCAATCTTGACACTAATATTTTTGATACTGTTGTTCAATTTTGAACTTATAACAGATACCGAATCTGTTCCATTTACCTTTTGACCAAAAAATTGAGGGGTTTTGGGTGCTGTCAGTGTATAATGCTGGAGTCGTTTAATTCCTATGAAACACGCCAACATGGCAAAATATTTTTATTATGCTTCCTTTATTTTCTAGATTAGCGCGTTTCATGCTTGGGTATATAAAGACATTTTGGCATGTTTTTGACAGGCTCAACTTGTCCAGTATCCTGGATACGATGTCCAACCGCTCATGTTGAGCATTAGTAAATTTCGTTACCCACTCACGTGAGTGTTGGACACGGCCCATATCACAGCTGTCATAAAAAAAAAGATCGTGGATCAAAATCACATTTGGCCAATCGTTGATCAGATCACTAGTGAATTATGACCATTTAGTTACAATTTCTTCAGTAGATTAAAAGATACATCTACCCAATTAGATTTTAAAGGATCTGGGGTCTGAGCTTGGCGTAATCATGATCCTTGATTACGTGATTCATTAGGCTATAATTTGTGTAGATGCATAGATACATGTATGTTTGTGATTAGAATAAACAGGACTAAAAATACAATCATACAAGAAGTTAGTTATAAATTCAGATTTCCATCGTGAAACAAATTTAACAAAAAATGCATTCATATGAACTGAACCAAACCAAATGAAGCCTTATGTCCCAATGACGGGGGTAAGCGACATGAATCTGTTTCCGCCATTCCACTTTATCTAGATGCTCTGTCATATTTAATACCTGAATTTTATTTTTTTCTATACTTTATGTCGATTTTTGTATGTATCCCTTCTTTTGGTAGAAATGCATGGATAAAGTTGAGTTGATTGCTTGATGTATCAAATAAAACCGTGTGATGCAGTCACGGATCTTATGATTCTAACTCAAGTCATGCTTTCATCAATTCACCCCGGATAGGAGTCGATTGGTTGATGTATTGATCTGAATATGGCAATACATATGTTGGATCATCTGGTTGTTATAAAAGATTTGCATACATTTGGAAGGGCTATGTTAAATGGACTAGGGTACAAGTGTTGGGTCTAGGTATGTGACTAAGGTTTGGATTTCGTTTAATGTCCATTTCAAGGACATATGGGGCAAATTATTATGACTTCAATGTATTTCTGTAATTCTGTACAATAAATGGTGTTCACAAGGTACCGAAGGGTATTTCATTCATATAAAGGAAACTTACACTTTTCTGGTGTCCACATGCCCATTGCATGAGGTTCTGCCTTGTCAGACGTGCATAGCTTGTGTATTGTTGTTGTGCACTCTAAGGCTTCGTTTGATTCGCGGATTAAAATTGGTGGAATTAATAATTTTGGGATTGTTTGTCCTAGTACTGTTTTAATACTAGTCAAATCTAATCCAATGTTTGATTTGGACTGGATTATTTTCAAGATACCCCACTTGGATGTCTAGGGTTTTGAATAGATATATTTTGCTGGAATTGTGTGGATATACATATGTGGCGTGGCGGCGGCGGCGGTTGGAGGTGGCGGCGGGTCGGAGGTGGGTAGAGGCGATGGTGGTGGTTGGAAGTGTTGGCAATGGTGGTGGCGGTGTTGGTGGCCGAAGTTGGTGTGATGGTGGTGGCAGTGGTGGTCGGAGGTGGCGGTGGTGGCGGTGGCGGTGGTGGTGGTGGTTGGAGACGGTGGAGTAATGGTTAGTATAGACGGGATTAAATAGTCCCACCCTTCCCCCCAGGATTAAATAGTACTCCACAAATAGGTATTATAATAATTCCAGAATTATTTATCCCAGTTCAATATTGGGGAACCAAACATGGGATTGCATGGGATTAAGCACAAATGGTCCAATCATGCGCTCCTAATCCGTGAATCAAACAATGCCTAAAGCTACAATCTAAATCATGATTATGTTTCTGTTTCAATATTTGGGACAAGTAAGAGTAATTATTGAGAGGCGCTTGTAGTGTTCAGTATGGATGCAAATGGATCTTATTGAGAGGCGTTTTGGATGCTGTTATAGCAAGGTGTTTTGGTTGTATAAGCTGATTTTCAATACCATATTAGAAGAATGCTATTTATTTTTGTTTAGTGTTTATGCTTCCCAGGCAGACATGCTTCGGGGTCACACTCATTGACTATGTCACCCTTGATGCAATTTTATGTACCTGCAGGAAAATAACAGATGTGAAATCGAAAGGCTTGATAGAGAAAGAAAGGATGAATTTGTGAATATGTTGAAGGGATTTGTGAGTAATCAGGTACTTTCTGATCCAGGCTTTATTAGATGCTTGGAAATATCCATGGAACATAATTATGTTATACTGCCATATCTAAACCACTATTTTGACTTGGTTTGATGGGTATACATGGGCAGACTTTACAAATGTCTAGAGTAGAATTGATAAATCAGTTATTGGAGGCCTTGCCATCTAGAATTGCATCATCTCCTCGGCTGGTGGTGCTGAAATCAAATGGTTGATAGTTTTTCCCCGACATTTGAATGGACTTTTTTATTATGTAGGTATGCAGTTTCTACTTTCTAGCACTGGAAATGTGTTTCCCTCGACTATGCTGCCTAGTTTAGAGAGCGCGTCCTAAAGTTGATGGTTGAACTAGTTTAGCTTTGGCTAAGAAATTGATAAAAGGAAATAGTAAGGCCATTCCACTTCAACAAAAAACCATCACCCAAGTTTCACGTTTGGTCCACTCGGCCTATCATGGAAAAGAGTGAATGATCTTCGGCTGTTTTTTAAAACAGACGAAGAAGGTAGAATAACTAGATAAACTGTTAAAACTTGCGTGAAGGGGTTATGTATAAAGAACGGGTAAATGCTTACGGGTTGCATCAGAAGACTTGGAAAGAGATTTGTTTATGTCATGCGGTGTCTTAATCCCGGTGGGTGGGTGGGTTTCTGTTCGGCTTGTGTATGAACAACCCCCCTATTGTATCATTAGGTATTGTTGTCCTCAGAACATCCTAAACAATTTGAGTTTTTCCCTTCAATGTTGGTTTTGATGATTAAATGCTAGTAGCATCACTTCACAATTGGGTCTAATGACAGTTATTTTGACATATGTATCCATCTTGATACTTCGTGTTATTTTCTGTATATAACAGTTAGCCGCATAAACTTTGGCTTGCCCAGGAGTCATATTCCTGTCAATTTAAAACCTCGAGTCTGAATCTTGTAATAATCTCATTTACAACTTTTTATCCAGAACTTTCTATCACTTGCTATTGATGTTCATTACTCTATCTAGAAACATAATGACAATCATATGTACTTTTGTAGATATATCCACTTCTGTTAACATTCTTTTAGTTGCGAGCATTCGCGCCTTTTTTAGCTTCAGTTGCTCTTTACGCGTATTATCCCATGTTCATGTCTGATGCTGTTGGGGTTTCTTCTGAACAACAGGTGGCATATATGGAGAGAATGGGAAACGAGTGGACAAAGGTTGTTGAGGACACTAGTCGATATGCAAAAGATAGTGCCTGAGCCATGCGATTGTAAATCATATATTTAGCTTCTCCTTCCTCTTCTCTTTATATTTTATGTGTGAAGTTTGAACTATTAGGAAGTAGCAACACATTCATCATAAAAATAAAAAGATAAGAGAGCATTCGCTAGCCTTTCAAGTAGCACCTCTCTTAGTTGTACTTGCTAGAGCTTTAGAATAAACTTAAGGTTGTAAATCACTTCCTATTTTTTTTCCTAGTGGTTTCCGAAACCTATCCTCCTGAGTTTTGACATTGTAATGGGAAAATAGTGGGAGAACACTGGAACTATTGACATAAATACTTTAGGTTTTATCTTAAGCAAGAGCAAATCATGATTTGCATTATTTTCTGTCAAACCTCTGATGCGTTCAAATTCCATGATCCAATATTCTTCAACATGCAGCCCTTTTTTAGACAGAGAGAACATGAATTGTTAAATCAAGGTATTTACCTGTGGACTAAGTGCTTTATTATCGGAATGGCATGAATTTGCAGATCATATGTGTATACTGATTTGGAAGCAAAATCTTATATTGGATAAAATCATCCTTCACTCTGGAAAGGATAGCCTACTGAAGTTTGTTACCTAGTTTTAGAGGGTGATTGTTTTACATAAAAAAAGGTTAAATTACAGGATTAAAAGTACAAAATTCACTTTGGGCACATCTCATTATATTAAATCAGAACTCCCCATTTGTGTTCTGGGTGATTTTTTGAGGTTTGGTTCACGGTAAGTAGACTTATTGGCGAGTAAAACTAGTTAGTGTTAATTATTATGGCCAATCTATACTTATAAAGGAGCTCTGTTTTTTAAAATGGGTTTACCTTGAACGGCTCAGATTAATTTGCTCCTAGATTGATGGTCGTGATCAGTTAGTACCTTCAGACCTTCAGCTTCCCGGAGCTGGGATACTTTAGGAAGGCTGCTCGCTGGAATTCTGCAACATCCTCAAAACAACTCCTGAAGCACTTAAACGACCCTTCTTCCAATTTTTTCCCTCCTCTCTGAGTTACCCTCCTTTGCATCCACTCTCTCACCTCTACTGAGACGACAATTCTTGAGGTCCCTACTCCCCAGTGCGAACACAATTAGAGATTGGCTCCCAAACAACTAACCTTGCAATGTTATTGGAATTTCTTGCAAACCCACTTCAAGATTGGCTCTCAACGGTCTCGTCGTTTCTACTCTCTCTCCCCAATTTTGAGTCTCTCTTTGAAATGCTCGAATCTCACCGGCTCAATCACTTCATATCCAAAACCCAATGCAATTTAGGGTTAATTTCAGTAGATTTGGTAGATAATTCTCTCTCCAGTTCTATCTCTGAAAACCCACCCTTTCTCTCACCCCCAAATCACAAATAAAACCTAGTTGTCAAAATTACTTGAATCCAGTCCTTTAAAAAGCTAAACAAAAACTCAAAATTTGTAAATCAAATTGTTTATGCATAGGTAAATCAAATTAATTGGGAGAGAAAGAGATTGTGTGTGTGGATATTGCAGCCGGTGGAGGGGAGAGATTGGAAAGGGTGAAAAATGATAGGAGGAAAAAAATTAAAAAAGAAGGATAAAAAAGACATCGTTCTGACATTATAAGTGCTCTAAGTTATTTGCCACCAAATAAGACATTGTTTTGGGGGCGTCGCAGAATTTCTACCAGCAGCCTTGCTACAGCATCCCCCCACCCCACCACGAACATCTGTTGTCTGTTGAAACACTCAACATTTTTTATACTTTTAGAAGAAAACACCCATAATGTCCAAAATCGTTAAATGCACGTATGATCCTTAATAATTCAAAAATCTCACGTGCAATTAAAATGTGTCCGAATGATCTGTATACACAAATTTTTCTTTTAGAGTTTAGTCCTCCTATGTTACAAAACATATATCCACTATTGAGAAGAGTCAACTGCAACAGGTAACAAGCCCGTTAAAGTTTAATTTCCTTCAAATTTGGTCCATTCACTTATTCTGCACACACCGCACTTGTTTTCCACCATGGCTGAACTTGGCACTAGATCCCTTCCACTTCCAACTGCGGTGGAGGGGGAAATGGGTGATGATTTGACCTCGCTTAATGGGCATTCCAATTGGTACTAGTTCTGCAGCTTCTGCTCACCACCACATGATGTTCCTTCGTAATTGCAAATTGAAATAAAGCTAAATATATGTTGTTATAAACAAAAATTGCGACGCAATGTGATAAATCTTAATAAAACTCCTGGAAACAATTTTGCACTTACAAATCACGAATTAAAGATTCTCCAAAGGACAAATGTTAATCTCAGGTGAGATATAACTATCATTCTAACCACATTTAAGTGTCATATGTATAACAAATTCTCGACCTGATCCGGTGTGTGCCACCCTACAGGGAAAAAATCATATACTCAGATGAAATTCTTCTATCAGATCAATTCAAATTCATCCCGCTGACTTTCAGACACTCAAGATTACGGAGGGTGCAGCAGCAACAGCAACAGACGATGCGGCCCCACCGACGTACGAGAAAAGACCGGACCCTATCGACTCTTGATCATCAAGAAACAGGTCCTCCGGAACTCTAAACGCGCCGTGAACGCAGACGATCGCCGATCCAACCAATGCGGCGGACATCAGCAGCGATCCGACGCTGGTGAGGAATATCACGACGACTGTCAGCAAGATCAGTATCCCTAGGGTTTCTCCATCCGAGAACGTGCGGCCGTACACTATGACGGGCTGATCGGATGGGCGAAAGAGGTAGAGGAAGAGCCAAGCAGCGAGGAGTGAGAGGAGGGTCAGGAAAGAGAAGGGGTGAGACAGGAGAGAGACGGCGATTACGGCTGCGAATAGAGTGAGGTAGTTGACGCGGAAGTAGGACGAGTTCTTGCGGACGCGAGAGGCGGCGACGGCGAGTGTGTCGGGGCGGGAGAAGGCGGTCCAGTCAACCAGCTCCAACCAGGGGCGGCGGCGGGCGAAGGCACGGCGGAGAGAGTCGGAGACGCGCGAGAGGAATGCGCGTAAGGCAGGGGAGGCGATCGATGAGGAATACGCTGCGGAGCGCGCGGTCGTTGGTGAAGGGATTGAGATTGGGAGGGCCGGTGGAGAGGACATTGGTGGAATTTGTGGCAAATGGTGAGGGGTATTTTGGGGGAAAGGATGTAGAAATTTGGGGAAAGGGACAGGTCTCCGGCAATGGAGAGCGGTGATGGCGTTTTTTTTTTGGCTTTTTGCAGACGCCGTCGATGTAGGGACGGACGGTGGTGATTATGGGTATTTATTAGAGTCTCGTGATTGGAAGATATGCCTTTGCGTGGATCAGTTACGCAGAAGAGATGGGCGAATCGTGAGGAGAAGTCACGTTGCGGAGTACACCAAAGGGTGAGTGGGCTGGACACGTTGCTTTCTTGACAGGTAGATAAATATAAGGGTCCACTGGGCTTGACCCATTACGTGCGAGACCAAATATGACAAATTCTTAGAGATGGAGAATGAAAGAAGAAAGATTAGTGACCTAGTTCAATTCAGAAAAAAAATAAAAACAAAATAACATACTTGTATCAAGTTATTTATATAATAACTTACAATATATATGATATAAATATAAATATAAAGGCGGTCATGCGTTACTTTCTCATTTTTTTAAAGATAAAATATATGAAAATTTACATACAAAGAGAAGTTAATGGTTGTATCGACTTATAACTAGTAATCTGAGGCGAATTGACTTATAACGAAGAGTTAACAATTAAAAGAAAGTTTAATTGTAGTAGAAGACGG
This sequence comes from Arctostaphylos glauca, assembly GCA_019985065.2. NCBI lineage: Eukaryota > Viridiplantae > Streptophyta > Magnoliopsida > Ericales > Ericaceae > Arctostaphylos > Arctostaphylos glauca. The sequence goes on from JAHSPW020000001.1 coordinate 36,057,078, forward strand.
TTATTTTATTAACTAATAAGTGAGTACTTTCAATTCGTTTCTAATGAAAAATTAGATTTTCGAGAGAGAACCGCTATAAATAAAGATAAACCCTAGTAGTGCAAAAGTACGATGTAAATTGTTATTACATGTTTCGACTTGTCATGACAAATATTAGATTGAATTTTTCTCTTTGATTATGTACTGAGACTTAATCATCGGAGTGCCCTCGCCGCTTAAAGGCAAATGATCCTCTGACGATGTCTAATTTTGCGGGGATTAGATTTTCAAGCAATTTAGAGCTGGTAAGAAATTTTACTCACTCACAATTAGCACCGTTTATAAAAAAATTAAAATATCATGACAAGATCATCAGAAGATCAGATCGGAAGTAGACCTAGAGCACTTAATCAGGCTTTGCAAGTGAAAAATACTCCCTCCATCCCGATTTATATTTCACTTATACTATTTCAGATCTCTGGAAAAAAAGTTATATTTTTTAATTTATAACTCTTTTTATATTCAATTTGAATTTTGTCTAATATATCTCAATTAGTTCTATTAGATAATGTTTTCATAATCATTTAAAATGTTATAAATTATCTAATTTAGATAGTATTTTAAAAAACAAATATTAAGATTTGAACAAACAATAAAAATATCAAGGGATGCGATGAGTAGTTTGGTGGAGTATTTGTAATTCAATTAATGTAAACTTTCTCCATGGACCCCATGAACACGTGTGTAAGACCTGTGGTGCCAAAGGGAGTAATGTTTGGCAAAATTTAGAATAGAGAATTGAGATTCCGTATAGGTAATAAAAAAGACAGCCTCTTTAGTTTTGCTGTCCAGACTGATGGGGGGCTTGTGATATTGTCAAGGTGGATTCTGTGTCAAATGGTAAAAAAAAATGGAATTCATTAGTTCGTGTTACGTTTTTTAAAAATTCTTCTCCGAGTCAGCTGTATATATGGGTTTCAGTGTCTAGATAGAAAAAATCTGATAGATTTATTGAGCGAGAGACAAATTGTATATCAGGAGTCTTGCGAGGCTGTCTTTTGCACATATAGGGATCTGGTGTCCAAGTAGAAAAAATCTAGCGAATTTCTTGTAAGAATTTCTATCAGAAAAATATCATTACCAATGTCGGTTCCATAATATCTGTTACCAATATATCCACCAAATACAATTATGCAGAATGACTCACATTCAAACATTTCAAATATCCTTCTTGGATGAAGGGGTACAAGGTTAGTATATTTGAAATTCCTCGTTTGATTGGGGCCGAGACGAGGAAGAGGCGATGATCCCGGATAATGGTCCGAAAAGGTTTTGAAGGGTTCATTACACCTCAGTCAGGTTGTGGTGTTAGCTGTGAGGTTGGGCATCAAGGAGAAAAAGTCTCGGTAGACGTCTGGATAGGTTGTGAAGGGTTTTACATCTTTTGGTGGAAATAAATTTGGTGCTATATATAGTAGATCATGGTCTTATCTTATACAAAGCTTTTTAAAGCAACTCAATGGACTTTACAGTTAAAATTTAAGTGTGCTCGTCTTGCAACAATGTAATAATGAGTGACATATTGAGAAGTCCATGGGGTTTAGATGGTCAAAGCGAACAATATTATACAAGGCGTGAACGAGGTCATTACAAATGATATCAGAGTTTGCACCAATAAAAAATATATAACAAATTTCGGCCCCCCACACGAGAACGTTTGTTTTTAATTGAGAGAGATTTTGACACCTTAGTTAGGAAATTCAGGAAAGAGAGTCTCAGTGAACGTCTGGATGAGTGGCTAAATGTCTCACATCATTTGGTAAATGTACGTTTAGTGCTATATCTAATATATCACGACCCTACATTGTATAAAACATTTTAAACCCACGAGGGTGCCAAATCCAATAGAACTTCACAATTAAGCATACTCATCCTACAGCAATGCAAGGATGGATGATTTGCTTGGAACCCATGAGGTTTAGTAGGGGTGAAAATAAAAACCGGAAAACCGGACCGGACCGAAAAACCGGACCGGACCGACGGTTTGAGGATTGAAAAATTCGGTCCGGTCCGGTCCGGTTTCGGTTTGGGAGTTTGGAGAAACCGGTTTTTCGGTCCGGTTTCGGTTTGGAGGAATACAGAACCGGTTCAAACCGGACCGGACCGGACCGGATTGGGGTTATAAATAAAAATATATTATATTTTTAGGTTTATGTATTATAACTTATAACCCATTACTGCATTAGTTATTTAATCTATTAGGATTTAGGACTATTACCGTGTTTTAGAAATGAAAAATCACTATTTACAAAGAGCGAATGAAAATAGAAAACCACTAGTTTAGGTATAAAAAATAAGAGTAATTTGAAATTGTTCAATCTTTCAGAGTAGTGTTCAATATATATATATATTTTTGAAAATTTCACTACAAATTGTTAATTTTTCCCTTCTTTTTGTGATTGGTCCGAAATATTGTCCAAAAAATCAAAAAGTCCAAACCGGACCGAAACCGGACCGAGACCGGCTCAAACCGATTGAAACCGGACCGGTGAAATTGGTCCGGTTTCGGTTTACAAAATTTTCAAACCAGACAACCGGCCCGGTCCGAGAAATTCTATCAAACTGGACCAAACCGGACCGGTTACACCCCTAAGGTTTAGGCAGTGAAGCGAATAATATTGTACAAGGCGAGAGTGTGTCATTACAACGATTGTCTCATACAACAGTCCAAAAGGTTTTTTCATGGGCCAATGGTCCCGGACGATGATTCAAAACATGAGCAATGATCTCGCACGATGGTCCAAAATTGGAGCAATGATCACGGACAATGGTCGGAAACAAGGGGCATTGGTCCCAGACAATGGTCCAAATACATTGGCAAAGATCCAAGGCATTACCCTACAACTAATCAAGGCATTGCCGATGACACTCACAGTATTTATGCAATGATAAATATTCAAAGGAGACACAATTAAAAGAGGGCAGAAGCCCCGAATGAAATGTGTATATATTTAATAAGTTAAATGTACACTCAAAAAGTCACTTCGACCGATAAAAATACAAAGAAATAACAAAACAAAATAGCAAAAGATATCCAATGGGCATGGATAAGGGACAGAGAGAGATAAATTTGGCATATTTCATGTGCTAGCCAAAGCCGGGGTGAATGAATGAGGTAAAATTTAGTTAAACCGAATTGAGATTTTTATTGAGAAGAAAATAATATTGTCGACATAAGAAAGGCGGTAAAATAATGAAAATATCTTATACAAAATTTATATTGAACTTGAATATATCGGGACAAGTTTCTAATAAGACAATGATGATAAATCCTAGGCGAAATCGACTTATAATAAGAAAAGAATTCTGATTATAATACTAGACAGTTATTTTATTAGCTAGTGAGTACTTCTAATTTATTTATAATGAAAATTAATATTTGGATTCAGATTCGGATTTAGATTCTTGAACCAAAACTACAATAAATAGAGATACATTCGCAGGGTGAAATGTACGCTGTAAATTGGTATTACACGTTTTGACTTGTCATGACAAGCATTAGATTGAATTATTTTTCTTGATTACGTACTGATTTAATCATCAGATTGCTCCTGTTGTCTAAAGGCAAAGGATTCTTTGACGATTTATTACACTACAAGAATAAGCATATTTGGCGACCAAATTTGGCGACTAAAACAGTTTTAGTCGCCAAAAATACCACAATTACCGACTAAACAACAGTTAGTCGCCTAAAGTTTTAAGATTTACTGACGAAATGTATTTTAGTCGCCGAATGGTTAACAATTGCCGGCCAAAGTTTGTTTCGTCGCCGAATAGTGAGCGCGGCAAAAATTCCAGCGGAGGGAAAAATTGGAGGGAAAGTAAATTTTTTTGCCGACCAATACTTTAGTCGGTAAATATTAAACCGTTGACATTTGGCGACGAAATTAGATTTCGTCGGTAAATCGTCGTGTCTAAGTTTGGTGTCCACCATTTGGCGACGACATTTTATTTAGTCGGTAAAACGTCGAAATTATCCACCGTTTGGTGACTAAATATTATTTAGTCGGTAAATCGTCGAAATTAGCAACCATTTGGCGACGAAATATGATTTAGTCGGTAAATCGTCGGGTCTATTTTGTTGACCACCATTTGGCGACAACCAGTCGTTTGGTCGCCAAATGTTCCGAATAGGTAACGCGGTAAAATTCCCCCCGTAGGAAAAAGTGGGGGGAAAATGAAACGATTCCCCGACCACCCCTTTTTGTCGGCGAAAGTTTGTCCGCGTGACTTACGGCGACCACCGTGTTTTCGTCGAGGAATACTGATATTGGCCGACTAACGTTTTCGTCGCCGATTGTGAAATAACCCAAACGGCGGCGTTTTGGTGAATTCCCAATTTTAAGCCCTAATTTCCCATTCATTCGACATACTGCTGGATTCCGCCTCCCACCCATCGACCTGCGACCTGCCTTCGCCATCCATCGACCTGACTTCGTGCCTCCGCCTCACGTCGCCGTTGCCGTCGCCGTCGCCACCACGTCCTCGCGAAGCCGTCGCCTCCTCAGCTGTGTACATTGCGTGGGTAACGGCGAACCATCCATCAGCTGTGTACACTACTGGCTGTCTTGCCGCCGCCTCACCTCGCCATCCATCACGTTTCGCCGTCCTGCCGCCGCCTCACCTCGCCGTCGCAGGTCTGCAGTCTGTACATATATTTGCGATTTGTATCTATATGTGTGTTGTTCTTCATCTTCATCTATATGTGGCAGGTTAAGAAAGTGACAAACAAATTTGTGGGACTTCATTGATATGGTCTCTGCCACTCACATCTCTAAGAATTGGTAAGCAATTTGTATCTCTCCTTTTTATATCTGCTGTCTGCACATATATTTGCGATTTGGTATCTATATCTGTGTTGTTCTTCATTTAGATTGTGCACTGATGATAACTTCATAGGGGATTTCTTTCTTTCTACAGTTTAGTATGTTGTACCAAATTTGGCAATCGCATATTTGAATTCTCAAGTTCTTAAGAGTCGGATTGATGGATTTGGTTAAGTTTGCTTTTAAGCAAAATTGGGTGGTGACTAATTCAAACGGTGGTCAAAGTATTATTTTTTGAATTTCTAGATGACAAAATGATTTGTGTATTTCAAAAATTCGGTATTCTAGTTAGTTTATTTCATAACGGTTGGTCAGTAAGACAGTTTTCAGATCAAAGGATATGAAAAAAGTCGGATGTCGAAAATAAGTACTACATGTGGTTAACAATTAAAGTTCTTTGAACTCCTTACCACCTAATCACACGTGATTTTCAAAGTTCGCTTTTCTAGTTTAGTCCATTATAAAGATTACCTTTGTGGTATTGTCGGATTCTCATTAAGAAGGCCATTGCACAGGAATAGAATTATTTTTTGGCTTCCACAATTAGGAAGATGCATTTATTCGTTGTCTTCCGTGTCGTTTTGCTTGAGTTTATTACCACTAATCTGGCTTTCCTTATCAGAAGTTGCGGTACTCTAGTTAGTTTATTTTCAGAACAGTAGGTTGGTAAGGAGAATTTTAGACCAAAGGATAGAAAAAACTTTCAGAAATAGGAATTACGAAATGCCGGAGGTGTCAAATATTTCCACTTTAACTCATTGTCCATATTTAGGCAAATGGTTCATTAAGTAAAGTAAAACATTAACCATGCATGGTTATGGTCTCAAGCCAATGCCAAAAGGTTGGTTATGGCCTATGGGTAACAAACTGCTTTAATTTCAAAGAGTGCATCCTACATTTTATTCATTTTTGTTTTTGACAATTCTTTTGTAGAATTAGACCATCCAAACCTACTTTATAGTAGTTTGCGAGTTCTTCCACTAAAAGATCTTGATTTGGGTTTTTTTTTTCCTTCTGATGTAGCTGGTCAATAAGTTACCAAGAAAATCTGGTGGGATTTCATCAATATTGTCTCTGCTACTCAGATCTCTGAGATTTGGTAAGCAACTGTGTCTCTCCTTTGACAATGATATCTCTTCAAGACATTTGGTACAATTATATTGCTTTTGTAATCACAACATGTCCATTGCCCAGGTGTTGACAGTGATTTTACAGAAGTAAAAGGTTGGCGAGGAAAAAAAAAAATCCCTCGAAATTCCAAGCAAGAGAGAGGTTTGATTCTCCGCCTTTTTTTTATTATCGTATTTGGAGCAGAGCACCGGGTTGCAAGACTCCATAGTTAGATATGTTGCAAGATGTTTGATTACTCGCCTTTTTTGTATTGTTGTATTTGGAGCACCTAGTTGCAAGCCCTGTCCCAAAGTTGAAAGACTGTTGGAGCAGAGCACCAGGTTGCAAGTCTCCATATTTAGCTATGTTGCATATCTGTTTATTGCCTGAGCACCTGGTGACTGTTGCGTTGATTATGTGTGTAGACTGTGGATTTGAATTTAGTTAACATGAATTAAATGACCAAATAAGAGTTTAGTCGCCACTTTTTGTTTTACTAAAAATTAAACTCTCCCTGAAAATCCCTCGAAATTCCTTTCCCTATTTTTGAAGCTTCCAAACATCATTGGTAGTAGTACTTTCGTTTGAACATTGACACATACCCTTGAATGGTTCTGTAGGTGAGAAGAAATGGATAAGAGTTGGATGGTAATAAGAAATAGGTGGCATAGTATCGAGAGGAGGAGACAAAGAGACAACGTGAGGAGGAGCAGAGACAACGTGAGGAGGAGCAAATATATCGAGAGGAGGAGACAAAGAGACAACGTGAGGAGGAGCAAATATATCGAGAGGAGGAGACAAAGAGACGTCAGGATGCCCAACAAAGGGAGATTGATGAACTTAAAAGTTTTATGATGAAATTCCAAAGTAATTGTGGGCGCAATTAGTTCCTTTTCGAGCAATGATGGTTAGACACTTAGGTAAGTTTACTGTGGCTTGTCTTTATGCAAGAATTTGCATCCTGCTAATCTAAACTTAGTGAATTTGGCTTCCAGGTGATGAAAGTGGGAATTTGGTTCCTGTTGATCTAAACTACTTGCTACCTTTTGTATTTTAGTTGCCATTTTAACTGATGAAGGTATGGGTTTTGGCTTTGAACTATGCTTGTTGATCTGAACTTGTGGGACTTTACCGTTTTGGTGTCTTTGGTTGTTGTTGCTACTAACAGGGCTGTTTTGTTTGTGCAGCTGTTGGTTCCACTTGATCTTTGGCTGGATTTGATCTTTGTTTTGCTATCTTTGGTTGCGGCTGCTATTTTGATCTCTGTATTTTCTGTTTTTTCTTCCATTGCAAGCTGTAAACTGTTGTTTTGATCTGTGTTCTCTTCTCCATTTACACTTGTCTGTTAATAGGTACAATGCTTTTTGGATTGGTCTTCACAATAGCCACGTTTTGTTTAATGCAAGATGTGATACTTTAATGATTTTGTCGGATGGAAAATACTTGTATGATTTTTGTAATATTTTGATGCATTTTGGTAGTGTTTTGCAATGAATGACAGGGAGACCAAATAGCTGTCACCGCATATTTTTTTTGCACTTAACTGTTTTACCGACTAAACATATATTGGTCGCTGAAAGTGAAGACCTTTAATAAATCCCCAAACCATTACCGACCAAAAGTTATTATTTAGCGACAAAACCGGTTTGGTCGGAAAAAGTGACGATTTAGCGACAAACAATAGCTTGGTCGCCAATTAAATTGCCGACCACAACCTTGGTCGGCATTGGGTAGATCATTCGCCGACTAAACGGTTTTGGTCGGCATCGGCATTGGGTAGATCATTCGCCGACTAAACGGTTTTGGTCGGCATTGGGTAGATCATTTGCCGACCAACGTATTTTAGTCGCTAAAAATATTCTGTAACGACCCAGAATTTTTAAATTTAAATAAATAAATTTTAAAATTTTGTGCAATATTCATAATCTTATTTAGATAGATATCGTAATCTAGCAATCAATAGTCATTGCAAGTGCACATGCGTCATTGTGAATCAAGTAACACCATATCATTGTGTTGCGGATTATAAGGCTTGATTTCCTCCTTGATTTCCTCCTGATTAGTTTCCAAGATAGACTAGGATATCTCTGTAATTATCCTCTGTATTATTTTGTTTCCTTTTCTATTGCCTAAACTTAAGGCCTGTACATGTATATAAAATCTCTACAGATGAATGAGAATAAATCAAGTCATTAACCCTAAGCACGAATTCTCTGAACTTACATGGTATCAGAGCCACCCAAAACCCCATAACCATATCCCTTGAATTCTCCGAAACCTCATAACCCGTTTCTCCTTGAAACCACCGAAACCTTGAAACCACCGAAACCTTGAAACCACCCAAAACCCCATAATCATATCCCTTGAATCCACCGACCTCTCATAACCAACTTACTGAAATCTCACCACCATGACCACCGAAAAAAAATCTGTACCATCACCATCATCTTCATCAGATTCTCCAAGTCCCGTTACGGATCAAACCCGGCCATTTGGGTCACAGAATCGCAGTTATGAAGTCGGAGCTGCACACCCAGAACGTATTTGCACTCATTGTAATGAAACCGGCCATACTAAGGCCTGGTGTTATGAACTGATTGGATTCCCAGAATGGTGGGATCCGGCCAAGGCACCACGCAAACGGAACGTGAGATCAAACCATCAGGCTTCTGTGGCAGTGGCTGAAACTCCTCTCGATAACCCGAAGGAAACCTCTGGTTTGGTTGCTACATCAAGTAACATTGGTAAGGCTCTTAATACTTCTGTACCTAATAGTAATAGTACATGGATAATTGATTCTGGTGCTACAGATCACATGACCTTTGACAGTACTAAGATCCACTCTTTGCAATCTTCCAAACACCCTGTTGTGTCAACTGCAAATGGTACTTCTTCTCCTGTCCTTGGAGAAGGTTCTATTAGTCTCACAAAAGATTTGAGTTTAAACTCTGTCTTAGTTGTCCCTTCTCTTAATTATAGCCTGCTGTCTGTTGCTCAAGTAACCAATTCTTTGCAATGTGTTGTGATTTTTTGGCCTAACCGTTGTGTTTTTAAGGACATTCGGACTCAGAGGACAATTGGTTATGGTACTAGAAGGGGAAAACTGTATTACCTTAACATGGCACCGGCCAGTTCCAGTCACTTGGCTCAAGTTTTTCAGAATAAAGGTTCTACAAAGTCTGTCCATTCAGACATTTGGTTATGGCATAGGCGTTTAGGTCATGCTTCTTTTGGATATTTAAAAAAATTGTTTCCCAAGTTGTTTTTACATTTGTCTAGTTCAGATTTCAAGTGTGACATTTGCGAATTGGCTAAAAGTCATCGGGTTCCATTTCCGATAAGAATGAATAAAAGTCCTATTCCATTCATGGTTGTTCACTCTGATGTGTGGGGTCCAGCAAAAATTTCCTCTTTAAATGGTTCACGTTGGTTTGTATCATTTATTGATGATTATTCTCGCATGACTTGGGTGTGCTTGATGAAAACGAAGGATGAGGTCAGCTTGTTATTTAAAAAATTTCATAAGATGATAACCACTCAGTATAAATCTAAAATACAAGTTCTCCGCACTGATAATGGTAGAGAATTTGTTAATCGGGATGTGGCATCATTTCTTAACTTGCATGGGATGGTTCATCAGACGACTTGTATCGATACCCCACAGCAGAACGGGGTTGCGGAGCGCAAGAACCGTCATCTCCTTGAAGTGGTACGTGCTTCTTTGTTTGAAGCTGGTATGCCCACGAGGTATTGGGGTGATGCTCTCACTGCCGCAGCTTATCTCATAAATCGTGTGCCTTCCAGTGCTGTGAACTTTGAGACTCCATTTAATGTACTACATCAAGCTCTGTGCGCTCCAACTGTACCAAATTTGCCTCCACGTGTGTTTGGATGTGTTGCTTTTGTGCATCTGCATAAACCTTCGCGACATAAGCTGGCTCCCCGAGCTCTCCGTTGTGTATTTGTTGGATATGCCTTGCATCAGAAAGGCTATAAATGTTATCACCCCCCTTCTCGAAAGGAATATATTACTCTTGATGTTACCTTTCATGAGGAGGAAATGTATTACTCTTCTCCCACGTCTCCACTTCAGGGGGAGAGTAGAAACGAATTGGAGACTTTGAATATGGCTGAACTTGAAACCTTGGATTACTCTTGTGATACAAAGGATGATAACAGTGGAGAAAGTATTGATGAGAAGAATGAGTTGAATATGGCTGAACTTGAAACCTTGGATTATTCTTGTGATACAAAGGATGATAACAGTGGAGAAAGTATTGATGAGAAGAATGAGGGGCAGACTGATCCGAATGGGCAGATTGAGGAGGTGAATGACTTGTTGGATCCAGATCAGATGGAAGGTAACCTATCACCACCAGTGCCATCAGTACCACATAACCAATTGCTCTCTCAGTCTAGTTCTATTCCCGAGTCTCAACCTCATACCAAAGTGCTACCCGATCGAGTCACAAGAGGAAAACCTAGAGTTAACTATGAACCTGTCCTTGATTCTAAAACCAAATATCCCATGAGTAACTTTGTATCATATCATAAACTGTCAAAGGAAAGTGAGTCATTTGTGAATCAATTATCTGTTGTATCTATTCCTAATAGTGTGCAGGAGGCTTTAAGAGATCCTAGATGGAAGGAAGCAATGAATGAAGAAATGAGGTCCCTCCAAAAGAACTCAACATGGGAAGTTTGCAATTTACCTGCAGGAAAAAAACCCGTCGGTTGCAGGTGGGTCTTTACCATTAAATACAAGGCTGATGGAGTGATTGAACGGTACAAAGCAAGACTCGTGGCTAAAGGGTATACACAGACGTATGGAGTGGATTATATGGAGACATTCGCGCCAGTGGCTAAGCTAAACACTGTTCGAATTCTACTATTCTTGGCTGCAAATCTTGATTGGCCATTGCAGCAGTTTGATGTGAAGAATGCCTTCTTGCATGGAGACCTCCAAGAAGAGGTATATATGGAGTTGCCCCCTGGTTGCAGCATGCAGATTGAAGGCGGCAAACAGGTGTGCAGGTTAAAAAAGGCTCTATATGGTCTGAAACAATCACCTAGAGCCTGGTTTGGAAGATTCACAAGTTCTATGAAGGCTTTTGGATACAAGCAAAGTAACTCTGATCATACTCTTTTCATCAAACATAATGGAGAGAAGATAACTGTTCTCATCGTATACGTTGATGACATGATTGTTACTGGAAATGATGTGGAAGAACGGAAGGCTCTGCAGAATTATCTGGCCCGTGAGTTTGAGATGAAGGATCTTGGTCCTTTGAAGTACTTCTTAGGGATTGAGGTGTTACGATCTAAGCAAGGTATTTTTCTATCACAACGAAAATATACCTTAGACTTATTGCATGAGACTGGTATGTCAGCTTGCAGCCCTATAAGTACTCCCATGGAAGAAAATTTGAAGTTAGGTGTGCATACAAATCAAATTCCCACTAGCAAGGAGCGTTATCAGAGGCTAGTTGGGAGACTAATGTATCTTGCACATACTCGGCCAGATTTGGCATATGCATTGAGTGTAGTCAGTCAATTCATGCATGCGCCAAGTGAAGAACATATGAATGCTGTCACTCGTATTCTGCGCTACCTAAAGTCAGCTCCGGAAAAAGGCATTATGTTCACAAAAGGAGACAGCTTAAACATTGAGGGTTATACCGATGCTGATTGGGCTGGGTCGGTTGATGATCGGCGTTCCACATCTGGGTATTTCACATTCGTTGGTGGGAATCTAGTTACCTGGCGAAGTAAGAAGCAAGAGGTGGTAGCTCGATCCAGCGCTGAAGCCGAATACAGGGGAATGGCCAAGGGGATATGTGAGCTACTATGGATCCGAAACCTGATGCTAGACTTGCGCATTGAACAAACCAGCCCGATGAGATTATTTTGTGATAATAAAGCAGCGTGAGACATTGCCTATAATCCGGTTCAACATGATCGAACCAAACATGTTGAGGTTGATAGGCACTTTATCAAGGAAAAGCTTGAAGCAAAGTTAATCGAAGTACCACATGTTCGATCTGAGGATCAGCTCGCGGATGTACTAACGAAGGCAGTCTCGGGCCGAGCATTTGCTGAGTGTCTTGACAAGTTGGGCATGAGCGACATCTATGCGCCAACTTGAGGGGGAGTGTTGCGGATTATAAGACTTGATTTCCTCCTTAATTTCCTCCTGATTAGTTTCCAAGATAGACTAGGATATCTCTGTAATTATCCTCTGTATTATTTTGTTTCCTTTTCTATTGCCTAAACTTAAGGCCTGTACATGTATATAAAATCTCTACAGATGAATGAGAATAAATCAAGTCATTAACCCTAAGCACGAATTCTCTGAACTTACACATTGTTTTTATTTTTATTTTTATTTTCTTTCTTCTTGAATCTTTTTCCCGTTACATATGGACATTCAATGTAATAGCTGTGAATTGTGATGAACCTTGGAGGGCAAACTTGAACCCACCCTTAAAAGCTTCCAGATTCAATTGGAAACCCACGAAATTCCTAATTAACAATTAAGTTATTCCTAATCCCTTGAATTGCTCACTAACCGTTTCATATCCCACCCAAAGCTTGCCTATTAACCCAATCTGCTATTCATTCCTTCCACGTTCATCGTCAGTGAAGAGAGAGAGAGAGAGAGAAATTGGGTTCCAAGAGACTAGAAAGAGAGAACCGCACCACTGTTGTAATCGAGGGAGGCCGAAAACACTACCATTTCGACGCCGAATCTTCGCCGGAGCACAAATTCGAGGTAGGGATTTGTACCTTCCAACCCTTAGGAGATGTGTTCATGTTTTTAATAGCAACAATTTTAATTCAAATCGCATGATTTATATTTGTTCGATTATTGATTTTGAAATAAGAAATTCATAAACCAATCAGTCGCGTGAATTGTACACTGTAATTTCTGCAAAATCAGAACCCATAACCGTGAGGTTGCTTTGTACATGGTGTCTGTATGCATGATGTGTATAATATAAATATATATATGCACAAATGTGTATGATTAGATGATATTAGATTTTACATTCCTAAAATGAGAAAGATGTCTAGTGGGATAGATGACGAGAGAGACAAAATTCACTTACTGTACTTTTCATTTGACTTCTTTCTTTTCTTCTATTTTTGCACTCTAGGACATCAAATTAACCATTAAAGGTCACTGCTCGAAGGATTGGAATTTTTAAAGTGCACTCATTATTTTATTTACTATTCTTTTTGTTTAGAAAAGTAGGATTTCATGTATCTATTGAATATTATGTGAATTAGAACTAATTTTGATCACACGAGGCATTTTGATTATTTATTTATTTGCTCGTAAACATAGTATGTTGGTATTGTTTAAATTCTTGAATTTACATAATGTCGTTGTGTTAGGTTATACGCTAAGAGCATTGAACATTGGACAGTAGTACGTGGTCACTTGTAGAGACAAGTAAGGATAATGTAAATAATTTTGAAATGGTATTTGGTTATATAAATCGAGATCATTTGAGATGCCAGCGAGTTCCCTGTGTGTCGGTCGAGGTGCTGGACGATCACAATACGTTGAACTGTGCTTGAGGTACTGGACGATCTAGATGCGTTGGACTGTACTTTGTGTGCTGGACGGTCTAGATGTGTTGTACTGTACTCGGTGTGCTGGACGGTTGTGATGTGTTGTACTGTACCTGATCGGAGTACTAGACGGTCTTGATGCGTTGAACTGTACTTGGTGTGCTGGACGATCTTGACGCGTCGAAGGGTACAAGGATTATGTTTCCGGGTTAGATTCTTTCACTGGCTGTCGAGCTGAATTATTGTGGGTTTGATTCCCAAGGCTTCAACTGTTAAGAAGAAGAAATAAATTCATAATGTATCTATATGTTCATTATTGCGCGAAATATTTCAGCTACTAGTATTGTTCAGTTATTAGTATATATCGTTGTACGTGTTATTACCTTTGGGTTCGGTTTTTCGGGTATATTTTTCCTACTGAGTTTCTTTACTCATTGGAGCAACTTCTCTGCCCCTGGCGTTTCATGCCAGATTTAGAAGAACAAATGGAGGAGTCGAACAATGAGGATGAAGGGAGTTCAACAGGAACGGGTTTTTCACACTGTTAGAAGCTCTGAACTTCATAATTTTATTATTTTTTTATGTAAATTTTAAAGGGTATTTATGTTATTTCAAATGTAATTCCGCTGCACTTTATCTATTAATTTTAAAAAAATTATGCTATTCCTTTAATATGTTTACTTTATATAATAAATAATTAAAAAACAGTTTATATAATGTACCGAAAAGTCGGGGCGTTACATATTCCCCGACCACAACCGTGGTCGGTATTGGGCAGAACCTTTGCCGACGAATGCTTTTGGTCGCCAAATACATTCCGCGACCTCGAATTGGCGACCAATGGGGCGACTAAAAGGTTTAGTCGGCCAAAGCTTTTGGCGACCAAAGATCCGACATACGGTGACTAAAACTGTCGTCGGCGATTGTGTATTTTCTTGTAGTGTTATATTGTGGGAATTATGTTTTCGGGTGATTTAGATCACAAGCGTGTTCGACCATAGCTATCGTATTTATTTTTTCTAATAAGAAATTTTACCCACCCACGAGTTGTAAATAGTTTGTTTGAGTATTTTTGTCGAAATGAAGATACAGTGGACAGAGATAAAACAACGTAGTGACAAGTGAGATCAATTGATCCCACTGAGTTGAAAAATATCCTTAGGATATGTATATTTTTTGGGGGGTATTTTAATAATTTTATTTTTGTCTTTTTGGATTATGGTAAGAATAAATTTTGAATATGGGAAGAGTGTATGAAAAAAATGTGCAAAATACATTTTTCAAAAGTAGTAAAATGGAAAATAAAAATAAAAATACAAAAATGAGCTCTAGAAATTCTTTTAAGTTTTTGCTCATAAAGTCCAAAATGAAGAATGAGTTTTGCAAAATTTATTCTAAAAATGTGACACTCCCAAACAGTCAAAATTTAAAAATAAGAATGAAAAAAATACAAAAAATGTCTCCCAAACACACTCTAACTAATGACAATAAATCAACGCATCAATAGAGAATATCAAAAGTAGATTTTGAATTGTCTAAGAGAGAACCGAAGGAGATTCAAAAAGCAAATGGTGAGAAAAATCTATAACTTTGACATATATGAAATGGATAATAATATTCTCGTAATAATAATGATGTTTCTGTAAATAGAAGATAAATATGAAAGGGGATACAATATGAATAATAACGTTAAAATCATTCTAATATGATCCCTAATAAACATACCCTTAGACTTTAGGGCAGTTCCATGTGATAAAATCTGGTTATTTTTGGTAGGGGTGTAACCGGTCCGGTTTGGTCCGGTTTGCCCTATAAACTCGGACCAAACCGGTTGACCGGTTTGAGAAAAACGTAAACCGAAAACCGGACCGATGGTGTTCGGTTTGGTCCGGTTTGGCTCGGCCGGTTTTTGCTCCGGTTTGGTCCGGTTTCCGGTTTGGGTGATCTTAGGCCAAAATCATCAAAAAATGTAAAAAATAACTCAGAAATCAGAAAAATAACTTAGTATATGAACCCACAAATCAAATGCGAAATCAGTAAATAAATAACTCAAAACCATAACTTAGTATATGAAGACCAGAACTCATAAATCACTAAAATAAGTATACGAACTCAATAAAAAAAATACAAAATCAGAGGGAGTGAGACATAAAGAACCCAAACACTTAAAACTATAAAGGATAAAATGACGTAGGGTTAAAACCGGTCCGGTCCGGTTCGGTCCGGTCCCAAAAACTCAAAAACCGAAAACCGAACCGAAAAAATTCAAAAAAAATCAAACCGGACCGAACCGGACCGGTCTGCTCCCAAAACCGGACCGGACCGACGGTTTGGTCCGGTTTACCAATTTGGTCCGGTTTTCCGGTTTAGTCTTACACTCCTAATTTTTGGGTCAGCGGTCAATGAGTTCAAACGTGGTTAAGCACAAATTCCACTTGGGCCCAATCAACAAAAGTGAAATAACAAAGAAGTCCCTGTTTGATAGTCAGATTTTACCAAAGTACTATTTAATTTTTGGAAAGTTTTTGATGTAACCATGTATTAAATTTTAAATTCGAAGCTTTTTTGGGTTCTAGTATTTTAAATCTTTTTGTATAGAAAAATTTAAATCCGAAGTTATTTTTGTTTAATAAAAAAATTAAATTATCTACTTAATTAACAAAGATATTTTAATTAACGAATCAAATTTCTAAAGCGCCACATCTATAACTTAGACCCTTATGTTGAACATAGATATATAATTTTCTTGCTCGTTAAAATGAGCAAACAACCTCGAGCTCGAACTCAAATCTAGAGTAGCTCGCCCTGAGCTTTGCTTGTTTAAGTTTTTTTTGGCTCAAATTCAATTTCGAATTCATTAAAAACTTCAAAAACAAACATGAATATGTTAGATAAAATTATGCTTAAATTTTATGCAGAAACATAATTTTGATAGGATCTTGAATCAATACATCCCAATAAAATAATAATAAACATACATTTATTTGCCATTGAATGTAGAAGAAAAGAAACTCCTTACTTGAACTTTAATTCTCGGCTCACCTTCTCCTCTCTGTCTCTAACTCTTATGGATAACCCAGTAATCTTTTATTGATGGAAATTGATACTCACAAGGGGTTGGGTAGAGATATAATATTATAATACACCTAATCCATCAAGTTCTCTTAATTAATTATCATCAAATATATTTTTCCATAAATAATAATTAATTATGATGAACCTTATCTTATATTGGCTTTATCAAGTACGTGGAGTCCAAGTGCAACAAGGAATACTAAAAGAGGTGTAGGCCAATGGGTCACCTTTAATATGGGTCTAATAGAATATGCTAAATTTTGATTCAATTTAGTTCATTTGCAATCATACTTGCGGTGAAACCCAAACTTAATGTGAGGAAGGATTTTACTTTTCAATACATTTTTCAACAATCGTAACATTACTTATAGATTATACTTCATTGAATGTGTCCAATAAAAGGAATTTAGTGTGAAAACATTTAGCTTGATTTGATGTTACCAAATACAAATCTAGGTTGAATATTGTAATTGTTTCGAAATTGAAGGTTGAATATTTTGATTGTTCGTGGAAATATCCAATGTTGTTCTCAGGAAATGGATGAAAGTCAAAATGGTTTATGAATATTATCAGAATAATGGTTGATTGCTTCAAAATGTGCAACTTGAATTGTCCAACATTATCTAATATGTCTTCTATAGGTCCGTTTGTTAGGAGTTATAATTATGGAAAGAATATGGTGGATATATAGTAAGAGAAAGATGTGGTAGAAGAAAATATTTATTATAGAGAGATGAATGATTATAAATGATTTGTTTGAATATTTTTGAAGAAAAAAGATATGGAAGATATTAGTATGTGGATGGTATTCTTGTAATTAATAACGACATTTGCGTAAATAGAAGAGAAAATATAGAAGGGGTAAGATATGAATAAGGGGAGGAGTGAAATTTTTTATCCATCTCCAATCGGATAAATTAGTATCCTGAATATTGTATCCGTAGTTCAACGAAGTAAACAAATCCTGTATATGACAACTCGGATTATCATATCGGGGTGATAATTTTATCCTCCTTTTTTGCCCCTAGCAACACGTTTGTTAGCGGTCGAAATTATGTAAGAGATATGGTGGATATAGTAGGGCGGGATGTAGCAGAGGAATAGATTTATTATAGAGGGGTGAATAGTTATAAAAAAATTTGTTTAAGTATTTTTAAAGAAGAAAAATATGACAAATATGAGTAGGTGAATAATATTTTTTATAGTTTATAAAAATAATATTATTATAATTAATAATGATATTTTGCGTAAATAAAAAGGAAATATAGAATGAGATAAGATATAAATAGAGAGAGGAGTACGATAATTTTATTCTTTAAATAACATATTCGGAATCCAAAGATGTAAACAAACTCCGAATATGACAACCCAAATTGTCGTATACGGAATGATAATTTTAAGCCCATCCTTTGACCTTTAACAAAATGGAAAGTCTGTAGACTTTCCTACACAGATCCGGACACATCTGTGTAGGAAGTCTGTGTTCCTAGCATTGTTGTTAACAAAAAGCCCCCAGTGAGTGTTGGTGTCCCCACACCTTATGTAAGCGTATAAGTTTATGTGCAATTAAAATATTCTTTTGGCTAAGTGAGAAATAAAGAATGACTAGTGACGATTTTTATTCGAGTCCATAAGAGCAGTGCTGTGTACACAGATCCGGACACAGATATGTCCACATAGGGTCCTTAATAATTCAAGGGTTCCACGTGCATCCGACAGATCCGAACACATTTGTGTCCGGATCTGTGTACACAAGTCTGTGTACACAGACTTTCTCAGTCCATAAACCAATGGGTTATTTGTTTTGTAAGTAAACTAAAAAGAGTAAATTATAATTATCCTTAGATATTCACGTTGCACGCTTAAGATGAAATTATTATAGAAGTCAAAACAATAAATCATTAAGCAATTTATGGCCAATTAGGACTCAATAGTTTGAAACTAGATAATTTGTTTATATAATACATAGTTCTTCCTCCATATTATTATACACACGACGATTACAAAATATCAATTTTTTATTTTAAAAATTTTTCTTAATATTTTGTATCTATATCGAACAAATGGAGTGAAGATATAAAAATAATCGACCATTTGAATAAAAATAAAAAATAAAAAGATAAATTATCAATTATTTTATCTTGGATGAATCATTTTCAACTATTATTTATTTTTAATACCTTTTCATTATATCATCTCAAATCTAAAGCCATTTTAATTTTCAATTTAACAACGTTGTCAATTAGTGAGCTAAATTTAACGTAAGACTTTACTTGAAGCCAAACTTTTTGCGTATTTTTTCCCTGATGAATAAGATAAATGACTCAAACAAAATCTATTTTTAATAAACTCTTTTAATCATTGGAGCAACATCACCAAATAAAAAGATTGCATACGCTAACAAGAAGCTAGCAAATGACTAATTTACCACTACAAATTACAGATTATTAAGACAATATGACAAAAGGGTATATTTGTAAGCAAAGAAACCCAAATTTAAAGAGTTTTTAATACAGTTTTTTGTAGCGCGGTAAAATATTATAATTTTGTTCGTTTTATCTTCAAAATAATACCGTTTTGATACCATAAATCTTGGTAATAAATTAAAATAATATAATTTAAAAAATTAAACAAATAAAATTATCATATTTTGTTCGCACTATAAATATTAAAAAAAAACCCACAGTGCAGGGTCCCCAAATCTAACGTTTTGAGTGTTTCTGAAACAATTTTTAGAAACAAAACTCTGAGACGTTGTTTGGTTATAAATGTCTCAGAAACTTGTCTTGGAGAAAAATGTTTCAGAGACACTTTTTATAGAGAGAAAAAGTTGTCTGGGAAAATGTTTGAGAAAATATTTAAGAAAGTTGTTCCAAAAATTTGTTTGGAAGAAAATCTCCCAAACACCTAACTAAACATAGCCTAAGAAGCCCTAACGAGTGGAAGGTCCTACAGCGTTTGAATCTGTTGGCGGTATGTAGGAAAGAAAATTATTCAGTCCACTGCGAGGGGTAGCGACTTTTATTTCCGTCCCTCCACGTCGCGCTCTCTCTCTCTCTCTCTCTTAATCTCCTTTTGTCAGATAGTCATCCGACTCTTCTTCCTCTTCTGCTTTCGTGTCTTTCCTTTCTTCTTTCTTCTTTGTTCTTTCCGGCGTTCATTTTTATTTCGTACTTTATTGTTCTGACACTCTCTCTCACTTTATCCATCTACCCTTCGACGAAACCGCGTTCTTCCAATCACTTTCCCGTGGGCCCCATCACTCTTCCTTACAATATCCCCAATCTTTCTCAATTTCTTCAACCAATCCGAAAACCCTAATCTCCGTAAAGGAAAAGTTTCGCTCCAGCTCTTTGTATTTGTTCTGTTTCTACCTTCAGATTCCTTGGAAAATTTAGAAGAATAAGAGTTCATTAGCAAATCCAATGGCGGAAAACGGGGAAGAGAAGCTGATAGCGGTGGCTCGACACATCGCCAAGACTCTCGGCCATAACGAAACCATGGCCGACGATATACTCCAGATATTCTCCAATTTTGACGGCAGGTTTCGCGAGAAGTTGTCGGAGAAGTTGAATGACGAAGACCCGATAACACTAGAACAAACGTTGAAGTCCCTCAACCGTCAGATCTGTCGCTACGTGTCAGCCGATCACCCAATTTGGTCTGATTCCGCCGACGCCGCCGCCTTCCTTGACGCCGTGGACGAACTGCTCTCCTTGATTCAAAACTGGACTCCGATGGCCGATTCGAAGACCGTCGCCGCCTGTCTTGACCGCGCCGACGATTTGATGCAGCAGTCGATGTTCCGGCTGGAGACCGAGTTCAGTACTTTGATGGAGCGTGGCGGCGAGTCGTTCGATCTGACTCGGTTCCAGAACGGCGAGTCAGCCGCCAATTATGCATTTGACTCGGATGACGATGAGGGCAACGATGAACTGATAGGGTCCGATGAGGACCACCAGATCCCGGTGGCGCATGTGGTGTCAGACTACGATTTTATCATCGACGCCCTCCCGTCTGGTATTATCAACGATCTGCACGAGATCTCGAGACGAATGGTGGCTGCGGGATACGGGAAGGAGTGTTCCCACGCCTACAGCAGTAGCAGGAGGGATTTTTTAGAAGAAAGCTTGTCGAGGCTAGGGTTACAGAAACTAAGCATTGAAGAAGTCCAGAGGATGCCGTGGAGCGACCTCGAGGACGAGATCGATAGGTGGACCAAGGCAGCCAACATGGCGCTTCGGATTCTCTTCCCGAGCGAACGCCGCCTCTGCGACCGCGTCTTCTCCGGATTGTCCTCCGCCGCAGACCTCTCCTTCATGGAGGTATGCAGGGGATCCACGATCCAGCTCCTGAACTTTGCCGACGCCATCGCGATTGGAAGCAGGGCGCCGGAGCGACTGTTCAAAGTGCTCGACGTGTTCGAAACGCTTCGTGATCTGATGCCCGAATTCGAAGCTGTTTTCTCCGATCAGTACTGCTCTTTCCTTAGAAATGAAGCGTTTACGATATGGAAACGATTGGGGGAAGCAATCAGAGGGATATTCATGGAGTTAGAGAACTTAATCCGACGTGACCCGGCCAAAGCGGCTGTTCCCGGTGGCGGGCTCCACCCTATCACTCGATACGTGATGAACTATCTTAGGGCAGCCTGTAGATCACGGCTAACTCTCGAGCAAGTGTTTGAGGAAAGTATGACTCCGCCTGGGGGCAGTGATTTTAGGAGAGTGGATGTGTCGTCTTCATTATCAGTTCAAATGGGTTGGATTATGGAGCTGTTAGAGAGTAATTTAGTGTCCAAATCAAAGGTTTACAAGGACCCTGCTTTGTGCTCTGTTTTTTTGATGAACAACGGAAGGTACATTGTTCAAAAGGTTAAGGACAATGAATTGGGTTCTCTGTTGGGGGATGATTGGATTCGAAAACACAATTCTAAGGTCCGGCAGTATCACGTGAATTATCAGAGAAGTACATGGAATAAGGTTTTAGGGGTGTTGAAGGTGGATAGTGGTTCTCTGGCTTCTTCTAATGGTGCATCAAGAGCTATGAAAGAGAAGATCAAGTTATTTAACATGTATTTTGAGGAGATATGTAAGGCTCAGTCCACATGGGTCATTTTTGATGAGCAGATGAGGGAGGAGACAAAGATTTCGCTCATTGAAAATTTGTTGCCTCCGTATCGGAGCTTCTTGGGAAGGTTCCAGAATCTTTCGGACATTGGAAAGCATGAGAAGCATATAAGGTACAGTGTGGAAGATGTTGAGGCTCGGATTAATGAGTTGTTCGAAGGAAGGATTGGATCAGCGGGTGGCAGGAAATGAAGTTGATGTGATGCAAGTAAGTTGCTCACTTGTTTGTGGTGTTGTATCATGTAAGCTTGCTGTTGTTGTAGTCTGTAGAGCTGTGTTGTATGTAAATGTAACTTTTTGATCCCTTTGTAGTCACCATTCATTTTTGTTTAGCACAAAACCTACCTATTTAATCAGGAATTTGAGAGGATTCGTGAAGTTTTTGTTCTCTTTTTCTTGTTTGAAATGCTTGGTACTGCATGTATATGCGTTATTATTTGCAGCAGTGTTTCTCAAATTCCCCGAAATGCAAAATCTCCAGCGGTATCTGGAAGTTCCAAAAAGCTGCTGGTGAGTCGTCTATCTCAATGTTGTACACATTATCTGTCTCTGATTATGCAATGAACAAAATGCATAATTTGCTAGTGACAGTCGATTTTTAGGTTGCAAACAGATGAGGTTGGTGATTAGTTTATGGGAGGTAGTTACATATTATTGCTGGTTATGTTTTCACACTCGTAGTCGAGTAAAATTCATGAAAAGTGCTTGTTATTTTGCTTCTCTAGTGGGGCACTGGATGATTTACTCAAATAGTTCTTTACTAGAGATAGATGATAAATTTCAGCATGACAATTACACTTTTCGAATACTGATTCTTGTGTGATACTGCAGCAGGCTACCACAGCCGTACCTCGCCTCTATCTGCTTCACAATTTTCATGTTCCATATCACTGTTCCTCTTTTTTGATCTCCCTGTAAAGTTTATGTCAAGTCTTTTTTTAATCGTCATTGGCTATGGTGAAAATTTCAGATACTGCTGCTTAATCTTGAAAATTTTGTTGTGGTTTGGTGACCTAGATGTAGTCTTAAAGCAGATGATGATGAGGACCAAAATAAAACGATGCATCCAAAGTCCAAACACTTCCAACAATCTACTATGTAGTCTAAAGCCTACTCTAAGTCTGAAAAACCTTAGCTGGAGAAGAAGTTGAAACTCCGGGTCCCTATGTGCCCTTAACTTTAGTACATTTTTTATTTGAAATGGGATAAGAGTAGCACGAAGGGAAAAGAAAAGTGAGGGAACACTGAAACAAATGGTTTTGTGAATGGGAATCCCAAATATGTTCTCTTCAAATGCCTTCACAAAATCCAAAATCCAAAATCCAAAATCCAAAATCCAAAATCCAAAGAGAGCCTGACTGACTTGGTTAATGGCTGCTGACTTTCTGCTATCAGTGGCTAACGATTTGCTTCTCAAGGGCTTCAGAAAGGTACCGGTAACCTGATCCAGTTGGATCAATGCCATCCAAAACAAGAACTTAGAAGGGTTTGGACATACTGGGCTGAGTGCAGAACAAAGGGGTCGTGCTTCCAGCAACCCTGTCCCACAGCACCCTCTGCTAGTTTCCATAAATCCCGTGGTGCATAATACACACATTCCACATAATAATCACATTCCACTTTCATTTCAATGCATACGTGGGTTGATTAGCCTCACTGTATTTTTGTGGATTGTTCATCACGTTGTTCAACGGAGTGTATATATCTGCACATATAATTCTCTCTCAGAAAGCGATGACTCTAGTTGAGGTATCAGACTCTTTGAGTTTCTGATTATAAAATTTTGCATCTGAATTCTATTGGTCTACGCATATTTTGGTTCTTAGATTTGAAGGGGTAGACAACCAATTGGAGGGAAGCACTGCTACGATTATGGCACCCCAGATAGTACAGTCCCCGAAAACAGACAAGGTATGGGAATATTATATTTCTGTTTATATATTATGGCATTCATGCGTATGCGTATGCATCTTGTTTAACAATACTAAATACGTTGGGATCTTAAAAGTAAAAGTTATAACCAAAGAACCCTGAAAGTGTATCCTGAGCTTCTGCTTCCCCTAGGATCCTCTTTAGCCTCTCTACGTATTGTTTAAGATAATCCGGTTGCTTTGAGATGGGGATGGCACGAGTTAAAGCTGTATTGGGATAAAACGTATCCTGATCCAGCTGATGCAAAGCTGACACCAGTACGTTATTTCATCATCGGATAGTTTTTTTTTAATCTAGATGCCGCAAATTCTGAGATAAGTGTTTCCCGTACGGTGGGTGGTATTTCTGTATATAGAAGGGGATAAAGGGAGGGGGTGTTCAAATTTTATCTCCTTCAAGGCAGGTTAAATTTGAATTCCGGATATTATATCTAAATTCAAAACAGCTAACAAAATTCAGATATGACAATCCGAATTGCCATATATGGGATCCAGATTTCATACTCCTCGTTTGACACCTAACAAACAGGGTCTATATGTTTTATGGTCTAATTAGTTAAAGAATAAATCTAATAATATATCAAGTTGTACATCAAAATGTATATCATGTCTACGTGACATATCATTATAAGATAAAATATAAAAGTAGGTTCCATAAATTCTGATATGTGTTCAAATTAATAGATATGACGTAAGCATGATATGTAACGTAATGTGTTAACAGCATTGCTCTTAGTTAAATATATTGTGAGTCGCCTTTTATTTTTCATTTCTTGGCAATCTAAACGCACATTTGTAGCTTTGCAAGAGTCATCAAGTGGTCAAAAAGACAAGATGGTCTGGATTTGAAGCTGTAAGCTTTTCTAATTGATAAAGAGGAAGTAAAGGAAAAGAGCGAACTGTGATGACCGTTTTGATGCTTCAGTCAGCTGAATATAGTCCATGAATTCTACAAATTGAATCTGGGTTTATATGATAATAATTGATTTCGAAGTACTTTTTTTGATCAAATCTATCTACACAACTGAATATTATTATTTTATCAAATATTACTTGACACTTCTACACGTGATTAGCGATAGTTTTACGAGTGCGATATCAACAATTACGTTTGTTGGGTTATTGAAAATCAACGCCAACCCAAACCCATTTTGTAGTTGTTTTTGTTTTACTATATTAATGAATTTGAGATTTTCCGTGTTTTTACCGATTCAACTAGAGACGTCTATAAAACTTGCGAAATAGCATTAACTAGAGAAGGGAGATTTCGCAAAAATAAACTGGGAAATTTCAAGCACCACAATATCGTGAAAGGACATTTTTATTAAGCCAGTAACTAAAACATGAAACAAAAGCAGCAATTCTCACAAAAAGTAAAAACAAGAACGAAAACCTAATTGACGGATTTAACAATGGCTGATCTCAAGGTTTTGAGAACTTGGGAATGGCATTATCCAATAAAGACTGAGAGATGACTCTGTAGGCAGCTTCTCCTGGATGAACTTGATCCCAAAGAAAATACTGAGAAGGCTTTGGACACACTGGAGTCGTTGGAGTGCATTGTCCGCAACATCCGACATTAGTCACCATAAAACCTGATTCACAATCAACAGTTACTGGTAAATTCTCCCCACCATATAAATCAATAATTTTTTTTGAAATTCATTTATTTGTCATTGGGTAAATTGTTAGGTTTTTGGGAGATAAATGGGGAGATTAATTTCGTACCGTATTTGTGAGGATTGGACACCATGTCTAAAATTGGGGTGTAAAAATCTGCGTAGACAAGTTTGCTACCGGCTAGGGATTTCTGTAAATGAGACAACATTGCAACAAGCTTCTCGTTATAAGATTGAGATTCTAAGCCGATTGGGGGAAGCCCTGCTATCATCATGTTACGACAACCTTGATTGTACAGTTCCTGCATGATTGAGTGAGCAACAAGATGAGACACCATGCATGCATGAGAGAGAAAGAGGGGAAGAGAAGAGAGAGAGGGAGGAAAGTTCGACCTTAACAAATGCTTGAATCCTTGCTTGCAGGAAATCATAATACCCACTGATGAGGGGGAACTGAAGCCTCCTAGCACCCCCATAGTAGCTGATACTCACATCATTACTTCCTGAAGTAACCAACACTAGAGAATTCTTGATTATACTATTAGCTTCTACTGCCCCAACAGCCCGCTTAAGCTTCTCTATATAGCTCTTCAAATAATCCGTTTGTTTGGAGACAGGAATTACTCCACTCGCAGCCGTGGTCATATCGTCGTATCCTGACCCTGCCGATGCAAAACAAACCCCCGTTCGGAGCTCATTTTGGGCTAGATGCGGATCCAGGAAAGGCGGGACGGTATCTTTGATCCCTAAGGCTGAGGCTAAAAGATCCGAAACGAGCTTCCCGTTTGAAAACCTACCGGTAGGAATTTTACCGGGAAAATCTTGGCCGTATGGCTTGTGGTTGGCCTTTACGACAGTGGGAATGAAGTTGTTATTTCCGGTGTCCAGTAACGAATCACCAAAAATGAGAATGGCTGAAAACTGCGGCGTTTTTGTCCTTTCGAGTTCCTTGGCTGTGAGGGAGCAGAGTTGCACCAGGAGGAGGAGGTAGAAGAGTGAAGAAGCCATGGGGAAATTCTTTTTTTTTGGTGTTTTGGTTTTGAAGTGTTCGCACCACACATATATATAGGTGTTGAGGGTAAATGTTAAGAATCATAATGAGAGCCTTCAATTTTATTAAATTTTAGGTTACGATGTTTAGGTATTAGGCCTTGAGGGTTTTGGATTTTGAATTTGGAATAACATATTTGACTCCAAAGTTAATGGGGAGTTCTAATTTATGGTGTATTAAGGAGGGAATAATGAGTGCATTTGTAACTGGAAAAAAATGCCATCAAAAGGAAAAACAAAACTGTTCTAATTTTGCAATTTGCATAATTTTAGATAAATGATTTTAATAAATATCGGGTTGACCAAATTTGAACTAGACAAAGGGGACCCCATAGAAAATTAATATACGAAATTTTAAATCTTAGTAAAATTAAAGCCCTGCAAAAATAAAGTGAAAAAAAAAACTAGTTTGAGACTTAAAAAATCAAGTATAAATTTAGGTTTTTATATTTTTAAGGGTTTAATATAGGAACTGATTCGGTCTAGTTCGATTTGGTTCCTAGGTGACTAAAATAGAAAACCAAACTAAATTTTTTTAAAAATCTTAAACCGGACAGATTAGATTGAAAAATCGGACCAAACTGTCAATTACTTTGATGATTTACTGATTTGGTTCAGTTTTCCAATTCAAACTTTCACTTCTAATTTTCACATTGAGGTGGTATTACAATATATCATGGCCCAATTTTTGAAGCCCTGTGTGTGTAAGGCCTTTCATCCAAAATATAATGGCCCAAACCATATGTAGAATGGAAAAGAGCAAAAAAGACTTAAAAGGCGGACACCAGATACGCCATCTAAAAACATTTGACCTAGTCATGTTATCTCATATTTAATCTCAAGAAATTTTCAGATCTTATAAGCATTTGTACAACCTAACACATGAGATGAAGCAGTCTTAGAAAGAGATATCGTAAGACATGACAACTGCTGAGTATCGATCAAATTTGATCACATCACAAATTTAGAATTTGAAACAAGATTTACAGTTGAATTCGTTATTTTTTGCACTGGATATTGTACGGAACCACTGCCGTATTCAAAGTAACCATTAGCATTTGATGTATTTTGAAGTACTCGCATATTCCGCATCAAATAGTTGACATGGAATTTAGTTTAATAGTAGCTAGAGAATGAAAATAAGAAACAAGAAAAATCAATGATTGCAGCATTGTTTACCATATTCGATGAAATCATGATGATGCTCTGTTTTTCAAGTTACTAGAAAAATATCAAAGAAATTGATTGTAGATTTTGGATTTGAAAGATTTTAACGTACGATTTTTGTCATTCCTGCTATGATACTATGTGAAAAACTTGAATCAAAATCAAAATTGGATGAAGTAAATAAAAAAAAAAGAATCGAAACCAGAGAAAATAAAATTGGAAAACCCTCTCTTAACTATTTTATGTATTTGTTTTTCTCTGTTGCATAATGCTACTTAACATTTTGCCAGCTAACCTATCAAACTTCCGACCACAACAGATAATCAAACTTACAAAACAACCACTCTTCTAACAAACTATTTGAAGTCCAAAATTATCAATTACCCATTTTGATACTTGTATTGTATGTACCAGTACAGGTGTATATTGGTGTGCTGTTTCAGATTTATCGCTAAAATTAATATATATTTTTTAACAAAAAACTACATTGGATATATAAAATAAAACCTCACAAATTAATAACAAATTACCAAACATAAAAAGTTGATGGTTTTAGCTCCAATTTGTGTTTAACATCCAAAAAACCTTATTTGAAATTAAAAAAAAATATTTACAGACTGGTACGGTACCGGCTGGTATTGGCCAGAACAGTCTGGCAGAAATCGAAACGTTGGTCGGAACGATATGCCGTTGGTCCAATACCACTTCCAGACTAGTACGGAATGAGATTAATAACATTGATTTGAACATAAAACAAAATGAAACTCGTCTGTTACATCCAAGGTTGTGAATACTGTACCGTACTGGCTGATACGTACCGTTTTGACATAAAAAAAAGTACTAAGTGCCTCTAGTGTTGTACCTTTTTCAATACCAGCCCGTACTAGCTAATACTGGCCATATTGGTCAGTACTGGTTGGTACCAAATTTTTTTTAAGAGTTGAGAAAAAAATTAATTTTTTTGGACTTTCTTTCTATAGTTTATATATATATATATATATATATATATATATATATATATATATATATATATATATACGTATGTATGTATGTATAATATTGATAGTTGCAGTAAATCGGATATGGTATCCGGTACATAACCGGTACCGATACATACTATACTAATAAAAAAAGCGATACCCAAATTGATTCGGTATTCAGAACCTTGGTTACACCATCAATTAGACTTGTAAGCCTTCATTCAACTAAACAACCTTAGCTGTTATTGATCGTTGAGCTTGAGAATCTCTTGATTAATGCACACAATCACTTACGTTTTGGACCTACTTATTTTGTTTGTAGAGCCTTTTTGTATTTCAATTTTAATAATTTATATATACACATATAGAATAGCTAGAAAAATACGGGGTTTCAAAATACATGATTTGATGCTAAATACCAAACTTTTCTAGGATTGCGAAAATAATATATAAAAGTTAATATCTGGATATAATTTTGTAATAGCGCATATATATGATCCATTAAAGATCCCCATCCTGTCTTGATAGCTGGAAATTAACAAGAATTAAATTAGTTTAAATTTGAATTAAAAAGGTGTCTCTAATCAACAAGTATGGTAATTTAGATTTGAATTTATTATTTTTGATTCCTTACGTCATGGTAAACAAATAATTTTGAATTTAATTTAATTCGAAGCAATGTAACTTTCTCTCTCTTTATCTCAATGTATGTGCTAATAAAGCCCAACTTGTTTGTTTTCCAAATGATTCATTTATTTGAAGTTCTTTTTTTTTATTCCCTTTTAGGGATTTGGGATCCTGCTGTGTTTGTGCACAGTAAATTCTGTTGTGCGTTAAAACGATGTTATTTTAGCGAATAAAAAATTATTCGAATAGTTGGACAATATTCGGATAGTATTCGGGCAGATTTTGTACGATAAAACTCATATGGATTGCTTGCTGCCTAAGTTACATTTCCGCGATCAAGAAAAGGGATGTACACAATGGAGACAAACATCTTATTTTCGAATAACAATAACCACTACTCAATGCTTGGATTACACAATAATAAATTGGGAAAGTTCAAGCACCACAATATTGTGAGAGGGTGTTTTTATTAAGCCAGTGACTAAAACGTGAAAAAAAGCAGCAGAAAAAAGGAAAAAAAAAAAAAAGGGAAAAAGAAGAACGAAAACCTAGTTGACGAATCTAACAAAAGGGTGATCTAAGTTTTTGAGAAGTTGGGAATGGAATTATCCAGTAAAGACTGAGCGATGACTTTGTATGCAGCTTCTCCTGGATGAACTTGATCCCAAAGAAAATACTGAGAAGGGTTTGGACACGCTGGAGTTTCTGGAGTGCATAATCCGCAACATCCTATATTAGTCACCATAAAACCTGATTCACAATAAACAATTAATTACCGGTAAATTCTCCCCACCATATAAACCAAGAAAAAAGTTTGAATTAATTTGTTCGTAATTGGGTAAATTATTAGGAAACTAATTTCTTACCGTATTTGCTAGGATTGGAAACCATGTCTAACATTGGGGTGTAAAAATCTGCATAGACAAGTTTGCTACCGGGTAGGGATTTCTGTAACTGAGACAACATTGCAACAAGCTTCTCATTATAAGATTGAGATTCTAAGCCGAGTGGGGGAAGCCCTGCTATCATCATGTTACGACACCCTTGATTGTACAGTTCCTGCATGATTGAGTGAGCAACAAGATGAGACACCATGCATGCATGCATGAGAGAGAAAGAGAGGAAGAGAAGAGAGAGAGGGAGGAAAGTTCGACCTTAACAAATGCTTGAATCCTTGCTTGCAGGAAATCATAATACCCAGTGATGAGGGGGAACTGAAGCCTCCTAGCACCGCCATAGTAGCTGATACTCACATCATTACTTCCTGAAGTCACCAACACTAGAGAACTTTTGATTATACCATTAGCTTCTACTTCCCCAACAGCCCCCCTAAGCTTCTCTATATAGCTCTTCAAATACTCTGTTTGTTTGGAGACAGGAATTACTCCGCTCGCAGCTGTGGTCAAATCGTCGTATCCTGACCCTGCCGATGCAAAACAAACCCCTGTCCGGAGCTCATCTTGGGCTAAATTCGGGTCCAGGAAAGGCGGGACGGTATCCTTGATCCCTAAGGCTGAGGCTAAAAGATCCGAAACGAGCTTCCCATTGGAAAACCTACCGGTAGGAATTTTACCGGGAAAATCTTGGCCGTATGGCTTGTGGTTGGCCTTTACGACAGTGGGAATGAAGTTGTTATTTCCGGTGTCCAGTAACGAATCACCGAAAATAAGAATGGCTGAAAACTGCGGCATTTTAGTCGTTTCGAGTTCTTTTGCTGTGAGAGAGCAGAGTTGCACCAGGAGGAGGAGGAGGTAGAAGAGTGAAGAAGCCATGGCGAAATTCTGTTTTCTGGTGATTTGGTTTGAAGTTTTTGCACACATATATATAGGTGTTGAGGGTAAATTTTCATTTCTTAATTTGGATAAGAATCATAATGAGAGCCTTCAATTTTATTAAATTATTTAGGTTACGGTTTTTGGGTTTTAACCCTCGAGGGTTTTGGATTTTGAATTTGGAATAACATATTGACTCCTAAGTTAATGGGCCGACATTAAGTTCTAATTTATGGTGTATTAAGGAGGAAATAATTAATGCATTTGTAACTGGAAAAAATTGCCATCAGGAGGTAAACCAAAACTGGCTTAATTTTGTAATTAATTTGTTTTATTAAATGCATAATTTGGATAAATGATTTTAGTAATTATCGGGTTGACCAAATTTGAACTAGGAAAAGGGTACACCACAGAATATATCCTCCATCTTAGGACTTATTACAAGACTATTTTGATGCTCAAGTTGTCTGTTAGGTCATAGGTGGTTGGAGGCGAGGGGAGAATTTGGTTTATCATTTTCACATTGAGATAATGGGTCCATTTGGCCTATGGTTTTTATTGGTTTATTTATTTATTTATTTATGATGTTTGGAATAAATATAAAAGTAGTTGATGTCATTTGGACTAATTTATTTATTGTGTTGTTTGACCAAATCAATTAAGTAATTTGTTTGACTTTGACGGACAAATGACCATATTACCCTTGTCCGTACGGAGTCTGATGGGAAAGGACAGCAACGCTTGAAGGGTATTTTCGGTTTTTTGCTCACCGTACGGACTCTGACGGGAAATGGAACCAACGGTCAGAAATTTCTGGGTCCAAAAAATAAATTAGCCCAAACCAATTACTTTCAAAACCCAACAAATAAATAAAAAAACACAAACAAATCACAGGCCAAATACACCCAATATTAGAATGTTATGGCCCAATTTGTGATTTTATGAAAGCCCACTATATGTAAGACTGTTTCCTCTAAAATATAATGGCCCAACCATATATTCCCCGCACGGATTGGGGGATCTGTTGTGCGGGTTGCATAGCAGGAGTTGCCATACATCAAAATTACGTAGTTTTGGTGTTTAAAATGTTTTATAATTTTTCCTTTTAATTCCTTATTTGGTAGCCAAAAAAAATGTCCAAACTAATTGTTTTGATTTGACTTGAAAAAAAAAAAAAAAAACTTCATAAAGAATACCCAAAGGGAGTGAAACAATACCCAAAGCGGGAAATAATCTCACAAAAAAGGAAACGAGTTTTTAAACAAAAAAGAAACAGTATCAAAATAAAATTTCAAAGTAATTTTATATTTAGTAAACGAGTTATTAGAAAGAAGCTTAAAATACGAAATTCATTAACGAAATTTTATTTTGAAATTTTCTAGTTCATGGTTAATCCCAAATAATTTTTCAAGTCAACGATAAACTTTAGTATTTTTTCGAGAATAAAATCCAGATAGCGTGACCGAAAGGGTTCGAACGAGAGCCATTAAAATCCATTTATGGGACTCTACCATATAAAGCATATTTAACTTGAAAACATATGGCGATTAAATAACTTTATTATTTATTCTGCCAAATTTAACTTGAAAAATAATTAAATCATTTTGGCTTGAGAAATTACCGATCATGAGAGGTCATTTCTTGAGATCTCGTGACAAATAATGACTCTGTCTTGAACATTGCATGCTATTATAGATGCTCTATTTGCCAAAAATAAAGTATGTCCAAAGCGAGTCGTGTAATGAAGGACTGTTTATAATACATTTTTATCTTTTGAACACTGACGAGAGAGAGAGAAGAGAGAGAGAGAGAGGCGTGGTGGATAGAATTCTACAAATGTCTTCCTAATAGTACATTTTTATCTTCTGTTTATTATTAAGGACCGAATTTTATATATAATAGCGCATATGATCCATTAATTAATCGCTACAAATGAAATATAGAACACAACAACCATGGATTTCGTAATCAATATCAGATTTTAAATCTCACCAACTCAATTTTTTATTTGAAGAAATCGCATGAAAATATGTACATTGAATTTTACAGATTTGGACAATTGTCATATCCAATAATGCATTCTTCTTCCTTGAACCACAAAGAATCGAAAAACTCAAAATGTATCCCCTGACGACATATTATTCTGAATAAATTTGTGGACGATGAAACAATACCTGTTATAAGCTTTTGGCATGATATAAATATCTATATGATCATCTTTCTCTCACGGTACTTGTACGAAATACTTAGATTATGCATTGATTTTAATTGAATTTTTTAATTTCAAAATTCAAATTCTTTTTAAGTTGCTGGGAAAGCAAGAAGTTGTGGGATCTGTGATTACATTTTTAAAATAATGCAATTATTGCTTGAAAAGGAAAAAAAAATGAAAGAAAGAAAATATCGAACTGGTGGTGTCTAATTCAGGAGTCTGTGTTTATCAAAAAATAAATAAATAATGAGGAGATCGTGGAGCTCTCATATCCACTTTGAGTTGTTCAATTAGGCATAGCTTTCCAGGGCTTGGCCTATCATTAATGGGGTTTGGTTTTTTCTGCCAGCTTCTTTTGTGTCATCCTGTTTTTGTCCCCCCTTTTTCTTTCATCCTCAATGTTTTGTGTTTTTTTTTTTCAAAGTATTATTTACTTGTATGGGTGTTTTATATGGCGGAGTCCCATAAATCACAGTGTAGTGTGGAATGCGGATTGCACGGTACTATGGTAGTGACCTATATATGGTGGGGACGGAATTAGGGAGCCTGCGTTTTGACGCAAAAAATATTATCCCAACTGTCTGAATAATATTGTCCCATCACGTCTTGGTGTGCACGGGGCCAAGTCCAGGAAGGACCCTGCCATTTATTTTTTAGGGGTATATGCACTTCCATTCTCTTTGTTTTGTTTTTCCTTTGTGCAGACTGTGTCTTGAGAGTTATGCCGTTGAGACACTCAAATTAAACACACTCGCACAAAGCTCAAATAAGTATTTGGGGATCATAAGAGCATTTTCGATTATATTCTTTAATTTTAATGTTAAAAATACAAAATACATCTTTTATTTGGCTTATGCACTTTTTTATCTGTATATTCTAATTTTACTTTTTTTTTTAAAATCTATATAGATCATTCATACCATTTGTTTAGCCTGTAGAGACTCATCAAATTTAGCTATCCAAGATAAGAGCATGTACAACAATACTTATCTAAAATTGCTAGTCAAATAGCTAAAATGTTACTTTAGCTAGTGATTTTTTATCACGAGCTCCAGCAATAGTAGGTATTTTGACCATTCCTCTTTAAAAGAAATACTTTAGTAAACATGTTGATTAGAGAAGAGAGAGGGAGATAGAGAAACATGTGTGAAAGAATTAATAGTTTAATCTTTATCTAGTGAACTGCTCAATAAAAATACGTAGTGACTATTGCTCAAGCTAAAATAGCTAGTCACTATTAAGGTTGGTGAAGTTCCCTTTTTGAGTATTTGAATAGGTAAAATAGGTAAAATGGTTTTTTTAGCTATACTGCTGTACTTGCTCACTGAGACAAAATGACTAGCCACATACAGAGCCTAATAGAGCGGGAAAAACTATATTAAGCTAGAACATTTTTGCTAACAAGACTTATTTGGTGACTAGGTTGGAGATGCTCTAATAATACTATTCGTCTATTCGGTAAGGATACTAATGGGGGATACAATATATAAGAGTATTAACTAGTTCGGGTGTAGTTAATTCGGTATTTGATTGATTTTGAGGTATAAAACAATAGCTCTTCTTAATTAACCCCTCTTATACCATATTCTTCTCTTGTACTCCTTATTAATTAATTTTTCAATCCTAGTCCAGCTACCAAACGGGTCCTATGGTATAATGTGTGTATAGTAGGTACCATACATTAATATGAATGTGATTTTATATACCACCATTGCATGTGCAATTTGTATATTAACTTATTAAGTAGAGGTTATCGTTTTTTTAGTGTTCTATAGGGGGTTAGGGATTAATGTCAATAACAACTTTTTAAAAACTTTTATGATTTAATTTAAACTATGTCCGAGGGCAAATTACTCATTTCATGTTCCTCAGATGGACCAAACTCAATTTCAAATATATTACAGATTCTATTATTATAATATTCAGTAGCTCACTTATTTTGTAAATCTCATAAACAACATATTTATCATAAAAATGAATTCAATCAAACGTTAATAATTAGTTTATATTTTTTTAAGACAAATATAATTTCATCAAATATATACGATATCTTAGCAAATGTAATCTAATTTTCACGTGCTCGAAAAATTTATAAGAGAAAAATAAGGATTATCAAGAGAGAATCTTTGGTGGATCCCGTAAGTCTAAATTTTCGGTCTAATCGCGATCAACGCACCTAGAGATGGTAACTAGGGTATTAAATGTTATACCATTTTATTTTTATTTTTTTAAAAAAATTGACCACTTAGGTGGGGGTGTTGAAGGTGCAAGTACCAGACAAAAAGCGTACGGCTAGGGATTAGAGCTTAAAACCTTTAAAATATATAATGATCAAATACCAATGACTCTTATTATATAATTAATCTCCTAAATAAAATAAATACTTTATGGAGACTCCACCTTGGCTTTGATATATACGATGAAGACAAAAACTCTAAAGCACGTTATTCAATAATGGTGGGTGGTGCTTAGTGTTTCTCTTATTCTCTCTCTTATCATATACAAATAGTAGTTATATATATATATATATATATATATATATATATATATATATATATATATATACACACAATAATTATCTAAAATTTGGAATCTTATTAATGTGCGTGCGTCTCGAACAAAATTATTAACATTGGTTTTATTTTTTGTGTGGGGGGTCGGTGCCTGAATCCTCCGTGCTACGAAGCTTCCTCGTATTATTCCTCTGTTAAGAAAATTAATGCTCTAATTGAATAGTTTTCGGTGTCTAAATAAAACTAAGAAAATAAACTGTCAGTTAGGACACTAGAAGTAGAAGATGAATATACCCATTCATTTATTTATTTTGTAATTTGCCAGCTACACAATATCAGTGTACTTCATACATATTATATGCATACGCAAATAGTACTGATATAGGACTAAAGTGGAAGTTAATTGAAGCGCGGGGACTTGTAAAAAAAAGTAATTGTCTCTATTCAATTTATCAGAGGGTTATGTTAAAAAGGGGGAATTGTCACCTGGAGGGAAACTAGGTAGGTCACCGACCAATGGATTCTTGCCTCTTGTCTCACAATACAGTTATCAAGAAAGACAAATGCATCGCCCTTACCATTCAAATAAAGTTATAATCTCGTATCCGGAAATATAGCTATTTCGGCGTACCATTTATATTAGAGATATTAAAAATATAGTATTATAATTTTAGAGTAATTTAAATCAAGGTTTTATTAACTCTTACGGCATAGACTTTAATCTCATTCACTTTTTAAAGTTAGGTTTTCATTCTATTTTGGCATGGTTTGACATTTTTACCATTATTTTTGAGTGTTAGTTTACTCTTTTATCATTTTTTAAGTCAGAACATATAATTCCTGATTTGGTAAGTTTAAAATCGTAGTAATAAATTAAGCATCAAATATGGTAATTATTTTTCACTGAATATTGAGAATATTGACTGGAATCTTAAATCACTGGAATGGTACTTTGCTAATGCGTGGTTAGTTTTGATGTTGCATATTTTTTTGAAATTTTGAGATTAAATCACCAGAATTAGTGATTCACTAGATATTGATCCTACCTTTGGATTTTTTTGCACAGAATCACATAAATATTCTATTCTTATATTACTCATCATGTGTCACATAGACCAGCTATTTTTATATATTTGCTCATCGAAAACCGAGTATTGTGAGCTAGAAGGAAGATTTCATCGTCAAACTTAAATAATATTTTTCGAAAATTATTTGGATTACCCAGTAAGTGAAGAATATTTATTTGTCGTTCTTATTTATAATATCTGTTTTGAACCTTGACGATCGCAAAAGAATAAAATATTTTTGAAGTTGCAAAAATTTATCATAATTTGCAAATTATCATTCTTATTTGTAGTGTCTGTTTTGAGTCTGTGAAATTTACCATGATCTGCAAATTGACCATCGCTAAAGAACATGAGTTGTAGAAGTTACCATAATCTAAAAATTTACCCCATGATATGTAAATTGTCATTCTTATTTGTAGTATTCGTTTTAAATATATAAAATTTACCATGATCTGTAAATTTACTATCACAAAATATAAACTAAATTTATCATCACAAAATGCAAAAATTTATCATAATCTGTCAATTTACCATATTTTGGTAATTATAGACTAAGTTCCCGTAAAATATGATAAACTAACCATAAGAGGGGACAAAATTGATATGGAATGCACTAAGTACATCCTTTTTTTTTTTTTTTTAAGGAATTTAGTACTGAAATTTGTCAATTTCAAAATCAGGGTAAATTAAATATTCTTAAAAGAATAGAATCAAAACATAATGTTTAAAAATGCATAGGATAAAAAACTAATAAACACTTATAGATGAGAACAAACAATAAGTATCCCTTTTTTAATTTAATTACAAATAATAAAGTATGAGATTTAATTTTTTCAGGAGATACAATCTTTTCTATTACATAAAGGGATAGACGTACTTGGTGTCTCTATATTTTTAAAGTTTTGTCGTGATTTTTAATTTGTCAAAATTATCCGTCATAAAAACTATTTTTACACACTATAAAATGGTTAAAAAATTAATTTATATGGACAAAATTGATAATACATCACTCTAACAAAAATTGTCAACTTCTCTATAACCTCAACCCCACTTTCATTTTCAACTCTCTCTCTCTCTGATTTTCACGCACAGTAGCATTTTCGTGCCTCAATTCAATTGGGTTGTTCACTTCAATGCATTGAAGAGATGATTTCTAAAACTGCGGTTTTTTTGTTTGGGAACAGAACCACAAATTCAATGTCTCTTTCATCTCCCTTTATAACTTTGCAGGTATATAATTTTATTAATGTTTTAATTTGTTTGATTGATCAATTTGTATCTATCACCAAACGAGCGATTTGCCCACACTCATGATGAAGCGTTCACCAATAAGGTCCAATTTTTGGTGATGCTACATTAGTTTTTCATGTATTTAGTGGTACTCAACTTGCACGCATGTATTATGTGTGTCCCGCCACTAGTGCATTCATAATCAAAATGAACAATTATAAAATTTTATTACAAGATCGTACTGTTATGCTACCACTATGATATAATATACAATTTTTTCAATAATATCATTCACCCCAAAAAGATATTAAAGATTAAAAAAATAGAGCATTAGAACTTTTAAGTTAATTAAAGATAATAAATTATAAAAACAAATTATTTTAGGAGACATAATGCATATTAAGACCTAGCCAAAATGAGCAAGTACGCTCTGCTCTCTCGTGATTCCTACTCTCACTCTAATAAAAAAACTAAAGGGCCCTACTAAAGATTCAAAGGACGAGCACTGAAATGAGAAAGGCTTGTAGACTCGTGACGCTGAACGATATATTCTGAAACTAAAGCATGCACACAGACAAAAATTCTTCGAAAGGTGTTAGCAAGTGTTAGGAGTCGGAGCCCAACATGTTCGCCCACTGGGTCGAGTGTTCGCCCACTTCAGAGTCTTCGCCTTTAGATAAAAAAAAGTGTCCGCCCCTCAAGTTGCCAAACTACCACAAGAGTTTAGCCTTTTGAAGCCCCAATCGCGTAGGGCGACCAAGCTAGGCCGAGTCAGAAAGACTTTGATGACTCAAGGTTCAATCACAAAATTTTCTTATTTTTAAAAGGCTTGAAACATAATCATTCATATTGAAAGCAAATATTGAAACATAATCATTCATATTGAAAGCAAATATTGTTATCAACAATAACATAATATTATATACTTATTTCGAGAGTAATTATAATAAAATCAATTTTAAATTAATAAAAAATACAAACTCGTATTGATCGAGATCCAAGAAATGCTCAGTACGGCCCAAAATATCTGATACAGTAGTACAGTACACCAAAATTTTGAAACGGTACAATACACAATTGTAAGTGTTCTATTTTGTGTCCCGTATGATACGAGATTCATAGCAATAGTTTTAAGTTTGATATTCGTATATACCATGGCAGTAATTAAAATGGTATGTTTGGCAATACGAGTTTGATAAATTTGCTTGAAACATAATTATTGGTATTGAAAATAACTATTGTTATTAAGAATGACATTAGACAACTCATTTTGAGAGCAATGATTATAACATAATTACTTTGAAATTAATTTTAAAAAATATATACCTACCGATATTGTCTGGTATTTAAGACGATACGATGCACAACTATGAATATTACATCTTGTGTCTAATAGAATACGAGATTCATAATCTTCAAATCTTTTCACGTCACTTAGGGTTGCAGCATAAAAATAAAAGTGGTATATATTCATTGGAATATTTTGTAATTGACAGTTGATTTCTATGTTTCTATAGCATTTTAATGTGCATTTTGTTACCTTTTCGCTGACAAAAAACAAAAATATAAGTTAGTAAAGAAATTTAACTGGCAGAAAAGTAATTCATAAACAAGCTTTATCTTCTCCCATATATAAATTGGATTCATGCGAATAACAATCAAGCAAAATCTGTATTGCAATTTTTAGTGAGATTTTTTTGATATTATAAAGGTCAAGTCCGTAAAATTTTTTATGGGCCCTCGCAATTGTGAGAAGCATCAAAATCCTTTCATGAGAAAAAAAATTATTAGGTGCATCTCGAAAATTATTTTAATTTACCCACACATTGGTGTAGAGTCTACGGCTAAAACTTTATGAGTTATCTGAAAAGAATCACGTAACGGCGTTAGAGTTTACACTTTATGGAAATGTAGATAAATTTCACAAACACCACCTCAATGTTTGTAAAATTACACTGCATACTCTTATATTTTTTGAAATTATAATATATACCCCTAATATGGCAGATGACTTGTTAGAATGTTCTATTTATCAATATACCCTTATTTATCCTCAATACAACATGCAACTTAAATGTCTATGATGCAAGTATTTTTTTTCTTGATCAACAAAAAGTGTTAGATGCAACAAGAACTCAAGAGAAGGCAAATAACAGTTCTGGGAATGACTTGTTTATTCCTTGTGAAAGTGCAGTAAATAAATAGAGAAAACAGACGTGCTGTAACAAACTACAACCCATGTTCTAACTAGGAATAAGGAAACAAACTTTGACTAAATCACCTAACAAACAATGCTAAAGACCAGGACACTTATTTGACTAAATCACCTAACAAACAATGCTAAAGACCAGGACACTTATTTGACTAAGTCTTATCATTCCCTCCCTTGAACTAGACTGCATTTGCAGCTAGTTAACTCCTGAAAAATCACAAACTCCAAGCTTCCATCTCAGCTCCCAAAATGATTCTAATTTCAGTGGTTTGGTGAAGATGTCTGCTAACTGATGCCGTGTACCACAAAACTGAAGCTGCACAACTCCATCATTTACAAGCTCCCTTAAGAAATGGTAGCGCACATCAATGTGTTTGCTCCTGCCATGCATCACCGGATTTCTCGACAACTTAATTGTTGAGCTATTATCACAAAAGATGACAGTACTTACACTGCCCTTGTAGCCTATCTTCTTCAGTACCCTTTGCATCCATATTGCCTGACAACTACTTCCCGCAGCTGCTACAAATTCGGCTTCTGTCGTGCTCAACGTTACTATCAGTTGCTTTCGAGAAGACCAAGCTACTGCAGCTCCACTTAACATAAAAACATAACCTGAAGTACTTCTTCTATCCTCCACCGATCCAGCATAATCACTATCAGTAAAGCCAATCAATTCCAAATTTCCTTTCTCTTTGTAAAGAATGCCAAACTTTACTGTACCTTGTAAGTAGCGTAGAATTCTCTTTGCCGCCGAATAATGAACTTCTGTAGGTCTTGACATATACCTGCTCAAGAGGCTAACCGCATACATTATGTCCGGTCTCGTAGCGGTCAAGTACATCAAGCTTCCAATCAGCTGCTTGAAAAATGAACCATCCATCTCAACACTATTTTCATCTTTGGAGATTTTAAATCCTGGAACCATTGGATTTTCAACAGAATTGCTATGCTCCATTCCAAATCTTCTCAACACTTCCATCACATACTTCGTTTGACTGATGAAGATACCACCATCAAACTGAACTACCTCAATACCAAGAAAATACCTCATCTTACCCAAGTCTGACATATCAAATTCCTTCATCATGGACTCTTTGAATTCAGACATCATTTTTTCATCATCTCCGGTATAAAGTAAATCATCAACATACAAGCTAATGATCAAATATTTACCTTGTTTGACTTTAGTAAACAAAGTTTGCTCACTATCCTCCTTCTCAAAACCTTCCTTTCTGAAGTATGATTCAATTCGGCTGAACCATGCCCGTGGTGCCTGCTTGAGTCCGTACAAAGCTTTGTTAAGCTTATATACCTTCTGCTCCTCATTCTTTATTTCATAACCCCTTGGCTGCTCCACGTACACAGTCTCAGCTAACTTCCCATGAAGAAAGGCCGACTTCACATCCAGCTGAAACACACACCAACCTCTTTGTGCAGCAAGTGCCAGAATCAGTCGAACCGTGTCCATACGAGCTACAGGAGCATATACTTCTTCATAATCAACTCCGTATTCCTGAGCATACCCTTTGGCGACCAAGCGAGCCTTGTATTTTTCTGCTTCTCCAAGCTCATTCAACTTTGTTTTGTACACCCATTTGACTCCTATTTTTTTTGCTCCTTTCGGTAGCTCCGTGAGATCCCACGTTCCATTCTTCTCAATTGATCTCATTTCTGCATCCATGGCTGTCCTCCATTTCTCTTCTTTGACTGCTTCATCAAATGAAGTAGGATCAGAATGAACGGCATGGGCAAACAAGGCTAAGTGAGTTTGTACCTCTTCCTCTTCATCGGAAAGACCTTCACCAGGGACATAGTCATTCATCCACCCTGGTGCTCTTCTATTTCGGGGTTCTGTCACTGGTGAAACAACATTTTCTTCTTCATTACCATCAGCTGCATTTTCTGAAACAACATTTTCTTCTTCATTACCATCAGCTGCATTTTCTTCATAGCCATCACTCGATTCCTCCCTCTCATCACTTTTCTCATCTTCCCATTCCAAATCAAACGTGTCATCTTCTTCAGAGCTCTTCTCCCAATTCTGTTGCCTGTCTTCTTCAAAGATGACATCCCAGCTGATAATAATCCTCTTGGAGGTAGGATCATATAGTCGATATGCCTTTGATGCTTCACTTATACCAAAAAAGACACAACAACGGCTCTTATCTTCAAGCTTTGTTCGTCGAGCATCCGGTACATGAGCATATGCTATACAACCAAAAACTCTCAAGTGCCCGACTGAAGGCTTCATCCCACACCAAGCTTCCTCTGGCGTCATTTCCTTCACCGATGATGTTGGACATCTATTAAGAACATAGAATGCCCAGTTCACCGCCTCTGCCCAGAATTTTCTTGGAACATTTTTCTCAATCAATAAGCTCCTCACCATATTCATCACGGTTCTATTCTTCCGCTCGGCAACTCCGTTCTGCTGTGGTGTATATGCAGCAGTTAATTGCCTCTTGATCCCATTCGTTTCACAATACTCCTTGAACTCATCTGATGTGAATTCACCTCCACGATCCGTTCTTAGACATTTAATAGACAAGCCTGTTTCTTTTTCAACAAGAGCTTTAAATAGCTTAAAGGTAGTGAATGCATCTGACTTATGAGCAAGAAAATACACCCACGCCTTCCTACTATAGTCATCAATGAAGCAAATGAAATACCTCTTGTTGCCCTCCGAAAACGGAGAAATCGGGCCGCAAATATCAGCGTGAACTAGCTCCAACTTTGCCGATGCTCTCCATGTACTTCTCCTTGGGATTACATCTCGATGTTGCTTTCCTTTCAAGCAATTAGTGCACACAATTTCACCCTTAGAGAAACTTGGCAAGCCCCTCACCATGTCTTTTGTTTGCAAAGTCTCTAACCCTTTGTAGCTGAGATGACCGAATCTTCGGTGCCAGAGATGAGCCATGTCTTCAGTGGTTGCTTGGAAACACTCTTCCTTGCTTTCCCGTTTGATTGATTGGGTGCTTGATAACAACACAAACATTCGATTTGCTGCCATGTTGGTTTGGAATACCAAACCCTTTGTGCGGTGATAAATCCGACACTCATTTGACTGCATTAGTACAGCCAGACCCCTTTCTTGCAGCTGCCCAACACTGAGAAGATTATTCTTCAAACCGGGCACATAATACACATCCTGTACAAGGTGATTGACTCCTTTTACGGTCAATCGAACACTTCCTTTTCCAGCGACGTTCATGCTTGCATAATTCCCAAATCTAACCACCTTGTTGAACCCTTCTCCTAACTCACAGAAGAGTGATGAATCACCAGACATGTGATTGCTGCACCCAGAGTCAATATACCATGCAATATCTCGATCGCCTCCAAGCGTGTCGACATGCGCCATTAGTACCATCTCTTCTGTTTCCTCCAAACCTGCATAATTTGCTTGGCACTCGTACTGAAAGTGTCCAAGCTTGTGACACTTGTAACATTCAACTGTTTCTCCAAGCTTGTGACACTTGTAACATTCAACTGTTTCCTTACTCCACAGTTGCCTACCCCTGCCTCTGCCTTGTCCCCGGCCTCCTCGGAAAGCAGTTCTTCCTCGTCCTCTTCCACCATAGCTCTCTTCATGAGTTACCTTTAAAGCATGTTCATCTTCTCCACTTGCTTTGAACTTTTGCTCATGAACGAGCAGAGAACTTTGTAAGGCATCCACGGATAGCTGATCTATGTCCTTGGCTTCCTCAATGGAACAAACAATGTAGTTCCACTTATCAGTGAGGGTTCTCAAAATCTTCTCAACGATCTTGACATCATCCACATCTTCCCCATAATTCCTCATGTCATTTGCAACCGTCATTACT
The DNA here is from genome assembly GCA_019985065.2 of Arctostaphylos glauca. Lineage (NCBI taxonomy): Eukaryota > Viridiplantae > Streptophyta > Magnoliopsida > Ericales > Ericaceae > Arctostaphylos > Arctostaphylos glauca. Next base: position 36,101,045 of record JAHSPW020000001.1, read on the forward strand.
CGACCGAAGTAATCAGTGATCGATTCACCCTGCTTCATTGCTAATACCTCAAAGTCCCGGCGTAGATGATTGAGCTGAGCTCTCTTCACTCGAGCATTGCCTTGATACTTCAACTTCATGGAATCCCAGAGCTGTTTAGACGTCTCCTTCTGCGTGATTGTCTTCAGAATTAACTTGTCAAGTGACTGAAACAAGTAATTCTTAGCCTTCAAATCCTTCAGCTTCATCTCCTCCAGGTTCTTTATTTGCGCTGCCGTCATCTCATCCATGCTCTTCGGCTCTGTGTAGCCTGTTTCAACAGCAACCCAATACTCCTTGGATCTAAGGAGATTCTCCATGACCATGCTCCAATGATCGTAGTCGCCGTCGAACTTCGGAATGGAGGCTGCTGCAAAGTTTGCTTCCGAACCCATCTCTCTTCACTCACAGTCACTAGCTCTGATACCAGATTGTTAGATGCAACAAGAACTCAAGAGAAGGCAAATAACAGTTCTGGGAATGACTTGTTTATTCCTTGTGAAAGTGCAGTAAATAAATAGAGAAAACAGACGTGCTGTAACAAACTACAGCCCACCTTCTAACTAAGAATAAGGAAACAAACTTTGACTAAATCACCTAACAAACAATGCTAAAGACCAGGACACTTATTTGACTAAGTCTTATCAAAAAGATGGACTAAATTCTTACACAAAATAAGAAAGTAAAGGTATAAAGTGTAATTCTTAAAAATAAAGAGATATAAAGTGTATTTTCACCAAAATTAAGGGGTGTTTCTGAACTTTGTCCAATTAAATTCCTTATTACGGAATCCCGGCAAAAAAAATTTATAAACTGAAGTTCGTTTGTCTTCTTCTGAGCAAATATACGCCTGTATTCGCGGTAACTGTAATGTGTTCCTTATGGTGGGACCCACAGAAAATAGGACATTTGTACTGGCATTAGCACTTTAGTATTTGCATAACCATAGTTTAGTGAACGTTGTTTTACGCCCAGTTGACAGTTGGCCTAGGGAAAAAAATAATGGTTTTTTTTTTTATTTATAATTTTATAATTCTGAATATTCGTATTTCTATTTATATTTAAAAATTACTTACTAACAAAGAGTTCAACTAAAATCAAGATAAGTTCTCTTATAAATAGCTTTTTGTTATGATTAGTTTGAGCTATTAATTAATTTAGAAATCGAAAATAAATTGGGGCATGATTATTGATTCCAGCCAACAAATGAATACAACCAACAAGTCTTTGGCCCACTTGTGCGCGTAAATACCTAAATCTATTTTTTATACGTGATTATAATAAATTTTTCTTTTGTTTTTGTCATGAACTAGGTTTGTTTTCTTTTTCTTTTTCTTTGATTTGTAGTACCTACCAACTAGGTAGGTTTTGTTTGTTTTTGGACTAATAAGTTTATTGTGCACAACATAACGTGTTGTGCGTCAAAACGATATAGTTTTAGTGCATAAACGTTGCTTTGGGGCATAAAATACTGATCGAACAATTTTCCAGCAGTATTTTACGCGTCAAAACGATATTATTTTAACTTGCATCATAGTTTACCGTTCGAAATGCATAGCAGATTTTCCCATTACGTACTAGGCAGGTTTTGTTTGTTTTTGGGACTACCTTCTTTTTGGATCAACCACTAACTTTTTTTAGAAGAGATATTTACTTCATGTGTTTTTCTTTAAGTTGAATTTTGTGACTAAAAACGTAAAAGGGTACATTTAGTAGGATTAATTTATTTTCACATTACGCAAAAAAGTATTTTTTTTATATTTGTTGCTTTATTTATTTATTTTTAAATTTTTTATGGACCTTGCCTCATTCCTTAAGTTTTATAATTAATCTTGGAGTAACATTAATTTCTCATATGAAGTACAGGCAAAATTCGTGCGATCTACTTTTCAAATTATCTTTTAGAGCATTACCCTTTTCATGAAGACACAAACAAAATTCATAGAATATTAAAAAGAAAAATACTAGCCCCTGCTTATTAGGCGATGAATAATGTATAAAAATGTATTAATATCTGTAAATTATATATTAATATTTATAAATATTTATAAAATATGTATTAATATTCATATTTGTTTATTTTTACGTGAAATTTATTCACCACCCATTTGACAGTGGTTAACAAGATCATATTAAAAAATAGAAAAACAAAATTCGTAGGGGCACTTTAGTCAATTCATTCCCAAAACACCGTGTCATTTTATCTTTATACTCCCTCCGTCCCATTTTGTTTGCTTGTTTTCACTATTCCAGACCTCTCAAAAAATAATCTATATCTTTTAATTTATAACTTATTTTATACTCAATATGGATCTTGTTTGATAGATCTCGATTAATTCTATTAGACAATAATTTTATAATTATTTAAAATAATATTAATTACTCAATTTAGCTAATGTTTTAAAAGGCACGCTTGCCGAAATTAAGCAAACAAAATGGGACAGAGGGAGTAGTATTTTCGGAGTGGTACGGTTGTTCCTATATAACATTGTCCACCCCACCTTTGATGCTCCATGATTACATACTTATCCCCCGGAGAAGAAAAAAAGGCCAGCACCCAAATTTAGAGAGAGAGAGAGAGAGAGAGAGAGTGTGTGTTTTGACAGGAAATGGGCAACAGTCTAAGGTGCTGTTTGGCTTGTGTCCTTCCCTGCGGAGCTTTAGATTTGATCCGAATAGTCCATTTGAACGGCTACATAGAAGAAATTTCCGGGCCGATCACAGCGGGTGAGATCCTAAAAAACAACCCAAACCACGTCCTGAGTAGGCCCAGCTCTCAAGGCGTGGTCCGCCGTATTTTAATACTCTCACCGGAGTCGGAGCTCAAGAGGGGCACCATCTACTTTCTGATTCCGAACTCGTCGATGCCGCCGGAAAAGAAGAAAAGTCACGATGAAATTCCTATGAAGCCCAAAAGGAGAAAGATCAAGAGCGACGCTGATCCTAATAAGTCGGACGGCAGTAGTGATCGTTACCAAAATGAAAGAATATCAGAAAAAAGGTCGGCGAACCGGGATCGCCGGCGCCGGAGTGTTTGCGAGTGGCGGCCCCATCTTCAGAGCATTTCCGAAGACTAAAGGAGTACCTACGTTTTTTACCGGTGCCGGAATCTGACTCTGGTTTTTTTTTTTTTTTTTTTAACCGCGGGTAAACTCGAATGGTTATTTTGTTTTTCCCTCTAAAAATACGTACACGAGGTTTTTCTGTTTGTGTAATATTTTCGTTATTGGATTGTGGATAAATTTACAACTTCATCTATTTTGGGGCCTTCCGGCACCATATTATAATTCCACTCACGTCTATACATTGAGATCCCCCTCACCAATTAGACAATGCCATGTAAATAAAATAGAGGAGTTTACTGCATAACAGATGTGTTGCTCAACAAAATAATGTCTTTTTGCGTAAAAATGAAGATTCCTAAGTATGTTTGGAATAGTATTTTGTGTATCAAAATGACGTTATTTTGACGCATATCATGCTCTGTTATGCACAGTGCACAATAAAGTCTCTAAATCCTATGTAAATAAATTATAAATAACTAATATTGTAATTATTAGACTCATTCTTATTATAAATTTGATAAATTTGGTAAGGCCTGCATAGTTTTGATTGTCGATAGGAGCTGGATCTTTTTTAATTTTTCAAAAGAGCTACAGTCCCCTTTTAAATTATTTTTAAGTATAACACTTTGGAGCCATGTCGACAATCGAGATGATTCATTTTTTAAAACTTATTAAGAATATTAAGATTAAATATTGGTTAATATGACTCCGAACATATTTATTGTGAGATAAATTAGATAAATAGATTTCGATCTAATACTGTAATTTGTTATTTTTATAAGAAAATCACTTCTAAAAATATTAGTACAAATTGATATTCTGTCAATGTAATTTTTGAAAAGCTTCATACTATCAACGAGTTTTAAAAGAAATAATCCTAATCAGTGATGTGGGTTCGAATCGAAAAGTAAAGTGAATCCTTAAATCCATTTAAAAGACTAAAGAGAGTCCAAAATTCTAATTCATAGCATCATGATTCATGATATTTATTTTATAAAAAATATAAAAGTCTACTATCTAAACAAGACCCGTCACATCTTGGTAGATTTTTAAATCAACACGCTAGTGATGATAATATAACCTATTGAAAGTGAACAAAGTAAGATTTTTAATTTTCAATGATTTAAAAATATTTAATGATACAATGATCTGTTTGCAGCTTTTATCAAAAAAAAAATGATCTGTTTGCAGCAAGAAATTTTTACTTTTGTGAAAAAAAAAACCCATCATATTATAAATAGAAGGAAAAATTGAGAGGAAGGTTTCATGGAAGTGGAATCGTGGCATCAATTCCAGCTGGAGGGAAAAAAAAAAATACAGAGTGATTCCGTCCAGATGAAGACTTAGTTGTCCCTTAATTTTCTTTTTGCTCAAATGTCTGCTGTTGCAGTTCAGATCCATTGTAACTATCAGCTTCCGTAGCTGTCTCATGGTTGACATTACACATTCATTAATTCCTTACCTTAACAACTTCCGTAGCTGTCGTACTAAAAGATTGAATGAGGCATCTTACTCTGCTTTGAAAATAACAGGGTGCATTGTGCGTTAAAATGATATTATTTTAATACAAAAAAATTATTTGAACACTATCCGACAGTTCGCACAGTTTTTTGGACAAAAAAAACGTTGTTTTAATATGTTTTGCAATTCGCAATGCACAATGGACCCTGAAGTTTCTAAAGAATTCACTTCTTTTCTTTAATTGAATAACAAAATAAATTAGGATATAAAAAATGAGTCCAGTTGAGCTAATTAGTTAACTGTTCAAATTCGGTTTGCAAATGTACGTATGTAATGAGCTTTAAGAATGCAATCATTTTTGTTCTGTTCTTCAGTTGAACCTAGTTTAAACTAAATGAGAGATATATATCTACGGCAATGACCGGCCATTTAAGCAACTTGATTTTTCAAACTAGTAGAATTTTATGGAGTCGAGTTAGGAAATGTATAATCAATCAAGTATTGTTTCAAAAGTTAACGAGTTTCAAACTATGTGCTAGTTTGAATAAAATATGTAACAATTGGATCTGAATAGAGGTTTTAATGCGTTAAATATGAAATATTGGATTGAAGTGCAATAATTATAAAAACCGTAGATCTAAAAAAGGGACTGTCCGTGATTGTACAGATAGGTACATTTATTGATAATCATACCCCCATGTGGCACCAGAAAATTGCAAAAAAAGAATAAAAAAAAGGAAAAATAAATGCAAGTTATGATTTCCATTAAATGAAGTCAATGTTCTTAAATGAAGGAATATTGGGTATGTAAGATAAATGATTGCCAAGTTAACAAGCATTATTCTATGAGCAATCTAGAGATGAACCTTTGATTTCAAAAGTAATTAAGTACTTAATTAATAATGATACAGCTTATCCGGTTATATATATTATACCCCAGAGAGAGAGAGAGAGAGATAGAGTAGTAGTTGTTTGTAAGGAAGAGAAAACTCTAAATCTTGTTTATAATTAATTAAATAATGGCGTAATCTCTCTCAATAATAATAATAATAATAGGATAAGTGCAAAGTGTTCAAGTAACGACATGTCCACGCAACACCTAAACAAATGCAAAACAAGCTGGCAGTTCCTTTTAAACATATTTCGTGCAACTGAGTCCTCACATGGATTCCCCCTCCCACTTCTCCCTCCCCAATAAATATCATACTAAACTTGCACATCCCTTTCTCAAACTCCACACAATCATATACGCACACAGTGCAGTTTTTTTTATAGTCGGGGTATCTGGTCGATTTTGAAATTATCCCAACCTAATATCGACTAGTTCTCGGGAGACCAATCCCATTGTCCACATATATAGTGCAGTTGACAACACCTCTATGGACTTTAATATGGAAACAAGTAATTATGACACCAGTATGGTCCATTTGGCCTACGATTTTTATTGGTTTATTTATTTATTTATGATGTTTGAAATAAAAATTTAAATAGTTGATGGCATTTGGACTAATTTATTTATTGTGTTGTTTGACTGAATAAATTATATAGGTCCAACAAATATCTGGGTTCAACAAATAAATTAGCCCAAACCTTCTGCATTTTTTACCCAACAAATAAACACTTAATAACCACAGCCTAAATAGGGCTAGTGTCAAACAACTAAATAGTTAGGAGTCTGTAAACCGTAAATCAAAAGGATGCTTATAATAAAGGGGCTCACAAAAGCATCGTATATTTTTTTGAATGGATTTAGATGTGCTCATATATATCTTGAGTCGTATAACGCTGTTGGGACATGTTTCTTTCTCATGAACAGGGATAAGACACGAATAGTTTGGCTGTGGTGGAGTACTCTTGCTATGGATAAAGATGAGGCTGGTTCCCAATTTTTAGACACTTAATCTCTTGATGACACACTTCTATTAAGATTGTGTCTTTTACAATGCTTCTTTTCTAGTCTTCTTATGAGTTTAGGACTCCCCCAAGCCAAGTAGAGCCCGCACTGAGGTCCATGGGCTTCTCAACTCTTCATCTTCAGAGGATACTCTAGGGGCGAGAACTTGGAAAAGGCCGAAAAGATTCTAGATTGTCGAAAAAACCATAGCCGAACTAGGGTGAGAAGGCCACACATGGCAGAGCAGACCAAAGTTGTCTCCTTTACACAATCGACAATTCTATGCACTTCATATATATGATATATATGATTATTGGCTTTCATGGATTAGGTCTAGGTTACGTCAACTAGAAGTGGAGTTCATGTGTTCAAGTGTCTTGATTCTTTAATTTTCATCACCGGCACAAGATAATTGTAGTTTTCTTAGGTCTTTACTTTGTTTGATCTATGTATGTCGGGAGGTGTATACTGATAACACCTATGATGGTCCCTCCTCGGAGCAATTACCTGCAAAAAAAAAACCTAGGACATCGGTTTGGTGCCAACCAACACCCCCTCGATGCTTAAGTTAGAGATCATGCTTGTCCCGTCCACTTAGGGTCCATTTTATACCTTCTTGACTCTTTTAGTTCCACTGAGTGTCTGCTTCCTATAGATTTTCATAGGGTGGCATTCCCGGGCCATTTTGGAGTCTTAGAGTCTGCTCGTATGAATATGTACTCAATCCTTTCAGATTCGCATGTGAGGTGGCACACTCCTAGCATGATTCTATCAATATAGACCCATGCTTTAGCTGATTTAGGACATTATTTGGATAAGGGATGAATCCGCCCGTCCCGGGCTAAGGACCCACTCTTTCTGAGCAGAAGACAAATACGAGCATCAGAGCAAACAACGAAAGGGGAGCTGAGCATCCTTTCTTGATCATTGATTTCCTACTTACCAACTAATCTCCTGCCCCTGGGGACAAATATATAGATTCCTGGGAGCAATTCAAAAATCTTCAAAAATTGACGGTTATTTTGCTTTTCGACGGACATTTAATCCATGTGTCAAATTCTCCAAGATTGCAACACAAGGAGGTGCATCCGTTTGTTGGACGTGCTGACAGTTACATGGTTGCTGCCAAACAATTACTTGCGTACGTGTTTTCGCTGGAGCCTTTGAGCGTGTTTATGGCCCAGGGCCAAGATCCAATTATGAAAATCCCAATTGCTTTTTTGCCCTTGCCCCTCCCTCATTCTGGAACTTCTCCTTCATTTTTCATCCCATTTCATCTCTCCCTCTTCCTTTTAACTTTCTGGTGTAATTGTCTTATTTGCTCTAAGGAAACTCACACAAGCGACCGTCTTGGCATTAGATACGTTTTCATCCTCTATTTTTCTTCTTCCTCTCATCCTTTCTTCCGTTCTTACTATTCTCATTAGTCCTCATGGGATTTGAACTTTCCCCAAGCCTAAACCCTGTCGGACTAGGACATGAGCATGAGGGCGGTTATACCTTACTCCGCCTTTGTTTTTACATGATCGTGCACTCTCGGGCCTCTGTCCTAAGCTATTTTTGACATTCTTGCCTTTTATCTTTGCTACAAGAGCATGTTCCCTCTGATAAATTAAGCATACGCTTTCCTATTTTCAGGCCATTATTCCTGGAAAGTTAAGAGGGACTGGTGGCCCAGCCTTAGCAAGGATAATATCAAGGGATGAGGCCTCTTCATCTTTCTCTTCTCAAACGCCTTTCTCCATATCTATGGTGTTCTCATCAAGATTTGAGGTCAACCCCAATAGATTATGTCCAAAAACTAAAAAAAAAAGTTTACTAATGACGAAACATAAGTCAAAACACATCCTATTTTGGCTTATTTTTTGTATTTTCTGTAATCACTTGTGGAGCCTAACCAACAATCAATAAAAAATTAATACAAAATAAAAAATTATATATTTTTAAAAGAGATAAAAATAACAAGATAATAATTATCAAAATTCAAACAGAGAAAGTAAACCAACAAATAACTTTATTATGTCTAACAAATAGAGAAAGTGGACCAACAAATAACTTCATGGGCCACTTATTTTTTGGTCCTATCTGTAAGTGTTTACTAGTTTTCTATTACATCCACTTTTAAAGGTTATTTTTGGTCAGTCCTATCTGTAAGTGTTTACTATTTTTCTATCTCATCTACTTTTAAATGTTATATTTTGGTCCTTTCTTTTGAAAAATATTCAAAATAAACTTAATTTCTAAAATTGTACAATTCAAGCACTCAACTCCTAAAAAAATGGATAATTAAATTTCATTACCATATCAGTTCTAAACCCCAAAAAATGTGAATAAATATACCATGTCTTAAATATAAATAATATGACAAATTATTATCATTCTAAATTGAATTATGGTACATTTATTGATAACAAATTGTGATGGTAAATTTGTTATACTTTCCTACAAGTGATGATAAATTTGAAGGTCTAATGGTTATTTGGTAAGATCGATGGTAAATTTGTAATTTCTTCCTGCAGTTGATGATAAATTTGCAAGTCTGGTGGTTAATTTGGTATGGTCGATTGTATATTTACAGCTCTTTTCTACATGTGAGGATAATTTTACTGCCTCTTGTGATGATATATTTGCTAACCTAATGGCTTGAATAGCTATAAATTTTTTTGTTCTTCTGTGATGGTAAATTTGAATATCATGGTAAATTTCAACAACTCCAAAATATGTTGTTCCTTTTGTTTGATATTCTTAAAATTGCAGTGAACCACTAAAAAATCTGGTGATAATCTCAAGATTCTTAAAACAAAAAGCAAAAAAAAAAAACAGTAAAAATTAATACTGAATAATTTTGGCTAAAAAGACACAAAGTGACCGTCTCCCAAATTATTATTTTTTATCACAATTGGTTTCCGAATTGGTTTCCCCATGAACTTGGTATTGGGACATTACGTGCGTGCATCAGTTAGGACTAAAGACCAGGGACCACAATCCCAAGGAAGAAGTTGGCTTCACTCTCTCTCTCTCTCTCTCTCTAGATTGAAGTTGGCTTGACCACAATTTTCATTTTCAGAAACTATCTTGTACAATTTAGCACTGAAATGCAAGTTAGAAACTCTCTTTATTTTGGGAAGTCATGTATTAGCAACTATGAATTTGAGAATTTTGACTGAATTTGCACCAAAAAAGGAAGAAGAACATTTCTGTATATGGACAAACAACTGCATTTCTATGTCTATTAAACTTTTCTGATTCAAGCAATGAATCCTTCACATTCTACTGTTTCTCACCCATCCGAACTATGGTGTAAAAAGCTTCAGTTCCTACAAACCTCTTTTGTTAGGTCTCAAGTGTGTACATATGAACACTTGGGGAAAAGCTAGAAACACTATCCAATGTATCCATGGACTATGTTTTGCTGCAAAATTCCCATTACCCATATTGATTAGATGCGTGGGAAACATTAAGTGGCCAGACTTTGGCATCATCGCAAGAAGACATATCCACAACCGCGGATCTAGGGCTTTCAATCGCCATTTCTCCACCCACCCTCCCCTGTTGCACCACCAACACTGATACTCTGCAATTTGAATAAGAAGACGACAACATGTCTCCAAAATACCCTAGTTCCGGAAACTCGCTCCATTCCTTCAGTCCTTGCAGCAACTCCGAGTAACCCCCATGTCGTTTTCCCACCAAAATTAGGTCAAACGAATTCTCCATCTCCCTTATCACACTCACGACCCCCACGCTATCATTCACCACCTCCTCCTTGTAATCACAACACTCGTTCCTCGCGTTGGCGATCCTAAACTCATTGATCAACTCGGTGTCGCGCTCCATGTCGTTGGTGGTATTGATTTTCTTCATGTAGTCAATTAAGCGGACAACAGTGACACCTACGTTTGGATGTTTCGCCATTCTATTAGCATAAGCCAATGCTTCCCTATCATCTTCACCGCCCAAGAAGATCAGTCCGATGTTATACGAAGTCTTGCTTCCCTTGTTATGGGAATTGCTGCCCAAGGTGCCTCGGTCAACTAATATCCCAACAGAGCAAGGGACCACTCTTAGTAGGTTCCGATTCACTGCTCTGGCGCCATTGGTGGTTGCTTCAGTTTCCTCCATTCCCCAAAGCTTATGAAACGGCAATATCACCATCGAAACCTTGTTATCTAGTGCAAGTGCACAAACCTCGTCGTGCATTGTCTCAAAAGGGGAAATGGCTGTGAAAGGGTGGATTACAACTGTACCCTGGTTGTGCTGCTCGTACAATCTGAAAGCGTTGATGATGTGATCCGAGTAGTGGTAGTGAAAAGAGCTCCTTTTTCCGATTTGGTGTGCCACCAGAATTGGGGCGGATCGGCCTGTGAGCTCGATAAGGTGGACGACGTAGAAGAAAATTGGGGTTTTGGGAGTGGGGTTTGAGGCCTCTAGGAGATTGATGACGGAAGGGGTGTGGTCTTCGTGGTAGATGCAGGAGAGGAGTCGAAGTTCAGCACCCGGTTTGGCATGTTCTATTGTCCTCCTCTTGTGGGCAATGTATTTCTTGGATGGGTTGTAGAGGACTTTCACTATTGGTGTTGTTGCAGCAGTTAGGATTACAATTGATAAGAGCTGGATGCTGAACGATTCCTTACTCATGTACTGCACCGGAAAAGAGCAAATTTTGAGTTTGATTAACATGTCAAAAATCGAAATCAGATGAGTAAAATTGTCGAGTGTAACAAGGAAACAAGTCTCACATTACCCCAAGCAGTACAGCTCGTCCCATGACTAGAAGCTCGGTGATGCCTTGGGCACTCATGATGAGGCCTAAAGACACTGCATCCTTGACAGACATCTTGTAGTAGAAGAGGGAAGGCAACATGGTTCCCATTACTTTCAAGGCAAACCCAAACAATGCCAAAGTCTCAACTATTCCATAAGTGCTGATAGTTATATCAGACAAATTAATTTGCGAACCAACGAGAACAAAGAAGAGCGGGATGAGAATAGAAGAAACGAAGCAATCAAGTTTAGTAACCAAGGCAGTGCCCAAGGGAGGTCCTTCTGGTACTGCCAACCCCAAAACCATCGGCCCTAACAAAAATTGCTGTCCGAATATCTCACCCAACATCGAAGACCCCAAAATCATGAGAAAGACCATGCAGATATAGGCCTCTTTAATTGTTGGATCTTCACCTGTTTTTCGAACTATCCAAAACAGTAAAGGCCGAAGAATGTACATAATGCTAGCAATCAAGCTGGCAACAAACAAGCACATTGGTATAATCGTATGTTGATTTCCACCCATTTGAGATAGCTTGGCCATGAAGAGGATCAATGCCCATACCCAACTGCACAATCCACTGATCATTGATGCAGAAATGGCTAGTCTGCCAAGCTCAGAATTGAGGAGCTTCAGATCTTCAAGAAGGCAAGAGATGACGTAGAAGGAGGTTAAGCAGTTAAATGATGCGATCCAAACAAGTGAACGGTGTAGAACAGGTTCCATGGGGATAGATTGAAGGAAGAGGAAAGCCAAGGCTTCATTAAATGCCAAAGGGATGAAGAAGTTGCACAATCCTATGATTATGGCTCTGTTTCCGGATTTCCTCAAGGAGGTTATATCCATTTTGACTCCCACAAGAAAAAGGAAAAGTATCAGTCCAAAGTAGGAAAATGTTTCAATGACATAGAAGCTATACTCTGGGAAGATCAGCTCTTTATACGAACGAAATCTTCCAAGAAACGATGGACCCAATGCCAAACCGACCTGTTTAATCACCATAAACATGACCCTGAGTAAGATGATATATTTATATGGCCAGATGGATATCATCAAAAATATTCTTCACTTGTGTTTAGCGAGTGGTTGCATGATCACTTGTTTCTTATGAGCTCGCCTCTTTTTTATTGTAACAAAAAGTTGAGAAATCTTGTGAAGAAAAGACATTACATTATACTTATAGGAGGGGAAAATATGAGAAACACATCGATGACCTCTTCCATTTAGATAACAATAGCCACTGTACTAAAAGATCTCCCATGATACAAAGGGCTGAATATATATCAAACAGAAGATAATCGCTTCATAGCAACTTCACCAGTCTGCCAAGCCAAAATTTGGCTTGTCACAGCAAAAAACATAGGTCCAGCATCTTCTCCGTCTGTATGGTCGGCGTTAGTGATGGCCGGTGCTCTATCGATTGAAATTGGGGGAAGGGATCAACTGAATTTTGGGAAAAGGGAAGAGGGGAAGAAGAGAGAAATTTAAGGTTTTCCTCAAATGACGTCGTCGTGAGATGGTGTGTTGAACTGCGTGCGAAGCATTCTTGGAAAGACTTCCATTCTGCGATCCTAGACTTTCTTGTTCTTGTTACAATACAATCATGGTATGTAGGTGTTTGACAAATCTAGAAACACAATTATTTGTGTACGTTCGGACACAGATGTGTGCGAAACGTCGAATGCTTTTACATGATTATAGAGAATTCCACGTCGGACTGTTCGTGAGACTTTTTATTTGCACAAAGGTATATTCTGTTTCTTCTTGTGTTTTTTTACACAAAACAAACATACCACAAACTAGCAGTTTATATAATGACCCAAATTCCATGGTTGGAAAGAGAGTAGTAGCAAAGGAACTTACGACGGTGTGTGCAACGAAGGAAGTTACACCGAGAGGGGTGATTAAACGCTGGAACAAGTTAGAGAGTACAGTACAGATAGAAAGCTGGGCAAGAATAAGAGGGTTGGAAAACTCGAAAGGATTATGGCCGAAAAATATGCCTTTTGATCTACCTATCTTTTGTTCGTAGCAGAACAAAGTATTATTGATGGCAACATCCATCGTTGAACAAGCATGAGGGTAGAGTTTCTGATCTTATTTTTTCTATTATGATACCTCAAATGGAAATTGAGGAGGATGTAGAATCAAACATGGGAAGGAAGAGAGAAAGAGAGAGGATAAGGGAGTGAGGGAAGTTTAGAGAGAGAGAGAGAGTTGGACAGGAGGAAAAAGCGGACTTTTCTCTGTTTTGACGCACATACTGTTGGATTTCGTAGAGAGAGTTCCGCCATGGCTTTGGATCCAACTCATGAGGTCCATCAAATAATAACAGTCATATGATTATCAAAATTATAGCAAAGCATGCACCACGTGGCACCCTTGAGGAAAACAATGAACCAATAAATACTTTGGGTATGTTTAGTAACACTTTCTGTTTTCTATTTTGTGTGTTCTATTTTTTGTTCTCCAATTTTTGTTTTTGTTTTTAAAAAAACGGAAATAAAAAATTTATTTGTGTTAACCTGTTTTTAGTTTATTTTTTGGTTTACAAAAAATAAAAATATGTTCGTTTTGCACAAAAAATTCCAACTTTGTGTATATATAGACACACACACACTTATAATATATATAACTTCAGTAGGCTTCTAGTCAGGGAGCCTGGACCCAAGTTAGGTCGGACTTTTAATCTCAGTCCTTGGATCTCATCCAAGGGTCAGGGTTTCTTCACTTAAAGGATATTTGATTTTAAAGGGTATTTTAAGTGAAGAAACCCTGACTTGGGTTTAAAGGGCTGAGATTAAAAGTCCGGACCTAACTTGGGTCCAGGCTCCCTGACTAGAAACCTACTGTATATAACTTATTTTATATATAAGTTTTATAATATATATAAGTAATAATGTATATATATAAGTATATATATGTATATGATATTATGTATATATAATATATTATAAGTATATATTATAATATATCTAAGAGTGTGTGTATAAAAGTAAGTATATATATAATACGTATATAATTACACACATGTATATAAGTATATATAAGTGTACACATATAATTACACATATAAGTAAGTATATATATTGTGTAAAGTATATATTATAATATATTTAAGTGTGTGCGCGTGCGCGTGCACGCAACATATATAAGTAAGTATATATATAATACATACATAATTACACATATGTATATAAGTATATATAAGTATTAAGTATACACATATAATTACACATATTTATATAAGTATACATAAGTAAGCGTATATATATATAATATGTATATACATGTATATATGTATTATATATTACACATATATACATACTTATAATATACTAATATATAATATATATTAGTATGTATATATATGTATATGTGTACATATATATACTTAGATATATTATATATATGTGTATATATAAATATATAAAATGTTATATATAAATAAATGTTTAGTATGCGAATATATAATTATGTATACGTCTAGTATATATATATATATATATATATATATATATTTATATATATATATTGAGAGAGAGTTGATTTTTAAAAATAATGAAAACTGTTTTTGATTTTTTGTAAGTAAAACATCAACACAAATATGTTTTTTCTCTAAAAACAAAAAATTCAGAAAATGAAAACAAAAAACAAAAAACAAAATGATTTCTAAACATGGCCTTTATAAGCCAAAACATAGACTTTCTTGATTGGTGTGGGTTATTTTTGTGAGTTTAATATTAACTCTTTCATTTCATTCGACACCCAGGATCTGTAAGATAAAGAGTAATACTATTAAAACATCACGTTATACATCATACCTATGTAATATTCACTAATTTGAACACATATCAAAATTTCTGGGACCCGTTTTTATATTTTATTTTATAATGATATGTTGCATGATGTACACTTTAATATACAACTTGATGTGTTAATAAACTTAGTGATAAAATAAAAAATTGTCAAAAATTATTTATCGTTATGACGGAAAGACACTTCAACAATTGAGTAAGAACAAATGTCAATGAAACTAGTGCAATATTATGATTAATTCTTCTAGGCACTATTTATTTGGTGCCTTTAATAATCACAATAAGTACATATATCATGGGGATTAAGCAAAGAGCAAGCCTACAAACACAACTTCCGTGGACAAATTCGGAAACGCGTGGTCGGAATTATTTGATGCACTTGATATCCTTCATTATTTTGTAAATTTCTCGTGCATTGGATGGTTCTAAACACATTTGTGCTCGAATCTGTGCACGAAAATTTGTTCGTAAACTTTTAAGTAAATTGAGGTTAATCTTCATTGGTCATCTTCTAGTACCTCCAGGGGTTAAGGCCAGATGAACCATTTTTCATCATTGAACTTGTCCACAAATTATCGAACGAAGCATGAACGTCTCTAGAAGATTATAGACTTGTGGACATGGCCGAATCAATTTTTTCTCAAGGGATTTTTTATGTTCTTACAATCAGTTTTTAAGAAGTGTTTTGCAAAGTTTTTGATGGGTTGTTTTTGAACTAAGATTTGCAGAACACTTCTCAAAATCTTGTTTGGTTGACGCTTTAAAAACTTGTAATCTCAGTGAACTACCCTAGTGCAATATTATCAGTCATTTACAGCAGAGATAAGGTCAACATACTTCAGATTTAGAATTTGCCCCCTCCTAATGTTCGAAACTGATCATGTGCTATCAAATTTTACCGAGCAAGCTCTTGAATAGTTATAAAAAAGACAACAACAAAAACTTCCCAATATCAATTCAAGGAATATCAATAGCTTTATACATCATAGAAATTGGAAAAAAAGATATTGCTGATTCGATTATAATGGTAAGGTTTTTCCTCAATTACCCTAATCAAATACTGCGCCATCACCTAAGTTTGTCAGACTGAATCATGGGACGTTCAATCTACCTCATGAAATCTCTAAAGGCTTTTTTCTCAAATAAAAAATCCTATTTACAGGTTCTATGTTTATACATTCATTGGTCTACTTGTATGTCGAACAGTATCACTGGGATGTTGATAAACCCTTGAACCCACGTTCCTACGGCTACTCGGCGCAATTAGCTTAGTATCCAAAAAAGTAGTTCCTCTTGGTTGTTGTTGAACCACCAAAACTGAAAACCGAAAATCAGAGGAAGCTAGCATATCTCCGATGACTCCAAGCTTAGGACACTCACTCCAATCTGTAAGGCCTAACGTAAGCGGCGAGTAAGGCTCATGGTGTCTACCCACTATGAACAAGTCAAAACCATCCCTCATTGAATGAATCACCTTTGTAGTCCCCTCTGCATCTTCCACAGTCTCCTCCCTGAAAACAATCCTCTTCTTCCCCACCGCATTAGCCCTAAAGTCGTTCATTGTTTTAACGTCGGGATTGTGGAATGTTTCCTTTACTTCTGCAGCCTAATCCAAGTGATGGTGAGGGTGACATTCGGATGATCCGCCATTCGGTTTCCATACTCAAGTGCCTCTCGGTCATCTTCTCCACCAAGGAATAACAATGCAATGCTGAAAAGAAGTGCTCGGTTGAAAAACCGGTCATATGGGTCCGATCAATCAACACTCCAACGGAACAAGGTGCCTTGTTGATGACGTTTTGGTTCACCATTCGAATGGAGTGATAAACATTTCCAACTTTCCCATCAACCGTCCACTGTTTGTGATACGGCACAATCACCATGGTTACCTTCGCGTCCAGTGCAAGAGTGCAAATATCATCATACATGCTAGCATACGGCGCCACAGCCGTGAAATGCTCCAAAAACACACACCCTTGATTTTCCTGCGGGTGGTAGCTAAATGCATTAACGATGTGTTTGGAATGTTTTGCAGTGGAGGTGAGTTTGCCTCTGCAAAAAATTAGGCACCAGAATCACTGTTGCTCTGCCTTTGAGCTCCATCAGGTTTAAAACAAAGACGGAAATGGGGCTACTCTTTGTGGGGTTTGAGGCTTCGAGGAGGTTTATAATGGTGGGAACATGGTCTTCGTTGTGTATAGACACCAGTATTCGCAGATCAATGCTGTGGCGGCCGGAATCTTGATTCTTGAACATTGTTGTTTCTTGTTTGGACTGTGTACCTTCTTGAGGGCTCGTAGAGGTTCCCTACAAGGTTTCTGACAACCCTGTTATTACCAGCATCGTGAGTATCAGAAGCGTGTATTGTTGGTTGTCTACAATCTGTGCACAAGAAACTAAAATAAATAAGATGCTCTCATTGACCTTATCGCAGTTTTGTAGAAATCATATATGTACTTCAGTCACCCATATCACAATCCATCATGAAGTTTGGGAAGAAAAAGTCTCGTACTAAGTTTCATTGAAAGGGCAGAAGAAATATGCCATATGGTTACAAACTAAATAGTGTAACTATACGACGGCACGATACCCAATTCATTTTATTTTTGTCTTCAACAAAATAAGATGTAAAATCCTTCGCTATGGATCCGTGTCTCATCCCTTTTTTGTTACTTCACCATCTTTCCTACCAAACATGACATAAGTTCGTTCGATTCAATTACCTAAACAAAGGCCTAGATGATACAATGAATCTCCATACATGCCAACCTAATTATGTTGATACTTGTTTGTAAACTGTTTGCTACTCCTAAAGAGCTGTAGTCTTTCAACTTCTCGACTGATTCTTCATATCCATATCATGCAGTTTTGTGTCTGTTTGCGTGCGTATATGGAGCTAAGCTACCTCAAAATGGCAATTCCCCAGACAAGTCCTCGATGTAATGGTTATCAAAATGAACATGGTCGTCATTAGAATAGAGAGGAGCTGCATGGTACATGATCATTTGTATGCCTATGCATGTGCTTTTGGATGCACACATACAAACATATGCCAGCGGGCAAACAGAGAGAGAGAGAGAGAGAGAGAGAGAGAGAGAGAGATTTACCCTTTCCTGCAGCAAGACAACATACAAAGCAATGTCGACGATGCCTTTGCAGGAGATGACCAAAGAAAGACATACGCCATCACCCAACGGCACACTGCAGTAATATGAAGTAGCCAAGCTGCCCAAGAACTTCCTAATGTACCCCAAAATAATAACGAGCTCCACTACTGCAGCAGAGGTACTTTTAACCGAAGACAAGTTCACATTCAAACCCGTAATCACAAACTTGGCAGGAAGTAGCAACCCAGTAGACATTGCTTCAAGCTTGTACACTAAAGATTCTCCAAACGGTGGACCATCTGGTACAACCATGCCCAAAAGAAAAGAACCAACCCCGGAATGCTGACCAAGAATTTCAGTATAGAACCCGCACCCTAACACTATCACAAGTATGAGACCAAAATGACTCTCCCTCATGGGTTTTCCTTATGGACTCCGGTTGGCAACCAGTAATATCAATGGCCGTACAAGAAACACAATTGCAAGCATGTATATTGCGATGTAAAAAATGGACCATAGCACACCCCATTTGACAAGCGGACAGCTGAAAAAGCTTTAGTTATCATAGTTGCAATGGAATAGGTCCACAAATCACACACCATAGATGTGAAGGTGGCTAATTGGCCCATCTCCGAATTGAGAATGTTCAGATCAGCTAGAAGGCTAGTGATAACAGGAAATGAAGATAGGGAATTCACAGTCACGATAAAAAGGAGGGATTGTAGTAACTCATCGTCCAGTTTTATGACATTAGCTAGAATCACCACAGCTATTCCGCTGAGAATAATGGCCAGTGCAAAACCGATGGTGCCTATCAGCATAGCATTTTTTCCTGCTTTTTTTTAACATGGTCACATCAATCTGAACACCGAGTAGAAATAGGTGAAACATGAGACCAATTTCTGCAGCCACAGTAAGAATCAATTTGCCTCCCGGGGGAAGGAGCAACTTTGCGTATGAGTCTTGTGCCAGAAACGATGGCCCCATTACTATACCAGCCTGTGTTCAATAGATTTGTTATGCAAGAACTATACGAAAAGATCCACACAAACAGCAAAAGAAACGATCACGAAACATGAGAAACACAAGATATATGTGATGCGGTGGTGTGCCTATTCACGGGGAGAGAAAGAACAACCCATTATACACTAGATAGGATTACAATGCACACAGCCTGTCTCGTGCAGAAACCCTACTCGAAGGCACAATATAGTTTTGATTATTTTTCCTCTCCGCTCCCAAGATGCCCTCTATAACACTCGAGTCCCATTTGTCTGACTAAAACTAATAGAGAAGGAATATATAATTTCTCGAATAAACAGTATATCGAATGTAATATTGAGGGGATTAATAACATGAAATCTCTATGCTATTGTACATCACATGTCGTTCTTATCGCAAAAGTTTCAACCAAATACACATGTAGATTCCCCTGATATATAGTGCAATTTCATGCTCAAATCCAGGTAAACAGATAGGGCCTAAGAACACAGCAAAATGCAGACAACTTGAAACAAGAGCAAGAAGATTCATTAGTAACATGAACATATGGAAGGAGAAGAGGGTAGTTAGGATCTTACTTACAATGATTTGGGCACTCATCAGACTCTGTCTAAATGGTTTGAGGAATAAGAAAATGGATCTTGTGACGAGGAAAATAAGGGCGAATTGAGCGAAGAGAACAGGGGTGGTGAAGGCAAAACGTTCACCTCTAGACCAAATGGAGCCCCGTGCATTGGCTATGTCGATTAATTGGCACACTATGGTATCTTCACCATAGGGTCCGGAGACTTGTCCGACTGAAGAAGACACCCCCAGTTTGATCTCCCTCTCTTCCATTGTCCAATCTAATCTGCACAGAAGTTGTGAAAGCTTAAGAAAGTAGACACAAAAAAGCAGATATGGAAATCCAAGCTTTGACAATCAGTGGTTATGTGCGTGCGTGTGCGTGAGAGAGAGAGAGAGAGATTAAATGATATGATCACACAATGGCTAACCAAGAGGGATGTGAGGGGAGGCAACAGGAATGGAAGGTGTGTGTTGGGTCTGGAACACTTTGTACCTGTCGCTGGAAACAACGAATTCATCTATTTACCAAGAAAAAAACATAAATCTATCAAGTAAAATTCAGAAAAATTCTACTGTTTCCAAATTGAAATTGAAATTAAAAATTATGATTCTCTTAAATTTATAGTTTAAAATCAAGTATCGTGATTTACATATATTCATAAGATACCAAATTTTTTAACATCACACATTTATGCAGAGTTCATAATTTAAATCAATTACATGTAAATATGTGGTGTTGAAAAACTAAGTGACGATATTTAGGAATGCTGAATAATTACAGAAAAATTTCATCTTGAATGTGGTAATCTCATTTGTCTAAATTTTACATTTTTATCTTTTTATAATATTTGTGTTAATTTTTGCATAAAAATTTGCAAATTAAATATCCATCTTGATGAGAAATAGTTTAAGGAGTAAATATTATAATTATAAACTAAAAAATTTACTAATTTCAAAATGATTACAAGAAACAAAGTTTGAGTTTTGTATGTAATTTTTTGAACTTTTGTCAATTTCGATTCGTACTTTTATATTTGTTTGATTTCTCTTGTTGAGACAAACATAGTGTTAACTAATTTGTTCAATAACTATTAAAATTTCATAATTAAAAGAATAAATTTTTATTATAAAAATTAATTAATTGAATGCAAAATGAGACCATCATGAGAAGGAACCACTTATTTCCATATATGTGTTATGGAGAAAAAAATTATTAGTTCACTCATCTTTCAATGAAGACGAAATCCAACGATTGAGATGGAAAGATTCAACACTAAAGATAACACAACATCAACACTTTGATATATTCTTAGGTACACTACATTTCACTCAAAAATTAAAATATAAAGATTCACAGTTAACCGTCACGTGATTTTTTCAAGATTGAAATTATTTCTGGTTCGGTTAATTTGAAAGCATAAAAGATCCAACCTATCGGTTTTGAATAAAAATTTCATATACCGATCTCGACCGATTTTATGGAGGGAGCAGTATTAGTTCAGGTAGAATTGGTTCAATCCAGGTATTTTGGGCTTTCGTGCTACCAAAATAGGCTTAATTTTAGACAACATGAAAAAAAAAAAAAAAAAAGACTATAAAGCCCAAAACTCTTGTTTTTGAGCTAAAACCACCTATTAAAAAATTCATAAATTGTATTCGGTCGTTCTGATTCGCTTTTTACAACAAAAAATAGGACCACCCGAAACCAAACCGTAAAACTAAAATAATCAATTCGATTAAATCGAGACTGATCGACTCCTATTCTGGATTGATCGAACCGCTATTTTTTAGTCAGTTCAATATTGTTGAACAATCCTTCCACCCCTAGATTTTACCAACTTCCTAATGTTTATATCTCGAGTAGTCATTCAATGTACGAAGACCCAACAAACAATGGGAAGCCGGCCATGTTCTTCGGACCTAATCTGTGCCTATAAGTTTGAACACAGACATTCTGTTATATCTGCAGTTTGAAATAGTTAAACTAGCCGTGGACACCTATTAAACGTGCTCCTACTCCCCATCACCTACCTAAATCTGTGTAGTTATTAAACAAAGAACACAAAAGAAAAATGTTAAAAGTGTTTTGTTCTGTCTCTAGAATATTGTAGTTGCAGTATAAAATCATTCAACTACAAATCAATTTTTCTCAAGTGTGTTGACTCCTCCGGATCAAGCAATCCCCATAGTCTGGTCTGCTGCTGCACCACCAATGCCGAAGCCCCACACTCAAAATCCGACGAGGCAACTATTTCCCCGATTGCCCCCATCTCTCCGCGCTGATTCCACTTCCAGAGCTGAAACATGATGGACGACTCCCTATGTCGTCTCCCCACCATCACAAGGTCGTAGTCATTCTCCAACACCGATTTAATTACTGCCACCACGTCCGTTCCGCTTTCCACCGCCTCCTCTCTGTACCAAACTCGCTCGCTCTGAAGCGTGTTGAGCTTGAAATCACTCAAAATATTCGCATCAAGCATCTTGCTCCGCTCAGTACCCCCAAAATTTAAAGTTGAAGAAGTAGTGAACCGGATTAACGTGAGCATTACGTTGGGATGTAGTGACATCCGTCGAGCATATGCCAGTGCCTCTCTGTCGTCGGCCCCTCCAAGGAAAAGCACTGCGATTCGGTACAATGATGGATCTGCTATTACGTACCTAGCCTTCTTGCTCCCTCGGTCTATGAGGACTCCTACGGAACAAGGCGCCTTGTCGAGCACGTTCTTGTTCAGGTGTCTATAGGCGTATGTGGTCTCTACCCTTTGTCCGTACACCCAATGCTTGTGGAATGGTACGATTATTAGGATCGTTCTTTTTTCTAGAGCAAGAGAGCACACGTCGTCGTGCATAGTGGCGTAAGGCGAGACTCCTTTGTAGCAGTGCAACACGAGGCGGCCATTGCTCTGTTGTTCGAGCTTCTTGAACGAGTTACAGATTCGTTCGAATAGGGCAGGGTTTGAGGAAGGCTTATCCCTTTCGCGGTGTGGAATGAGCAGGGATGAGGCGCGGCCCAAGAGCTTAACGAGGTGGAGGATGACTAGATTTACCGGGCTCTCTCTGGTAGGACCGGAGACTTGAAGAAGGGTCATGATTGGGCGTACATTTTCTTGGCCATGAACACAAGCAAGCACTCGGAGTTCATCGTTTTGTCTGAGATGTAGAATGGTCCTTCGCTTGTAAGCGACATACCTTTTTGAAGGATCATATAGGACTTTTACTATCGGAGAGATTACTCCTGTTACCAGCAACACTGATATAATCATAATGGCATAACATTCTTGATTCATTACCTGCATCAGTGTAATGGAGCAATTAATTGAGCTCATGCGTGGAATCAAAATAACTTGAGCATCTCAAATATTCCAACAGAAAGGGGAAATCAAAGTGTGTCGCTCCTAGACAATGCTAATTTCATTTGAGTCTGCAATTTTTGTATTCTTTAACTTCATGCTTGTGAATGCCTACAGAACAAATAGTCTTCCTCATGTTTTGGTTTAAACTTTTTCTCAGAATAGTTTTGTCAATATATGTGTTTCTCGTGTTTCAGCAAGATATCTCTTCCACTTTTTTCCTAACAACTTCTCCTAAACATAGAACCAATCGCGACACCTCTACATCGAGCAGTAACATACGAGTTTGAAAAATATAAATCCGTAGCAATGTATTTTTGTTCTTTCTAAGTAACTAGGAAATCAAGGATGGATAGAGTCAGAATATTTATCAGAAAAATGTAGAGAACGTCCAAAAAAAATGAAGAGATAAAGTAGCTTACCCTGGACCGCTTCCAATCATTCAACATGGCAAGTTCAACAATTCCTTTGGAGTTCATGAGGAGGCCAAGAGAGAAGGCATCTCGTAATGGCATCCTGCAGAAGAGAGGGGGCAACATTGTTCCAAAAGTCTTTCCAACGAAAGCAACCAAAACAAGCAACTGTATAACACCTACATTTTCCAACTTTTCAATCGCAAAAACATCCATCTCTAGTCCACAGCAAGTAAAAAACAGTGGCATGAGTAGAACAGAAACAACGGAATCTAGCTTCTCAACTAATGCAGCTCCTAATGGAGGCCCGTCTGGTATCACCAAGCCAAAAGCTAAAGATGCCAAAAGGGCACTCAAGCCAATAACTTCACCAATAAGTCCAAAGCACAAAACTGCAACAAGGGTTGCAAATATATATATATCCTTCACAGGTCTCCCTTCTGGGGTATGCCTGATTACCCACAGAGCCGCTGGACGGATCCCAAACACAATGACAACTGCATAGAGGGCAGCGGACAGAAATAACTCTACTGACACTTTAAGTGACCTTCCCGTGGCTATTTTTGCAGCATACTTTACTGACATGATAGTCCAGTGACATATATCGCAGATAATTGAAGATGAAGAGGCTAGTCGTCCAATATCTGAATTAAGAATCTTGAGTTCGTCAAGAAAGCAGGTTATAACAGGGAAGGCCGTCATAGACTGCATTGCTATTATAGTGGGAAGCACACTTGAGAGCTCAGTGTCCAAGGATAGGAAACGCTCAAGGAGAAATGCAACAAAACTGGCTAGTCCATAAGGAACGAAAAACCCTAGTACTCCTATAGCTAAAGCTTTTTTACCGGATCTTAAAACCATGCTCGGATCCATTTTCACTCCAACAAGGAAGATGAAGAGGGTGAACCCAAAAATGGATATTGTGTCGAGAACATATCTGCCTCTTTTGGGAAACACTTTTAGCAAGAATTCTGTATTTTGCCCCAGAATAGATGGACCTAAGGCAACACCACCCTGCTCAACAGAAATGACCAAACATAAGAACAGCAATTAGCAAAGTCAGTCATAAGTTCTTGTAGCTTTCTGGTATGTGTCAATAAAAGTTTCTTCTAAACTAGCATAATATCTACCGATGCAAAATAGTATAGCAAGAGGGTCCTCAAAGTGCAGACCGCAGACCCAAAATCCTTCATAAAGCAAATTTAGCTAGAGTTTGGCTTGCTTAAATTATTCCGGGAACCAATGGCCAAGGAATGTCCTTGCAACTCAATTAGGGTGTAATTTCATTTCTAAATGTCAAATGTAAGAAGGAGCATTGCAAGCGAACTACCGTTCTGTTACAGCTTCATTCAGCACACTGCCTTAATGTAATTCCCCCCGAGACCAGGAAAGGAATTGGAGAACCATTTATAGACCCTAGTTGTTCAAGTACTACCTAACCCATAAAACAAAACCTCCTCCCAGTTGAATAAACTCGTTGGTTAATCCGGTTGCTTCAGAATCCCTTACCTATAAACATGAAAGCAGGACAGATTAATGGCTTTCATGATTAAAATCCATTTATGAGTTCCAAATTGCGCAAACGTTAACTGCTTTTCTTTACATATTTCATCCTGTGGTATTTAGGACAAGTTTTTTGTTCATCCTCCGAATAAACCAATTGACAATTATCGTCAAAGAACGGATTAATAATGTAGTGAAGGAAAGAGAAGGCAAAATGCAATAACACAAATAAGCAGCAAATCACCATAAACATAGAAATTACAAAGCTTACGATAATCTGGGAAACAATCAAGGGTTGGCCAAAGGGCTTGAGAGCAAGGTAAACGAGACGGGTGATAACGGAGATGAGAGACAATTGCAACAACAGAGATGAGAATGAATAGTCGAGAGGATCGTCGCCGAACCATATACCCCTGGAGGAGATCCGCTTCACGTCGTAGCACACGTAGTCCTTGAAGCGTAGTTTAAGCCCAACCTGGCCTTGAATCGCCATTGCCGATATCATTCCGGTCTGTGATTTTATTCCATCGTCCTCGTTATGACAGTTATTTTGTTCATTTTAGGGCTACGGAACGGGGAGAGAGAGAGAGAGAGACTGCCCATAGCATACCCAACTTGAGAGGATTGAGAGATGGATGGACGGACGAGCACCCGAATTGGAACGGCATGCCATTTCCACATACAAGCAGAGAGGGAGAGAGAGAGAGAGAGAGAGAGAGAGAGAGAGAGCGCGCGCGCTCGCACGTTAACAAAATGTGTACATGCAGCAGTTGGGAGGAGTGAAAACGGTCAAATAGAATAAAATTGAAAAATCAAATGGTTTGATTTTATTTTTTTCCCAATTGGGTTCAGGGCTTATTTCGGTTCGTTTTGAATTTTTTAAATTTCTTTATATAATTCAAGTATCTGATCGACTTGAGACTAAGTTGGTGTAAAATTTAGAAGGATTTTCATCTAAATTACTAACTAGTCTTTGAGATCTTGGGTGGAAATAATAGAACAAATCCCTCGGTAACCCTAAGTATAAGTTGCAGAGAATTATTTTAAAAATATTCATGTGACTTTTACGTTTTATGGTTATAAAAGTTAGATCCAACTAGACAAGATTGAAATTAAAATGGACCTTGTATTTTATTTTAAGGAATACTTATTGTTTGATCTTATCTATAAGTTATACCTAGTGTTTCATCCTATACACTTTTAAAACTTAAATTTTGGTCCTACTTTTTCAAAAATACCCGAATTACCCTATATTCTAATTTAGTTCAATTTCAGCAATTTTCCTCATAAGAAAAAGGGATACAGTTAGTCATTTCCTTTTCAGTTTGCACCCCCTAACAATATCATTCCAAATTCAACCATGGTACATTTGGTGAAGATAAATTGTGATGATAAACTTGCAGCTCATTTCTACTGTTGATGATAAATCTGAGATGATTAGTTTACCATGTTCTACAGGAACGTACACTGTAATTACCTAAATATGGTAAATTGGCAAGTCATGATAAATTTTTACATTTTGCGATGGTAAATTTAGTCTGTATTTTGCGATAACAATTTACAGATCATGGTAAATTTACATATTATGGTAAATTCTTACAATTTCAATTCTTTTTGATCTTTAGCGATGGTCAATTTGCATATCACTATAAATTTTTCGTGCTCAAAATGGAATGAAACAAATAAAGAACGGCTATTTGCAGATTATGGTAAATTTTCAGATGACGTTAAATTTATGCAAATCCAAAAATATTTTATTTTTTTGCAACCATCAAGATTCAAAGCACATATCTTGTAAAATTTACAAACTCAAAATGAATACTACAAAATAAGAACGAAAATAAAATATTATTTAGTTGGCACCCCTCTCAGACGGTGATGTCTGTTCGAAAGAACCACCAGCGGCTCCTCAGAAACCAACCTCCTGAGAGTACATTAAGCAGTTGGAAAGAGATCTAGAGAAGCGGGACAAGGCCCTAACCAGCCTACACTTGGAACTCATCCAACTGAAGGCGGATGCGCGCAAAATCAAGCCTCAATGATGAGTCAAACACATGGAAAATACTACACCAGAACCCTTACTCCAGCATGTGGAGAGCGTTCCGAATGCGAACACATGGCAGGAAGGATAGGCTCCAAAGTATTGATCAATGGTCGCGACGGTGGGAAAAGAGTGCGCCGAGCGCGAACCCCAACGCCTAAATGACAACCTCGTAAACGGAAGGATGGTGCCAGACCCTCGCCGTTTGACAAGCTGGGAGACCAGGAGGCAGATAGTTGTCCTGTCGCCGACCCACAGGCTAAAGGCTGAACCAAAAAGCGATACCTAGAGGAACTGTTGATTAAGTTGGACAAAAATAGGTTTGGGGCAAGAGATGTTCGGCCGGCGGCACGACTTGAGACTTCAGCTGATTACGACCCCATTCACACGACAGATCGAGTCGGTCAGGCCGCTTGATGGGTTCCACCACCCCAAATTCAACAAGTACGAGCTGAAGACCGACTCATACACCCACTTGGTAGACTATAGGCAGATGATGTCGCTGTACTCTTCTAGCGATGCATTTATGTGCAAACTCTTTGCATCTAGCCTAGGGGAGCTCTGCCTCTTATGGTTTGATCGGCTCCCGGAGGGATCGATCGGCAGTTGAAGGATCCTTGTTTGGCATTCTCTACAAGATTCATTACAAGTACCAAGGTAAAAAAGGAGATAGACGCCTTGCTCGGGCTATGCAAGTTAAAATTTGAATCACTTCGGGAATACGCAGCTAGATATTGGGAGCTATACAATGAAATCGAAAATTGTGATCCCAAGCTCGCTGTCACTTTCTTCAAGCCTAGCCTTAACCCAAAAATCAAGATCTTTGAGCACTTGCTTTTGGTCCCACCCATACACATGGATGAGTTGATGGATTGAAACGAACAACATGCCCGGTTGAAGCAAGCAAGAGAGGAGCGCGCCAAAGCCGATCAGGGTGGAATGGGTCAGACTGATCCCACTACAGAGCGCCGAAGGAAAACCAATATTGTACAGATGAGAAAAAAGAGATTCGCCTGTTCGAGTATGTGGTCGAGCGCACGGTGTTCAAAATCTCTTTATACCAACTTGTTCAAAAAATTGAGCACGGACCATTCTTCAAGTGGCTGAACAAGCTGATGGGGGAGTCGAAGTCAAGAAATCAGAGGCTGCGATGCTCATATCATAGAGATCAAAGGCACATTATGGTGAACTGTCGACATTTGAAAATATTCCTAGAGGAGATGGTGGCCGAGGGCCGACCAAAAGAATGGATTAACAAGGAGAAAACCCAGACCTGCGTGCTAAGAAATGACGGGGTTCGGACAACGGATGCCGAAGAAGCACAGACCATTAATGTCATTCGCGGCATGATGTACTTGGAGAAAGAAGAAAGGCTTAAGGCTGAACTGCAACTCATTGCAGGGCAAGTAGTCATGAGCATGGCACTAGCCCTTGGGAAGCACCAGAGGGAGCCGAAGGGGATCATCACCTTCACGATGGAGATTTAGAGCGAGTACAACATCCACATAACGACGCCTTGTTGATAAAACTAGAAATTGACATTTGGTTCGTGAAGAGGATCCTAGTGGATCTCGACAGCCCGAGCGAGATTATGTATTACGGTTTGTTCAGAAAGATGGGGTATAAAGAAACCAATCTACAACCAACAGAAGTGTCGTTGGTCGATTTTAATGGAGCCCCGATCTGGCCGCTCGGCAATTTTATCCTCCCTGTGGTGGCAAGGTCGGTGACATTGCCGACGGAATTCATTATCATGGATGTCTCATCACCATACAAAGCCATTGTTGGCAGGGAATGGGTACATAAGTTGGGGGCGATGGCTTCCACTTATCATCAAGTGCTCCAGTTCATGGGACCAAATGGAGTGGAGAGCATCTACGATGACCAAGCATCGGCCAAGGAGTGCCAAATTGCTGGAGTGAAGAGCAAGTCTACCTCGGAGCAAGTCAACTAGGTTGAAATTACCGACCTGCCAGTGTTAGAAGATGTTGGCATACTAGCGGCCAACAAAGCGGTGGAGGATTTAATCATCGTCCCGATCAATGACAGTCCAGAATGCTTCTTTCTCGTCACCTCGTCTTTGAGCGAGCGCAAAAAAGGGAAGATAACGAAGCTTCTAATCGGTAATATATATGTTTTCACATAGACACCGTATGAGATGCCAGGAGTCGACCCCAAGTTTATCAGTCAAGAACTAAAAGTCGATCTGACTCAACAACCAGTCGTCCAAAAAGCACACTGATTGGCTGTTGCCCATACGAATGTCATAGTCAAAGAAGTTGATAAGTTATTGGAAGCGGCCGCCATCAGGGAGGTGCAGTACCCCAGCTGGCTAGCAAACACAATGGTGGCAAAAAAGAAGAACGACACATGGCGAGTTTGTGTTGACTACACTAACTTAAATGATGCCAGCCCAAAAGATAGCTTTCCTGTGCCAAGGATCGATCACATGGTTGGATGCAACGGCCTCACATGAGCGCATGAACTTTATGGATGCCTACACGAGTTATCACCAAATTGTTATGTTTGGTAACTCTCTAGGACTCATGTTTAACCTTGCGGTTCGAACCAAGACAAAACGACGTTTATTACAACAAGGGGGCTTTACTGTTATAGGGTCATGCCCTCCGGCCTGAAGAACGCCAGGGTGACATACCAACGAATGGTAACCAAGATGTTCCAAAAACAGATCAGCAAAACCGTCGAAACTTGCATCGATGACATGGCGGTCAAAAGTACTGAGGCCGAACACCACCTACAGGACCTGCAGGAGGTATTCGATATTTATAAAGAACACAAGCTGAGGTTAAATGCATCAAAGTGCGCCTTCGGTATCGGCTCTGAGAAATTTCTCGGCCATTTTGTGACACGAAGAGGAATTGAGGCCGACCCAAACTAAATCCAGCTGATCCAGCAACTCACCCCGCCGAACACCATTAAAGAAGTGCAAAAACTCACTGGTACGGCTGCCGCTCTTAACCGCTTCATCAACTGGCCATTTGATAAATGCCGACCATTCTTTGAATGCTTGAAGAAGAAAGGTCGTCGTCACTTTCTTTGGGATGAGGAGTGCGACGAAGTCCTCATTCGGCTCAAAGAATACCTCAACTTGGCACCTCTCCTGACTATGCCTATGGTTGGTGAAACCCTCTATTTGTATCTGGTCATCTCTCCACATGTAGTTAGTTCGATGCTGGTGCACCACACCAAATCCGGGGACACCCTTGTGTGCTACGCAAGCAAGACTTTGCTTGGTGCCGAAACAAGATACGTACCGCTTGAAAAACTTACCTTGGCCTTGATAGTAGCGTCCAGGAAGCTTGCATTCTACTTTCAAGGGCATCTGATGATTGTCCTCACCGAATACTAGCTGAAGGCCATCCTCTGAAGGGCGACCTATTAGGGAGGATATCTCAATGGGTCATCGAACTGGGTAACTTTGACATCAAATACTAGCTCCGAACGGCCATCAAAGCCCATATATTGGCTGACTTTATGCCGAATTCACACCGCAATCGGATTCGGTATTAACCACAACCGAACAAACAACAGGACCTAAAAATCACAAGGCGGGTTTCGGTGGAGATGAATGGACATTATACGTAGATGGAGCATCCAACGGCAACAGAGCCAGAGCAGGCGTTCTCCTCGTTTCTCCAAAAGGTGTCCTCCATGACCATGCCATTCGGCTAGACTTTCACGTCACCAACAATGAAGTCGAATACGAGGCCCTCTTGGCCGGACTTAGAACAGCCAAAGCCATCGGCACCGAGGATCTTGTCATCCATAGTGATTCACAACTGGTCATAAATCAAGTCTCTAAGGAAGAAGAAGCTAGGGACGAACAAATTTGTATGTATATGAGCAAGGTGATGGAACTAATTCAGAAATTTCACAAGGTTAAGGCCGAACAGACGACCAGGGAGCAAAACTCAAATGCCAACGCATTGGCAGGCGTGACTTTGGCTGCAGAAGTCAACGGTCATGAACCGGCCAAGTACTAAACTCCTGCAGTCCATTGAAGTCATGATGAGAAAATATGGGCCGAGCTGGATAGACCCCATCATCGCATACCTGAAGGAAGACAGACTACCAGCCGGCAAGAAAGAGGCACACTGCATAATGCACAAGTTCGCCCAATTCTAGGTCTTTTCAGACACAAAACTTTATCGCTGGTCGTTTACTGAGACATACCTCTACTATGTCCATCCTACCATGACCGACAAGGTCCTGTACGAAATTCATGTCGACAATTGTGGTTACCATTCGGGAGGACGGTCATTAGCCCACCACGCAATCACCCAAGGCAACTAGTGGTCGAAGATGATGGGGGATGCACAAAATTTTGTGCAAACATGCAACAAGTGCCAACACTTCACTTTGCTCATCCAGCAGCCTCACCTCTCTGACAAGTCCGTGGCCGTTCATGCAGTGGGGACTAGATATCGTGAAAATACTTGCCACAGCACCAGGAGGGTTCAAATTTCTCATCACAATCACCGACTACTTCACCAAATGGGAGGAAGCCGAACCGTTGGTCACCATTGAAGAGAAGGATGTCAAGCACTTCGCTTGGAAAAACATTGTCTCCAGGTTTAGTATCCCCTATGCCTTCGTCTAGAACAATGGGTCTCAATTTGTGGGTGGCCTCTTCACCAATTTCTGCACCAAACACTGGATCAAGTTCTACAACTCCACCCCTTGCTACTCCCAGAGCAATGGACAGACTGAAGCCTCCAACAAGACTGTGGTGTCCGGCATCATGACTGGCCGGTAAAAGTACATCGTTAGGGCGCTAGCCCAAGTCAAGATTTAATATTTGAAACAGGACTTCCCTTAAAGGTTTAAAAGATGTATAGTGGAGAGTCTACAGTATCGATCCATGGAGAAAAGTACTTGGAAAAAAAGATTTCGCAAATTTAATTTTTTGACGTTTTGGACATCAACCTCAAAGTTGTTTGGATGTCAAATGATAACATACGATGCTAAAAATGAGGGAATAAATTAGATTAAAAAAACTAAGTTAAGTCATCGGATTCGGTTCATACAAAACTTTTGTTGATCAACTTCTTCTCCTTATGACTCGATCCAATTCCCGGTCTAGGGCTCTAGATCGGAAAATATATCGATGAAAATCAGAGTTTTAAATCTAGAAATGAGTTTTCGAATCTTTTCACGTTCAAGACAACAAGGTCAAAAAAGTAAGAACATCGATTCAAGTATTAGATATACCAATTCTAATGATGGCTATAACTAAGCAAGAATTTAATTCTTCATTTTTGTTTCGAAAAGAAAAACTTAAAAAGATCTGTCAACAAGCATGAAAATGGTTGAGAAGATAGTAACCAACATGGTTAAGAACAAATCTCACCCTTAGGCTCAACCTTAAGTGTTTAGCTACCCATATCTCCTATGAAAATGGAAGTAATAGGAGGAAACATGTTAAATATTCTTATCTAAGGAGAATAGATGTGTTTTTACCAATAGAATACTTAAAATTTGTAGAAAACAATGAAATAAGGTCAAAAATTAAGACTCCGGCAAGTGCTGGAAGATTCAGTAATAGAAACGTAGCACCAAGAGAAAAATGAGTGTAGATCTTACCAATACTTGCTTGATATTTTAAAGATAATGAACTTACAAGAACAAAATACTTAAAGTTGAAGAGCACTAAAAACTTGAAGAATAATATTGAAGAACACTCTAGATCTAAAGAGAGAAGCTCTCTAAGATACAAAACCTGATATTTTCTAAGTGTAAGCGATTGTGTAATGCAACAATTGCTTATCCTTCTTGTATGTAAAAACCCTACATAATATCCCTTTCTATTCTAGGCGTTATTACAAGCATATCCCAAAAGTTGACAATCGGCCAAGGTGTTTAATCCATGCAAGAGTTCTTTTTTTTCCTTGGGGGTGGCACAAAACCCAAGTAGGTTGGTCCCCATGTGTCAACCAAATTAGACCAAATCTTTCTCGGTCGCACTTGAGGCACCGGTGCATTGAAAATGAAGGCGTTGGTGCTAAGCCTTCTCTGTATCTTGGTTTGTTTTGGAGTTGAGAAATTGGTCTTCAAAAAAGAAGAGGCACCTATGCATTAACAATGGAGGGACCGGTGCCAAAACCTTGCAGTACTTCTTTTTATCAGCTTTTGAAGGGGAGGCATGATGCATGAGTTTTTGAGGCACTGGTGCATTTGCCTTTCATATTTTGGTTTCTTTAGCATTTGGAAAAAGGAGGTACCTGTGCTATACTTCTGGAGCCACCAGTGCCTTTACTCTCTATACTTTGGTATCTTCAGGCTTAAAGTGGATTGACAAGGGAGCACCAGTGCATGCATGCCCACTTTGCTAGGACAACCCATTTCACTTGATTCCCTCGTTGATCTTCCGTTAAGCCTTAGCCTTCTATGGTTCATATGATTCTCCCAAGCCTCCGTTCACTGTGAATACTTGATTTTCAGGCTTTGGGATCACAGGTCACATAAGACTACTTTTTCGTGTATTATCGATTGAAATCATGGAATAGTGCTTGCACATGGGTCAAAACGAGCGCATTGAGCCGTGAGATACACAAAAACATGCACTCATCACATCAAGAAAAGGTTGATGTCAGCGAAAGGAAGATGGGCCGAGGAGCTTCCAAGTGTGCTTTGGGCGTACTGAATGCCACGGCGTTCCACAGGCCAAGCACCGTCCACCTTGGTGTTCGGCATGGGGGTTGTCATTCCATTGGAAGCAGAGTTGCCAACCATTCAGATCGAACACTTCAATAAGGATCAAAATAGCAAAGACATTGCCAAGGATCTGGACCTGGCCGAAGAGAGACGCGACTGAGCCCGCATCTACCTGGCTGCCTATAAGCAAGAAGTGGCCAAGAGGTACAATCAGGGGGTCCAGCAGCAGACGTTTTGGCCAGAAAACTTGGTGCTACGTAAGGTGGTGGCCAACACGAAGAATTAATCCGATGGCAAGCTTGGCCCCACCTGGGAAGGGCCGTACAAAGTTGCTGAGCAAGTTGGCATAGGTACTTACCGGTTGGAGGACATGACTGGCAAAGCCTTGCTAAACCCCTGGAATGCATTCAATCTTAGAAAATATTACCATTAGCCCTTTTTTCTCTTTTTCTTTGCATGTCCTGTGGCAAAACATGCTTTACTCGTTAATAAAATTATAAGTTTTATCCCCGAGACAATTGCCGACATTCATTTTTAACATAAAT
Source organism: Arctostaphylos glauca (assembly GCA_019985065.2). Taxonomy (NCBI): domain Eukaryota; kingdom Viridiplantae; phylum Streptophyta; class Magnoliopsida; order Ericales; family Ericaceae; genus Arctostaphylos; species Arctostaphylos glauca. The sequence goes on from JAHSPW020000001.1 coordinate 36,135,272, forward strand.
GATCAAGATTAGGGTCTTCATTCTAAGGAGCCCTAGATCGACTTCGGACAACCGAGGAGCTCGCGGAAGGCTAGGGTTTATATGTGGAGCCCTAAAGCTGATAGGTGGGCAGCCAAGATACTCGAGCCACTAATAGTTTGCAACAATTTGACAAGTTTTCAAACCCCTAATGGGGGAGTAAATTGATGAAGCGGCACCACTACCATTTCAGACTAAAAGAAGCAAAAGGCATATTGGCTGAAGTAAATAAAGATAGGCCTAGTAGCTATTGAAAACATGCAAGGCATATTGGCCGAAACAAACTAAGATAAAACAGACTTGTCAATCGAATGAAAAAGCATGAAGAACATAAATGAAGAAGTGTAGGAATTACAACATTGTTATAACAAAACACAACTACAGGGAAAAAGAAAAGTACAAAACAAGCCGACCTAATGCCACAGTTTGGCATCGGTTGAAGAAACGACTAGTTACAAGTCCTATAAAAAGAAAACTAAAGGGCACTCTCAGCACGAGGTTCCTCCCCCTCAATGGCTGCAAGCGCCATCTCCCCATCCTGAGCCAATGGGAGGGAGCCTTCAGCGGCAGGAGTGATGGCCAAGGCGGCAATCGAGAAGGGAAAAAGGTCCTTGAAAGCGGAGAGTTGGCCGAAAGATCAGCGACCTTCAGCGCATCGACCCAGCCACGCCAGTAGACGATGTCCATCGACTTCACCAGTTCGGCCTTGCATTGAGCTTCAGCATCATCGAAGCCAGCATTGAAGGCACTGTCGACCACTACTTTGTGTTTTGCCCTCAGCTCATCGGCCTCCTTGACCAAGTTGGCGTTGGCGTTCTAAACGACGCCCATGTTGGAGTTGAGAGTAGCCACCTCATCCTTGATATGGGCTATCTCTAGCTCAATCTTCTTCTAAAGCTACTTCTCGGCAGCCAGTTTCACAATAGATCGGCTACCGACCTTCATGGACTCCGATAGATGCTCGTCGAGGGCCGAGAGCGCCTGTACCGTCTGCAATAGGAGACAATTAGCAGAATCAATAAGCAAACTTGGGGTTTTTAAATGTTCAAATATAAAACAATACTTACCGAGAGGGCTCTTTGGTAGAGGGGCTTCATGGTAGTCGGCATCCTTTGACAGTAGAACCGAACGAGTCAGGATACGTGCGATCCCCAAATCGACAATCGAGATGTCAGCCATAACTTCAACTATGCCGACCTTGAGTTGATGCTTCCATGGCTCATCCGCAACAGCGACTTATTCCTTGCCAGAGGCAGCCAACTAAACTGGAGAGGAGCATTAGACCTCCACTTTGGCTGAGGCCTCACGAGCCCTCTTACGGTTAGTGGGGGGGAGACATGATGGGCGTTGTGGACCGAGATGGAATTATAGCCACTAGATGAGAAGGGGTAGCTGATGACGAGGGATTGACAAAACGAGAGAAGATGGACTTGGCAGTTCGGTGAGGGAAGTTCTCCATGGCTTGTTGAGAAGTGCTGGTTTGGAGGTCCGATCGATTGAGGTATTAGAGGAATTTACTTTGCGAGGCCCGTTTGACACGTCGGTCCTCGATTGTGAGCTTGTAGTGGGGTTCAAATTCCAAGATCGCTGACACGTCTCAGTCGTCAACGGGGGTTTGGAATGCCTGAATAATCCCTGAGGGCCGGACTCTGAATTGAGACGATTGACGATGTCCTTGTCTGCAAAAAGAACAGATACAAAAATTAGACGCCGAACACACGAAAACAATGAATTGGTTGAAGCCAAACGCAAAGTATATCTAAAATCCCTGAAATGCGAGGGACCGGGTATTCGTCATCACTAGGGCCAAACTCGAAATTGCCGGAGACCTCGAACACATCCCTGGCATATTTATCTGAGTTTGGGAGGCCGATATCTTGGTCGACTTTGGAGATAGTGCCACTTGGACTTGGCATTTTGGGCGACCGTATAGACTCCAAAAATATCACAGAACTCGAGGTTGAGGACGTACAACTCCTTCAGCCAAACGACCGACATAATGATCCTAAAGAAATTAACTGATACTTGGAAGAGGGTGACGTTGAGCTAAAAGAAGGCCTGACGGAGCCAAGGGTGAAGATGGAACTGAACTCCCCCTTCAATAATGGCCATCATTGGGATGTGGATGTAGTCAAGCCGATAGCAAGGAGCTGCACCGAGCTCAAGGAGGGAGAGATGCACATCGTTGGGAACGTTGTATTTGTTTCGAAATACTTGCCTGTTGGCATGTGAACCGAATCGATCCTAGAACTTGCTTCTCTTCGGCACCATAAGAAGACCTAACAAAGGTATAAGGGTTCAGAAGGTCAACAGCAAGGACAAGAATGCCGACGCCGAAAATATTTGGCAAAAGTGCTGAATAGATGGAATAAAGATCTGGGGCTAATCGACGTGACAGGACAGGGTCGCTGGAAAGGGTTTATCCACAGGACATACCCACCGGAGAAGATGATGGGATGGTAATGATGGACTGGGGCGAATGGTGCCCAAAAAAACTAAATCAGGCATCCTTGGAAGTTTTACGAACAAAAAAACAAGTTCACATGCAAACGGAGATAAAAGCATGCAGAATAGTTCGAAAATACTACATGGATAGCAAAAGATTCAACAGGAGGCTTGCCAAAGAACTCCGGCGAGAATTCCGGTAAGGGCTCTCGAACAGCAGTAGCAGCAAGACGAAGAGGAAAATGAGAGACAAGTGATCTCTCTCTCCTTTTCACCCTTTATATATGTTCAAAACGAAGTGTCAGACAATGCACAAGAAACGAAGTGACACAAAGTTGGGACCACTCGATGGGCAACACGTGGATGGATCTGGTGCGCTTAGCAATTAATGCCTCTGATACAATGCGTGTGAAGGCAAAGCGACGGCCTAACACATGGCGAATCAACAAACAACACATGCCCCGACCATTACAGCTTTTATGCGTTTGGCTGTGTAGGATCTTGGAGCAGTTCAAACTAGGAGAATATTCATACCCCGACAAACTACTCGCAAGGGAAGATATAAAATTCGGACGGAAGAAAAAAAATATGTGCAATCTCGACCATTTTATAGTGCTTTTAATTAATAGTTCAAATTTATTAAAAGACTATTCTTGTAAGAGTGTATTCTAATTCTTATCAATAAGGTTCTTTAACCGATTTGAATTATTGATAATCGAGATGAACAATAAAAGTACAACTATTTTTTGTAGTGACTACAGAATAGACGAAGCCGAATCCAAGATATATTTGCTTTACATGGGGAAAAAGTGAAAGATATAATTGTGTTTTTTCATGAGTGAGAAAAGAAAAGAAGATTTTTAATAGTTTTTTCTATAATCCTATAAGCAAATTTAAATGAGTAAATGAGCAAAGATTTTTAGACGATCAATGTGCAATTTCTGTGTCTATGCTTATATTTTGATAAAATGAACGGTGTTGTATGTTTCAAATATATAACGCCAATGCTCTAGCTCTTTTTGGTAAGCTTTCAATCTCGGTTTAGACTTTTTACAAAATTATATGAGTATTTAAAGTGCTCTACCTCATAAGGGGTTGATTAGATAAAGAATTATTTTTAGGGGATAAATTATTGAAGGGGATAAGATAAGGGAGATATTATTTTTTGAGAGTTGACCTACATTGATGTGTTGTTTATAGAAAAGAGATAAAAAAATAGATAATTTAGATGAAGTATTAAAAAATAGAAATAAAATAGTACTTAGTTTGGAGATAATGTTGTTTTGTAGTTATAATAAGGAAGATGATGTATTTTTTTGGCTAATATCCGGAGATAACTTTTGGATAAGACAGGAGTACCCAAAAATAATATCCCTCTATACCTCTAACGGAGATCCGTGACCGGACGGGATTTCGACTGGAATTAAATTAATTTTGGTATATTTAATTTTTACCCTATATTTTTATAAATTACATATTGTATACTTGTTACATATTGGTTCCCTACTTTTTTTTTTACTCTTTTTGAAAAATCATAAAAATTATTATAAACTCATTTTATAAATATATTTATCTTATAACGTGTATTATTAAATAAATATTTTATGATCAACTATTAAATTTTATTTGTTTACATACCCTATTATTATTATGCGATTTCTGTTTAAGGTTTAAATATTAGTTGAGCATGAATTACTACGACTGTTACTCTGATTACTTTGACGATGATCAATTGTTAATGCTTAGGGTATCCCGTGGATATCCAAGTGTTAAACATACTGATAATATTATACGATTAATAGTTGTGGATATATTTACCGTGAGAATATTATGCGTGTTTTGTAGCCATGATGCGATATGAGCCGAGTTTTGACTTTAACCAAATTGTGTGATAGGCCCAAGTATTGTAATTTAGTCGTATCATGCGTTTAGTCAAGTTATGCTTGAGCCAAAGTTATATCTAGTCCTATCATGCCCTTTAAATCTAATGGCCTTCTAGCGTAAACTTTAAACTCACATTGTTCCGGCACGAGAACGACATGATATAATACTAATGGTAGCATATTGATTGAAACGTGACGATTGAAAAACGGTGTGGTTGGTGAGAAAGGTGGTTGGAAGGCATTAATTAGTCGGGTGGTCAAGATCGTTATCACTCAGGAGCACCATACTTGACTCCATGTTAGAAATGTTGATTTAAAATATATGACGAAGTCATTGATGTTAAAAAAATCTATTCGAAATAAGCGATGAGATCATTCTTGGAATAATTGATGGAATTGTATATAGTGACATACTTTATAAGACTTAATTCGAGTCGAGGACTCATGGAACATTTGGTATTGATATTCCCTCTGGTAATTACTCTGATGATTTCAATTGTGTTATTTTAATTTCAAGCATGTACTTACTGTTTCTGTACTTATCTTACCGCATGATTAGACCTTGAATAATTTCATACTCTGTACACTGCACATCATGTTATTATGCTAAAATATTCAAAAGGGAACTTAAGGATAGAGTAACTTATTGAGTGTCAAAACATATGGCGTGACTTTCTCCTGTCCACGATGGAGTCAGACCGGAGTATACACCGTGCGATGACGCTTATCCTACAGAAGATATGACGGAGTTGTGATTCACCTAAATTCTTTTAGAATGCTCTGACTTTACTTTTAAAGTCTTTTTTATGTAAACAGTCTCTTTTGAAATGTATTTTTGACTATTTCTTGTATCAAATTCGTATTTTAATATAATGATGGTATTTTGGTTACTTCAGTCTTTTTATTAACGTATTCGAAATTCGGGATGTTACAAAGATAAAAGAGGTATTTGATACCAAAAAATAAACTTTTTACATAAAAAATTCAATCACTTTCCTTCTTTGGCTTAATTTGATCTTTATAAATTGGGTAAGTTATAGAGGGATTTGAGAACCCCGCTGTGCATTGTGTACAACAAGGTGTGCGTTTTAACGCACAAAAACTTGCTAAAATAGACGAACAGTGTTCGGGCAATATTATGACAATTTTTTGTACGAACAACATGCCGTGTTGTGCGCAATCCACAACACAGTTCCATACAAGAGACAACTATTTGAACAAGCATCAAACAGGACATAATGCAAAACACACAGGGTATAGAAGAAGAAAAATGTGTTTCTACATTTACATGTGGAGCATGTGAAGCAATTGTATTCTAGGAAAGCAAAATTACAAATTCTTTGGTGTAACAAAAAGCAACATCTATGAGAAAGAATTTAGGAAATAATCCTGCTGTTTACCAGTCACCACCATTGATGTACTAGAACTCCACTCTCTCTGAGAGATGAAAACAGGTCCAAGCATTGGGTATATGTCTTTTGATACTTCGGACTCCTCTCACTCGGGCAACACCTCTGCCATCTATTGTAATGGCACTCAATAAACATCTCATCAATCAAACAATTTGCTCCAGTCTCTACCAACCTAGGAATCAAATAAAATTCAGTCCCTTCAACATCCATCTTCACCACCACAAAATCTCTCTCCAACACACTGTTTTTCAACCAATTAGCGAAATCAAACCCCTGAATCTTATCTAAATCGCCAACGAAATTACTCGAGGATTGCGCAGATTGAATTCTACCCATCCCTCTACCTTTCTCCTTGTTTTTCTGGGTCTGTTCACGACTAATTTCGAAGAACAGGGTCTCATTCCTCACCCATGCCGCATAAGGCAACAGAGTGACCCTTTTCTTTCTCCTGTACTCTTCGTGAAACGCCTTGTCAGCCTCAATCGCATAAACATCAAAGGTCTTGTTCTGTTTTGGGTACTGTTTTCTAAACCAACTACCTACACTGGAACCATAATTCCTAGCTCCCACATCAATATACACATATCTATTCTTGAAACTGATATCAACCATCGAAGGTAGATATTTAACATTTTGTATGTTCCTTTTCAAAGTAATCCAAGGTTTTAGTGGCTCTTTTTCACTCAATGGTTCTTCATTTCGGATCAATTCCCGCTTATAACGCGGCACAGAACACTTGTTATCCGAATTTCCATTGAGAGGTTGATTTCTCTGACTGTACCCTAGAATTCTACTCTCTTTTATCAGAACAACCTCGCGGATCGATTGCATCGACGGACTGAGGCGGTCGATGTCACGATATCGAATCAATTTACAAAAATTGAATAAATCAAGAAGTGTATTGAGACTGTACGCATCTTTCGCCGCCTTGTGGGTGACGAAGAAGCCTCCCGGTTTGAACGTTCGAAAGACTTTGGAAGCGAATTTGGCCAGTTGAGCCGACCGGTCCAGGCCAGCATCGCTAGAGAACTCAAAGGCGAAGGTATTGTTACGGAACGGCTGGCGAAGGGAACGGCCGTAGATTCCAACCGAGTCCGTGACTTCGATTTCTTTCAAACTTATGACGTCTTCGCCGTTTAGGGTTTCTATGTAGAGAGACTTCGACTCGGGCGAGAGAAAGCCCTCGGTGATCAAATCTTGGAAAACAGACGAGTAGTTATTTTGTCAACTAGATTTATGATCGCCGAAAGTTTGGATACCGGCGGCGGAGTTGGCGGAGGCGAATAAGCACAGGTCACCAAAACCACAGGAGGGAACATTGGTCGTGACAGTATAAGCGAAGTGAGCGAGGAAAAGGAGGACGCCGAATGAGAGCACTCTTACCAGAATATTGCTCTGGAGATTTGGTCTGCGTGTGGTAGGTTCCATTCTATTACCGAATGTACTCACATGAAAAGAGAACAAAATCAAAGCAAAAAAAAGGTTTAGCAAAACGAGAGGAAAACAAAGACTAGCTCCAAGAGGATTTACAGGAAGAGAAAAGGATGGGATTTGAAAATTCAATCAAGATTGGGGGTTAAATTGGGAAAAGAACTGTATTTCTTGCTATCGCTTTATAGGATCTTAAGTGATGAACGGCGTTGATTTTTGTGATACAGGAAACCGACGTCGGAGATTAGGGGCAAGATATTGGTAACGAGAGGTCGTTATACTATGAGAACTGCTACAAGGCGCCAGCGAATTTCTGGTATTTCTGTTACAGTAGTGGGACCAAGACGGTTGACAAAGCTTCTAAAAGTGGGTGGGCCTGATCGAGGTTGGTTCCGGCCCAAGTTTAGTTAATGTACGTGGTTATCTCATCGCAATTTTGGGCTTATAAGCCCATTACGGTTCCCCAGTTACCGTTATAAGGCTTATAGGCCCACCAGGATTCCATGGTTGTGATCCTACCCGTTAATTCAGTAGGCACCATTGTATTCATCTCCCTTAAATGAAATGATTCCGATTTTATAGTTCTATTCGTGTTATTTCTCCCTAAAAAGTCTAGAAATACATATGTTTCGAACGCAAAATCGTTAGATACATATAGAGTTCATAAATTATTGTGTCCAAAACATCTGTGTTCCTAGCATTACTTATTTCTCTCATTTGCTAGCCAAGAAATGGCATCCAATATTCTTGTATTTTTTTTTATCATTGCCCATTCCGTTCCTAAATGATGGTCTATTATGAAGCGTAGCGCAATTTTTAAAATTAAAAATTAAAATGCTCCTCCACATAATTTTTAGACTATTGAGATTATTAATTTGATGTAAAAGGATTTAAAATTTTGAACCAAACTGATTTAGTTTTTAACCCGTGAAATAGGTTTGGTGTTTTAACTTTTGACATAATATGTGTACTATCATGAGTTGTGGTTAATGGAATTGTTTTAAGTACCAGGTTTTAAGCAATAACTCCAAGCCTGGCCCAAGTCATATAATAGTTGGACTGGGCCGGACAGAACATATGTTACTTTAAAATGCACCTACATGACGGGATTGATTGATTATCCGCATTTTTCATATTTAGAATTTATTTATTTTTGTACTACGAATAAAAAATTCATATCTTATACTCTTATTATATTTCTCTTCTATTTATGTAAATTTTATTATTAATTACAAGAATGTCGTTATCAATTTCAACAATGCCACATCTATCATATCTTTCTTTTTTTAAAATATTTCAAACAAAGCTTTTATAACTATTCACTATTTTATAAAAAGTATTTCTTATATTATATCTATTATATCTCCTAAATTGTTGATTGCTAAGAGATTGATATGATAGTCAAGTACTGGGATTTGGAGGTGTGCTTCATATTATGTCTCAAGTTTGAAACATCTATGATGTTATTGAAGTAAGTCCTTACATGATAAAACTCTGACTTTAAACGAGTTCCGCTAGTAAACGGTGAAATTGATGACTCATAAATTAATTAACATGCGAGTGAATTTATATATATACACAAGCAAGTGGTGGTGGTATAAGGTTGTTCAATGGATGGTTTCATGAGCAAACCAAAAATGGTAACAAAAAGTCCAGGAACACATGTACTCTAAACACAACCAGATGCAGATATATTCGGAATCATTAGATACACGTGGGGTTCTCAAATTATTAAGAATTCTATGTGTATTCAACGACGTCAGACATATTTATGTTCGAAGTATTCGTGTTTTTAGCATTACTCAAATGGTAAATACAACAAAACAGTAGATATATATGAGATGGCAATTTGTTAGGTGTGTCGGTAGGTGTGGGAGGGGTCCATTAGCCCCACTCTGGTTGGTTCAAAATCTTAAATGCGTCGTGTTCTACACGTCAAATGTCTTCTTCCTAGCAATAACTTGACAAAATAAATAAATAAATATTCCCCCAAGTTCAATTGACCAAACAGCCCTTTCGGCTAGTTAAAACCGAGGATTTGCTGTTGGTTGTTTTCACTCCAATTCCAATTATGATTACAGCAAAATAGCAAATCGTTTTCAAATGGGGCACAAGAAAAAACTCGAACCAACCGAATATTTAGATTATTTAAGTTGACTTACAAATTCAATGAATTTTACAAATATGTTAATTAGCAGAGTCAATTTTAAATAACTGTTAATTGAGTTAATTGTGAATAGCTTGAAATTTCTAAACATCTTAATTAAACTAAACATAGTTATCATAACTTATTAAAATTTAATTTAATACTTTGTGACAAAATTAATAATTAACAAGTTCCTAACGAATTGATCGTGGATTAGGCTGGCAATTTGGACCGAATTGATAGTTACTCAAACCGAGCCACTTAATTTTTTCTGAATTGTAACCTTTTTTTTTTCTTCTGTGGGTATAGGTATGAATGAATACTCATTTGGATTCGGTTTGATTATGATATAGATAAATAACCGAACCGGTCTTCGAACTCAACCGTTTTTTTTGAACCCATCCAAAATCAAGACGACATCATTTATATATATATCCCTTAACCCTAAACCTAAATATCAACGGCGCAAGGGTGTTTCAAAAAAATAGGACTTGAAAGTTGGAAGACCTGATTCTCTACTCTTACTCTCTAGCTAGAATCGGCGATCGTTCATCTAATGAGATTTCTTTTTACATATTTTACTATTTATCAATTTTTAAAAATTTCATTTACAGTTCAATTTGGGTATTTTTCAAACTGAATGATTTGGTTATGATTCATTTTATCTTTCCCGTTCAGTTATCGGGACATTTTTAGATATAATATAATATTTAGAAATTGAGTACGGTTATCCTAATAACCATTTCGGTCCGTCCATTATCATTCCTATCGCAGATATCTCAATTCGTTTATGGGCTCTATTGGTAACTTCTCACAATATTTTCTTATTTAATTATGTCATCCTATCGGAGTCATCAAGTAAACTCTTTTTAAAAAAAAATACGAGGAGAAGCAAACTGGAAGACTCCATTAAAAAGCAATCAAGAAGCTTCTATCACTTACGGTCTTCCTTTCCCCCAATAGTCTTCTCTCTCTCTTTCTCTCTCTCTCTGTGTGTGTCCAATCAAGTGCTGGCATTGACCAGCGTGTGCGCCAAGGTGTATCCTCCTCCATCAGCTGCAAATCTTGGACTGGTTCAAAAGCCATGTAAATGGTGACGATTGCAGATGGACCACTACTACTTTAGTAAACAACAAAATTTGACAATTGGGGAAATCATAAATTGATTTCACACTTTAAACAAAAGTCAAATAAAAAAACGTCATTTCTTTCTCAATTAAGAACTAGTTGCGCTATTTTGCTTCCCAAGGAGAAAGGACATCTATTTTGCAACCCCCCACTACACGAAGGAAAATGCTACAAGCACACCTCATAACACACCCTAAAACACACCCGTGTGGGGCCCACCTACATCTATAAAGCCAAAAATTAAAAAAAAAACCCTAATTTTCATTTCCCCCCAAAACTTATTTCTTCTCAGGCCTATTCTCCAGAGAAAGGCAGAGAGAGAGAGAGAAGGGGAGGGAGAAAAAGGGTTGTCGACCAATACATCCACAGTCCACACCTCCACCGCAAATCCAGTCGCGACCTCCACGGCCAACCCCAACGGCGACCACCACCACCGCAGCCGACGGCTACCGACGACCTCCATTTCCCACTGCTGCAACCTCCAACGGCATGCCCCTGTTGAACTCTTCCACCGCCCACCAAACTCCTCCACCTTCCAACCTTGCTGCAACCTCCACCGACCTCGACCGCCCAACCCGACGCAACCTCCACCGTCATATCCTGCGACCCAACCGTCCTACATCGATAGATTTCTGCTGGTGTTTTTTTATGCTTTATGTTTTGGAATTTGAAGGTTTTGAAGATTTGAGGTTTTATGTAAAAGAATTAGATAGGGTAACTAATTGGTTTGAAGATTTGCATTGTCTTCTGCGGCCGTTTCAAAATGATGATTTTCTTTTCTTTCTTTTTTTTACGGAAATTGGTTGAGATTGTGTATTCTAAATGATGAAGTAATTGGTTGAGATTGTTCATGACAGTAGTTGGAAGAGGATTCAAGAAAATGTTCGAGATTGTGCTGTCACAATGGAATGATTGAATCTACGTGACCTTCACCGCCAACCCCGTCGCGGCCCGACGCCATATCCGGCGGCCTGACCCTTCTTCTTTTCCTTCTCTCTCTCAAACACACGCACGCACATTATGCTTGACTCTCTCTCATAGGCAGAGAGATCAATTTGACACGCTCAAAACAAGTCAGTAAACGGCTGGCCCTAACCCCTTTCAATGGCTTCTAGGGCTTTCATTTATCCATTGATCTCCAAAATCCCATTTTTTAGTTGTTAGGAAGTGAAAATTGATCGCTTCATTGAGTTTCATGGTGAAAAATTCTTGTTGAATTGGCATTCGTGGGGACTTGTCCTTTGCTAAATTTGGGTCAGGCCCAGAACCCCTTGAAGATTTCTATTTAGCTGTGATTTGTAAGCAATGGATTGTTCTACTTATTGGGGATTTGAGAAAAGGGCTTACAGAACACTAGATGCTACAAACCCTAACCATGATCCATCAAAAGCCATTTTCATTGCAAAAAGAAAGAACGTTTTTGGAAAAAAGTTTTACAGCGCAAATGCTCGGTTTTTCGAAAAGGGACAGATTCACAGTGTCAAATGTCCAACTCTTGTGATTCAAAACGGCAGTAAAGCAGTAATGCAGGTTAAGGGCAGTTCACGTAGGAATTATGTACTGGTTTTTCTGCTTCTCTAATCCGGGTTTGGATACTTAGTAGGCCAATATGTTTGGGCAGTTTCTTTTTCGTTTTTTGGCCTTCTTTCTTTCTTTGTTTTGGCTTGGTTGGTTGCTGGCCAACTAATTTCAAACATTGTATCTTTCCTTCTTCAATGAATTAGTTTTGGCTGATCAGAAGAAAAAAAAAAGACTGCGATGGAAGTTTAGAGGAAACCACACCATTTGGGTGGATGGGCTTCAACCAAAGTTGTGGTTACTTTATTCAAAAGAAGGGCGACGCTCCATTCAAACCAAAAGAAGTAAAACTGGTTTTCATAAAATCCAGGATTTGAAGTAAACTGGTTTTCATAAATCCCAGGATTTAACGATACTTCAATGTTTTGAGCATCTTCATATCATAGCATATTAAATCCATTGTAACTTTTGTTGCCTTATTCAAAAAGGGAGAAAGTGGTGGGATATAATGGTTGATAAAAAAAGGAAGCAATCCACTAGGAGAACTGATGTATTTACAAGAGTCCCTAACTACAAATCTCCCATATTTGCCAAAAAAATCCTTAGTAAATACCATTATGATTAATAATGGCCTTGTCTTGGCATCCCAAATCTGAATGCTCGAGCACTGATGTTCAATTGCTACTCTTTTGGCATCACCGGATCACCAGCTAAGAAACAACTTCTGAATACCTCTGCTCTTGGCATCCCACAAGGATATTTCTGAGCCCAAAGCAACAGCTAGAAAATTGGTTTTTCCCCAGTCCATGATGTTCAAGTAGTACTGCAGCGGAAATGGAGAATGTCAGCGGGTTGTGGAGGAGTTCGGCGGGCATTGGAGGTCGCGGTGGGGGTGCAGCGGTGGAGGTTTGGGAGGTGCGGCGGAGGTTTGGTTTCCTCCCTCTCTCTCTCTCTCTTCCCAATACACAGAGACCATAATTGATTTTGGGGGGAAACCAGAATTTGGGTTTTTTTAAAGGGGGTTTATATAGAGTGTAGGTGGGTCCCACTTGGGTGTATTTTGGGGTGTGTTTTGAGGTGTGTTGGTAGCATTATTGCTACACGAAGATGGAAGGAATCTTCTCTTCACACTTCACAATCTTTGATAATTAAAGATTATTATCGTACTCATTTATTTATATATTAATTACGTAATTTTTAAGAACTCCTTCGTTGACGAGGGAATTGACTCAAATAAAAATAAAATGGACTTGTCCTTGCGATGCCATCAGCTAGGGATATGAGTACTACAAGACCTTCAATTGAATGGAGTCTTGTACAGACAAAAACGTTATCCTCGAAGAGGTGAAAGTTTTATATAGTCCTTTTCTGTTATCTACGGTCTCAGATTTTGTATTTATTATTCCACGCGTTGTTCTTGTTATCTACAGTCTCAGATTTTGTATTTATTATTCCACGCGTTGTTCTGATCTCGTGTGGACGTTAATGTTTCACATATGGTGTTTTTTTCTTCATAGTTTCTCTACTTTTTGTATGTTCTCTTTTGTTCTATTCGTACGTCTTTATTGTTTTCATAAAATCTCATGTTCTATAACAACAAAGCCTTTATTTGTTGATCTTATAACATCAACAATTCTGACAATTCCTTCAACCCAATGATTTTGATTGAAACTCTATTAATATTAACTAATAAATACTAAATGAGAATTCAATTTGCGTATTCCTTTGGGAGATAAGTTAGGGACGTGCTGAACTAGAGTTTTTTTAGTCTTTAGTGCGTCTTAGGTTCATGTGATTTTTCATAAATATAACTGATGGGACTAAATTTAACTTTGCACCGATCAGTCAACAAATTCCTAGACGGACTAGAAACTCTCTAAAGTACTATATGACCAACCGATTTGCTATGCACATCCTCAATCAGATTGACTTCTATTCAGATTTCCTCCAAGCAACACGGAAGCAAAGGGTAGAGACGGCGCTGAACGCCCGCATCCTAGAGATGGCACGCGCAAGATCACAACATAGATCTCTCATAATAGAATCAGGGCGCCAGTAACGGCGGCAATCCACCTGAGATCACTCCTCTACCCGGCGTATTATTCTTTTTCAGCAATAATGCAAGATAGGCAACTATTCGATTATCTATTTACATACAATTTTATCATCTCCTAACACGTTCTATGTTGATCGTCAAAAAATTCACGATCGGACAATCACTCCCGGTCACTGAACTTGTGTGTGGGCGTCAAAAGTAGAATTCGATAGCGTCCAACTATTATCCGACATCATCAATAACAAATAAGTGGAGGGAAAACAGAGGATTCTCAAATTAGCCAAAATAAGAACAATTTTACTTACCAAAAAAGAAATAGATCAATTTCCTTTTGCATTTCAAGTCTAGAAAACCAGAATAGTCGTTAGTACAACTAAAAGGAAATAAAAAGACACGAGAGAAAAGAAATATTCCACTACATTTGTGGTAACCCAATAACTGAGAGGATCAAAGAATCCTCAAGAACACCTGGGAAAAATGAGGGAACTTCTACATCATATTCCTTTGATGAATATACAAAAATACAAAACCCCTTTATAAATATACACCAATAACCCAAAAAAAAAAAAAAAGACAAAAAATGAACAAATCAATCTAACCTTTGTTACCTTTTTATTGGATTGGAGATCATAACTCTCCTATTGTAAGCCAACCTTAAACAAATCGAAGAGAAGTTCAGTATAGCAACGACTCGACGAACAAATCATCTCTAGGTTCTTCCTTTGCTCTGGAGAAATCCATGGGTTGATGATTCATGTAATTAGACCCCGTTGAGTTCCCGAATCCCGAGAATTCGAAGCTACCGGGGCTCTGCAACATCTCCAATGTGAATGGAGCTTGGCTGTCAGATGGTTGTAGCCTTGAATTGCGAATTGGATTGATGGCAGTGGTGGAAGAGTGGTGTTGGAACATAGCAGAAGGAGGCCTAATGGCCGTCGTGGCATTGGTGGTGGTGGCGGTGGCAGTGGGCAGTGGCCTATTAACAGAGTGGCTGCCGCTGCCACGTGCAGCAGGGACGTCGTGGTTGTGCTTCCCTTCGTAGGTGGTGATCACTGCTCGGAGGTCGTGGGATGCGCGCTCAACGTGTTTTCTCACGGGGCATCCGGGGTTTGTGCACTTGTAGTAGCTCCTGTAATGATTTGTAAAACCAATCACAAACATTAATCATAGTACAAAGTTGGGGAAAACTAGAACATTAAGTGCACTACAACCTCCTTAAATCTCGACGGACACAAAGTAACCGAAGAAAAGCTTTTTCAGTAAAATAAACAAACATTGGAAACCAATAAATCATTCCAATTAGAGAGAAGTAGGTAAAAGAATGCAATAACAAAAAAGTTAGTTTTTTTTATTTTAATACCTTGGATTGGGATTTCCCTTAACCACCTTCTGTCCATATTTCCTCCACCTATAGCCATCATCAAGAATATCAATATCACTTGTTGTCTGGACTACAACTCTAGGTTCTCTCACTGTTCTACTCCCAGGAGCTGATATGCTCTCACTTTCTCCCTCTATTTTCCTGGAAAATAAATCAAAAGGGAAATTAATTCAGATCATTGGCAATAATCTCAAATAACTATGAAACAGCAAGCAAAAAAAAAGATAATTTTCCTGAAAATTAAGCAACCAGATACTCACCATCTTTTGGCATCAGGTTCCTCATCGTCAAACTCATCTCCTCCTCCTGATTTAGTCTTCTGAGAGGTGGCATCAAAATCATCGTCCCCAATCGAGATCGAAGAATTCTCCGGCGTTGCGCCGGAATCCATCTGTCCAGTCCCATGGGAGGCATAGGACTGATCTGGGGTTTCGTTAGTTAGACTATTAGAGTGTTGAATTGCTTGAGAAACAGCTGAAGATGATGATCTCCTGGTAGATTGAGGCTTTTGGTGGTTATGATTTCCCTTATAAACAATCTCAGTGATTTGCCCATCAATAGACCTCTCCACTTTCTTCTTAGTTGGGCAATTTTGATATGTACACTTGTAATAACTCCGCGGATTTTCGCTCCCTTTCACTTGTTTCTGCCCATATTTTCTCCAATTATATCCATCATCTGATCTCCTCTGCTGCTCTCTTATTGACTGGGATGATTGGTTATACTGATTACTGTAGTCTGATTGAAACCCACCATTTGTTTGAGAGCTGGTCTGAATAGTGGAAATCTCAGGGGAAAAACTCTGCATCGAAGTGAATTCGGATTGGGTTTCCTGATACATAAAAATATAAAATCAGATCTGCCAAGAGAGAATTACGGAGAATTGGAAAGGGGGGTAGGAATTTTCAGACACTTACGGTGGGAATTTGAGAGAAAAAGCTCGTTGAGGATGAAGTTGGAGGCCTTGTTTGGGTGTGGAAAGAGAAATCAGAGTAGTTCTTTTGTTCCTGTTTGATTCCCTCCTGCTGGTTATTGTTGGAATTGGGTTTCCAATTGAAACCCTGAGCTGGGAAAGTCCCAGTAGTTGGAGATGGTAGAATCTGTATACTCAAAACAAAACATTAATTCAATCAGATTAAGTTACAATAAAGACAGAGAACAGGAAACCCTGTTTAATTACATTAAAAAAACAAAGAAAATAAGAATTAAAAGCCAGAAAAAAGAGAGCATCAACTGGGTAAAACTTATGGTTTCCTTGGGAATTAAACAGAGGAAAGAAAAAGACTTTTTATTCTACTTTTATCATTCTCTGTTCGCATATTTCTCAGCTACCAAACAGAACCCAGAAGATAAAACAGTGAAGCTGTAAAGTAAGACTCATCTACCAGTTGACTAAAGGACCTTTTGTGCTTTCTTATATCATATTCTGTGTTCTGTTCGTTTTTTATTAGCAAACAAACAGAGTCTTAAACAGAAAGGATAAGAGAAAGTAATAGAAACATACGTTGGAAGTAGAGAGGAGAACAGGGGAGTCCAAGAGCTCAGCTGGGCTTAACCCAGCAGGTATGGCGAAGTAAGAAGAAGGAGAGACAGGTGGAGGTGAGATTGGGAGTGAAGGTGGGGGAATCGACTTGAATTTGGGGATTCCAGAGCCGGTTCTCTCGGCAATTCGATCGGATAGTCCGCGACTGACGGCAGCGGAAGACGGGTAGTCTCCGGTAAGGAGGTCGGAGAAGGAGGTGGACATGAATGCGTTTGAGAAAGAGAAGTTTGATGATGGCTGTGGGTGTGAGTTGGCTGAGGTGTCCAAGCTCCCTGATGAAGAGGCCATTTTACACAGAGAGGGGGAGAGAGAGAGAGAGTAATATGCTGGTGGTGGTGGTTGTGTAAGAAGAGAGAGAAGGGGAGGAGGAGGAGGAAGAAGAAGTGAAAATGGACACGTAATTGAAGTAGGGATCTCTTTTCTGTAATTCAGTATCTCTTGTTCTATACGGGCGGAGGCATCTTCTCAGAAGCTCGAGAGATATTTGACCGCGGAAAATATTATTTATCTTAAATTTTGTTTTTTATTGTGTTTTAGTCAAACCTCGTGGGTTTGACTGGCTGGCTAAATTGCACAAGGGGGAGAGAGAGAGAGGGGGGGAGAGAGAGAGGGGGAGGCGGCTGAGGTATGAGATTAGATATTTTATTAGCAGGTTCATGTATACGCGCTATCCCGCTCCCGTGGGCCCCCCGTCGGGTTGAGATAGCATTTGTTTCAACTTTATATTGTTTTTTTTCAATTTTTATTTTTCAATTTTTTTATAGATTACTAAAATGTAAAAATTATCACGAAAGGATGTAAGGTTCATTAAAGATAAAATTAAAATGCCTTTATGAGAAAAAATCAAAATATTTTAGATTATTTGTTATTTCTATTTTTTTTAAATTTAGCTCATACTTTTTAACTTTGTTAATTTTTCTTATTGCAACTACTTAATGCTTAAAAAAATTAATACAAATATAATAAATCAATAAATTTAAATAAGAGTAAGAAATAATTAAAAAATTAGGCTAAATTTAGCCTAAATCACTAAATCCTGAAGCATTTACATCTTGATTATCAAGGTTAGATACCATCTCATGTGTTTTGTTAATGTACTGATTTAAAAACCTGGAAATGTAAAATTTATTCAACTGTTTTATTAATAGTAAATGATATCTATGTGTGTGTCATATCTTAGATACATAGACAATATATTGTGTGTGATCAAAGTATCATTATTTTATATTAACAAATCCTTCTAATTTCTATCCTTTCACACCTGGGGATGTAATTGGTTAAGAAGTGATTAGTGAACATGTTTTAAGTTGTTTGATGATGTCTAAATTTGAATGATTGATCTTAGTATTACAATAGATTGTTTTAGAAAAAACTTTAGGATCAGTGATCTTTTCACCACCAATCCTTTGATGATCAAGTTATCGGAGAACGAATAGGTGAATTGTTGCTATGTTTTAGGACAAAACTACATCTTTACTAACATTGTATCCAATATTTGTTTGGTTCGTGAAGAGAATCCCGAAAATTATACATGGAGATCATCTCTCTTAATTTATAGGATTCATTGATCTTGGGGATTAGATTCGATCTCTAATGCTTTAACTAAGTTATGCTATTATTTTTTGTGTTTGTTGTCTTTTCATAGTACGAGTAGCTCTCGAAAAGGTTAGTTGGTTTTAGCAATTATTTGATGTCCACTCATATAATTGGTGGCTGATAAATAATTTGGTAGAAAAACTAAATAATTAAGAAATTAATCATCCCTTAGAAATCTTAATTAGACTGTGATTTCTATAACTTATGGAAAAAAGTTAATATCTTCAGCAATGGTCTGGGGTGAAATCGTATTAACAGTGAAAAAAATTACCGGATTTGGGTAAGGGAAGAAACGAAATACCTAGAATTCTTTTGGGACATCCCCCTTGGGCCCATGACTCAACCTCTTAACCGCCATCCAATCATAGTGGCCAAGAACACTGAATAATCACTCAATCGTGGGGGTGGAAATTCCCCCACCCTGCAAGGAAATTATGTCTTCTTAAAATTCGGTTCTATTTCAAAAGGCACTGTTTGTTTGATGTTGAGATATTAGACATGTTTCACGAGGAGACGCTACCATGCTTAACAAAAGCACGCCTTCTCCCAAACATCAGGCCACCGACCACTTCCGAATGGATTGGTTTGGATTTTCCTCCTTAAAAGTAGCTGATACTTCTCCTCCAGATCTGGATAAGGATCACAGGGATGTTGATCAATTGCATAACAAAAGAAAATAGTTCTCGAGAAGCTTGAATTGACATGATGAGTCTTTTTCTATATTCCTTTTCTTTTCACTTCTCATGTTATTTTATACTAAAAGAATATGTCCATCAAGATTGAAATCGGTCGGGTCAAATTTCGAACAAGGCTAATCAAAATAGAAAACTGGAAAGGCAATATAATTGTCAAATGGAGTCAGTCCAATGGAATATTGAAATAATCCAAGTCATTAACTTGTCATGGCCATGAGTCCATATTCAATCATTGGTGACTTGGGTATAAGGATTACAAATCGTCTTCCGAAATGCAAAAATTACACTCATGATGCATAGGATTGTCACTTCTTGGCAAAAGCAATAGCCATGGGATTCTGAGGAGTGATTTTGAATCCATGAAGGGCCTGCATGGCAATCGAGGACTGCACGTCATCGTCAAACTCTACAAAGGCGATACCTGGTTTTGCTTCGATCATTCGAACTTCCTTGAAACCGGGATATTGTTGGAAGAGCACTTGAAGCATCATAGTTGTCGTCTCGTAGGGTAAATTCTGTATGAAAAGAATATTGTTTGGGGCTGTTGTAGCTTCTTGTGCACCCGATTTACCAAAGTTAGCCTACACATAAAAGGCAACAGCAGCTTCACCATTAGATACATTTGTCCCAAAGCACCAAGGAATCCACATGTATAAGCCAGAAGTAGAGACATATGAGAAGAAAGCAAAGATGTCATACATGTAACTAATATAGCTGACGGTGGGTTCTATCAGACCTCTATATTAGCCGTTTGAATCAAAAGGCAATGCAACAAACCATGTCAGATAGATTCCTAAATGTCCATTTTAATTTATTTTCCTAGCTGCAAATAATAAAGAACTTAAAAATCAAAACAACTTCCACATAATCAATTCCTAAATCTTGCAAATTGGCGTTGATGATAGGCCCCCATTAGTGTACAAATACAATACCCAGCCTTTTTTGAGGCTACCATAAAATTTCAACTGCATACCATGACTTCCACCCCTCAGCCAAGAAGCAGTCCCCATTTTCCATTCCCTCAAAGAAAACCAAAAACTGTTCTCTTCACCTATGCTCCAACTGAAAATACAGACTCGTGTGCATGCATGCTAGCATTTTTCCATATGTAAATGCATGAGAGAGAGAGAGAGAGAGAGAGAGAGAGAGAGAGAGAGTAAATAACTTAACATCCAGCTGCAGTGAACTTACAGTAGGGCCACCATTACTCTCAGCTCTTGTGCCATTGGCAGTAGCAGATTGCTGTCCTTGTTCAGAACGTCGTCTCCTCTCAGCTGAACATCCAGATATAGGTCAACCACAAAACACACTTAAACATAGTCAATTCATCATTTAAGTTAACCAGTCAAACTAGGGAAAATCAACCCCTCAGCAGCTCCATCACTGCATTCGGTATTACTAGGTCAAATGTCAGTTGTGACAAAGATTGCTTAGTAATAAAATAGTTACCCGAGTTTGTAAAATAATTTTCCACAACAGGACAATCCCATCACCTTATGCAATACAAAAATACTACTATGAAAGCCTCATAAGAAATAGCAAGGACTGTAGCCTACATTTACTGTAAACTGCAATCAAATTTGTGGAGGTAGAATTACCCCACCTCTTTTTCTGGTAGCTATTGTCCCTCCTCAATGTCACATCATATCCAACAGTTCATATCCTATTTCGAATTCATTGAGAGTATTCTTAACTACATCAACCAATAGAAAACCTCTACTGATACAAGCCACTAATATTTTCACTAGCAAAACCAGCTATATAATTATAGCAACACAAAGAATCATAACCTTTTGATACTCCAATTTGACCTCTCTAATCTAAGAGTTTAACACACCATACAAACAAATATATATAAAACACTGAAGTAAGAGCACAAGAAAGGAAGAAAGAGAAAAGGACAAACAAGAAACTAGCAGGAATAAAATTACAGAATGACTTCTCCTCACCTTTGTCCTCTTGCTTCTTTTTCTTATCTCTCGGGACATAAGTACCATCTTCTTTAGCAACAACATCTGACTTACCTTTGGCATATTGTAGACGCTGCATCAAATCATGTACTCACCGTCAAACTATTCATTGTACTGAACAAGGTATATAGACAAATGCATAGCATATAAGACTTCTGAACAGAAAAATAAGTTACTGGTAACTAATAAGAAGAAAACAATACACTCCGATTTGTGACCTATCATACCATCTGTAAAATAAATAGGTAAATGAAAGCAAAGGCCCAAGTTGTGTTACAGGAAAATAAATCACATTAAGCTGCTGCCAGCTTTCAGGTCAATACGTTCTATGAAAAAGCAAATCAGTACATATGCTGCCTAAAGGTGAGCTATAAGCATCTAGCTGCCTGCATTGAACTGAAGGAGCCAATCTTTCCCACAAAGCCTCCAACTTCCTTTGAGTCTCTTACACCAATTACTAGGAGGCAGGAGCCGTATGCAGAATCTCCGGAAGGACATGGGAGGTGGTAACTTCAAGTAAATGAAAGACCATGGGATAAGTAAAGGGGGAACAAGAGATATTAAGAGATACAAAACGGGCCACTAAGTTCATCGGTGTCACTCTAGCCTGTCCCTAACAATCCTAATACGTGCCAAACAGCCAAGAATTTAAAACATGCAACAAGAATGAATTATAATTAATCAACACACACTCAAATATCTAAAATGGCCACATGAAAACAA
Organism: Arctostaphylos glauca; assembly: GCA_019985065.2. NCBI lineage: Eukaryota > Viridiplantae > Streptophyta > Magnoliopsida > Ericales > Ericaceae > Arctostaphylos > Arctostaphylos glauca. Next base: position 36,157,217 of record JAHSPW020000001.1, read on the forward strand.
ACACTGAAACTTGAGGAGGATATGCCACTGTATTGTGCATTCAAGCAAAGATTGTATCTATTTCTATTGCGTCCTTGGCATGTTCGTTCCGCTATTTTGAAGCCACGTTGACGTATATGCATTGGTTTTGTATCCATGCCTGTGCATATATCCGGGCTTCTTAGCACATAACAGCACCCAATGAATAACGCTAAAAAGTACCCCTTCTTAGACCTTGGAAACCTAGAAATCCCATAATTTCATTAACATTCATATTTCAGCCAAACTTAATATAATAACCAGACACCACTAGAAATTTTTATACTTTCTGCATATAAATTTGGCCTCTGATAAATTTTACAAGAGAGACTAGAAGTGTCCTGTGTCCAACATCAATTTTTGGTAGTAGAGCTTGGATTATTTGCCTACACTTTCCCTACATCAAGGATACTTAAGGCAACTTAGTTTCCAAAGTTGCACGTTTGGAATAAAAATCATAACAAGCACTCATCACAATTATGCACGCACAAACTATATGAATAACAGGAAATTAGTGTTCTCGTTACCCACCATAGGTTTCTCGTAGAATGGAAAGTTTTGCATCTGTCGAACTGCATTACTCGCGGCTGTCACTTCACTAAACACAACCCATGCCTGTCCACGAAGCTTGACTGTTTTCAAGGCAACAAGGTCTAAAATTCTACCATACTGCGAGAACAGGGCATACAGAGATCTCTTCAACTCTGCCAAAAAACAACAATAGGTTAAGTTGGCATCAATTTGGTATAGAAATTTGACCTCCAAGAACACCTCCAACAAGCACTCCAAAAGAAAGCATATTTGGCAAAATAGTGAGTCGTAAGTTGTATACACAAATTCCAGCAAACTCTATTAGGCTGTAGGCAAATTTGATTAGGCAATAGAGGAGTGCCACATCATCAGCCACATCATGGGAGTTTAGGGCATGTTTGAACAACCACAAGAAAATCAACCATACTTAGTGTAAGTTCGTATATGGTTTCAGTTAGCTTGGATGGGTTGCTAGAACAGATGGCATTGTTGTTGGGGTATAGATATAAGGACACACAAAAGTACAACTATAATATATTTACATACAACTACAAGATATGTAAACTGACACTGCAAAAGCCGCCACAACCATCCAGTTCTAAATCAGAAGCATTCGCCAGATTTAGTCCCTCAAAATAAATTCATGTTCTGAACGACAAACAGATGAACAAGTTAATGGGTCAGATTACACATCTTGCCTTCTTTCTTGACCTTCTCGTTGAGATTCTTTATGTATATAGTTTGATTAGGCGGAATATCCCCTGAGAGCATCGTCGCTGAGCTCCACTCTGTGCGTGTGCGTGTGCGTGTGCGTGTGCGTGTGTGTGTTTGTGAGAGAGAGAGAGAGAGGGAGAGAGAGAAGGCGGGGTCCGATTTGAGCCCTAATCCAAACCCCAAAGCAATAACTGGGCTTCTATGTCCGGGCCGTAATACCGTCTACTCGTCTAGAATACTGGATCGTTGTAGTAGACCGTGATCATGTGGCCCTCCTCGTGACGATGGTTTTCGTCGTCACAATCTCTGTTTGGATTGTAGAATTGTAACTAAAAAAAACTATTATGGATTTGTTGATCGAAGTATGAAGAGTGTGTTGGAAAATATTGATTTTTTATAAACTTTCGAGTCTCGATTAACGTGGATTCCGTTCTTCGGTTGGGACGATTTCGTATACTGTTGTGTTCGTCTCCTGAAAAGATTTAAATCGGATATTAAATTTGTCAAAAATATTTAAAATTAAATGAGAAATTGTAACCTAAAGGAAGGCCCAAAATTTTTGAAAATTGGTTGTCCCATGGGAGGAGTAAAAAAATATGGATATATTAAAGCAAAAATTGGTCATACAATTTTTGCGAGTGGTGAGAGTGCGCACTGTATTCCCACTTTGTCCACACGCGCTCCGTCGTCGACCGTACCAGATTGAATTGGGTTGAGTTGGATCAATAAGATTAAAATAGGTTCGGCCTATTACACTAATATTTTTTAATGAAAATTTTATTCAAGTTTGGGCTAGGCCCAAACAGATTCTATTCTAACCGGACTGTGGGCTTGGGGCCGAACAAATTAAAAGAAGGAAACATACATGTTTTATAAGGGCCCGACTTTTTGAACATTTAATAAATAATTATTATTGAAATTATTTTTGGTTCATTTTAATTAAGACATATAATTTATCCATACTTCATTTGCTTATTTCAATTATTACTTTTGTTAGTACGGCGAACGAATGGACCGTAACGCAAGTGTACGTGTGAGTGCATAGTACCAGATTAATTTCCCGAACCTCTTCTTTTCAGTTTTGACCGTGCACTATTACATCCTGATGAATATTGAATTCATCATCACTTTGATAACCTACAAATTTGATTGCCTCGATTTTTGCCAAACGACACAGACTTTCCTACACAGATCCGGATCCGTCGGATGCACGTAAGACCCTTGATAATTTAAGGGTCCCACGTGCATCCGATGGATCCGGACACATCTGTGTCCAGATCTGTGTAGGAAATCTGTGTCCCTAGCATTGTTGTTTTGCCAAATTCATGGGATTCGGCAACGATCTTTAATGAGTCCTTATCCTTTGAAACCTTATAAAATTCTTCTAAACCATTTATTTGTTCCCAACTTTGACCGACTCTTGATTTTTCCTTTTCTTTTTATTTTTTTCCTGAGACGTTGAAACAATGGGGTTCAAAACCCCATAACGTCTATATACATGGAAACCTCTTGGAAACTTAAGAGATGCATTAAAATGGAGTCTATCCATTAACCAACTGAAGCCTATAAATACCCTTTGATTTCCAAATTCATCACAGCAATTAAAGAGGTGTTGAGAGAGAGAGAGATTAGTCACTGCCGAGCTAAAACCCATCATCAGACCACCATTTTTCGCCAGTAGAAACAAATACATTACAACTCTAGTTTTGTGTAATTTTTTTTAGAGGAATCACATATTTTTATCAGGTCATGACCTAAATGATTAGATGTTATCCAAATTACACAACACTTGTACATGTATACACTTTTTAATATGTTACGATGTCCAGAAATCTCCATGGGATCTTGTGAGAGCAAAAATACCAACCTGACCATATTTTGCGTAAAAATGTTGTTGAGATTCTGAAAGTTATGTTGGTGGATTTTATGACGTAATAAGGTCATGAAGAAATTGTGGTTAGTTTATTTTATAGCCGTTATGTTGCTGATTTTATTTTCGGGTCTTAGTGTATTTGAATGTGGGAAAACCTAGAGTCATACTTTAGGGATACTGGATCAAATGACGCTATGACGTGGCAATGGAGGATAGCGTACATTATAAAGTAGTTCATGTGTAGAGACAAGTAAGTGATTCGTTAAATGAAAGAATGAAAATTAGTTTGGATGGCTCGTCGTGGCAATGTCGTTGTTATATGGGATTTGACCCATGTGTTTATGACGTAATTATGCCAAATTAATTATGATTTATTTATAAAGACCCCAACTAGGAGTAGCTGGACACTGTTGGAGGTGACTTCGGGACGTTTGCGATGACAGCTCCGGACCCGAGGGAGTGAAAACCAGTGTCATGCGCGTCTTTGAACTGATAAGAAGAAGCAGTTAAGGTTTATTGTGACTGGGTCTGGTGAAACCACGTTCGTGGGATCTAGATAGGGTGAAGTAGGTATTAACCTAAGTGAACAGTATAAGGTCTCTGTCTTGCCGGGTTGGTATTTGATCGAGTATGTAACCGTAGACTAGGGCCCTTGGTAGCTAATTGACTAGCCCTTGATAGCTAAGGACTAGTCAATATCAACCGATTGCCTATGCTAGTGTTTGAAAGGGTAGGATTGGATTTCCGATGTGGTAAATCCTAGAAACTTAAATACAAGATTCATAACGAACTTACGTGTTTAATTCTGTTACTTTATACTTTGTTCTTTAATGTGATTATTATATCTGTCAAATTGCATAGTCCTTGGGTTAATATTTTGGGTATATTTTTCGTTGAGTATTCTGTACTCATGGAGAAATTTATCTGTCTCTGACATTCATGCCAGATGAAGTAGTGCAGAAAGAGAAGCAACCCGATTTGGAAGAATCGGTCTTTGGATCTGAAGACCACAACAACAACATATGGAGATTTTACCCTTAGAAGCTCTTTTATAATATTTTCAAATCAAAATGTGAACCCAAAAAGAGTATTTTAGTAATTTTTGTCAAATTTTTGCAAATAATATTTTATTTTGAGATTCACATTTATGAATTAATGCTTTAATGAAATTAAAATTTTTAATTAATATTCCGAGAAATTGGGGCGTTACATGTTTCTACTCCAAGAGTTATGACCATTCTTTGGTGTCTCTTTGATTCAACAGTCGTGATCGGTGCCACCCTAAATGGTCATCACTCCATCTATAAAAAGGGGGCATCTGTCTCTTCATGAAATCATCTGAAATACCTAATATTCTAGTGCATATATCATAAGCATCTAGTCTCACTTTTGTGTTTGTTTTTGAGAGTTCAACACAGTTTTGGTTCGTTTATCGGACAATTTGTTGTGCGGTTACTGTTTGTCGATAGTCATTGTATCCTAGGAAACATTCGTTCGAAGAACCCGTCAGCACATGTGTGGGGGACAAATTTACTTTTAAGGACACACTAAATGTCACTAGCCTCGACTGCTAACTTTCGAGAATCTACAATTGGTACAGTAAGTTTTTCGTCTTTTTGGTCACTTGAATTTATTGTATAAGGTAATTGGCGTTTTGAAAATTTGCTTGTTGGTGCAGGTGTAACAAAGTGCGGAGTCTGAATCCTTTTGAACCACTTTATTAATTAACTTGAATGCGTCATTCTCCTGATCTTCACAATACCGAACTCCAAGTTAGTGCCAATCGGACATGAATCTCATTAAGGCACTTTGACACTTAAGTTAGTCACGGATAAGAGTAGTAAACCAACTGAAGCGTGAGTGAGTTTTTGCATATATGAGAATGAAGTGTCTTGATCCTATTTATAGAGGGGTTTGGACATTGAGATTATCGTGACATGGGCCACACACCACGGCGTTGTCGCTACAGACGTGTCCCACATTTGCGCGGATCAATCGTTGTTCTGTCACGTTTGGCAACCGCAACGTCTCCATGTCTCTATTGCTAACTTCCCACATCGTGACCAACAAGTCTCATTCACCCAGTGTCTAGGCCCACACTCATAGTGGCATGGCCGGTTGGCATCCCTTAGGGGATAACTGCATGAAGCTCTCAAGTACCGATCGTATGAAGAGGCTCAGTCCAGTCGATAGTCGTGTGCCCGGTCAGGCTTGAGGCACGCCGAATAGACTCATCAAACTTTTGGCCCATTACTAAATGATCCAAGATGGACATGATTCAATCCATTCCCAGGCTGAGACAGGCTGAGTAAATGACAATGTCGTAGACCATATTTCTACTGATTCGGCCTACTACAAATGGATAAAAAGAGTGTCAAATAAAAGAAAAATGATGAGAAGAGTGAAAAAATAAAACAAATTCCGTGTATTTAGCTGTCCTTTGGATCACGAATTGGAAGGTAAACGAAAAGATCTGGTATTTTATTCGTGGCACGAGTTGGAGTGTAATGTGAATCATTCTCTAGAAGATCCCATATGATCTGCACGTTTCGGAAGAGATTTGGTCCTGTTGAGCAAGTTTCTGTTTGCATAAAAAGTGGACCGGGCCAAAGGTCCGATTTGGTCCACAAGCTCGCGTAACCAACCCTTAGTTTGAGACACACGCTCAACGTGTGGGTTGGAGTGAACAAAGACCCGGCCCAAATAGCTCGATTATAACTGTACTCCATGGGAACGCCATGTTGTACAATTTGGCCACGTGGAGTTCGACCTAGGGGAGACCGGGGATATAAATTTTGAAAATTATAAAAAAATTACATTTCGGCTATCCCCAAATTACATTCAACCCCCTTCCTTTCTGACAAAAAAAAAAATCTCAGTCTCCCGTATGTTGGAATCTTGGTTCCGACTTCGACCTGACACTCGGGTGTGTCATGCATTGCGTCAATAGCAACAACTAATATTTCTAACATCACTAGACATGTACCTAGTGCATTCTAATTTGGAATCCAAGTACACTTCAGTGTGTAAGGTATTTGAAAGCAAGGTTCTCTAAGAAAACTCCTTTCTACTGCCTTCAGTTAGAACATTCTCCTTCTAGAACTAAAATGATTTAAGAATTAGAGTCTCATCTAACCGACAACGACGGCATGACACTAAGTGATTCTTCCCTGTGGATAGAAGTGCATTGAAAAGACTTCCAAATTAAGTGATCCACGAGAGATCAACCGAATAAATGACTCCACATTAAGAAAGTTCTCTTAAAAGAAAAGAGAAACTTTACCCACTGAACCAAAAGGGGAATCATAGCAAAAAATTCAAATTGCACTTCCACAACACTTTCTTTCTTTTGCGCCTTTAATATGAGCAGGGACAGAATCAAAATTCAAAGCTGAGGGGGTTGAGATTTTTTTTTTTTTGAGGAAGGGAGAGCAGATATGTAATTTTTTTATAATTTTTAAAATTTATACCTAAGTTCTAAATTTTTTAAAATTTTTTGGAGCCCCCGATCCCTTGTAGCAATAACAATTACCACCAATTATATGGCTATCCTCAATGACAATTATATTAGTTATGCAAGTTTTGTGTACCTGCAAGAAAAATCAAAGAAATGTAATATCGAAGAACAAGAGAAGGGAGAATTAAACACTATAAATCTAGTCAAACTCAGAATTAGCACACAACAAGAAAAAGTTCCCCATCTCATCTCATCCACTCATCTTGTTCTCTATCAAATTCCCAAAGAATTTTACATTTCAAAGCTTTTATTCTCAAGCTTTGAGCCTTATTTTACTTTCTTTTTTTTATCTGCCACTGTTCCAAAGGCAAGCTTATATATATATATATATATATATATATATATATTAATCACCTAAAAAAAAAAAGAATCCAACTTTGAAGTCCACCATCAATTATAACTGCAAAAAAATACGGCTTGTCTCAATATCATGCACAAAAATAGAAATTTTGATTTCATAATGAATGGTTCGTAGAAATTTCTATTCACCCACTCTTTATTAGTGGTGTTTGTCTTTGGACAAATAAATTTGATTAATGCAACTAATGGAAAATTCATTCTGTTCCCTGGAAAATATATCAATTTTCATTGGCAAAAACTTGAAAAGTAACAACGTTGAGACTTTAATGGTGATGAATAAATCCCTATAAAACAGGCACTAAGTGTACTTTCGATAAGTGGGTGAAGCATTTAGGACACAAAAATGGTCCACTGCTTTTTATCCTTTCTATTTATTTTTTGGGTGCATGGGCCGAAGCTCTAAACTAAATTATTAGTTTTTGGGGTTCTGCTGTGCACTGCAAGTACAAAAGATTATCCAAATGGTCGGGTAGTGTTCGAACGTTATTCGGATAATTTTTCATGCGCCAAAGTAATATTGTTTTAGCGCATAACACTTATTATTTTGCACACTACAAAATCCCATTCCCTAAATTATAGCAACAAAAATGCTAGAGACACACAACTTTTGCATATCGCTTTCACACATCACTCAAAACTATGTAGTTTTGTGTTGAAAAAAACCATATTTATTTTTGACCCATATCGCTGAAAACATATTTGGATCTTCCTTAACATAAAACGACGTAGTTTTAAGTGGTGTGTAAAAGTGATGTGTTAAAATGATGTGTATGTAGCACTGTATATTATAGCAACTTGCAACCTATACCCATCATAGCTTTGTACTTTGTGTTAGTATCATTTGTGATGGTTATATATATATATGTGGGTGTGTGTGTATATATATATTTAATATATATAGTACATCCTAGGTCACATAATCCTTCGTTTGGATCTTTCATTTCCGCTCTCAATTCTAACTTTATGTTTTCGCTCCCGATTCTTGGTCTAAAAAAATAAGTGGTTTAGAATATTTTTAAGAGATGTTTTCGTGCTCGTACTCGCTTTTGCTCACGATCACTCACGTGCATTATGTGACCAAGGTATATATAGTCCTCTAATTGGAGAATTACTTTTGGGTGCTTTTGTTTAATTTGTCTTTCTGTACGTTCTTTTTAAATTTTTCGGTCAAAAGTCGATCAATTTGTGGACCTAAAATGTAAAATATTTTTAAAAATAAATTTATTATTTCCACTAAAATTCAAAAAGTTCAATTAAAACGAATTGGCTCAATGTGGTGGGTTTCTTGGGCCATACGCTTACAATATTGTATACTATACTAAGTTATAATATACGTAGTACAGGTGTAAAGTTGGTATTTAACAAGAAGGGAAAGGGTACCATGTGATTCATGTTAGGCCACTCAAACCAGCAGCTAAGAATACAGTATAGTCAAATGATTTCTTTTTATAATTAGGCGATGATACTAAAATCTGAACGGCTGATCTGAGAGTTCTGAAAGAACACTTGCAAAACAAGTTCAAGAATTGGGAGTGTTTCTGGTCATGGATCCTCCGATGATCAAGTTAGTCAGGATATGGACAACGTATTTAGAGAAAGGAAAAGCATGCGTACCTTTTAGGTGACAATTATGAATGACCTATTTATAGAGTAATTGAAAAAATTTGAGGGATTGATTTCTTAACGAGGAGAAGATATTTGGTTCATTGGCTCGTAATCTCCTATATTTAAGCATGTAATTATGTTCATCAATAGAAATTCCGCGGAGCTTCTTTTAGTTGGTCATAAGTCGCTTGGGTCTTATATTTTCGAGTGGGTCCCTCGGGGTGGTAACTTGTTGGTCAACATTATATCCGCTCAGTCAATCGACTTCATATATACTAGACCTCAAGGGCTGAACGGTACTGATTAGATTTTTTTATATAATTTTACTCATCACACGGTATTCAGGTTAATTAGTTGCATGTATATATATCCCTTCTAAGGGATTCTTTATTTTGCTACGGTATGAATCTCTTATTTTCTGATTAAATTTTAATGATTCGAACCGTTCAATGTTTTTAGAACATGTTTTTAAGGGTACTAGTAAGAAATAGGCTCAAAACAATATCAAGAAGGGTTTGACTTAAACAATTTTTGATAAATGCTAACATGAATAATTTTATGAAAAATTGAATGAATCAAGCCTTTCCAGATAATATTTTGAGTTGATTTCTCGCGTTAACTATTAAAAATATGTTTTAAATACATTAAGCAGTTTGAATCATCAAAATTTAATCAGAAAATAAGAGGTCCACACCTTATCAAAATAAGAGATACCTTATTAGAAACTTACTATATGTGTGTACACACACACACACGCATACATATATGAATCTCAAACAATATTAGAGTCTTGAAATTAACGATTTGATAAATTTTTATTAATTTTAAAAATATTTTTGTTGACCGTGAGAGTCGAACCTATTATTTTAGAATATTGTAAGTCTCTTAATGTACTTGTACTATAAATAGATAGACAAACAGAAGCATGGATATATAGACACAAACAGATAGATATAAATAGATGGATAAATGTATATATTTCTCCAACCTCCATTGATAGAATCAAACATGCAGTATTCATAGAGAAAAGTATTCGGTTGTAAGAAAAAAACATTATACTTTTAATGTTGGATCAGGATTAACTAGGACAAAAATAAGGGTGCAAGACAACTTTCTCTAAGAAAGTCGGCAAAATAGGCCCGTAACTTCGATCAGAAGAAGAGATGCACCTCACAAAGATGGGTCAAAGTGACCAAGTCCTTGTTTTCATCCATTGCGGAAAATTTTCTAGTACTATTGCCTCCGTAAGAGTTTGAGTCGTGTCTCGGTTTCAATATGATTGATCGATAAAAATAAAATCCAATGTATATATGGGTGTATATATTTGTGACTTTTCATATGGTTGCTCCTAACTTCTGCTACTACCAGAAGTATAAAGTATTTTAGGGTACTTTTGATCTGTCCATTGGATGCGCGGATGAACAAATCCATCAGCAATAAAGGAAATCTCAATCATGAGAGAAGAAAGCAAAAATAAATAAATAAATAAATAAAAACTAAAAAAAGGGGGGAGCAGTTGTGCTGCGTCTATTTCTTGTCATCCATCAAAATCAACAAAGTCAAAATCCCTTTTCGTTATTAAGGTTTTTTTTTTCCTTTCATTAATTTTACATTTATTTAATCTGTCAAGTTGAAAATCTTCATTTTCTAGATCAAATTAAGCATAAAAAATGTTCAATAAGTCAATAGAGATTTTTGGAGACTTTGGACATCACGTGTGGCTCGTTTCATGATATCAACCCAAAACACTGATGGATTGTGGATTATTTTAAAATCTTCATTCCCTATACTATTTAATTTAATTTTTTCATAAAATTTTAAGAAATATAGCTTTTTTTTAGTTTTTTGTTGTTGTTGTTTGCAGATGATATTGTCCTTGTAGATGATACTGCTAGCGGTGTTAATACTAAATTAGAAATTTGACGGATGCACTAGAGTCTAAGGGCTTTCGGATAAGTAGGAGTAAAACTAAGTATATGGTTTGCAAGTTTAGTGATACCCGAAGTGCGTACGAAGAAAAAGTGATGATTCAAGATCAGGAGATACCAAAGAGTGACCGTTTTAAGTATTTAGGCTCTATTATTAGTCAAGATGGAGAGATTACGGATGATGTGACCCATAGGATCCAAGTGGGGTGGCTCAAGTGGAGAAGTGCTACTGGTGTACTGTGCGACAAGAGTGTACCCACAAAGTTGAAGGAAAAATTCTATAGAACTGCTATAAGACCAGCGATGTTTTACGGGACAGAATGCTGGCCTATGAAGAAACAACAGGTGACCAAGATGAGTGTAGCGGAAATGAGAATGTTGAGATGGATGTGTGGTAAGACTAGACGAGATAGGATTAGAAACGAAACAGTCCGCGAGATGGTAGGCGTAACACCTATAGACGAGAAGTTGAGGGAAAATAGGCTTAGGTGGTTTGGACATGTCTATCGTAGACCTACGGAGGCAATAGTTAAGAGAGCGGATAGGATAGCTTTGCATAGCAATGCTCCGGGGAGGGGAAGACCCAAATTGACATTAGATGCGGTAGTGCGCAAGGATTTAAGTCTACTAGGGCTAAGTGAGGAAACAGCACTTGACAGAACTCTTTGGAGGAAAATGATTCATGTAGCCGACCCCAATTGATTTGGGACACAAGGCTCAGTTTGGTTTGGTTTGGTTTGGTTTGGTTAAAAAGGTTCAAACTTTATCTCTATACAATTAAAGGGTGCATGACATGATCGAATTCTATTATTCTCCAAGAAAATATAACATATATATAGTCATAGTATGGAGATAAGGGATGCTTTAAATTGGTTAGAAATTAATAGAGAAATATATGTGCTTGAGGGGCAAGCGAGCTCTAGGGTAAGGGACATTACTAAGCACACCCCCACCACCCCATGCCAATCTCTGTCCTTTTTGGATCTCTATAAATACCCCCTCTTCCATTTCATCTTCAGTATCATCCTAACTGTCTGATTCGTATTCTCTCTCTCTCTCTCTCTCTCTCTCTCTCTCATCTCTTTCTCTCAACATGCCTGCCCAACTGATGTCTGAGGCAACCCTCCAGCATGTGATGAGCAAGGAAAATAACGCTATCGGTCCTAAAAGGTAGTCTTCAGTTGCTTCACCCTTTTCCTTCAAATTCTTTTTTTTTTTTTTTTTGAGAGGCAAAAGAAGATTATATAGAAAGAGAATGTACACAGAAGAGACTAGACTCCTTTAATGCTGGAAAAACCAAGCCAAGACAGGAGAAACTACTAAAGAAAAACAATACAGAGGTTAAAATCTCAGGAGAAAGAAAACAGGAGCAGAAACAATTAAGATAGCACTTTCACCTCAGCATCCCACCTAGAAATAAGCCTAAAGTATTGGACTTCTTCAAATTCTTTTCTTCCTTTTCTTTTTCTAGATTTGCTTCTTCAAAAGTTTGCACCAAAGATTTGATACCCCAATTATAACTAGTTTCATAGTGCTACTCATGCAGAGTTTTAGCTGTCATGAACTCAGAAATTGATTAATTTCCACAGGTTGGAGGGAAAAGTTGCAATTGTAACAGGTGGTGCTAGAGGTATTGGGGAGGCAACAGTAAGACTATTTATAAAAAATGGAGCAAAAGTAATTATCGCCGATATTGATGATCCAAACGGTATTGTTTTAGCCAACTCATTATCTCCATCAGCAACCTATCTCCATTGTGATGTAACCTCAGAAGAAGACATGAAAAACATGATCAACTCAACAATCTCCCTCTACGGCCGCCTCGATATTCTGTTCAACAATGCAGGAATTCTGGGAAACCAAACAAGGAATAAGAAGAGCATCATCAACTTTGATGCAAACGAGTTTGATAGAGTCATAGGTGTTAATCTAAAAGGAGCTGCATTAGGGATGAAGCACGCGGCGCGTGTGATGGTGCCCAAGAGAAGTGGTTGCATTATCAGTACAGCAAGTGTGGCTGGAGTGATGGGAGGGTTGGGACCTCACGGTTATACGGCATCCAAACACGCCCTTGTGGGGTTAACTAAGAATGTGGCTTGTGAGCTGGGGAGGTATGGGATTAGGGTTAATTGTATTTCTCCATTTGGGGTGGCTACTTCTATGCTTGTTAATGCATGGAGGGGGTGTGATGAGGAATTAGAAGAGGAAATGGTGGTGGAGTTAGGAGGTGTACCTGGGGTGGAAGAAGGGGAAAAGATGGAGGAAATAGTGAGAGGGATGGCTAATCTTAAGGATGTAACCCTGAAGGGTAGAGATATAGCTGAAGCTGCACTTTATCTTGCTAGTGATGAGTCCAAGTATGTGAGTGGTCATAACCTTGTTGTTGATGGTGGGTTTACCACCTCAAGAAATAGTGTAGGCTTGTAGTTGAGCTGAGCCTCTTCATGATCTAACCATCTAGTTTTAATGTTGGACTTGGGAATGATTAAATCAACAATAAAATATTTCGTCTTATTGAATATATATTTATCAATTATTTTTTTAATTTTCTAGATCTTATTCGTCTACAAAGTTATTATTTTGCATAGATATCATAAGTTTTCAATAAACATCCAAGACGATATGACATAAGGTCCTTAATTTGTATCGGTAAGTGGAAATTTCAATTTTCCATTTGATAAGTTACATTTATGACTACGATTTGTTGACATTTGTTACTAATTTTCATGTGACTTCAGTATTTGGAGTCATTAAGTGTATTGAGAGTACTTGTGGAATGACCCGCTTCTACCTTTTATAATATTGTCAATTTTGACCGTCTAAATTTTATGAACTTCTTAGTAAATCACTCATCCCTACATTGCTAGTTACAATAGGAGCACGTTTAACTACAAAATTCTATGAAACTTTGGCACCCTGATCAAGACTTTAAAAGGTATACTTGTACAAGATACGTTCATAGTCTATTATATACAGCACTGAACTTACATTTACCAAATGATGTGAGATCTTTAATCATCTATCTGATTGTCCACCAAGATTCTCTTCTAGACGTTCAATTTCACAATTAGCACCACAATTATGGCTGGGGTGTCACAACATGTATTGGAAGTGAGACATTGGCAACATAAATATTTTTTTTTTTATAGAAAAAGATGTGTATTAAAATGGGAATAAAGGGAGCCCAAGTACAATAAAGAGGGACGGTTGGGGAGGCACCAACCCCCTTGACCACCTAACACTTTCTAATTAATTTTACAAGAAACAGAGCTACTAGAGAGCCAAACCAAAGAACCATTGAAAACTTGCCCTAGCCAAGAGTGCTGCAACCTACACCACGCGGGCATCTGATGATGTCTTGCACTGTGAATCGGCTATCTCCCCTCTTGCTTTTCACCCACCCAGCAGCTCGCAACTGAATTAGGGGGAAGATTTGTTCACGGGCTGACGCTTCGCTTCTAAAGAGCTTAGCGTTCCTTGCGATCCAAATTGACCAAATGGTTGCGTATATGGAGGTGATCCAGAGGTCTTTCCCAAACCGGTTCAGCTGCAATCCAAGATGGCCTATAAGCATCAGATCTAAGGATGGGGGGATAACCCAGGAGACTCCCCACCACTGGAAGAGGCAACTCCAAAGCTCCCAGGCGCAACTGCAATCGACTTGCATATTCTTTGAAATTGCTTATTGGGAGTCTTATATGTGTATATTGTCAATCCCATCCCATTTCTTTCAACAAATGCTTGAGATGGTCCAAGTGAAGTAATTTTTTTGAAATTTCCACTCGTCATGGACTCAATATTTATGTTGCCTCCTCATGATTACCTGCAATTTATGCAACCAGGAGGAGGCAACATAAATATTGAGTCCATGACGAGTGGAAATTTCAAAAAAATTACTTCACTTGGACCATCTCAAGCATTTGTTGAAAGAAATGGGATGGGATTGACAATATACACATATAAGACTCCCAATAAGCAATTTCAAAGAATATGCAAGTCGATAGAATTGGTAATTTAATTAAGCACAAATACAGATCCAAAAAGTCAGCCGCAAAAGTTACTCCGACACAGAAAGCAATGAAAAGCACCCTTCAAAATTGACTACTTATTCATTGATCTCTTGGGTTCTTTCATCTACATACATTGACTTTTATGGTCTGAGACATATGAAGCATGGGATTAGAATATAAAATTTTGGGACTAATAAATGATGTGTTTATTTTGTTTGTGAGACTTATATTCCGTAGCGATGAGGATATACAATATCAAGAGAGATTGGTATTACAAATCTCTTCTCTTGAGATAAGAAAAGAATGACAAGATTACTCCACCAAAAAAACCTCTCCAACTCTCTTGATATGTATCTGATTCTTTCTACAACGATCACGAAAAATAATAGTCACAATTAAATATCATATGATTGACTTTTTGTCTTTAAGGGCAATGCTAGGGTTTTCGAAATTAAATTAAAAAGTTTTTTCATATTTAAAATTAATGGTCACAATTCGCTTGGATTGTTGAGGTCATGAATATAAGTGAATCATGATCATTTATTGTGCATTCGGAAAAACTTTCTTACTCCAATTTTGGAACCGTATTTCCTTGTCTTAAACTTGTAATCAATTTAGGAAGAATCTAGAGACCAAGAAAAGAACAACAATGCTAAACATACTTTATTTTGTACCTTATGTTCAGTAGAATTATTCAGAAAAAACTAAGAAATTCTCTTCGAATTCAAAATTAATTGTCATGATTCAGTTTCACTTATACTTTTGGTCTCACAAATTTAAATAAATAATGATCATTGATTTTAAATTCGAAAAGAATTTTTTTTTTCTTTATCTCTAGCACTCCTCATTAATTTAATAATATTATTAGGCATCAAAGACTAGCTACTAATCTTTTATCAATCTCCTACTTAATTAAATACGAAAATAAAAGCTTATCTGGTGCCCAGACCATGGTTTCCCTAGATGAGCTAACTTAATAGTTTCCCTAGATGAGCACACATTAGTTAGCTCAATATTATTCAATCTAATAAATTAATAATGCCAATTAATTAGGGAGATTCAGTCAAAAGTCTATTGAATTTTTAGCGCAATAAGTTCATCTTAAACTAAAATATGGGTAAAAATCTTTTTGGCATATAAATTTTAAAAATATCCTTCTAGTAAACACGCGATAACGTTATCTGTTCGTTAGATATAAAATCGATGATTTCATTAGATAAAGTTACCTATTAGTATTTATCAGTTAACATTATCTATCACTTTTAGCAGATATCTTAACAAATAACTTTATCTGTTTTATTAGATCACTGTATCTGTTAGTGTTTATCAGTCAATATTTCTATCAATTTAAACAGATACTTTAACAAACAACGTTATCGGTTAGTTTTCAAAGTAATAATGTTATTAAATAAAATTATATGTTTTATATTTTGTAATTTGACTAATAAATATATCAAACCAACATATGATGTTATCTGAGTCGCTTATTAAGAAAATAACTTTATTTTGAAACAATAATTTTATTAAATAAAGTTATTTGTTAGTGTTTATCAGTTAACATCATCCATCACTTTTAACAAATACCTCAATAAATAATGTTATTTGTTAGTTTTCAAAGTAATAATGTTATTAGATAAAATTATTTCTTCTCGTTTAGGGGCAAATTCGTCTATAAAAGGACCTCAGGCTAAAAACTTCACAAATAATAGACCCTAACTTATAAATTAAATTAACATGTTCTTAATTGACCAAATTAGTCCATATTTGTCCTATAATTAAGGGGTAAGATTGCTAACACAAAATCTCTAAAATAATATGTACCCACACACATCTTCATCTTTAAGGGTTGCAACATGATCTGTAGAATCCAAATTTATTTTCTTGGTACCTAGAGTTTGGTATTTATTATATCTCAAGAAATGAGAAACTTGTTTTTTGGCTAGAAATTTTATTTGAGCTATGAGAGTATGCTCTTTAACCTACTTTTCCAGAAAATAAATTTAAAAAGAAGAATGGCAAGAATTTGATTTTAAAAAAAGTGGTAAATTAACTCTTAATAAGTTATTTTTTGACTTGTTACGATCTTTTTGTTTTAGTCTTAACAAATTTGACCAGTGTCAAGTTTTTGAATCCCTTGGCAAGAGAAATAATTTAGGATTGTAAATGCAATAATATGCTATGGGTTGTTCGGGAAGACAGGATCTTGTTATGTACAGTGCAGAATAAAATATGTTGTGTCAAAACACTATTTTAATCACCAAACTGTTCAAAATATTAACCATTTGGGCAATTTTTTTATGATCAAAACGACGTCATTTTAACAAACAATATGTCTTCTTATGCATTGTGTACAACAAGATCACTGGGTCCGGACTCGGAGAAAGAGAGAAGGGGATCTTTCAGGTCATCAAAGCCAACAAATGACAACTCCACATCACCAATAATATTTGCCAAAGGGATGGGTCCCACAGCCCCAACATAGCTCTCCATCTATTTGTATAAATGCCACCCTCTCCCACATCTCCAATGCACACACACAATAACACAAACCAACTTCAGCTCACACGCCAGTAGTCACCTTCTCCAGTCACTCCAACCCCATAAAACCCTATTTCATAATGGGAATCCACAGCCACCAGCCACCACCGCTGTTGCCAGAGCCCAAAACCAATAACAGAAACACCGTCAAATCCCTCTACAAGGCCCTAGCAGGAGGAAACTTGGATATGGTGGCTCAACTTCTAACTCCAGAGCTCGAATGGTGGTACCATGGGCCCCCAAATTGCCACCACATGATGCTAATGCTCACAGGGAAGTCAAAGCACCGAGATTACAACTTCAAGCCTCGGAACATCACGACAGTAGGTGAGTTTGTGATCGTGGAGGGATGGGAAGAAGAGATCACCAAAGTCTATTGGGTGCACGTTTGGACAGTTAAAGACGGTAAAATCACCAAATTTCGTGAGTATTTCAATACCTGGATTACTGTGATTCTTCAAGTACCAGCTGAAGATGGGAAGGAGAATGTAAAGGTGTGGCAGGGTGAGCCTCAGCAGCGACTGAGTTGGTCTCTGCCTGATTTGGTGCTAACTGTTTGATATTTGTATTGGTTTTGATTGTTGGGTCATCAACTATAACTCTACTAGGACAGTGACCATGGGAAAAGAGAACCATATGTTATATATGTATACATACATATACATATGTCGATTGTGTAGTTCGGGATAAATTCCTTAAAGTTCTCAATAATTATGATGTGTCACAAATTAGATATCCTAAAGCAACAAAATCTATATGCAGTAAAAAAGGGGAAAATCAATCTACTGGTTTTACTCAAATTTAACACTTAAGCAAAAAATCCCTAGGCCTGTACATTTCTATATGCTTACTTCAGTACTATCATTTCACATTCTCAATTTCCCTGACCATCCTTTCAAATAGAAACTGCGATATCAAAAATGAAAACTTACAATAGTTCCAAAATGATCGTGTGACAATCCTAAGTTGATCTTCACTTTACAACATAAAGACATCATAATGGCTGCCACCCAATCCTGTAAACCAGTTTATCTGCACAAAACAAAGAAACCATAAAATAGGTGTCAAAAACAGACTACCAAAATGGACCCAACAAAACTAAAATGTGTAATTTCAGAATTCTTCGAGGAGGACAGCTGAAGCATAAGGTCTAGTAGCCCACAGGACTTAATATTATCTCCTAATCTCCCACAACAGGATGTAGCAAAGCTACCACCAATTCATCAAGGGGGCGAATAGTAGTAATATTAACTGATATTTGTGCAGTTGAATGAGTTTTTCTCTGAAAGTAATAAAAACATACTGATGCAGACAGAATGATGTCATTATATCAGCGGTCATTATATATTGGAACCATGATCAGAATAAGAAGACGAGCTTTTAAACATTTCAATCAAAAAGCATCACAGCAAACCCATTGAGCAAAGAATCTCACTATACTGAAAGATGCAAAAAGTGTAATTCTTATGGGTTTCTCCTCTGATTTTAGGCCTTGGCCAAGACTGATTTGATAAAAGATTGAAGTTCCGAAACCAAGAGGTACCTGAACTTTAAAAAATGAAGCTAAAATTCAAATTTTCTAAAGTCTCCGCAGAGTAAAGTAGGAGGCAAAAGCTTAAATGCAGTTAAATATAACATGAGCATATTTACACCAGTCACGACCCAAAAATCACAAATAAGAAGACTTGCTGTTCCAATAAGTCTTGCAGACAGGCAAGGTGTGAGCCCAGCCATGTGATTTTGACTGGAGTCACTGGACTCTTCCAAGTACTTAAGGGAAGGTCGACAGCTAACGGTTGGAAGCATACTTAGTTGGATCATCAGGAACATCTGTGAACGTTAAATGTTTTTTTTTTCTTTTGGTTGGGAAGGTGATGGGGGAATTGTGTCTTTTATGTGCACGCGCCCATGTGTCTAGAGAGAGAGAAAGAAAGAGGGAGGGAGAGGGAGGGAGACTTACAATTTGCTGAACTAATTCTATGGTCCAGCTTTTCCATTTAAATCAACTTTGCGTTCATTTGTACAAACATGTGAAGTTCCAGTTGGAGAACCAAAAATCAACAGACTAAAAACTGAATCTTCAGTCTCGCATTGTAATAGATTATAGCCATGGCTTCATATCTGAAGGTTAAAATGGAGACTGGCACAATGGACAAGTTGATTTGTGAGAAGTCGAGAACCACTTGTACATGCAAGCAGAATGGAACTTGTGCTTGCAAGTCTTGCAGGCCAGGCGCGGAAGGCCGTGGTTGGCTGTGTGGATGACACTGTAACAGATAGGGCACTCCTCAACACCTTCAAATTCCTTGTCAAAATTGCTCTTCCAGATGCCTATTGCTTCAGCTAAGGCTCCATTCTGCATCACATGACCAAGGCAAGTAAATTATCAGTCTGGATATTGCACTAAGGAATGTTCGAGATGAGAATAAACTGCAGTCTGATCAAACAAACAAGACATCACAGAAACAGAATCTTCGCAAATGCAATCCACAATAAGAACCAC
This sequence comes from Arctostaphylos glauca, assembly GCA_019985065.2. Classification (NCBI taxonomy): domain Eukaryota; kingdom Viridiplantae; phylum Streptophyta; class Magnoliopsida; order Ericales; family Ericaceae; genus Arctostaphylos; species Arctostaphylos glauca. Next base: position 36,176,814 of record JAHSPW020000001.1, read on the forward strand.
TCTACATTGCAATATAATCAAGCTTGTCCTAAAATATGCAGAGTATTTGTTCTATTTTTCTTCCCAAAAAAATGACAATTCCAAGCGGAACACCCATTCAATTCCAGTTCTTATTTCCGCATCACACCAACTTGAAGTGACAGAACCTCTTTTCAACAGTCATTCCCCCTTGGTTGTATCTCATTGTATATTGCACAAAAGTGCAGCTATTGAAACACGAGCAACGCTACTTGCATGAGCCAAATACCCAGTAAGAATGTGCGCCACTTAGTGTTTACATACAAGCAAATTTTATTCATTTCTCATAAACCGAAGCAAAAAGATGCAAGACCAACAAACATTGGTAGGAAGTACCTGATTCCGAACAAATAGCAGCATAGACATCAACCATTTCCTTTGCTTTAGCTCGCTAATGCCAAGACTCCTAGGGCAATCAACGTCCACAGCACGCAGTGGGTAAGATGCAGGAAGGCGAATAACTAAATCCATTCCAGTTTCATCCTTTGTATAGGTAGCAACAACCTCATTGGCTGATTTGCTCACGCTAACTGAGAAATTCTCATCGGCAAAGCTAGCTTTCTTGATCTGCAATAAGCACAAAATTATACCATCAAAATTTATGAAACGGTAACAGAAATTGGTCTCATAAAATAAACAGGTATTTAGAAGGCCAAGATCAATCATCCAGTAGTGGAGAATATGAGATCCTAAACCCTAAGCCCAAAAGAATGTCCATGTGCTGATAAATTAAAGAATAAAGCTTTCAGAAAGTTAAGACTAGGGTTCATAAATATCTCAAGGAAAACTGAACACACCCGAGATAGTTCATTTCTGATTAGAGGAGGGCTACACCATACTCTAGTAAAATACTCAATTGCTGATGATGTAGAACGGTCACGAATATCACTAAACCACCCTCGAACATAAGCCGGAAAAATACAAAGCATCAAACCATATATTGCACCAGCAAGTGAAGCCATTTTCTCTGGTTCAACAGGCCAAAGTGACTCCACACAAAACAAAACTGAGCTGCTTGTGATGGCGCGTGTTGCTGCAGATGCAGCCTCTGATAAAACAGGAGGAAGCCCTACGTCTTTCTTCTTCATGCTATGTGCCAAGCACAATTCCAGTGGAATATGCTGGAACAAGCAATCCAATATTGTCGGATTGGCATTCTCTTGTATATGTTGAATCAATCTTTCCCTTTCAGATGATGATGATGGGAAAGATAGAAGACGTGATAGCAACAAAGACCAAGCAAGAAGCACATTCACCTGTAGATTTGAAATAAACAGATGATATACCATCTCTCTCTGCTTTGTAGAAAATAGAAATTCGAAGGAACTTTTAAGTTGGGAAAACCAAGCCTCTGATAAAGAATACTTACACGCTCCAATGCCACAAAATCCATTTCAAGAATCTCATGCGGTAATTTTTCAAGCATGGACGAAACTTCCTCTCTCAAAAGAATTTTTTCTTCTGAAGATGAATTGAGCTGATACGAAAGCTGGTCACCATTATCACCATTCTCGGAACCTGCAATAACTTCTCTAACGATGGAAAGGTTTGAAACGGGTTCAGATGAGAGAATAACAAAGGCAGCAAACTGCAAGGCAGGAAGTGGTTTGGAGGAAAGAAGGAGTGCATATAAAGAGCTAAGGGGCCCTTTGCTTAGCCCCCAAAGTTCAACTGATTTCACAGACTTGTCTCTAGCATATGCGGAGGACTTTACAACACTTGAAGCGACCAACTCCCAAAACTGAGGATGATCAAGCCTCTTTGATGCTATAACAAATGAAGCCTCATCGCAACAGGAACTAGCAATAGCCTCGGCAGCACCAGTGGAAAAAAATAATCGAAGAATACCTTCTAGAATCCGATCTTTGATAGCTTCCCATCTCTCAGTCCTCAAGGGGTTCAAATTACCAGCATTTTCGTCAGCTTGTAATCCAACAAGTCCACAAAACAGTGAAAAAGCAGCAAGGGCATTAGTAGCAACCTTTATAGGGGCCGGGTTTAACTCCGAGACAGCATTCTCAAACTTCTCTACCGCGATTTGAGATATATTAGTCTTAGAGATGTTAGTCAGGCCTTCATTAACATTTTCAGCTACTTCCTCCATTATCACCACTGCTGATTCAATCCACCATCTCAGCCGATAGACTACGAACTCCCAATCTTCTTCATTAAATTCCTTCCAACAGTACACAACTGAAACTACGGTTAGCCTTGATAACAACATCTGCAAAGTTGGCAGCTTATTAGCTGCAGATGATAAGCCAGTACCATTTCTCTGCTTCCGTAATAATTCAAGTAAAAGTGCTCTCTCCGTGTGGCTGATATCTCTCTCTGGTTTTAACCCTTGAGTTCTCGATATTGTACTTACGGGGAAACAAGATATAACCAACTCATACCATCCTTCCATTTCTGCACGAAACTCGGTGGGGAAAAAAAGTCAGATTCATTGAAGTAGCAATAGCTTTATTGAAAAGAACTTTTTTTTTTTTTTTTTTTTTTTGGGGGGGGGGGGTTTGTTTCTTGTTTTCCTTTACCTTTTTTTTGTGGGGCAGCGGGGCTCAAAGAATGATCCCCCAATGCTGTTCATTAATTCCACAGGGCCTCAACCAGTGGCAGTGGTATTTCCGGTGATTAAATTTGTTCTACTGACACATAATTCAATATAACCATAGCACATACACATGCAATATTCGAAAGATATTAAGCTTTCATTTACCTCCTCCTGTCTGCCACATGCTTAGCGGAGGTAACAACAGAGTCCTTTGGAGCCACTCCTCAATAGTATCATGCATTTGCTTTCCCTCAAAAGAATCAAGTTGATCATCTCGATACGATTCTTCACCCCCGATGCTCAATGGCCTAATAAGGACACTCATAATTAAAGGAAGAATCCTCAAACAATTCAAGTTAACTTCTTCACCAATGTAAAGTTTGTTCAAGAGCAATTTAAAAAGTGATACAGCTTTGTCCTTTCCCCATATAATGTCTTCAAAGAGAGTAAAAAGTAGAGATGCAAGAGCTCTTAAGAAGGGTTCTTCCACACACTCCATTTCATCATATGAAACAGGCCAGACCGAGGCAAGGGTCAGTTTACCACTAGCTCCATGAACAAGAGCGCCATCAAGCAAAATGTTGACGATGGAACCTAACAAGCTTTCTTTATGGAAGTAATTTCCACTCTTCCCATATTTACTCAGTAAAGGTAAGAAAGAGCTCAAAGCACTGCCACCATGCCATTTCCATGTGCATAATATTTCAGCACCAAGCCAAGCTCGACAATAAGGAGATTGAGAGCTGACGATATCATTTATTGCTTCCTCAGGTGATGTGTTTGTATCAGAATCAGCAAGAACCCTATTGATCCCAATCTTAGATATAAGTTTATCAATTACACCAACAAATATGGGATTCCTGGATGCCTGCAAAATAACCTTTTTGCAGTTAATAAACTGTCATTGTCTTGTATCTGTTAACATATTATGAAAGGTTCCATATAACTCCATAATAAAGTACAGAGAAGAAACAAAAAAAAATTCATTATTTTGACCTACAATGATTAGTTCCAGCAAGTTACAAGGTCATCCTTTAGAAGAGCATTTTGTTTACTTCTACCCCCTGATGACAGACAACTTGTCACTGTGCAGATTTATTGCATACTTGGTACCAGTTCAGACAATTCTTTATTCATAATTCCTATCCTTGCATAATAACACGCCACCAAAACCCAACCAACCAACTAAAGAAAGCAAAAAAGAAATGTGTAGGAAAAAGGACAGAACAAGAATAAAAAGCAGAATCCACTAGGCACATACCACATTCCCATTGAAGTTATCATTACGGGGAAAAAATACATTCAGCCATGACACGGCAAAAAGAAAAGATCCTCAGCTCCAGCTACAAACCAATTGACGTGTCCACGTAACCCCTACTCCAAGTTTCCTTCGAATTGATTATGGTAACGCATCAATCAAAAGCAGAAGCATAACTATAGGTGAATCATACGCATCTAATCAAATGATTAAAACCAACTTATTGGTAGAATTATGGGTAAATTACACTGAACTCCCCTGAGGTTTCTCACAAATCCAATGATCTCCCCTATAATTTTAAAACTTTAAAATTATTAATGTATATACACCTTCCGATAACATCCGTTAAGAAACTTAACGGATTTTGGTGATGTCATCAACTTATAATTTTTAAATGCAGAGACTGCCCCCAACACTTGCCACCAAGTATAAAAGAACTCGCCTTTTCTTTTTGTGTTGCACAATTACTTCGCACGTTTGAGAGGTAGATCTTAAGAATAAGGAGAGCGTTGTTGCAACAACTTTACAAATTTGAGTAAAAAACTTAATATTCCTTGAATTTAATGCATGCTAGATTTTTTTCCTTGGCACTAACAATCGATATTTGAAAATAACAAATGGTAATTCAATTTTTTTAATGTATTGGAATATTGAAAGCTAAGTTGCTTAAATGATAACAGTAAAAGTATGATTTATTTACTCAATTTACTTTACTTGCTATCTTTTTTGTTTTTTTATGTTTTTCTTTCCCAAATTCGAGACTCAAAGACAAAAAAATTGAATTTGATGTATATTATCTTGCTCAATGCACTAAAGCTGAAAAAAAATAAAAATTAAACTAAAGCTAAGAAAACAAATACAAATCCTGGAGGAATCCAAAAGTAAACCAAAAAAAAAAAAAATTGGGCCCAATTTGAAAAAAAAATGCAATAAAGACAAATGAAATCAGAATTTGATTTCTCATTCTTAGTGAACTTTGTATAGTTTCTGGTAAAAATTAGTTTATGGTTGGTCTGACGAGAGAAATGAAAAAAGTAAGAACATGTCGGGTCCAAATAGTGCACTAGCAAAAAATCTAAAAGCAACTAAGATTTTTGCTTTCTCTAATCTAACAAAAGTTATATTTCTAGTTTTTTCGACAGGAAACAAATGAAAAATTGAAACAAGAAGTAAATCAAATTAAAAAAATGACATAACAGATATAACTAAGAAAATAACGCAGGCTATAATTTGGTTTCTCATGTTTAGTGTACCCCTTTTTAATTTTTGGATACATGCACTAAAGATACAAAGGAAAAAGTCTACAAAGAAAAACATTTTAAGTTTTGGCTTTTCTCAAAGAAAAATTATATGCTTGAGATATATGCATACTACAAAATCTTGATATATTGCGGGGAGGTCAATGTACTTTTAAACTATACATCAGGAGATGTTAGCATACTTAAATAATTGTATATTTCAGTCTTTGTATGGCATCAGGCCTAATTCAACGGGAATGGGGAATCTGCATAATAGTTAACAAAAAATAAGGGAGGTCACAATATTTTCTAAGACCAGAGGAGAGGTCAATGTATTTGTCAGAAATCTTAGGGGAGTTGGTGATGCAGTCAAGCAAAGTAAAACCAGTAATGGTGACATATCAAGTCAACAAACGGAGACCCACTAGTTAGGATGTGTGTCAGAGACCTCATATGCAGGTGCAGAGCATAAAATTGTGCTAGGGAGCCTGAACAAGACCTGCAATAAATGTCTATCCTATAAAGGTCAAAAAAGAAAGCTGGATCATGTTATAACAATAGAAGCAACTCTGCAAGTAGCAATAACCCCCAAAAAAGAAAAGACGTCAACTGGTCACAAACTTATCTACAGCCTCAAAACACTTGCAAAACAGTACTACAAATGCCATGCCATCTCAACCAATAACATGAACTACCTTAATCCATACTACCAAGACATATCACATACCAGTATATTTGAATTTTTTTATGACTACTTTTCAACAGTTTTGTAAGAGTATTAACATATTGTAAAGTTAAGATCAATACGGTTACGGCATCCTTGTTTTAATCAGAAGACGTCAACAAGAATAATGATAAGAAAAGTTTAAAACAGAACTCACGCTAAGAGAAATATTTTCCATTCTCAAAGTGGCTGATCTTCCTCCAGTACTGAAATCTGGCAAGATCCACAAAGGCCAGAAATTACCCTCGCTCAAAAACTGGTCTAGCAATTTTTGTTCCTCAAACAGATCCAGACAGAGACATTCAAGAACTTCGAGCATCCAAAGGCAGCACGAAGATGTCAGTTTACCAGCATCAACTCTATCTTCCTTGAATATGGCAAGTCTAATTGACTGAACCAAAATACTTCCCAAACTGTTTCTAATGTCTTTGCTGAGGGTTTTAAAACACGTACTACTTATCTTGCCGCGAAATGCATGCACTGATGCGCCAAAATCCATCCTAACCTTCATTTTTCTTGTAGTTTCATCATCAAGTGCATCATTTGATGCTACTGCCATACAGTACTCCCAGTCAATCACAAAAATTGCAGCTAAAGTACCTGCGACTAACTCATTTTCATCTTCAATTGTCTTTAAGCAAAAGAAGCTGCCATCAAGTACTTGAAGTGAAAAATGAGCCCTTCCAAGCACATTCGTAGAAGGTTCAATTCTTGCCACAGAATCATTTGCTTCACCTATTAGTAAACAACGTGCATCCCTAACCCAAGTAAAATTAGAATCCATGGTGAAAGTTACTAAATTCATGCAGAGCTCTTTGAATATAAGAATCTTAGCATTTCTAGATACAAGAGAAGTTTGATCATCTTCTGCTAAGCCACCAAGAACAGCCCTGTAACAATAAACGTGGCAAAAATCAGCATTAGACACTATAATACATATTAAATAACTACCAAACCAAAACTCAACCAAGTTGCTGGTGTTAAACAATAATAATTAAACAACTACTACAGCAGCAGCAGCAGCAGCAATCATAATGGAAGTCTTATTGTCAATAGAAAGTGAAGTCTCAATGGATACATCATTTAAATATCCCAAATGCACAATTCTGAGAAGCCATGGGCCAGTATCAGGAAGGAAATATGTGATGAAGCCAAAACGGAAGCACCAGGCAACAATAGTCTGGTTGCATGGCCTTGGCGATACTGGCTTAGGTTGTGGGTATTCAGAAGGTCATCGCCAAGTGCCACATCGCTAGTGGTTGTTAGTAAAATCATCATATTTTTTGTGTTACTGTGACATAAAACAGCAAAATCATAGAAAGATAAAACTTGAAAATCCCATGAAAATGATCAAGTCTAGTGTTAGACACTATATCCTTAAGATAAATTTTGCTCTCATTATGGTGCTCACGATTTAAATAGGCGTTTATCCCCAGGATAAAATGATCGAATCCCACCGAAGCAGCTAGTGCGTTTACAATCAACGGGTCTAACGAACCAAATAATGTTCTTGTACTCTCATATATGATGATTCAATACTCAAAAGAACGGATGAAAAATCAATTAAAAACTATCTATATCTTGTCTTCAAAAAGCTCATTCTCCAAATGGAAGAAACACCCTTATTTATAATAACCTTTGTCACTTTTCTGAATAGTCATGAAAGGAAGTGACATACCTATAACATATTCATTCGAATAGATGTCAATGACTAGACACTAAGAGAAATGACAAGACTATTCATCCGAATACATGTCAACGACTAGATACAACTCTACACTAATAATTAACCCATTAAAATTACATAAAATTCAAAAGCTTCAACCAATATTACATGGAAATTAATTAGAGTCAATTTTCATTCACCCCTTAATGATTTTGAACAAACCAATATATGTTCTAAAATCATTTTCCCAACAGTGGCTCCAAACCATACAAGTGTCCATCTCCAAGTGAGCAACCTCAAGCTCACTCACCCTCCCGATGCCTCACCTTTGATATAAGAGAGTAAGCCTCTAGGCTCTCTGCCTCCAAATAAGGGAGCTCATCATATGAAACAGGGCAACTTATGCTTTTTAATTAATTTGAATCTCTTATCCACGAAAAAAACACAAAAAAAAAAATGTATTTTCCCACAAACTATATTCATTTGGATACACCATCCCAAGTGCTGTAGCAAAATAACAGTTAAATTCTCAAAGATCATCATGTCACTTCCAGCAGACAAGGTATAGATCATTTAAATGAATTTAACTAAGTTTACTTTGCATACCGTATGAACTGAGCATCAGAACTCCTGATGGACGAATGGGTAATAGAAACAGCGGATAAATCAAGAAGTTCATGATGCCAGTGATCTGGGTGGGAGCCTCGCTGACGAACAAAATTTACACCCTCCTTTCTCTTTATAAGTTCTACTCTAGCCTTTTCAGCGAGCATTGCCAAGACAAGTAAGTAGCTGGGGTCTGGAGTTTCAGGCCCAGCTCCAAAACGCCCTTGATCAGTTGCATATGTTATAATACTATGCCACTGTTCAGAAAAGATTTCATCATCAAGTAACACAAGCAAGAGATCTAGTCGAGCACTGATGGAAGAACCATTCCTTTGCAGGCACCAAGGAACAAACATTTCCTTGTACAGCTGCAGAAACTGCTCCAAGTCCAATTTTCTGTTTGTCTTACAAGAAAGACTACTAAAGGAAGAGCTATCGTGGCAGACGAGTTCTCCAATTATCTCACGTGGACCAAATACTGACACTGCAACTGATGCAAGTCTCACGATATCTGGTGATTCCTGCAGCGAAATGACATTAAATACTACAATTAGAAAGCAGGCCAGACCAGATAAGTACATAATCCTGCAACAAAAGTAGTCAACTAATTTGCCTCAGTATACAATTACTGCATCGCTCAATACTTATCCTTGCATGAAGGCAGAATTTTATTTTTCACCTCATTATACCAAAACCTTGGAAATTGCAAGTTTTAAATTAAAGGACAGAAAAATTTTCCTTCAAACTAACAATTAGTTGGTACTTGTCAACTAGCTCAACCATCCTAAACTATGAGCAAAAGAAACAAATAAAAAATAACAGATTACCAGCAATGAAGAGAATGCATTAGGAACTCCACACTTGGTTAAGCATATCAAAACGACTTAATAACCTTGTGTAGTCAAACTTAAAAGTGTGTCGATAGTCATATAACGAATCTAACATAGGGAACAAAGTAAACGTTTGAAATAAATCTTAAACAAAAAGGGATTAAAGAGGGAATTTCAAAGGTAACGTATTACGTAAAGATTGTGTACGGCCAATACGTTGCATCTTGGTTAACAAGTATAAAATACCAGAGAAGCAACAACCACCACAAGACTAAACAGCTGATGCACAGTTAACTTACGAGTGTTCTTGTCAATGGGAATAACTTCCCCAACATTGGTCCCACCAATTTCACCAAAGGCCATTTTTCACCTTTCTGCCCTACATGTTGCTCTAACAACAACAAAAAGTTGATGACCCGTTCTATACTCTCTGAAGAGCTGTCTATATTTTCTGTTTGCTGAAATATCTCCAAGCAGTTCTCTTGAAATACTTTACAGAAAGGGAAGAGCAGGTCATGCTCAAGTGAGTAAATGCCTGAAAGGATCTCAATAATGCATCTCCCCAAGTCTTGCATGTAATCCATTGGATACTTGATCTTGACAGCCTCCGCTGTTTCCTCATGAAGAGGTTGAACATTACCCTCGGATGGATCCTTCAATTGCCCAGAGAAGCCTCTATCCTGTTTTGCAGGGTTGATCGATAGGTAGTCATGCCACAAAATCTTTATAAGGATCTCGTCAATGAAAGTAACTTGTAAAGAATGAATATCTGCTCCACAACAGTATCTGCTTTGAAAAACAATGAGAAAAAGCACGTTAGGGAATGACAAAAAAAAAAGGCTAAGAGTCTAGCTCAATCAACTCTCACCTTGACCCATTTTCCAATCCCCAATGGAAACATTCTCTAAATGCCTGGAAAAATGCTAGTCGATCTGCATTTAAGGAATGTGAAGGGTTTCTCCCAGCCCAAAAGTTCTGAAAAAATTCAAGAAAGAACTTCTCCCCCGCTACTGATTTAGGAGGAATGGCATCTAGAAACAGAACTAAAGCTGGATAGGAAACTTGTTGGGATCCAAAGCATCCATTCCTAAGAAATTGCCAGAATCGATTAACCAGGGTTTTCTGAAAGTTTGCGATGGTCCAACTTTCTGGAAATCTTTTGGAGAACAGCAACACTGTATCCCACATTGGTGAATGGCAAGCCGGATCCTTTTCCTGGAAAGACCCAAGAATTGCTGTGGATAGAGTTTTCATGTTTCCTTCATTGAAAGCTTGAGGAATATTTTTAACGAAACTCCTTAACACGGAATATGTAGCTGATCGAATAGCAGGAGTCTGGGACTTTAGAAAACTTAGAAAGAACTTATGTGCGGAGAACAATTTCTCTGCATAGGCTATGGCTGTGGTCCGAGCTTTTGATGTTTTTCTGGGTTCAGTAGCTGTATTTTCAAAACCAGGTTTTTCAAATTGCAATCCCACCAAAATATCAAGTAAAGTGGCCAATGCTAGCAATGATGAAGAAATCACCTGTACAACCAAGAGCATCAAGATGAAAAAAACTTCAAATGAAAAAAGAAAAGCAAGACTATATGCAGGAAGCAGAATAACAGCATGCGGAAGTAGCAATTAAGCATCCAAGAGTACCCCATAGGCCATATAGTACATGTCTAGGACTCTAACAACTGGATAGATTCACATCCCCACCCCTCCACATGGCCAAGGGAAAAAATGTCAAAAGAATGTGGCAATGACGAGAAAATCACCTGCGACCCAAAGAAATGAGAACCCAAAAAAAAAGAACTATGACCAAATCCCTTAGTTCAAGTCTAACCGGGAAAGAAAAACTCATGCCCCACGCAAAACCATAAACATCAGAAGACACAATAGTGCTATTGATATTTCCCCATCTAGATGAGCTACATTGTTCTCAGTTCTCCACTTAGAGAAGGAAATCTTTTCTAATGATTCAATGAAGCTTCAAAATCAAAACTCTCTTAACATTACTGCCCCCATTGATGATGTCAAACAACACATGTTTCTCTGAATCAACAAATCGAGGTCAAGAAATCCACTGAAAGGTAATCATTTGTTCATGGAGGACCATTGTCAGATGTCAAATCGTGGTGGTTGACCTACCTAGTCTCTCCGTAATCAAAGCCTTGCAAGACACCAGGTCAATAGACACAACAAAAATAACAGATATTAAAGCCTTTTTTTGTTGACCAGACAATTAAAAAGGAAAAAACGCGAGGATATACATGACAAGGGCTTTCGTGATTCGAAATAGAATACCTTCTGGTGCATCTCTTCCAATTCATCCAAAGCAGTGGCTTTGTCAGACATACTCTGTGGAGTGAGACTTAAATTTTCTTCAAGATACATAAAAATCTCAGTTGTACATAAAATTAAGGCATCTAGTCTCTTCTCCTGTGCTGGAAAGGCTGCCTGTCAATTTAACAATAAGATTGCCAGTGGTCACAGCTTTAAACATGCAAGTGACTCAAAAGATGATATGGAAAAAGGCTAGCAGCATGGAAGTTTACTTGAAAATACAACATCACATAGCACCATGTAAAATGATAAACCCAGACCAATCTTGCACCATACAAAAGTATAACTCCCTCAAGTTTCCTTGTACTGAAATCTTGTGCAGATTTTGGGATACCACTGTTACGCCAAGAGACTGAAGACACAATTTACGAGTAGTTTGCAAATTGGATTCCAAAATTGCTTGATGGCAGTCGCATTACTCAAACAAAAAACAAACCTGCAATGACCGCTTAGCAGATTGAGAAACTTCAGAAGCTGGATCAAACTGAGAAAACCACCAAGGTCCCATCAAAGACTTGAGATGCGGGGCCAAGTCTCTCCTGGAAGTACAGAGAGATAAACAGACTGTGAAGAATGGGTAAACATATTTCTCATAATCAATATGGAAGCATCATTTTTCCTTACCCATGAAGAGAGAGATAATTTTTACGCATGACATGCCACCTGCAGAAATCTGAAATTTTTGATCCTGCAGCGTGGATCAGTCAGAGTTCACCATCACCTTTCTCTCTCAATATATACCTGTCTATCTAGCACTCTAGTCTAGTCAAATAAAGTTTGCTTTCCATAGCTAAAATCCGTCACACCATGTAAGTTTATCTGAAGTGCCATTAAGGTCGGCAGTTTCAATAACTCTTCTTTCATTTTCTTGAAGGCTTTCTCGCAAGTCTCCTACCACTCAAACTCTAATCCCATCTTCAAAAGACGAGTAAAGGGTGCCACCTTTGCAGATAGATTCGCCCACCAACCCAATATCTTAGGAGGGCTGTTTGGAACAATACCCAAACCTTCACAATATTTGGACAAACTGGTCAACCTAATGTTCAAAACCACATGCCCACTCTCTAACCGCTAGAGCATTTACATCTCATCAAGTAATTGTGCCAGGTCTCATAAAGTAATTCAGATGGTCCGAATGGATCAGAACCCAATTTACCCACAAACTATTAAGCACCTCATGAAGAATATCGACACATATATATGGAAGTCCTAATAACTTTCCCCAGAAAAGGGACTCAATATTAAAGAGGACACCGGAACGACAAGCTGGTTATGAAAAGTGAAATGCCCAAGAGAAAAATGGAGTGCAAAAAAGGTTCAGTCTTAACATTGAGAAAATTTATTGGTTTAACAAGCATGTGAACTCTGGAAACTAAAATTTACCATTTACTTTAATTGCATGTACAAAAAAAGTTCCTCCAAGCATATAAAAGAGGTTTCCATTTGATGGTAAAATAAGGAACCTATGATTGATCAGCCTTATAGATGTCAACATGCATCCACAAGACCTAGTCATACACGTTCCTTTTCTACAGCAAATTTTGAACAACTGCAACATCTACCGGAAACCCCTAGCTGATATAAATAACAGATCCAAAAAATATGTTTGAAACAATGTAGTTAAAATACTGTAGAATACGTAAGGACAAACAACAAGTATGCAGTTCTTCTCAAATATAAGCTCATACCCAACAGCGGCAACAAGAAGTGCCATCGTGTCGTGAGTGGCTCGACGAACCTCTCTATTGTAGTCCAACAACAGCCTCTTATATTCAAACGCCTAAGCACAAAAAGATAAAAGCAAGAAACTGGGAGTTATCAATCAGTCATTGAAGAACCAGACTTAACTCAGCAATAGAGCAAAAAGAAAAAAACCACATCAGTAACTATCATCCTATGTGTCCAATGCTCCAAGCAGAAGTTATTCATTCTTTATGTTTGTCTTTTTTTTATATAACTCAGAATGTCCGGACTATAGTTAGGGTAAAGTCCTGTATGGACTGGCTCCATAAGAGTTGATAGCACCTGGAAGGTTTCGAACCTAAAATCTTAGGGAGGAACAAACTCTAAGTCCTAAGTCTTGACCACTGGGCCAACCTTTGGGGTTATTCTTTTTTTCAGTCTATGGTATACTCCTTGAAAAAATAAATGAGTTTAGCCACATGGAAGAAAACAAACATAACCACGGCATCTCATTTTGAAAGTTCTAAAATGATTAACTTTTGGACAAACAAGGCTTGTATCACATTTTGTTTCAAACCACATAGGACTAGTGTTATACTGGGGCCATAAGCTATCTCGTGTCATCCTGCCACCTGGCTATAAGGGTCGAAAAGTATCCCACTTCAGGCCTCAATAAGCTTAGTTTCAGTTTACAGATTGGGCTCCTCACAGATGTATTTGAAGTCCAGCAGCTGAAGTCAACTGCCCTACTCACGTGTGCAGGGAAATGAGAAGAAAGCCAATCGGTAGTTAGAATTTGCTAGCCAAATGATGTGGCTGCAGCCACATTGAAACTTGTGGGGCCAATTAGTCACCTGATGAAATCAGACGAGCTTAATCCTAATCAAAGTCTTTACTTAAATTCTCTCTCTTCTTTTTGCCAAACTCTAAGAACTTCAGACCCGATGTCTAATCAGTGTCTTCTTTGGCGACCACACTGATAAATCATTTCCGGCTTACCAAGTCTTCTTCACGTCGTGAATCGAAGCATTAACTTGCGTAATGGAACAGAGAATTTTTTGGACCATTGGAAGTATGGAAAATTTGATAGAGACGTGATATACAATTTCTCCAATGGTTTCATATCATACTTTCCAACGCATTACGTGTTATATTCTATCTCTGTCGGAAAGCGATGAGAAGAGCATGATCATAATGCATCCATCCATGAGCATAAGAATCAAGAGAAAATAGACATACCCATTGCGGAATGATTGGTAGTATTTCCTTGCTGGATTTTTGTTTGAGAATCGTAGACAAAGATGACAAAGCTTTAATCTGTAAAACAAGAAGAAGTCAATTAATTAGCAAATCCAATGGTCCACACATTTCCAATTAGTTGGATGTTCATCAAGTCACCCCTCCCTAGGCAACCCCCACCCACCACCGAATACCCCTACAGAGACAGAAATATATTGTAAAGAATCTAATGCGTGGATTTTTCTGTCTCATGCCTACAGAAATCATTTATCAGATAGAGAGAGAGCAGCAGCATCAACTCTAAAGGAGGAGGAGGAGGAGGAAGAAGAGGGCGGGAATTAATTCCTTTAGAACACTACCTTGGTGGTTGGATCCTTCCTTGCAAGCCTCTTCAAGTGTTGTGCAACTTCAGCATCAATTTCCTGCAATGACAAAACAACAGAAGATCTATAGCAGCAAACAAACAAGTTATCAATTTACTTAATATAGTCATTCCATCTCACCAGCTTTATTTATAAGCCAAGGAGTAACTAAAATTTCCTATGGGAGTAAGCACAAAATAATTGTAGATAATACCAGCTCAACGGTTTACCGTTGATTCAAAACTGGGTTTAACTTGAACAAAATACTTACCAAGCTGAGAGCTGAATTCAGAATACCCTTGATTCAAAATTTCAAGCAGTTTTACTTGTATTCTACATGCCCACATATACACAATGAAATTACAATATTCAATTGTAGTAGAATACTGACAGTTACAAACTTACTGATGTAACATCACTTACAAAAGCATTATCAATCGCTCATGCCAGTAGACCACTGACATTTTCAACTTCTATACGAATTTACATTTAAGCCCAATGCTGGAGCATGTCAGCTTATTCATTTGTGTTGGCAACTAAGACCTAACATGTTTCAATGAATAAACCAAACGGTGGAAACAAAGTAAAATTATTATTTCTGGCAAAATTATTTTACATCGAAAATATTTTCTTGTGTAAAACAGTTCTACAGCAAAAAAAAGGGAGACACAGTGTTGGGTCCAGTTCCCCTTCACCTTGGTATATTTCTACGATATTCTTGCATGTACACTCATAAAAGCATAAGCACTCCACCTCGATGTAACAATATTAACAAGCCAATTAATGTCTTTTATGGGACTACACACAACAGAATTGTGATGGTAACGGGTACTCAAGGGTTTACCTTGCCTTAAAAACTAGGTTCAGCTAGAACAAAAATCTTACCCAGCTCAACAGAGAATAACCTTTAAATGTTTTCAACCACTTATACCTTTATCCCGCTGCTCTTATACACAAATAAATAAAAGGCATGTAATTTCCAATTGCAGCAGATTTACGAACTTTGCTAGACAATGCCAACTATAGACGATTAAATATTGAAAGAATAATACCAAAAAGGGGACGGCATCTTCGGTGGAGAGAGAAGACTCGACCCGTGAACTACCCAGATAGCCCCCGAATCCAACGGCTGCAGTATTTGACGGCAAGAGCGAAGCAGCCATACTTCACAACATTCAACAACAACAAAAAAAACAATGAATTCGTTAAAAACAAGTTTTGAAAGTTCAATTGAAACCGAGCAAAAACAACAAAGAAAGTTCAATTGAAATAAAAAATTAACTATAACAGGAAAAGAAACTCTGGAAAATTATCAAGTACCTGCTGGTCGAGGGACGTGACTTGCTTCTGTTTCCTTCTCCTTTCTGTCTCCCCATGTTTTGGATTTTGTTTAGCTGAAAACTTCGTAAGTTCTTTCGATCAACAACCAAAACCGTGAAGTTCTTCGGAATCAGATTTGTCGTAATTCGCTGCTTTCAACAACCAACATACAACGTGAATTCTATACCTTTTCGTCCCCGGAAGAGAGCTCCGCCAACCCTTTTACCACGCTCTGCCGCGGACTAAACGACAACAAGGTGACCTATATAACACACCGCCATTGCACCAAGCCGTGGGATGGTCAAGTGTTGATTAGGGTGTGTTTGGACTAAGGAAATAAAAAAAACTTGCAACAAAGCAAAAGAAAGAGAGAAATGTGGGACGGTATCCAATCTTGAAGAATAATTATTATATGTTCGTTATTTTGAACATAAAAGAATTTTTATTTCTTTTAGGTTTTAGGGTTCTAGAGAATGATTAAATAGTACAACTAAAAAAAAGATGAGATAGAAAATAGCTTCTAACTTATTTCTTTTCTTTTCTTTTTTTTCACCTTCTTAAATATAGACATGTTCGCATATATGTTTAAAAAGTCTTTTTAAACATATTTAAATATGAGCATAATTATATCATTTTATTATACTACAGAGCACATTCTTAATCCGTAACTTCAATTGCTCTGTTCATGTTCCTCTTTAGCTTTCCTCTAATGAAAGAAAAAAAAGAGAGAGAGAGAGAAATTATAATCATCATTCCTTCTTTCTTTTTTCTATTTAGTTTTTAATTTGTCTTAACTCAATTATTTTTAAACACATTTCTCAATTCAAATTTTTTTATTTGTTAATTTTGTCTCAAATTTTTATAAATTATTGATTCGACTCAATAAAAAGAATCTAAAAAATATAAAATTATGTCAAAAAATTTAAAAATATCATTAAAAACAACGAATAAACCCTATTTTAAAATTATTTATCTTTTTTGAACTTTTAACAAATTTAGTCTATTATTTATAACTTTTTGAAAACTTTCATCAAAATGAACTAATAATTCAAAAAAAATATATTATGAAGGACAAAAATTATAAAAAATATTTCACATAAAACCGAAAAATAATCTCTCTCTTTTTCACTTTCCTTACTTTTTTTAGTTGCTCATTTTCTTTGTTATGTTTGAAACTTGTGACAAAAGGAAGATAAAGGAAGGAAAGTTAAGATATTCTAGGAAAATTTTGCTATTTCTCCCTGTTTGATTACGCAATGAAATGGGAGAGAAAGTGCATTTCTCTTCTTTAATTTTGCAGGAAAAGGAAAAACAATAATAAACAATTTTAGTTAAAAAGTACAAATCGCACGGATAGAAAGTGGGAAGAGGAGGAGGAAAATAAAATTCATGTCTTCCCTCCCTAACAATCAAGCAAAGACCATTTTTTTCATTTATCTTTCTAGATTCTTCTTTTTAGTAGTCAAGGTATTCAGTCAATTTCAAAATTATCTCTAACTTAATACCAATTAATCCTCGAAAGACCAATTTCACTGTACACTTATAAAGCCCTCATTTAAACCCAAAAATTTTACCTTATATGAACTTGCTGTATAAGAGTTGATAAAACCCGAGCAGATTTGAACATGATATCTAAGGGAAAACATACTCCTAAGTCCCAAACACCAACGAGAATTTCTAAAACACAACACAAGCTATTTTCTTCTTTCTACTGTCAAACTAAATAGAGGTTTAGATGAGTAAAGAGAGATGGTGTATAAAACTATACCAACCATAATATATAGAAACAATATCTATGCCAAATTGTTTCTTTGAAACATCATTCCATGTACAATATACTACGTAGGATTTCTAGGAATGACGAATTGTACAAAAAAAATCGAAGAGTTAATGGAGCTCAAAAGAAATCTCGACTAAGATACAAACTCGCAAAAATTTGGATTACAATATCTATGCCAAATCTCGACTAAGATACAATACCTATGCCAAATTGCCAGTTGCCTCAACACCTGCGGGGAAAGAGGGATTACTCTCAACCACCCAGCAAAGTGTTTGTTCAGTGATAGGACTAAAGATTCTCAGTTCTAAGAGTGTTTTACTATCAGTATTCAGTCGCACGTTTCATGTCACAGAGACAGATTTTACTGAACAACGCACTCAAAGGACGCGAGGCACTATGACCACTGTTTTGGGGCAGGAGATGAAATTAAATGGTCAGGGTGGATAGAGATTACCCATATGTTATATAATTCAGTTAGATCCATAATTTTCGCCCATCAAAATAGATTACAATCAAAGCCAAAATAAAAGCATGATCTTTGAACCCAGGAAATATGGTCAGTCGGAATCTGTGCCTCCATACAATGACCTTCTGAATCCCAAGCTTGTACATGAGGCTAGACTGCATTAAATCCAAGGAAGTAAAAGTTAACATGCATGTAGATTAAGGTTGAATCCTAAATATGATGATGCTGCAGTAGCTAGGACGTTACTTGAAGGTTGGAACAAAACATTCCGAGTTAGTGAAAAACAATGATCCTCATATAATGTTACCACAATCCTCTTTCTATTACGATTCCCTCAACACGGAAATATCTTGATCTCCTCAATCAAGCAAGGGCCGTTCCTAAATCCAACTTCAAGGGTCAGATTCAAAGTCGAAGGGAAGTCATCAGGAATTTATTAACTGTGCGCTACTGATCCATTTCTTTACTAGTTTTCCAAAAACTGTATTTCCAATAATTGATCAGGCAATACTTTACAACTTCTAGCAAATGAATTCACACCAAAACCACAACTTTACCCAATTGATGATCAATGTTGCGCTTTAGGACATCCACAGGAAGATATCATTAGTTTCTTGAATTATTCATCTGTAATGTCTTACAGTTAACTGCTAGCAAGTGAATCCACACCAAAACCTACACTTTCCCAAGGACAAAGTACTTGTGCTGCGAGATCATTTATGAAAATGAGTTTTAGTTTGTTTAGGAGTGAAAATCCTCCAACTTGATATTTAAGTCAGTATGTGGATAAGCTCATAAATAAATGCATTCATGTTTATGGTACACGAAACCTCAGTTGATGCATAAGAAAGAACCACATGGTTTCACAATCCAAGCAACAAAGGCTAGAAGCTTTGTGTACGATGTAACTACATGGTTGTTGTTGAAAACGGACACAGAAACATAATCAAATGAAAGGGGAAAAAGCTCTAACTCAAAGTTTAGAACGATGTCCATAAAAGAAACCATATAGGCAATATCTTAGCCATAAACTAATTAAAGGCTTCTGAATGTGCTATACAGAATTCATGGCACAATCATTTCAATGCTTTACGTACTTTATTCTGTCAAATAATTTGAATTGTCTGGGTCATCATAAAATCATGGTTATTTACTTTTTGACAATTGCGTGATATGCAGCTAGACCACCTACTTTGGCACTGACAAGCCAGTTAACTGAACTTTTACCTATTCCTAACAAACACGTATTAATTAAGCTTTCACTCCCTTAAGGATGAAGCATGTCGTCTCAGAAGACATCGAAACAAAGTCATGCTAGTTACTGTGAAGAGTCATTACCTGTGCTAATACCGAATTGTCCTTGTAGATGGTGCAGGATCTGTGGAAAGGTGAACCTTTCATCTTGAAATCAGACTTTGACTCTTCCGCAATTTCAGCAACAGGGAAGATCTCAAAATCAGTTCTAAATAATGCATCTACTGTCCTCTGTACTTTGAATATCAAGTTATTCTCTTCACTATTGTTATCCTTAAAGCCTTGCCAAGATCCATTCTGCAACCAGGAAATACTTTCAGATATTATAAAAAATTCTACTAGTCTGAAGTCCAATTCAAGACCTTTGACTTACAATCTTCAGGCATGACTATCCCACAGAATTAAAGACCCAGAGTTGCAGACTCTGAAAGTGGGCTCACAGTGCATGTATAAGCAGTTAAGCAACTATGTCCTGTTCTTATTATTTTGAAATTATACAGCATTATGTATGCTTACACTGTATGTAGGCACTATTTCAAATCCAATGCATCACATTAAATCAACCAGAAAAGGCATTTGGAATGTTGAGGCCTCTGAATAAGGAAATATTAATGGGGGCCAATGTTACGGCCTCATTTTGTTATACTGTTTCACCTCACTGGCCCTGCATGGGCATTTTTTGAACTTCTGTGGTATCGTAAGTTGATGACACAGCCTACCAGAGGAACACAAAGATGTGCACTACATAAAACCATCTTGAGCCTTTATCTTAATTTTTACTCAATTTGAAGTAAAAACTCCATTTTGTATGATTCATTCCATTTGCAAACTTATATTCTACTAAAGTTTTGTTTAAGAAAAATCAGAAACATTTTTATTTCAATCTCCCCTCTTCATTCACCCCCTCCACACTCGCCGGGTCCCCGTCGCAAACATCCCCCGCCCCAAAATCATCCCCATAAGCACCACCGACCGCTATTGTCGCCGGCGGCGGTTGCAATGCTACTTGTGCAGAGCCGTACATATGTCAATGGAAGAGCTCGCAGTGGAACATCTCATCTACAGCCGGTGGTAAAACTCATATATGTATAAGTATACATATTCATTCACAAAGAGGAAGAGGGGGTTGGATCCATTGATTGGTGTCAACTGTCAAATATAGGTATTGGTATTTCAGATTTTCAGATCTCCTGAGTCCTAATTGAAGTTCTCCAGAGCTTGAGTTTGGTGTTTCCCACCACCAATACCGATTACCACCAGTCCACCAGCAAAGACTAGCCGTGGCAAATTTGGCATAGGGTCCTTTAATTGGGTTAAAAAATACTTAAAACTCAACTGGTGTGAGCTTGGCTAAAGGAAATGGAGCTCCCATTTTAGCTGTTTTTACTCTGATTCAAATTTGAGTTTAAATGTGGGTAAGGCCTGGCGTTGCTGTAATAATAGCACACCTAAAGAGTAATCTTATAGAAGGAAGATTTGGATTGCATAGCTCCATAAGAATCCACTCGATACTTGCAGTAAGCAAGTGGGCAAGAAGATAATGTCAAGTGGGAACAAAAACCCATAACTCAAACAGTGACCTATCGCTTATTGACTGGTCATCTATATTAAGCATGAATTAGTCATGCAAGTATTTTGAAAGCAATTTATAAAAAACAACAACTAGAAATGAAAAAGTTAAAAGCTTCCAGAGTGAAATATCTCCTTTTGGTAGCTGTGTTAATTTGGGGATTAGTGTTTCCAATGTGCAATGAGAGCTAAACTAAGAAATTCCTGGTCATAAAAACCAAAGACAGACAATGATGATAGATAAGCCTTATTTCTTTCCTCCCCAATCTCCCCCAGGCAAGGCGAGCCTTATCATTTTTTCACCTGTGGACATAAAAGTAATTCTTAGTCATGATTTTTGTGATTCTCTTCATTTCTCTACCCTTCACTACCCAAACTAGTAATAAGGATAGGATGGAATCCCTCCGTTTCTCGCCTAAAAGATACAAAAACCAATACAAGAACACTCTACCTGTAAAGCTCTGCTCGTTAGTCTAAAGAATGAAGCCAAAACGCTTTCATAGAAAGTAGAAATTAGCAAAGTGCAATCAGGCACCCAAATCAAGTGATAAGAACATACATTGCAGAAGTTCCACCTGAATCACGAAAACATCACGTATATGCCTAAGAAAAAACAATAAAATATGCTTTATGCTTCCCATCAATTCTAACTTTATCTGCTACCCAGTCACCATGTGCCGGCCTGGATTAGATACTGGCTTTAGAAGCTGCGCATTTTAATTAATCCTCTCTACGTATGTTAATCAATCGTCTGTTGTTTTACACTTCTATTTTTGTCTTAAATTTGGACATGATGATGCTCCAAGATATATGTATACAGCGAGAGAGAGAGAGAGAATAGTACTTGGTTACGGGCGATGTAAATTAGGGCCTTTCCGGATGCATCAAGGAGGACTCGTTTGCGAGTCGAGTTGCGCGATTGACGTTCTACTCTATATACGAGATTGCCGGCGGCGTCGGTAAACCTGAGGCCGCGGCTTCCGCTACCTCCGTCACGACGTTTCTTGGACACGAACAGATCGATCGGTATTTGCAAATTCGCCGGGTACTCGGGTGCTGAGGAATCCATGTAAACAGTGAATTTGCATAAATTTATGTATGACGTACGAAAGAAAACGTATCAGCGTATGGAATACAGGTTCAGTGAGGGTAATTGATATTCAGGTTGTCACGGAATGGGATGCGAAAATGTTGATCATAATTGATCGAAACGAGGAAAAACGTAAAGAGAAACTCGGAGCAATGGAATCAGATCATTGTGGTCGTGATTAGCATTGTTTAGAACACGGTAGTCGCCACTTTAGATGAGCATATCTCGCTCTCACGCAAATTGACACACTGTTTGAATAGTAATAAAAATAAAAATAAATAAGTGAAGTTAATTAAAAATAAATATAAACAGTCAACGAAAAAATATAGACGAAGACTTGAAAAAATATCAACGATAATTTTTATTTTTCTCCTTTTAAAATCACTTGAACTATGCTCGCTTAGTATATAATTTATATTTATGTACATAGAGAGAGAAATTAATTTACACTTTCGTTAAATTTAGTGGTTCAAAATTTTGATACCCTCTTTTTACGTACTCCTAACTTTCAGTGACCCAACCAATTTTTTCATCAGTGATGTGGATCAAACCTAATTGAAATAAAATTTTACTCAAATTTAAAGAAAAAAATACAAAATATTTACCCACATTTACAGAAATTGCCTATATCGCATTCCTCTTTGAGCAAAAATAGGTTCAAGGAGAATGAGAAAATTCATCGTTACTTTCGAAAAATTAGGTTGGTTCTAAAAACATATCCAATATTTTCTGAAAATAAGAACCAAAATAGAAAAACAAAAACACGACCGAGTACACCACCATCGGGAGATTTGGTTTGCAGAAAATAAATGGAGTAAAATCCCATCTAGTAGGGAATTTCAGCACTGGTTCACCCTCCGACACTGGCCAACTTCAAACTCGACTCTTGGAAGAAATACTAATAAGAACGGTAATCATTATTGCCAAAGAAGGACCTGCTTACTTACTATAGAAACTAGTAGCAACGAGAAGATGAAAGCTGAGGGAGATAAGTCAGAAAAAGGTAACCAGATCCATCCATTAATTTTAAAAATGAGCCAATCCAAGGGTGAGAATTTGAACAGGGGAATGGAGTCTGATCCCTTTTGAGCCGAAGGCGCCTCAAACAAAGAAACTTTACAACAAGTAATTACACTGACAACCAGTTGCTCGATGCCATTCACAAGTTCAGGAGCAACTTTTACAATGGTGAAGTTGACGATGAATTCTCCAGAGGATGGCAGACTTGATCCAATAAACCAAGAGCTAACGGTAGGACCATTTCCAATGATCATTGTCACCGCCCTCATTGTCATCATAATAAGCATCGCCTTCGCCTTCGCCTTCGCCTTCATCACCGCCATAGATGTAATCTCCATATGAGGGGTCCGCATCTTCTAACCAGCTCTGGTGCTCTGAATCTTCAGGTTCTGAAGATTTGTCACTGGCACCTGCGCTGTCCTTTTCTTCTGATTCATCATTGGAGGTATTGCTACCACCACCATCCTCGTCGTCTTCAGAAGTTTCTTCATCCGGATACTCATTCATAGGATTATCTTCAGCTGAGAACCAAAAGGCAAGACTAAAGGTTAGAAACAAAGAGAAAATTGAATTGATTTTAAAATTATGAAACATTTGGAATGGATGATACCATTAGAATCGTCACTTTCGTTATCTGACGCAATTGGGCCAGCATAGAATTCAGCATCTTCATCAACCTGTACCCTATACCAGAAACAATTAGCTATTACAACAAGAAAAGAAGGGTGCAAAACAAAAAACCAACAGACAAAACAAAGCCTTACAAAGGAAATGGGTAAGATGTGTCTTCCTCCATTGTGACATTATCATCCTTCACAGCATAAAAATCGTACACATAGTCATCCTTGGACGCTGCATAACAATCAGAACCCAGAAAAAATGTGTTGAAGACCATGAAATGACTATAGTCCATCTCGTAAATCAAGAGGAGGACGAAAAAGGAACTTTTCAGGAACCAAAATCCAACTATAATTTGTTCAAAAAAGTCAGCTTTATGACTGACCCGAAGGCCAGAAGGTATAGTAAGAGTATCACATAACGAAGCTAAATAAGTCAACCAGAAAAACTAAGCTAAACAGAAGCTAAAAACAAAAAACAAGAAGCATATTAGGGAGAAGGACCTCGGTTTGACATGTAATCATGAATATCAGACTCAACTTCTGCAGCAGCACTTGGGATGAATTCTCGTAATAGAGGCAGATAACTAGACATAATCCTGTGATCCTCTAAATCTGCATCTCTATCAGAACCCAAGCCAACAGAATTAATTCCAAAGTTTTGAACTCGAAAACTTATATAAAAAAAAAGCTTAGCATCTAAATAACGAAGTAATAAATTACATGAAAATGAAACTTACTCCTGCTCACACACTTCACTGGTAGTGTCCACAACATCAACACGAACAACATCGTATACATGACATATTTCATGCAGCACATCATCACGGATTGCCTCGTTTTTTCCCTTTCTGGTCCTCCATATTTGTTCAAAACGAGCATTTTTTGACAAAACCTGATCAAAACAAATAACAAAGGACAGTCTTCATGTATAACAAAGTAAATTGAACAATGCAAAAAATCTGCATAACCATGAGGACAAAAGAAATCAGCTTCCTTGTCAAATATTACCACTGGAGAGGGAGGGAGGGGGGGGAGCGAGATAGAGAATAAGATCTTACCAGGCAATACTTAAAAAATCGAGAAAACATGACATGTAGAATATATAAAAAGATCGATGTTGTGCACATGTAAACTAAATTCAACCAACTAAATTCAACCAAAGTAACTAGTGGTACCAAAAACTTCCGCCTACATACCTCTTGCTTTTCTCTAGCCTTACCGAGCAAATTCTCTTGTTTCTGCCATAAAATTGGATTGAAAATGCAGAGTGTCAGTGAAAAGAAAAATGCAGCCGAAAAATAAAAATGCAAGGCCTAGACATGTCAAAGAACAATCTTAACAGCTAGTTGCCTAGTTATATCCAAGACCAGCCCTGTTCTTAAGACCACATCTTCTACCACTTCCATCAATATGTGTGATAATTCTGAAGATTCAAAGTTACAGACACTACTTCAAACGAATGATCTTATGTCTAGAACCGTGTCCATTCCAAATCACCAATCAGGAAACAAATTTATGTCTCAGACTTTTCAATTGAATACCAATCTCTGACTCTAGTATCAGAGGATTCATCAAGAGAATCTGAAATTAAGTAGGCTTCATTCAATGGTTTAAGTATGAATCACTCCAAAGTTGATCTATTTTGCATACCATTATCAGACCAAAACCAAATGGACCAGCATCTGACTGAATCATTTCACTCTCACTCGATTTTACTGAAGAAACTGAGGGAGACCATAAATGACTGCCTCTAAGTCACTTTACATACACTAGCTAGCATCTTCCAACAGGAACTAATATGAGAATGTGAGAGAGAGAGAGAGAGAGAGAGAGAGAGATTACATTCTTTGTCTTAAATGTCCGTCTCCGTCCCTCATAATTTGCCTTACTTTCTCGTCCGTCCACAGATTTAGGCTGTGCTTAGGAAACATAAAATTGTTATAACCACAACTACCAGGTACTTAAAAGGATCAAACAAGGAAATAACTGCACACGCTTGCAAAAAGCAAATCAATACTAGAACCAACCCAAAATACGCTGGTGAACCCAAAATACACTGGTGAACATACAACCAAGTAACAGAGCAAAAATACAGGCAAGAGATGGACCAGAAATCTTACCACTAACAACTGCGCAATATCAATGGTATCCTCTGAGCTGCTTGTTGTCTCTACATGCTGAACGAGAAACTTTTTGGATTTCAATCTCTCTGCTGCAAATTGTCAAAATGTGATAGCCTCATGATTATGAACCATATAATTGGCAGGAAGCGCAACATCTTCATGATCTATATTTTGCAGCAAATGTTTAAGGTCAATGTCAATTTATAAGTCATAGTTTATATCATCTATAACTGCAAAGCTCATCAAGGCACTCTATTTGTTGGATCCAACTTCATGTACTCAAATGCCCTCACACTAGGCAACACTCTTTTTATGCGTTGGTCTGGCAACTACATTGACAATGAAGCTATCACATATACCCATAAACACAAGCACCATAAAAATCTGCACACCGACTGATCCATCCACAAACAAGCAGACAGAGAGCCCACGCGTATACATGTGAAGTCGCGAGCGAGTGAAAAATACACAAAGAGAATGGGAGGGTACCTATCCCAGAAGAATCAGAAAGTGAAAGCTTCTCGAGGTCTAGCAACGGCCGCTTCAATGGCCTCTCGTTGATTTCGAGCCCTAAATTAAGGCAAGAATTATTGAGTTACAAGTTAAATGAAAAAAATAGTAGTAACCCATTGAAAAACTCACAGAAGGCTTCGAGGGGAGACTGGTAAGCTTTGCGTTTAACCCTAACAATCACTGGCTTCTCGTCCTCGGGCGGAGTTGATGAGCTTGAGGCTACATCAGCCATCGATGCTACAGCACCTGCCTACCTGGACCTCTCTCTCTAAGCGGGGAAGAATTGCAAATCCCGGTGGAGTAGGCCAATCACCGCAACAAAAGCTACAAAACCAAACCCACCAAAACACACGCACCCCGTCACAGTCCCGCACGCAGGAGGAGAGCGACTTTAACACCAAGGGACTGACCTTCAACAATTTTTCATTTCCGGAAACTAATCAAAGAAATAGGGCTTTTTTGAAACTATTCATTTCATAGAGCAAAACGTCATTCGTGATGGCTTATTTAGGTGACATGGCAAAGCAGTTTCAGCGTGTATATATTGTACCATTCATATTGTTATTTTTAGTGTACATGAATAGAATCGGCGTATTAGAATGAAATCCTAAGTTAAACACAGTCTCCCATTTTTTGTTGTACGAGAAGTAATGTATTTTAGGCTTCCGATTTAGGGATTTTGATATTTTTAGACTTGGATTTGCGTATTTGTTTGATTTGAGGTTGTATGACTGATGTATTTGGGACCATTTGTACTATATGTTTATCGTACATGTAGTGTATGTATACCGTATACTACATTTGCATATTTGTTCAATATATTAACAATAATTCTCATACGATCGTAAAAGTGGGGTAGGGCTAGGATCATATGAACAGATAAAGAAGTCAACCGTATGGGAATTATTGTTAATATATTGAACAAATATGCAAATATAGTATACGGTACACATACATTACATGTACGGTATACATATAGTACATACGGACCCAAATGCACTAGTCATACGACCTCAAATCAAACAAATACGCAAATCCAAGTCAAAAAATGTTAAAATCCCCAAATCGGAAACCCTAAAATACATTACTGCTCGTACAACTGTGTATACCTTGAGATTTCGTAGATCGAGAGAAGAGGGAGATGGTGACTGCTGAAAAATATGTCTGGTGGCCGGAACCTTCAACGCTGCGAGAGGGAGACGACGACGAACAAAGCTTGTACGTAAGTGTTAGATAAGTTTTATTGATCTGTGAAATGTTTGAGTTTCACCCTAATATGTCGATCCTATTCACGTATACTAAAAACGACAATATAATTGCGTACAATAGGTACAATATATCTACGCTGGAACCGCTTTGCCATAATGCCATGTCACCTAAATAAGCCATCACGAATGATGTTTTGCTCTATTTTTATGAATAGCTTCAAAACTACCTTATTTCTCTAATTAGTTTTTGAAAAACACCTATTAGAAACGTTTCTTGAAATTCTGACAAAAAATTAAAAGATCTCTTTTTTATTTTTTTTATATATTTAGTCTATTTATTTGTGTGTAAAAATATATGTTTTATAACTACATATACACATCAAAAAGTTGTGAATTTTTTCTAAATATATTTAGTTTAGTTGTTTGTGTGTAAAAATATGTACTTATAATTATATATACATATCAAAAAGTTGGGAGAAGTCAGTTTATTTGTCAGAATATTATATATGTATACATTTGCCAGAACATAAAAAAGTTGTGAGAAATTAGTTTATAGTTGTATATACATATTCTCGAAATACATAATTAGTCTCCAAAACTTGTAACAATGCTGAGTCAAGACAAAAATACAGTGATGCATGCCAACAACTGGTTAGTGATCAGATTCCATAAAGCATATTTTGGATTTGAAATAACATTTCTTGCAGAAATGACAAGACAACATATAGATTTATCTATGTATTCAAAATAGCCAATTGCTCTTGTTGCATTATGTATTTGTGTGTTTTCACATGAGATAATTGTTCAAATCTAATTTGAAATTTACCAGTGAATGGAAATTTGAAACTAGAAAGATCAAAGGAGGAGGCACACTTTTACCGAACTCATTTCTTGATGTTTTGTTTCACCTTTTTTGTGGTTTGAAGACAATGATGATGCCTTTACCTAGATCAATTACAAAGATGTTTGTCTACTGCTCTGGTACCATGTGGAGTTTCCTGGTTTTATCATCAGTAGGTTGAAAATTGAAGAAGAAAACAGAGTAAGAAGAAAAACGAAAATTTATGGCTCTGAAACAGATTTCATTGCAATGGATTAACAAAATACACCACCTCGTATTTATGCAAGAATTGAATTTCAGCTACTATCCAGCTAATTGAGTTACACAACTCTTAAACCAGATTACTAAAATGATCCTTCAACTTAACATATTACAACATGGACTACACTAAGCTACTCTGCATTTCATCATTTGTACTGGACACCTTCACTTAATCACTTGCACTGGACACTTTAAGAGGCTGTTTGGGCACTTACTTTTTCCATTTTCCCATTCTCGTTTTCCTGTTTTGAGTGTTTGGGCGCTCATTTTTGGAAACGTGCTCTGCAGAACGCGTTCAGGGTTTTTGACGTTTGGAGCCAAAATGCAAAAGTAGGCAAGGGGTTCCTTTTTCCATTCTCGTTATCAACTTCTCCAAATTGAAGACGAACATCAGACATTCCTACCCTTGGCGACTGCTGCTCCTCACCCCTCCTGGCAATCGATTGTTGAGGTAAAGAAAAGCTTTCTTCTTCCTCAGCTCCGTTTTTGAAAGGGTTTCTTCTTCCTCAGCGCCATTTTTGTTCCTCTAATCTATTTTAGGGTTTTTCTTTTACCATTGCTGTGCAGATTGAAGGTTTTCTTCTCATCTCTCACGCCATCACGCCATTGTAGGTACCTTCTGTATCTGTACCTATATTGCCTTATAAATTTATTCAGATTTTGATTGCATTCTTGAATATTTCGGGTTGATTGTTGATTGATTCATGGAAGAAGCGGGTAAACGGGATTGAATCACCTAATACGCACAGCACCACAAATCCTTTTCCTTTTCTTTTTTCTTTTTATGGATATATAGGTTTACATATACGTGTGTGTGTGTACATCTACCTACGTGTTGTTACACAGGGATGCATATGTGTTTGGTGAGGAGCTCTATTCTGGGTTTTCTGATTATAAGTGATAACAAAGAATCATGACATATGTAAAAAAATTAGGAGCATGACTTTGATCTGTAATCTCTCATGGGTTTACTGAGAGATTTGATCAAGGTTCTGGAATTTGATTTTTGGGATTTTGGCAGCGTGGGGAGTAAGGGAACTCTATGGAATGGGAGATCAAATGCTGATTATAACAAGAAAATGTGATTACATATCCACACATATCTATATATGGCTCTGTGTGTGTGTGAAATTTAAACCTCACTGAGAACAAAACCCAAAGCATATTATTCCAACTATAAATATTCTGCTTTAATACTCCTACTCATAGCCTATGATCTAATAACTCAGATAAGAACTATAGCTATTTGCAAAGGGAGAATACAGGTATTCATACAGGTATGCAATATGATAGAAATTATAAACTAGAAGCTAAATTTGCCCATAAAGCTTTTGCGTTGGAGTTCCTTCCTAGGCTTAGAGAGGGATGCTTCTTTGTTGAATTGGGGATAAACTTCTTGTTTAAATGTAATGCTCTTTTTTTTTTATGCAAATCAGCACATAAAAGTACTTTGTGCTGCATTTCTTCATTCTAAAACACTACTATCATACACAAATATGACTGGATAAGTTTGCCTTTTCTTTTGTCATATTTCAAAGATTGCATATCAATTCACAAGTTTGCCTTTTCTTCTGTCTAACCATTTATAGGTGAAATGTGGACCATTGTGAATGTTTTTTTCCCCTTTCTTCACATGCCCGTTAGCAGATCTCTATCTTTCCCTCTCTCTCTCTCTCTCTCTCTATGCAATACATATTTGATTAGGTTTGGATGACTTTGAAAGTAGGAGTTGGTTTGTGTTACCCTTACAACTTTGTGACTTTCACTTCTGGGCAAGACCAATACTGGCAGTGGACTAGTTTCTGATTGTCTTGATTGTCTTGTTTGAGCTTTGTACATATTCTTGTTTCTGATTTTCTTGTCATCTTCCTCACTTGAGGTTTTGTCTGTTTCAAAAACCAATTTTGTATGCATTGATCAATGTCATATTTACAACAATATGTCCATTTAAGCAAGTCCAGAGCTTCCTATACTTAGAGATAAAACATATTCTACCAGAAGCATTTATTTCGTAGATAAGATTGCATATTATTAGAATCCAAATTACTAATGCACATATATTTTTATGAAGGAAATGTCGTAAAGGAATAATTATTATTACCAGACCGAGAATGAGGCAAACAAAGGGATTACCAACACCCCCAAACTCGTGTATAAACCAAGAGTTTGCCGGTGTGGCTTAACGGCTGAAATTAAGATTGTTGAATCAGAGAAGGCGTCAAAGGGAGAATTGTATTTTAGATGTCCTAAGCCGCAAAGAGAGAGGTGTGGGTTCTTTAATTGGTGTCTCCCTGAGAGGAGGGGCGGTTGCTCAGGTAGCATACCTTACAATGTGAGTGTTTCTAATGTCAGTGACGATACTGGACCACTTCAAATAGAGGTTATGAATCTCCGCCGAGAATTGGCGTACTTGAAGCTCTTCATGAAGGGGTTGTTGGTGTGCCTCATTCTTGCAATGTTGGTTATCATGTTCAAATGAAAAGATAATTGTTGTCGTATTTGTTGGAATTATTACAATAGGTAAATGATGTATTTTGTCAAGAACAATGTATTTTGTTAATGACCTATGTTTGTCAAAGTTTTAATGTTCCGTAATTTGCTAATTATTTCGATGCTTTTGTGTTTAAAAAATATTCATGTGTTTGTCTTTTCAAATATGGTATCAATACTTGTTTAGTTACATGTGTTTATGTTGTAGTGGAGACATGTCTTCGTTCAAAGCAGCCACATCAAGGGGAAAAAATGCGTCAAGTGTTGGTGTGAAAACTCAGTGGGATCAACCGGCAAAGGAGAGTTTCATCCATGCCTGTGTGGAAGAGTTGGGAGGGGATGGCTACAAAAATGGAACCGTATTAACTAAGGTTGGGTGGGCCAATGTTGTCACAAAATTTAATCAACGAACGAGTAAGTGTTATGATAAAGTTCAACTTAAAAATCAATGGGGGGTGTTGAAAAAAGATTGGCAACTGTGGCAACACTTGGTGGTAGGTGAAACTGGATTGAGTAGGGATCCATTCACGGGTGCAATTGCAGCATCAGACGATTGGTGAGCCTTAAAACTCATGGTAAACCATTCTCCAAAACTTTTGTTGTATACTTTTTATAGATTATGTTCACATATGAAAGAAATTATGGTGTATGTGTAGCGTCATCCTGATTGTGCCAAGTTTCGTGAGAAGCCTTTGCCGCTTGAGGACGAAATGCGTATTGTTTTTGGATGCAACACAGCTACGGGGGAGTTTGGCTATACCCCAAGTTCAGGAATTCTTCCTAGTGTTCGGAACACCACAAATGTTGATGCTGAAAATATTGATGCATTACTGGAAGATGAAGAGGAAATTCAAGAGCTAGTGCACCTGACAGAATTGCAGAAAAAGAGGCGTGCAGATAGCTCCGTTACAAAGAAAATCGTGGGCAAAGGAAAAAAGGGTGAGCAAATTATAATAATTTAATTGAGATAGTTTAATTGGTATAAATTTTTGTCAATGATAATTTCGTTGCTGTCACAGGGTCTTCTACATCAAGGCTTGAAGCTTGTCTTCAACAACTTGTAGACTCAACCGACAATCCAAATTCTCCATCTGTTACGCGTGCAGTTGAGATTCCCACATTGAATGAGGCTGCAGCCACTTTATGCGAGCTCCCTGAGTTCAAAGATGATAACGAATTGTGGACACGAGCCTATAATATATTAGGAGGTGCAAAACAGAGAGCAATGTTCATGGCGCGCGTGTCCTAACAATATGAAGAGGTACTACTGGCTCACCCATGAAATGACTAGGGTGGCAAGAGTCGAGTTCGGTACCTTCCTCAAATCCTGGGGATCTTTAAGTTATATTTTAATTGTCTATGGTTGTATCTTGAATTTCATGGTGTTGTTTGCTGCGAATGTTGCTGGAAGACTATTATTTTGCTGTGCTACTATTTTGACTGTATTTGTATTTGCTAATCTTAACTTAAGACATTATGGGTTCGATTGAATTTGTAGTACGTTACTTCTACTTTTTAGACAAGGTTTTATTAAGTTCAAATGAGTGGTTAGTCTTTTTTTTTTTAACTTTTGTCATCGCAGCATTAAAAAAAAATGATCGATACCACTCATTTAAATTCTTTTTGGGAATGCTTTTTGAATTTCAGGACACCACCTTTCCCATTCCCAATTCTATGGTCACCCAAGTTAATGCTTTCAATTGTGTACTCCATATCTGAGACCAACCACCAGAAATTACTACCTTTTATTACTACCTGTGATTATTTATTACTACGATTTGGCTTTATTTTCAAACTTTCCATACCTGAGACCAACCACCAGAAATTACTATCTGTGACTATTTATTACTACCTTTTAAGTGGTTGTATTTATTGCTATCTTGCTTCTTTTTCCTTTATCATCTATTACGATTTGGCTTTGTTTTCAAACTTTTCATACCTGAGACCAACCACTAGAAATTACTATTTGTGACTATTTATTACTACCTTTTAAGTGGTTGTACTTATTGCTATCTTGCTTCTTTTTTCTTTATCATCTATTACGATTTGGCTTTGTTTTCAAACTTTCCATACCTGAGACTAGGGGTGTAACCGGTCCGGTTTGGTCCGGTTTGCCCTATAAACTCGGACCAAACCGGTTGACCGGTTTAAGAAAAACGTAAACCGAAAACCGGACCGATGGTGTTCGGTTTGGTCCGGTTTGGCTCTGCCGGTTTTAGCTCCGGTTTGGTCCGGTTTCCGGTTTGGGTGATCTTGGGCCAAAATTATCAAAAAATGTAAAAAATAACTCAGAAATCAGAAAAATAACTTAGTATATAAACCCACAAATCAAATGCGAAATCAGTAAACAAATAACTCAAAACCATAACTTAGTATATGAAGATGAGAACTCAGAAATCACTAAAATAAGTACACGAACTCAATAAAAAAAATACAAAATCAAAGGGAGTGAGACATAAAGAACCTAAATACTTAAAACTATAAAGTATAAAATGACTTAGGGTTAAACCGGTCCGGTCCGGCTTCAAAAACTCAAAAACCGAAAACCAAACCGAAACAATTCAAAAAAAATCAAACCGGACCGAACCGGACCGATCTGCTCCCAAAACCGGACCGGACCGACGGTTTGGTCCGGTTTACCGGTTTGGTCCGGTTTACCGGTTTGGTCCGGTTTTCCGGTTTAGTCTTACACCCCTACCTGAGACCAACCACTAGAAATCACTATCAAGAAATCTTTCACAAAATTTTACTAAAATGAGCGGAGACGATAATTGGACGGACTACTACGACTATGATATTTATGCTGAAGACGAAGAGCACAGTGACCCATACAATGTCGATGAGTATGGTGACCTGTACGGAGAAGGGTCTAGTGATCCTATCCCTCGTCACTCCTTCGGTCGGTCGAGGAGAAAAGCAGCTGCGGAAGCCATTTTACGTATCCACAACGACACTTACATGGGCAAGGAGCCTTGTCGTACTTCCGCAGTCACTGGTGCAAAGTGGATTGCTGAGTTGAACGTGGGTCACCCAAAGCGTATGTATCAATCATTTCGTATGAGCAAAATTAATTTTTTATCCCTTTGTCATTTTCTCGAGAATAGTTATGGGTTACAAGCAGCGGAAAGAATCTCCGTGCAAGAGCAAGTGGCTATCTTTTTATGGATTGTAGGCCAAAGAGCTAATAATAGATGTGCACAAGAGCGTTTTCAACGTTCAGGGGAGACAATTTCAAGGCGTTTTCATGACGTACTTAATTCTCTTAGCGCTATGGCTATCGATTGGGTTAGACCATGGCCATGGCCTCGCGAAGAAGTGCACAAAAAAATACAAGATTCTAAAAGATATTTTCCACATTTTCAGGTATTTGTAAATTGGATTTTTTTCCCTTCATTCATATAAATTTTAAAGTTTTTTCTTACTTTTGACGTTAATAATTTCCTTCATGCATAGGGTGCAATTGGTGCAATTGATGGCACTCACATCAAGGCTCATCCGGATAGTGACGTTGCCAAATGGATTGGTCGGAAGGGGTTTCTGACACAAAATATTATGGCGGCATGCGATTTTGATATGTGCTTTACTTTTGCATTAACAGGATGGGAAGGAAGTGCTCACGACACTAGAATTTTCTACGAATGTTTAAGGAACCCGGCAAATAATTTTTCACACCCACAACAAGGTTAGTCTAATATTTCGCCGTCTCCCGCATAGTAGTGAATTTCATACATGTGTACTTGGTTTACGAATAAAAAATCTACATGATTGTAGGTGAGTATTATTTGGTACGTGCTGGGTACCCAAACATTCGAGGTTTTCTAGCACCATACAAAGGTTGTACGTATCATGTTCCAGACTTGCGTAACAGAGCCATACCAAGGAATAACTTTGAAAAATTCAACAAAATACACTCATCCCTTAGGTGCACCATAGAAAGAACTTTTGGAGTATGGAAAGCACGTTTTTCCATGATATGTGACATGTCCGTTGGGTTCAACATGGCCACTCAGAGAAATCTTGTAACTACAACAATGACCATCCACAATTTCATAAGAAGGAGCAACATGCCAGATATTCCTTTTGGCTTTTATGATACGCGACCAGAATTTATGCCTTATGAACGTGGAGTGGAGACTACAGCACCTAACGGGCTACATGGACATACATACGAATGTGATGATGGTGACATGGACAGCGTGAGAGCCCAAATTCGAGATTATATTGTCGACAATCGTATACGTTAGATGGAGCTAGTATTTGTCTAATGTTTTTTGTTTGGATGCGTTCGTTGTTTGTGTTTTAATTTCGATGCTTTGTTCGTTGCTGTATAAGTATTGCGTAACATTTTTAATATGTATAATAATTGTGTAATGTTTATAATTCAATATTTTTGGACCATCTCTTTTAATTTTTTTGCCCTACTACTTTCATTTTTTATAATTCTTATTAAGCACGGAAAAATAGACGGATCCCTTTTTAAAAAATAGACGGATCCCTTTTTCAAAATATTATCCAATTATAATTTTAAATAAATTACAAGTTTTCATATTGACTAAGGGTAAATTAGTAAAAGATGATCCATAACTCATTTTCAAAAGTAGGCTCCCCAACACTACTACTTCTGCAAAATGTATTCTGCACATTTCTCCCAAACACTACTCCCAAATTCAAAACTCATTCTGGCCATAATTCAAAAAGCTAAAAAGTCAAAAAGTCAAAAATAAAAAGCCAAAAAGTAGGCTCCCAAATACCGTCTAACTCGTGCAGTCTCTTGCACTAGACTTGATGACTTGCATTGGCATTACCTTTGATCACTTGCTCTTACAGCTTCCCATTTTCTTCTAAATTTCTCAAGAGCCATTAGCGATACTTAGTCCCATTGAACGCTCTTAGCAAGTCACATGACTCCATCAACTAGTGACCTGCAGAAGTCTGAACACATTGAATCTCACTGCATGAGTAAATTCTAAGAATACAGTTCACAAAAAAAAATGAAGAAAAAACTTAAGAAGCTGCAAGAAGATTGCATGTCAAATTGCAACCATATGAACACCAATGCATAGGAAAAAAATCAAATAAGCAACTAGAAAAGTATGATTAGGTAAGACTGGGTCATTCCCTAACTTCATATATAGCTCCAAAACAAAACAAAACATGACAACTAGAAGATTCCTCAAGGAGCATTTCGGCTCATTATTTTCATTAATAATCTGACCACCACACCCCCACTATTATGAAAACTACAATCAGTATTGCTTAAAAAGGGAAGAAGAAATGGACCTTTTGTTGACTGTCAAAATCACCCTTCAAAAACATGATTGATATCTCAGAATGGGCAGCAAAGGGAGAAAGGTAAACTCTTGTCAGATGAGTTGCTCTCAGCACATCTTGTACGAGGCTCATTCAGTCACGACTTTGATGGATCACTTTTTCTAGTCTGAAACTTCTCCTTCCACAATGTCCAAGCATTCCGGACTTCACCCAATTCTGCTTCCGGAATGTTTATATATGCATCCAATGTCTCAACCCATTCCTTCCAAGGGGATTTTGAAGGATCCAAAAATTTTGAGACTTGAGACAACATTACTGAATTGTAGAACTCATCTACTGCCTTCAGAATTTATTCTGATTCGACCAACGTCAGCATTTCAGGCCTAGTTATGTTGCCAGATTGGTTTCGCAACTCAAAACTGTTTCCCCTCAAAATCAGAACTTCATATGGTGCAAGGGGTAGAACAATCCGTGAGAACTTGGACAGTGACAATTCTACAATGTCTCTAGGGAGTAATCTACGCTTTACTGCCACGGCAGTCCCAACCATCTTCCGGATCTGGTTCAGTGCAGTATGTTAAAACATGATGCATGAATATACCAAAAATGACTTGTAAAAAAAACTGCATTCTTGTGCACTATATATGTCAAAGTCCAACTAAGAGAAGCCAATTGATGTTTGCCTTCATATATAGGTTTCACAATACGCATACAACACAGTATCACAGCTTCTTAAACTATTGTCTGAAGGTGTCTGTAGACATTTTTTTCAAAACATCTCAAGTTCAGTGTGCAAAAAATAACATCAAAACAAGCATGTATTATAAGGCAACTAAAAGCAACAACAACAATAATGACTCCTAGACTTCTCCAATGCATGAAAATGCTTGTGTATAGCAGTTCAAGTTAAAACCTGCTCATTTTAAGTATCATGCAAGCAGTCAACTCCAGGCCTACTATATGAACCATATTTCTTTTTGATTGGAAGCAAACTTCATCTCTTTGATGCACAAGATAAGGTGCCGATCTCATTACTACAAAGAGACTCTTAAACTAAGCCACCTGCCACTGAATGAAATTATGAACTTGCCATATTTCCCCGAGAGGCACCCAAGAAGATATATGCTGCACCTACAGTGCCAGTGCTTATAACTTATATCTCAAGTAAAACAAAGCGTTAGCACCAGGAACCGTGCAACTACTGCACGAGCTACATAAAGAATATGAAAGGACATAGTCCTAGTCTCCCAGAGTACATAACCAATAAACTTACTTGATGCAACATGAACGACTCTCCAAATATGGAAATTTCTACATAATTCATTCCAAGCAACCACTCCAGCTTTCCACAAGAACAAAGGAAAATCTTTCTAAAATGGGAAGCACTAAGTCGGTCTTTCTCGTCAGGTTCATGCAACCATCTGGCTAAAAGGAGATCCCAATCCTTTAAATTAGTCCCACTCTCATCACGAATTTCAATTACATGGTTGTCAAAAATCATGGATTGATATGAACTATGATCATTCTGCTCAGCATTGCTAACAACCAAATCATCCGCCCCAATAATTTCTTCTCCATCACTTTCCTCAGAATCAGAGTTTCTTGATCTTCTGTCCTTTCTGGATAAATGTGGAGACAATTGCTTCCTATACTTAGCTCGCACCTTATAATTGTGAAAAGGATGTTCACCCTACAATTGCATTCATGCAAAACAAACTGGTTAAGAGATGAGCCCCGTAAAAACACATCCATATTTTATACTATCTCCAGACCAAAAACTATCCATTAAAAGAATATAATCGTGATATAATGAAATAATGATTTCCACTTAGAAACTAGTCACTTGCATTAAAAGCGCATGAGGGTAGCATGTATTGAGCCCAGACCTCCAAACAAGCTGGATTAAGAGGACAACATGGTATTCTTACTGAGGCAAAGCCATCATTTTGATTAGGAAGTCTAGAAGTAAGTTCTAAGCACCCTAATTGAAAGATCTTAATGATCGAAGAAAATAAAATTTTGTTTATCCAACTCATTGCAGCTTTTATCCCTATTCAAAAGTCTCTCATATGGTCGAATAGACCTAAACTGACCAAATGGTAACTCAACTCAAATGCTTGCATGAAAAGTGCACCAAGAACACCTCCTATAACCTGCAGATCATGCGGCAGCTAAAGTTATGTGCAAATGTCATTTTACAGCATAAGCTAATTCTTTCCTTAATTCCCTTCTTTCTTTTAGTTTTTTTCTTTTTGTTTGTTGGCACCCAAAACCAACTTGACTAAAGATAGAGAAAACTTACCTCGAAAACATTCAATAACTCATTGAAGTCTAATAGATGATAATCAATTTCAGCTGCAGTGAAGTAATCTTTTATACCAATAACTTCAACAGGAAGGAGGTAAGAATACTTGCGAATGTTGCATTCCCTTCTAGCATCAAAGCTCCTGAAAATAGGCCACAATTCTTTGTTTTCCACACAAAAAGAACATATAATGGTAAAACAGATTGATAAATAGTAAAACACAGAACACTACTGGTACAAAAGATAGATAAAAAATTATGTTACAAATAGACTAAATTAGTGGTAAATGTGTCCAAATCTCCAACTCCAATGTGACAACCAGCTAGTGTTTTAGTTCATCCCCCGGACAACTCTGCCTAATCGATACATTTTGTTGTACTGCTTTGTGATATACATACACAGAAAACAAAATTTGAATGTTGGCTTCGTAACTTCAAGGAGTTATTACCTTGGGTTTTCACTCTTATTCCCAAGATATACTTGTGTTATGATAACACTTGTATATTTTTCATCTCACAAACTTAATATAGCCTTTAAATAAAAGACAATGCAGTCATACTAGAATATGAATCTACCATTGTATTTAGTATTGAGTTTTCGCTTTCTTCTCTCCTAAAATAGAAAATGACATACAATCACACAATACCCCACTCAAATACTGCATAAGAAAAACTAAAACTACATAACCCTAAGAAATTAAAGAGTTCGTGGGTTTTGTAAACAAACCAAAAATACTTAAAAAATTATATACTCAAATAGACTTTCATGAATAATAGTCTTCTTAGACTATAATTTCCTTTACACCATTATTGATATTTCTTTTTCTTGATACCATGGCTATTTATCAAAACAGAATGTTCTAAAATGTAGACAAAGAGGAGTATAGAACCTTGCTTTCAAATAAGCCTCGACTTCGCATTTATTGCAATATTGTCATAGGACTTGTTTGGATCCTTAGGAAATTGGACCTATTTTATATAAAGACAAACCTTAAACTAAAAAATATATTAAATAGACCCAAATGTTTGGGGGGCCCCTTTTTCTTAAGGATTTTTTTGGGGGCCAAAAGTGGTGGCTTCCTTGGCTTGTGCTCAAGGACGGCTCTGAATGCACTAATTAAAGGAACACAGTGTGATTGTACCTTTGTGAAGGCAAAATGCTGAAAACTTTGATATTGGCAGGAAGACGAGAGCTGACATAACTTGCAAGAGCAACACCATAAGGGTCTTCTTCCCATGCAATTTTGGGAATTTCCATTTTTAAGGATATCATGGTTGCCAAGGAGTGCACCTAGAACATAAATCACCGGGGTATTATATTATCACATTACTGCCATGCTGTAAGCAGTTTTGGTAGTGGAGGTACAAGGACATGCAATACACGAAAAACAAATGGCTTTTTAAGCAACTCACTCCTTTATCAGTTCGGCTACTTCTCGTCCACCCAATTTTGTCCAAATCCCCAAAGTTACTATCACGAATGCCACCAGCTTCAAATATTGCAGTTTCCAACTCTTTTTCAATTGCTACACTACAAATTGTAATGCTTTAGCGAAATAGTATATGCAGTACATGCTGATTAAAATATGGTGTAGCTAATGTTTTAGCCACTTTTAAAAGGCATAGAGCAGATTACAGATACGAGTCATACAATCTTGCCCGATAAACACGCATAAGTTATTAAGTACAAGACTGAGCAATAACTCATAAATGATGAGCTAATAATTCATAATCCCAATTGCTAATAAATCACTTGTTGAAGCCTCCTTTAACTGGTTAAGTCGAAATGGTAGACCAACAATGGAATAAGCATCACATAACCTTTATGCAGTTACCATATGAATCAGATGATGAACTCCAATTACGAGGCAAATCATTCAAGTGTCTGAAAGACCAGAGAGCAAAAGTAGGAATGAAATTCCAACCATTCAAGTGGCCATATTATATACAACCTTTATCACGGATATATAAGTAGCTTTGCATATTTAGATTAACCCCAGTGAGAAACTCAATTGGAAAAAGAAACCCAAGCTAAGTAAAAAAGAAAATAAACTGTGGTAATTGACTTGGCTATATACATACATTGCATTTTCTTATCTTTGGCCAAACATGCGCAGGGATGCGCACGCACGCACACAGACAGGAAAAAGAAAAACCGAGACCAAAACCAACAACTCAAAGAAATGCTATACAGTACGGACTACGAAGATGAAAACCCAGTT
The DNA here is from genome assembly GCA_019985065.2 of Arctostaphylos glauca. Taxonomy (NCBI): domain Eukaryota; kingdom Viridiplantae; phylum Streptophyta; class Magnoliopsida; order Ericales; family Ericaceae; genus Arctostaphylos; species Arctostaphylos glauca. Next base: position 36,217,672 of record JAHSPW020000001.1, read on the forward strand.
CACTTCAACCGGAACTACTATACCAAACATCCGGGTAGTAGCGCCCTTCCCATCCGAAAAAATGAACATTCTCAAAATTTAATTTGCACTTGTTTTTTCCGTAGTTAGAATATTAGATGAAAGCAAACAGAGACGTAGATTAGATCAAATCTTAAATAAGGAAATAGTTTGAAAAAATAAAGAAAGATATCTTACTGGACAGTGCGTGTTTATCTCTTTGCATTTGTAGACCTACAAATTTCAAACAAGAAGAAGAAAACTATGCCATTTATGTCACGACCCACCCCAAATTGGGTAGATTGGTGACCGGCCAACGAGACTATCCCGCTAAGGCCTCTATGTTAATTAAATATTTATGGATTTAAATTGACTATTTTACTTACCTTTTAAGGTAATTCAGAATTAGCGGAAACGTCATTTATTTTTACAATTTAAATAACTCCAAGGACGTGCAAAACTAGCATACATTATTCATAAAACATGCTTGTCCGTTATTTATTACAAACCAAGGTAAAAGCCCAAACATGGTCTCAACAGTATTTAAACAGTAACTGCAACATATATACATGTGTTTTTAGGAAAAAAAAACTCAAAAGTAGTGTCCAGCCGGTCTTCCTTCTAATTTCCACCTGTCCTAGCTTCGGGACCTGGTGTGTTGCAAAGCAACACTCATTAGCTCACAACTAGTATGAATCTAGATATACATTTTTACAGGTTTCATATGACATAATTTGAGATAAACATTTTTATTAGTAAGTTGGTCACATTCGTGAGTGGATCCATGGGCCGTGGCAAAAAAACGTAGTAAATAATTCATAATTCTCATAACCCGTGGGTTATAACGTTATCAGATTCTACGATCAAACAAGTATCGTATATAAATCAGTCGACCAATCAGTGTATGCCAGAACTAATCAAGGGAGCGACCCCAGAATAATTATTATACGGAATAGGCATGACGTCATCCGATACCACCTGACCGTGGGTCCCAACCTTATCTCAACCTCCGCTTGTCACACCTCCAGCGGAGCAGGGAATCACTGGGTCTATATGATGTCATTACAATGATCATCATTCACAGAATTTTAACAATGTAGATCTCAAGGTTATGCTCATCAGTCATGTACCATGTTTAAGCACGTGATAACTCTTAATAACCTATCAATTGCATTATGGCAAATATCATAATAGGATATGCTTTTTAAAAATATACAAGTAAAAAGGCATATCTAAACTCACCGTTTGCCAAGTAAAGCAACTAACGTTAAATTTTGACTGGTCCTTCACAATTGTAATCTGTCATTAACGGATAATAGAATATCAATTATATTCCCAATGTATTAACGTTAATCTTAATATCTCAGTCTTTTTATGTCTCACTAACTACCTTAAAATATAACCCTTGGTTTCTAACAATTAAGGTTAAAATAATTAATTCTGTACAATTGAACCATAAATTAAAATGGTCAACATAACCCCACTTTAAAAATAATACGAATTTACCGGATAAAACTTAATTTTACCAAGATTCAAAATATTCAAAATATTACAAGGTTTTAAAAGTTCAAAATATCACTTTAATTTATTATTCCAATTTGTCACAGTTTAGTAGAAAATTCATAATAAATTCATCTTAAGTCCAAAAATATCGAAACCAGTGCTAGAACTTAGATAACTTAAAGTATTATCCTCAGTAAAAATTTCAGCTTCATGAGGAAAAAATACATTTCGTAGTAATCAAAACAAATAGACCACATAACAGTTTTTGTGTTCCTGGAAACCAATATTCTTTAAAAATTCACCAAAAATAGAGTTTATAACATTTTTGCATGATTCCAGAAGCAAAAGTTTACTAACTCATAGATATAGTCTCAGTAAAAATTATAGGACTTAATTCGAAGTGTAAGTTTCTTAAAAATCAAAGAGAAGGGCTGTATTCATGAAAAACGGAGTTCTGTTTTACATTATCTTTGAAAAATCATATAAAATAGCATATTCATCCGTTTTAGACGAATTTGGTATCAAAATTTGCGTATTGAAACGTACTATAAACTTTCTTAAGGGTCTAAACTCAGAAACAGTGTGTAAGATGCTCAAAATTGAGGATCTTCGAAGGTCTACCAAGCTGTCAGGTTGTTACAGAGGTTTCCGGCAAGAAAATAACTTTTCCGGCGAAGTACCGGTGGCGGGAGGTGGTGGCTCGTGGTAGGTCTGAGGTGGAAGATCACCTCCAGGTTTTCACAATGGTCAACAATCATCTAATGGTTTTATATTAACACAAATAAGCTAACCAACTAAGAAGAAGAAGGAGAAGAAGAGAAAATACCTTGCATGCATATGAGTTCTCTCTCTCTCTCTATCTCTCTCTCTCCCTCGGCAGAAGGCTGAAAGGGGGTGAAAGAGTGGTGTTGTCCCTATTTGGCCTAATCTAATGGCTTAGGGGTGTCATGCTAGCACATGCTAGCATGAGGTGGCTAGCATGCAAAATTAGATGGTTAAAAATATAATCTTCAAAAATAATCCAATGGTTATCCGTACCAACAATTTCCTTCAGTAAAAAGTGAAGAAATTTATTTTAGGGACTCCTAAACTCGTCCGATTGTCCCCTAAAGTAATATTGAGGTTAATCTCCAGTTACGATTAATGCTTAAAATAATTTATCGAACCATTCCTTGATCTCCGATTATGTTTTGGACCAACTTCATTTACCCCTAAAATAATGTAGGAATATCTTCTTATTCGTCAAATAAATTACATAGTTGACCTAAAAAGTCCCTGTTTCTTAATTTAATCGAGTTTTTAAATTATCCATAATATTTCCATTTATTTTTTTTTATTTTTTATTTCTCCGGGTCGGGGTCTCACAATTTACTATTAAACTAAACACGCAATAGTTTCCCGTTTCACTACTTGACTAACCTCTGTAATTGGTACCGACGTAACCGACGCGCATTACTACTTTCTTTTTACGGAAAGGCGTCCATTTAACGGTGGGGAGACGAACCGTGCTGTTTGCAGGCGGCGGAGGTGGCGTTTGTGTGGCAATGGACGGCGGAGAAGGAAGTGATGGTAATGAAGAGCAGGTGGGAAGGCAACGTAGGGCAAGAGGTTCAGGTTTTGGTAACGGGAGGCATGAGGGCGGGGTTCCAAACCACTGGGGAAGAAGAAATCGAAAAGAATATACGGCCATGGCGAGTGAATGTCGTTGGAAATGTTAGCCCAATCTCCACTCTGCAATTTCTCTTGCTTCCTCCCCGTTCGGCGGTTTCGGGTATGGGTTCAAATCGTCCTGCTGAAAACCCGGATAACTCCATTAGGCCCAAGCCCGAAGAGTGAGTCTAGCCCGAGTGTGAAACCCATTGCTGAGACTAAGACCTACGTATGTTTCAGGGTAGAGACAATCTCAATGGGCCTTTATCCAATTTGTCCAAAACAGTTTAAAAATGGGTCGGCCCGAGATTTGATTATTGCACCCATCATGAGTCTATTGAACCACAAGCCATGTTTGAAGCAAATTATTACCCATTTAAGCTATACTTAAGCAAATGATCACACATTTTACTAATTATTTTGATAATTTAGTTTTCAACATCTTTCTCAATGAATCATTGGAAACAAAAATCAATGTAAACTAGCTTTTCAGTATTTATATTTTAAATAAATAAATCTCTCTCTTCTCTCTCTCTCTCTCTCTCTCTATATATATATATATATATATATATATATTATGCTTAATTTTAATGCTGTAGGTCTACTAGGTGCTAGGATTTGAGCCCTAACTTTGTGAATCGCTAGTTTGCTTGCCTGCCCCAGTGGGGTTATATGAGAGGAACAAAAGAGAGCGTAGGCATATCTGAAACATATTAGAAATTGATGGGGATAGCTGTAATAATATTCTTCCGTTTTATCCATCGTTGTACCCCCCACGGCTTCACTCTTCTCCTGCTCACCTGCCGCATCCCTATCTTCTTCACTCTCTCTGCGTTAAACCCTACTCTCTGTAAGCTCCGCTCGAAGCAGCCTCTCTTGAGAGAGAGAGAGAGAGAGAGAGGGAGAGAGGAGCGAGAGAGAGTCAGTGAGAGATACAACATGAATCCATCTATTATCTCCCCTTCCCCTTCTTCTTCTTCACGGCCTACCCTCCTTTTCCATCCCTTCACCAACCCCACCCCGCTCCGACTCACAAGAAATATCCCATCCAATTCTCTCACCAGAAGAAAACTCCAACACAACCGGCTCCAGTACCGAGTCTCCACTGTCCAATGCTACTCAGGCCAATCGGTCACCACTTCCGCCGCCGCCAACAACGTCTTTGGGGGCAAGAGGGAGCTCGCGGGGATCGAATCCCTCTTCGACGCACTTGCTCCGCCGGTAAGGCTGGCGAGCTCCGCTCTTGTCTTTGCTTGCGCGGCGGCTGTGGGTTATTGGTTAGGGCTCCGTTTTGGGGGTAGCCGGATCACAGCCGTGTCTGGAGCCGTTACTTTAGGTGTGCTTGGTGGTGCTGGCACTGTGTGCGCTTTCCAGACTTGTGCTCCGCAGGTTGCGGCTGCGAATTTGCACAATTATGCGACGGGCTGCGACGATCCTCTTGCTCTGAAGAAGGAAGATATCGAAGCAATTGCAAACAAGTTAGTACATTTACTCCATTTCCAGTTCTTGCTTATTATTGTTTGTTGGACAGTAGCTTGGATTAGTTGCTTACGACTCGATATGGTAGATGAGTGAGTGGGTGTAGCAGACTAGTATTATCTCGTGAGAAAGTCAAATCCTTAGTTGTTATTTCTTCCCCGCTCGCTCCCCCAGTTTATGGCACGCATTCGTCTTATCCATTTCAGGTTAAGGATAATACTTAATTTTCATAACATAATGAACATTATATGGCATTGTGTTCAGGCCTTCAGGCGATGTATGGGCGTAATAGAAAAAAACATAAGAAATGGATCATCTCTCTCTCTTACTACAACTTGTGCAATCTACTTGGTTGATTGCTTATTGAGTATTGAGAGGAGCTAATAATAAATTTAACGGAAACAAATGATTGGGTTGAAGATTGAGTGCTTTAAAATTGTCTTGATCTTTTTATTTTATTCAGTGCCGATAATATTCTCACTTTAAATTTTCATCATGTTTGATCGCAGAACAATCCATTGTGCACAAAAATTCACGTTCAAAGAAATTTTTTGCTTCTTTCTGCAATGACGTGGATGCATTTCTTTTTGGGATATAGTTAGTGATCTTTTTGAAGCTAGGAAATATAATGACATCAGTGAAAAGAGAAATTTAGCTACTCTAATTTTTTCATCATGTTTTGTTGCTGCCCTTTTGAAGTGACTGGATTATGCTTTTTCCAGTATCTCTTCCTATATCTCATACACGATGTTTTCTCCTAAATTTGCTATGATGCAGCTGTTTTTTCAATCCTGATAGTTTTTTGATTCATTTTCAGGTATGGTGTTAGCAAAGAAAACGAGGAATTCAATGCAGAACTTTGTGATTTGTATTGCCGGTGAGTGGGGGATAATTATCACCAGGGCATTGAGGCAAAATCTAGTATTTATGTCAAATACCATACAGTGAAAGTAATTAGTATTACTGTGTCCATGTTTCCCTCTCTCGTGAATGAAATGTATATGTTTGAACTCTCTGGTTTTTCAAGGGATGTATTCATTTTATCTTCTTGTCTTTTTTGAGGATTATCCATTTCATATCTATTTTTTTCTACTTTATTATATGCATATTGCATAGATAAAATGAAATTTCGTTTTAGGTTATCTTTAGCTTACAGTTGAAACTGTCTCAATATTTGTTCAATTGTTGATGACATTTAGCTCCTTTCTGTAAGTATTTTTTTAATTGTTTCTTTTCAATTTATCTCAGGTTTGTTTCTTCTGTGATTCCTCCCGGAGGTGAAAATCTTAAAGGCGATGAAGTAGAAAAAATAATGAAGTTTAAAAATGCATTGGGGATTGATGATCCAGATGCTGCTGCCATGCATATGGAGGTGTTGTTACATTTGTTAATAGTGTCTATGCTATCAAATTGAGAGTTGTGATGTAGATGTTAGCGGGAAGACATTTTTGTTTCATTGACCCTAGATTGTGTTTGCTTGTTGTCTTTTTAGGTTGGTAGGCGACTTTTCAGGCAAAGGCTTGAAACTGGTGACCGTGATGTTAGCATGGAGCAGCGTCGGGTATGATACTTGTGATTTTGTTACTTCTTTTTGTATGCTTTATCTGGTATGTTTTGTACAAATTTTGAATGTGGATTTGGAGCTTGACCATTAATAGTATCTCCAGTGCAGGCATTTCAGAAGCTAATTTATGTTTCAACTCTCGTGTTTGGAGAAGCATCCACTTTCCTCTTACCTTGGAAGCGAGTGTTCAAGGTTACTGATTCCCAGGTATTGACTCTTTATCAGTTTTAAATTTGATTGTTGTATCTTGTGATTTGTGACCTTGCTCATTTAGTCATGGATAGGTAAGAGGTATGGCAGTAGGAGTATTGTTTTGCCATTTAAAGAATTGTAATTTAAGAATGCATGGTTGTGGCTTTTTCACGTGGGAATGTATTTATGCTCTTTGTACTTTCTTATGGGTTTCAAATTGCCATCAGGTTGAGATTGCTATTCGCGACAATGCCCAGCGGTTATATGCATCCAAGCTTAAACCAGTTAGAAAAGGTGAACACATCCTTCATTGATGCCTTGAAAACTCTGCACTTTATCCTATTTGAGACTGCTAATAGGTCATTTGTCTTTAGTACCAACTTGTCAGAAACAAATGTGTAGAATACATTGGTACCTTGTGCCTTATTCCATTGTTTATTCTTTCCTTAGAGATGTAACTCATGTAAGTTAAACCTGATCAACAAGTTAACAACTGTTATTATATCAAATTAATGGTGCACTTGTGATATTTTTCTGTTCTCTTTCTACCATACGGTATTATTACAAGAAGTAAATGCCGAAATAGAGGGGCGGAATACTGGGTTCATGTTATATTTGAGTCGGTTGCACGTGAATCTTGTGCTTAGAAATAAATATCTGGTGCTTTGAATATTCATTACATGCTTAGCATTGCTGATGAGCCTGATGGGACCACTGATTCCCTTTGCTGTTATTGTGCTTTTCTTTCAACCCTCGTGTTCGGTGGCTGCATTGACTGATATAAATGATTCCTCAGTCATTTGATATTCTCATGCAACAATTTCCTTTATATCTCCCCTCGCCCCTTTTTTTGGGCAAGTCTAGTTATGATCTTTGTTGTTTTTCCTCTAATCATTCTGATCTGGAGTGGAACTTTCTTCTTGTAATTCTGTTGCTCTGAGTTTAGACTTTGTACAAATCTCTCTTTTGGCATGCACTTTCAATGCTTATGCTAGTCAAAACATTTCTCAGATATTGATGTGAAACAGCTCATGAGCCTAAGAGAAGCCCAACTTCTTTATCGACTCTCTGACGAGGTACACTTCAAAATTCTGCTGTCACAGTACATCTCATACACATTCTTATCATGTATTGTTGCCTTTCATGTTGTTGGTTCCTTTGTTTGCAGCTTGCTGAGGACATGTTTAGGGAGCATACAAGGAAACTTGTTGAGGAACACATATCAAATGCGCTTACCATACTGAAGTCTAACACCAGAGCAGTGTATGATTAGAGCAACCGATTAAAATAACTATACCAGTACTGCGAAATTTGTTGGAAATTCTTTTCTATGCAGGAAATGAGTCATATTGGCATGTTATGTGGACTCTATCTCTAAATATATAAAGTGGCTATGAAATAATATTGGAACCTTATTTAGCAATTAAAGTTTATCACGTATCTATGCATTGAAGCCTGAAATTATATATGAAGTGCCATATGAAACCTTGTAAACACATTTAGTTTGAAAATAAAAGATTATCTTTCTGTTTCCCCGTGTCCTTGACATTGGGTTTAGATAATTCTGACACTTCGATCTGTGCCCGCAACTTACACACATACGTGAGCCCATGAAACATGTACTGTCCCAAGCAGTTTGTTTGCTTTATCAGTGAAGGTTCTTCTCCTGGTGGTGCTTAGTCTTCCTTTGGTTTGATGTAAAGACAGGCACAGCCCTTTTGTTGCTCTCCTGCATATAAATTCAGTGTAGAAGATGTCTGACTAGATCATGAGCACCATACGTTCTTTCTTTTCTGAATAGTTGATTCGAAAATGGCTCTTTCCCTGTGTTTGTGCTAGAAATTGTTTGTGTTCATTTTTTTCCTCTATCATTCGTATTGTCTGAAGGAAATTAGGATTTCCAGCAGGGGAGCCTCACAAGTTGTTGAGGAACTTGAAAAGGTACTGGCATTCAATCATTTACTCATTTCGTTGAAGAATCATCCAGATATCAGCCGCTTTGCTCGTGGAGTTGGGCCAATTTCTTTAATTGGTAGGGATTTCAAGTGACTTGTTTGTGTTCCTCATTTACTTGGCTTAACTTTTGATGGTCATGAAGCTTTTAGCTGGAGTTAACTAGTACTTTTGGCTCAGGTGGTGAGTATGATGTAGGCAGAAAAATCGATGATTTGAAGCTTCTATTTACAGCATATGTTACTGATGCATTAACAAGTGGCTCCATGGATGAAAACAAGGTGCTTAAGCTTCTTTTCATTGTGCACGAGTCTAACAAAATAATATATGTCTTGTATGCATTTCTTGTGATAGTTTAAACAGTACTTAACCATTGCTGGAGAACTTCGAATTACTTCTAAAGAAATTTTGATAACATTGACCGCTATCTATTTAAGAAATTCGAATGGCTGTAGAACCAACAAAATAACCTTCGTTATTGGACATCAGATTTGAAGGTAACTTTTCCCTAGGACAAGATGTTTGCTTCACTTATATTCAATGGTCAACCGAACAGATTTTCGTTTTCTTGAGCCATTTAGTCTACCTGTGAGGATTCGTTGGTGAACCACATGAGACTGTCAGTTACCGACTAGTCTCTGTTTGGCTGAATTCATAACCATGTATTAACTGTATGAATTGATCAGATAAACTTTTTGGAGAAGATGGAAATAATAATGTGGTTGAATGATATTAAGTTTGTGCAAGCCTTCTTGGTGTTGTTGGGGGCACCTTCTCATAGAACTTGAACTCTTTTATATTATGTGCCGTTGAAGTGAACATATAATTTCTTCTGCTGTCTGAATGCCCTCCTTTTCTGACATCTGCATCCTACATTAAACATTCTAATTTGCTTGACTAATCTTTTTCTTTGTAGCTTGCTGCGTTGAACCAATTGAGGAATATATTTGGTTTAGGTAAACGAGAGGCAGAGTCCATTATGCTGGATGTTACCACAAAGATGTATCGCAAACGACTTGCTCAGTCTGTGTCAGCTGGTGATTTAGAAGGCGCTCCGAGTAAAGCAGAATTCCTTCAAAACCTCTGTGATGAGTTGCACTTTGACCCGCAGAAGGCCATTGGGATCCATGAAGGTAAAGTTAAACATCTGCCTTAAACTTGCAGGCTTGATTAATGCACTTTAACTTCTGCTTTTTGGGCTTTTCCATCATGCACACATGCTTGTATTTCAATTTTATACTTGCTTTTTTGGGTCTGCACTGGATTTTTGCACTACAATATCAGATAGGGTAGAAAACCATGAATGTGGGATCAAATAGGCATGAAGTAGGAGAAGAAAGGATTGTAAATTTTGTGTCAGTGCCTTGATATTGATGAATGTTTTCCTTTTTAGGTACTTTAATTCAAGAAAGCTTTGTGATTGTTTTGTTATTTTCTATTTTTAACTTAGGAATTTACCGGCAAAAACTTCAGCAAGTTGTTTCTGACGGAGAGCTCAGTGAGGAGGATGTTAAAGCCCTGGAGCGGCTGCAGGTCATGCTGTGTATACCTCGGGAAACTGTTGAAGCAATTCATACAGAAATCTGTGGCAGTTTGTTTGAAAAGGCATGTGCCGTTTTTTCTTTGTATAGATGTTGCTAATTTTTTTAATGTTTTTAACGAAAGATAGCATTACTGGTGTTAGGTTTTTTTTTAATGAGGGGGTGCTGGGAGGGGTAATTGAGAATGGCTAAAGCTGTGCTACCTTCAGGCTTCAGCCTTGAAATTTGGCAGCCTGGCCCTTAGCCGATAACCAAGCCATGTTCGCTCACCCACCTGTCATTTGACACCATCCATTTTTGCCCCACTCTCTGTAACGTGAGGCAGCTGGTAAAGTTTTAATTATTTCCCAGTCAGAATCTGTTAGTTGCCTATTATTATGTACTGTCAAGTTATACTTCTTAAGCTCAGAGATTATTTTACCCTCAAAGCTTTTGAACATAGGTATATGGCTAAATCTATCTTTACTGCTCAATTTAATTTCCAAGGACAAATGCTGTTTCATCTATCACGAGTGTTTATCATGGATGATTTGCTTGTTTGAAATGCCAATGCCATAGATGTAAGATAGGGTAGTCTGGTGTGCTCGATAGGACATGCACCTGGTAAACGTGTCCAATCCAATGTTCAAGTTTAGCCTAGTTACAAATGGAATGCACCACATGTGTGTTCGGTCATACCAAAGTGATGCCGAAATATGTACTTCACACTAGAAGAATCCTTTTAATGTGGGCACACTTGTACTTCACACTAGAAGAATCCTTTTAATGTGGGCGCACTAAGTAACACACTTCCATGTTATCTTTAGCATTCTGGCATTTTGTTTAGGTTGATATCGGTTGATGGGGAGGCAGAATTTTTTTTGTAGTTCCAGGTTTCTTGGTTCCTGTTGATAATTTGTAAACTTGATATGAGCTGTTCTTACGATTGTGTATGTCGAGATGGTATGTTGTTTGCTATGGTCTAGCTTTGAAATCTGGAAAATTGTCAATTTTTTATATTGGACGTATTGCAGTTCCATATTATTCTGGAGATGTCAACTCATTTCACTCATTATACTGCTAAGCAACTTGTTGAGCTTCTCTGGTTCGCTGTCTTTTTCCAGGTAGTGAACGATGCAATTGGTGCAGGAGTTGCGGGATATGATACTGAAAAGAGAAAAGCTGTGAGAAAGGCTGCAGCTGGTTTACGCTTGACCCGGGAGGTTGCCATGTCTATTGCTAGCAAGGAAGTGAGTATCAGCTTCCACTACAATGTTTTGGATACATTGTCCCAAGCGTTAACATTGTCTTGGATGCATTGTCCCAAAACGTTTAACCAACTCTAATGTTTTGGATGCATTCTATAATGCCCAGAAGTTCATTCCAAATACAAATTTCATCTTTGTTAGGACTTTGTTGTTAAAAATGATTTCGATTTTCCTCTATATAATGTTCTGTTTGTGAACAAACAATCTTTGTCAATGAGCCATTTTTCATGGGATACGATCTGCTTGAGCTCAGGATGAACTGTAGAACACCTCCGCTCTGTTTTGGTTTTTGGTGGAAGCCCCTACCTGAAGATATTAGTTCCTAAAATTTGTTGGTTTTTTTGGAAACATTAGTAGTATTTCACGTATGAACTTTTCGCAGTCTAGGCTAGGGCCTTAAACTTTGAATTCAAGTCTGAAAAGGTACAGCTTTGCCTCGCCAAATTGTAGGTGGGTAAGCCTTGACGTATTTAGTCAGTGCTAAGGCTTGACGTATTTAGTCCGTACTTGTACTGAACTCTGTAAGGGACTTCGGGTGGGTTTCGAATTAGCAAGGACCACCACTATTGCAGGGCTGAAGGTACGAGGTGGGAGCTTGGACGCAAACTATTAATAGAGAGAAGGAAGATGACGAACCTGCATTCTGCTAATTTGCCATCATACAAAACTTCCTCAGATTCTAACGAGTGTCAATTTATTCTTAAAGATCTTCCAATGCTACTTATAATATGCTTTTATATGAATTTATGTGTTCAAATTTTCTTTTTTTTTGAAACGACCTGGGTATTTATGCAGGTCCGGAAAATGTTCAAGACCTACCTACAACGAGTGCGTGTCGCTAAAAGTAACCCCGAGTCTGTAAAGGAACTTAAAAAGATGATCAATTTCAACACCACGGTTGCAACTCTACTAGTTGAGGACATAACAGGAGAACGGCCTGATGCTACGTCAGAAGATCCCGCTATGGTAGACGATAAAAGGACTGCCAAGGACTTAGAATGGCTGTCCCTTCGCTCGCTTAAAAAAAAGGAAAATTACAAGCCAGCTCCTACGAGGAAAGGCCAGACGGAGATAACTCTCAAGGATGACCTCTCAGAAAAGGAAAAGACGAATCTTTACAAGAGATACTTGGTATATTGTCAAACTGGAAATTTTGTCAAGGGCCCATTAGGTGCACAGGTGATGACAGCACCGAGCGACTACGAATATGTTATGCTCAACCAGCTTGGTGGCATTTTAGGTTTGACTAGCCAAGAGATCGTGGAAATTCACAGGAGCATGGCTGAGAAGTCTTTCAGGGAAAAAGCAGAGGTTATTCTAGCTAATGGAGCCTTAACAGAAGGCAGAGTTGAGCAGCTTAAAAAGCTGCAGAAGGAAGTTGGTTTACCTCCTCAGTACGCGCAAAAAATAACGAAGAGCATAGCAACAAGGAAAATGGCAGCTACACTTGAAACCGCTGTCAGGCAGGGAAAGCTTAGTATAAAGGACATAAGAGAGCATAAGAAAAATGGTATCATTGTAGACAGCGTGATATCCTTGAGCTTACGGGAGACCCTCTTTAAGAGAACCGTGGATGATATCTTCTCGTCCGGCACTGGAGAGTTTGATGAAGAAGAAGTTTATGAGAAGATACCACAAGATCTAAACATCAATGCTGAAAAGTCAAAGATGATTGTTCAAGAACTTGCAAAAAGTCGATTGTCCAACTCTTTGATTCAGGCTGTAGCACAACTAAGGCAGAGAAACCGTCGCGGAGTGGTATGTTTTTCTGGTGGTTGATAATTCTGTAGTTAGTTTGCCCTACTTTTGCTTTCCTCCTTTCTTTTTTTGGAGCTTATTTGTCTTTTTCTTTCTTTTTGTGTTTTGAGTCACAAATTTGTATGCAAGAATGGTCTTGACTGGACAAATAAAAAGTTTCTACTTTTGTAGGTTTCGTCACTCAACAACTTGCTCGCCTGCGACAAGGCTGTTCCTTCACAGCCGTTGTCGTGGGAGATGCCGCAGGAGTTGGCTGATCTATTTTTCATATACCAGAAGAGCGATCCTGCCCCTGAAAATTTGTCGCGATTGCAGTACTTGCTAAACATAGATGATTCGACAGCAGAAGCTTTGCGTCATATGGAGGATAGATTGGTTGATGTAGCTGAGGAGGAAGAGTTTGTATTTTGAGTTTTGTAACCATTAGAATGTGAGTGGGTTAGAAACCACTTATTGAGTTATATGTATCTGCTCTCTTTTTTTTATTCGAAAGTGAATATATTCGTAACTGTCATTAGATTGAGAACAGATTATGCTCGGGTTTTATCATGATTTTGTTTTAGCTAAGGTTGCCCTTAGCTAGTTGTTGGAGTCTGTTTTGTGAAAGACGATGTTTGTCATACACAGGCTGTTCCCTCTCTCTCTCTCTCTCTTTAGATTTGGTGGGATCCATCTGTGTTGCCACAAGATCAATATACAGTGAAAAGTAGTTGGGAAGCAGTCATGCTGTAGTAAGATAGCTGTAGGAGTTCCTGTCAATAGATAAGCACCATGCTAATTAGGCTAATGTGAACTGATCTTTATGCTTTTGTCTTTTTGTCTCTTTTTTTTTTTTAACTGATCTTATCTTTGAACCATTTCCAGGTACATTCGACAATGCTAATGTGAACTTTTTTGACTTTCGAGTTCACCACTTTCAAATACCATATATCTTGTAAGCGGTTGGTAGCTTCTGAAGTTTGGGGGATTCCCATTAGCAATGAGCCTATGCTGGAAGGCACCAGCAACGTATGTGAGAGAGAGAGAGAGGTTAGATTCCTCGCAGAACTGATGTTCACACTATCATCTACCGTCAATTTTGTCAAAAATGTCAACTAGCGGCGTCACCGTTGTCTAGAATTCTTGAATTTGACTAGGAGTTTAGATGTTCAATAAGCCAATGATGTCCAATTTATTAAGTAGTTGGATATGTCCAATTTATTGTAGTTTGAATTTATCTCCTCCCTATGTATTGAATAAAAAATGACAAAAAGTTGGTAAAATCGTCATCGTATACGTTAGAATTAATGAACTCATTTGTGCATTCTTAAACTCATACATTGCACCATATCGCTCTTTACTTAATGGGGTGTTTGGGTAGTTTTTATGTGTCAAAACGATGACTGCACAACATGTTTTGCTTTACATGCGTACTGCACAAAATGGTCTCCGTTCTCTCAATAACATATATGATTGGCCCGTGTAACAATATTATTACCGATCATGCATTTAGGTGTACTATAACCTTTTTTTTATAGCTCCACAATACATTTCTTTTGGAAAAAAAAGATGGAAAAAAATGAGTAGAGAGCACAAGAACAATAATTAATTAACATTTTAAAATCGATCGAGGTTGAATTTGGCCTAATTTTTGTTGTAAATTATTATTATTTATTTAAAAATTGTTAGTTTTCAGTCAATTTATGAATTCATTTTGATGAGATGTTTCATAAAAGTAAAATGAACCAAATTTCAAAATCGTTAAAAAAGACAAATTTGGTGGATTTTTTTTTTTTTGATAACCGAGGTATCCGGACGGCTTGGAGACCAAGCTAGTATTGCTTGAGGGGTCCTCCACCTAATGCCGACTAGTTCTCGGGGCCTGAAGTTAACGATCAGACAAACTTCCAGTGCCCCAAAAGTTTATCGTTGCCGAGATTCAACCTCAGGACATCTGAATTTACAGCTTGTCCCAATCTCCTTCGTACAACCCCTTAGAGTTAACTACACTAAAGTTGCTTTCTTCCCTAACTTTCTTCTTTTATAGCATCAACTTTGACAAAATTTCACATAGTCAACATGTCACCTCTCTCTCTCTCTCTCTCTCTCTCTCTCTCTCTCTCTCTCTTTCTCTCTCTCAATATATATATATATATATATAGCCTCTGGCTAAGCTTAATTTTCCAAAGCCAAAACTAAACCTAGCCTACTTATCCTCTCCCACTCAATTTGTTTTTGCCTTGCTTCTTCGGATTTATATGGTGATGGGGTGTAGTAGTTCAATTTATAATGTTCTCTTCTCTGTTCTTTCGCTTTCGTTGTTGTTTAGCATATCCTCTGCACAGTTATCCTCAAATTATTATGCGTCGACTTGTCCGACGGCGCTATCTGTGATTCGAAATGTGGTGATTAATGCAGTGGTGAAGGAGCACCGCATGGGGGCGTCCTTGCTCCGCCTTCATTTCCACGACTGCTTTGTTAATGCATGCTCTCTCTCTCTCTCTCTCTCTCTCTCTCTCATGCATTCATGCAGTTTGCACGCATTTACAACCAAGTATTAGGAACTCTGATACGAAGTTACATGATATATATAGAGAGAGAGATATTGAAGGGACTAATAAGGCCCTGTTTGTGTTTGTTACAGGTGAGAGGAGGGGTATAAAATTTGGACTTTGGATATGAGAATTCGACTTGTCATATTCGGAGTTTGTTAGTTATTTTGGACTCCGAATATTATATTTGGAGTCTAAATTTTATCAGTCTGGAAAGAGACAAAATTTGGACACTACTTTCCATATTCATATCTTATCTCCTTCTATTTATGCAAATACCATTATTAATAATAAGAATATCATTATTAATTACGAGAATACTATCTACATACTCATACTTATTATATCTCCTTCCTTGCAAAATATTCAAACAAATCCTATTATCCGATCTACAATAAATCTTCCCTTCTACTATACCTCCCTCTTACTATATTTACTATATCCCTTCCATAATTTTTATCGCTAACAAACGGGACGTAAGAGATAGTGATAATTAAGAGAATTTACTCCTCGTTTGTTACATAATAGAAATGAAAATTTATCACAAATGGGTCAACAGTTTATAAAGAGATTGTTTGAGTATTTTTTTTTTTAGCAAGGAAGACATGATAAATAAGAGTGAGTAGATGCTATTTTCGTAATTTATAATAACATTCTCATATTAACAATGACATTTAAGTAAATAAAATACAATATAAGAGGGGATGAGATATAAATAAGGAGAGGGGTAATTAGATAAAATAATGCCCCGAATATCATATTTGGAAAAAATAATGCCTCGGATATCATATTTGGAATTCAAAAAATAAATAAATCTCGAATATTTGAACTCAAATAGTCATATTCAGAATAATGAGCAATGAATTATTTTTATAATCCCTAACAAACAAATCCTTAGTATCATTTCTCACAAATGGAAAACAAATCTCTAACTTTTTTATTTGTTTAATGATATTTGTCTATGGCACTTGAATAGGGATGTGATGCATCAGTCCTCTTAGATGATACTTCGAGTTTTACTGGAGAGAAGACAGCATCTCCAAATAAAGATTCATTACGGGGTTTTGATGTGATCGATACCATCAAAACTCAGCTCGAGAATGTTTGTCCTGGAGTTGTTTCATGCGCTGATATCCTAGCTGTTGCAGCTCGTGATTCCGTTGTCTCAGTAAGCAAACTTTCATTTTTTTAGTTTTTTTTTCTCAAAATGATTTTTGCCATTAGAGTAAGGGGATAGTGTCAAGAATCCACCAACTAAGCGTGAAGTAGATAGAGCACTGCACCCATGTCTCCATCAAAACTATGTCAATAAGCAACTTTTCAGCATAGCAATATTAGGAACACAGATATTTCGAGTTCATTTGAATACAGATTTGTTCAGAATTATCGGATATACGTGGAACTCTTAATAATTTGTCAATTTTATATGCATCCAACGATTCCAGACACATCTGAATTTATGTGTTCGGATGTGTCTGTGTTCATAATTTTTATTTTCAAAAAATTTTCCTGTCAATAAATTGGTTTAATTTTCTTGGAGCTAGACGAGAAGGACGGGTTTTGTTGTCTACTACAAATCATATGTATCCCCTTTTTGTCAACTTGGTTAATTGAAAGGAACAAAATTTTCTTATCGAAATTCGAAAGTTGGAAAACAAATTAGAGGCGGATCCCTAGTTTATTTTTTACAAGTCTGGGTCAGTTTACGCATACTACAACTAATTTTGAAGGACCAACCACACCGCTTACTTGCAAGAATCCTAATTAAATTCAAAATAAAGTCATGTATGGGGTCTGATAAGAGTTGATAACACCTTGGAGATTTTAAATTTAAAAGACCTTAAGAGTGAACAAACTATTAAGTCTCAAGTCTTGACTACTAAACCAACCCCTTGGAACTGTGATTGATCCTTAGTTCCTGGGACATAGCCAGAAATCATAACTAAAAGGGCTGAACTATAAAAAATAAAATTTCATAGGATATTTTTTAAAATTAAATCTAGTTGTTCGAGTTTTTATAAAACAAATTTTAAAAATTGGAACACTATCCTTGAGATATTGTTGCTATTATATCATTCAGTACTGTTATCAATAATTTACTACAATTTAGTGTGCTCAAAATAATTTTATCATACTTTTTCAATTATAATTATCCTTAAGAATATATAACAAAACTATATAAACTCTATTTAAAATATGTTTTTAGGGTGAAGTAAAAACTCCCACCCGCCATCTACCGTACGATATCTTTGTTGTTGCCTAGAAATGACCATTGATCATTTCTTGAGGCACGAATTTAGAATTTACAAGTACTGTGGTCAAATATTTGTAATATATATAATTTTGTGAGGCAAAACATACCATATCCCGCAAGACATAATATTCTGTAGAATGAACTTATCAAAATACTCCCAAAAAATATACTCCCTCCGTTTCGGTTTGTTTGTCTATTTTTTGACTTTTATATGTCCCAAAATATTTGTCCAATTTTAAATTGACTTGTAAAAATTATCTTAATGCCCTCCTCTTTTTTAAAAACCCACACATTGAAAAATGTGCCATCTTATATAATGTTAAAAAGTTAAGGGTATTATGGAAAAATTAAAACTTAAAAAGAGCAATCATTATATTTCCTTAATAAGTTGAAATTTCTAGAATGGACAAACAAATTGGGACGGAAGGAGTACTTAAATTGAAGTGATTTTTCAACTCAATTTAATCAATTGATTTCATTTATCACTACGTACGGCCGACCGTGATTCCCTTCTTGTCTTCATTCCATGGCTCTCTCTCTCTCTCTCTCTCTCTCTATATGTATATAAGATTAGACTATGATGTTTGACTTGGTTTTCAGTTGGGAGGACCAACATGGGGAGTACAATTAGGCAGAAGAGACTCAACTACAGCCAGTTTAAGCGCCGCCAACACTGACATCCCATCCCCTTTCATGGATCTTGCTGATCTCAGTTCTGCTTTCTCAAACAAAGGTTTCACCGCTAAAGAAATGGTTGCTCTCTCAGGTACATATATATAGCACCATTAATGTCTCACATTTCCAATATAATTACACCACTTTAACTCGTGCATGTAACGGTTCTGAACACATTTGTGTCTAAATGAGTCCAGAACATCAGTGTTCTTAGCATTACTCGCCAAAAAAGGCCATTTTTGTTGCAAAACTAAAGGTAGATCCTTGAACAGGTTCTCATACAATAGGGCAAGCGGGGTGTGCAACATTCCGCAACCGAATCTACAACGAAACCAACATCGATTCATCACTCGCGACGTCGTTGAAATCCAACTGTCCAGCGGCAGCAGGCGGCAACGCCAGCCTCTCTCCGCTCGATGCCACCACCCCTCTTATTTTCGACAACGCTTATTTCAAGAACTTGGTGAACAACAAAGGCCTCCTCCATTCTGACCAGCAACTCTTTAACGGCGGCTCAACCGACTCCCTGGTCACTACTTACAGCACCAGCCCTGCAACTTTCTACGTCGATTTCGCAAGTGCGATTGTGAAAATGGGGAACCTTGGTGCTCTGACTGGAACCAGTGGCCAGATTCGAACCAATTGCAGGAAAATCAACTAGCTAGTCCTTAAGCCTGATTAATTCACTGCTAGCTGGTTCCATAATCAGTTACAAGTAATCAACTGATAATGCAATCAACTGATGGTTTAGTTTGTTAATTAATAAAGTTTGGTATGTGATGGAATCTGCCATTAGGTAGTGCCAGGTCTTATATTTCAGTTGAGTGTTTAATCAGTGATGTGCTAGTTTACACTCTGTACATAAATAATCAGGTTTGAAATCTCAAGAATTAATCAATGAAAGTGTTTCTTGTTATCTCTTTTCATTCTTTCTCTCTCTATTTCTCTCTCCAGCTTTACATTTCAGTCTTTGATTTTCTTTGAAAGTCTGTGAAGCTTTAAAAAAAACATCAATGGCAGAATCAAGTTCAGTAACTATGCCACCATCTTTAGTTTTTCTTGTTTCAGACTTTGATTCTCTAGTAACAATCAAATTAGATTCAACCAGTTATCTCATTTTAATGGGTCTTATCCCATTAAAAACCTATCTATTTCCTCCACTCCACAAGCTCTTCTCAACACTTCTGTCACTCTTGGCATCAGAAACCTGGATATTCTAATTTACGTCTTTTTTAATCTGTAATAAAACAATTTGATTTGCCTGTAATAAAGCCATTTGCTTTTTACTGTTATAGTTGTAATGAAGCAAAAGTCACATTCTTCTATATCTATTAGTCATGCTTTAGCTCCCTTTGAGCTAATGCATATGGATTGATGGGGACAAGCTCCCATTGCCTCTTTCAAAGGTTATATATATATATATATATATATATATATATATATATATATATATATATATATATATATATATATTCCTAACAGGTATCCTGGACCCAAACTGGGTCCAGGATTCTAATCTGGACCGTTGATATCTGGTGAAGGGCTGAGATGAATTGGCATAAAATACACCCATTTTATGAGACAATTGGATATCCGGGTCAGTGAAACGGGTTAGCCATTTGAACCTCTGCTTCTCTCTCTCTTCCTCTCTCTCTCCCCGACTCCACATCTCAGCTTCTCTCTCTCCCCGACTCCATCTCTCGATCCGGTCCCGTATCCTCGTTCGCCGGTCTCCGACGTCGCCATCCTGCTCCGGTCTCCGACGCCTCTATCTCCGCCGGCAGCTTCCTCCAGATTAGAGGTACGGGTTTGTTCCACAAAGTTAGGGCTTTCTCTCTCTCTGGTTTTCGACGCGTTCGTGTGTGGATCTCTCTCTCTCTCTCTCTCTCTGTGTGGTTTTCTCTGGTTTTGGGTGTGACCGGGTATGGCCGCCGCCGGTGGATCTAACTTATTTCGCGAGATGTGTGTGTATCTCTCTCTCTCTCTCTCTCTCTGCGTGTGTGTGTGTGTCTGTGTGTGGTGTGTGTGTCTGTGTGTGTGTCTCTGTGTGGTGTGTGTGTCTGTGTGTGTGTCTCTGTGTGTGGTGTCTCTGTGTGTGGTGTCTGTGTGTGTGTCTCTGTGTGTGGTGTCTGTGTGTGCTTACACCATGTCTGTAATCATGTTCGAAGTTCCCAATTACAACTTGCACAATTTTCTGAATCATGTGGGTTTCTTTGGAATATGTTTGATGATGCACCTTCAATAATCAGATTGTATGGTGGGCACCATGTGAAACTTTTCTAAATACTGAAAATCCAGAATGCTCATTTTCAATCAATTGGGTGCTGTAAACATAGATGTATGGCTCAGATTGTTTCACATTTGATACGTATTTGAACTTTGAATTGTCTCTTTTGAACTTTATTACAGATTGTTACATTTTGTAAGGATGGAGTATTATGAAGATATTGAGCAATTGTCACCGACACCGAATCAACCTACGGAATCTTCTGCAAATTCTTCTGAGGTAATTTATACTCCTCAGGTAAAGGGCGACCTAATACCAAAAATTGGACAAGACTTTGAAAATTTAGAAGACGTTCATCTTTTTTACAATAATTATGCGAGAGAATCTGGATTTGGTATTCGGGTAAATTCCAGTAAGAGGAGTAGGGAAAATAATGATATCATACGGAAAGAGTACGTTTGTTGCAAAGAGGGAGTTAGGAGAATAAGGAATTTTGGACCCAATGTACGGCGGCGGGGGATAACTAGAGAGGGTTGTGGGGCAAAATTGTATGTTGTGAAAGATCGGTTTAATCAGAGGTTTGTTGTTTCCCAATTTGTAGAGGGTCATAACCATCCTCTCACGACGCCAAAAAGGGTACATTTGTTGCGTTCTCATCGTAAAGTGTCAGTTGCGAAAAAAGCATTAACACAACAACTTGCAGCTGCAAATGTGCCAACCCACCAACAAATGAGTATTTTAGAGTTGCAGTCTGGAGGACTAGAAAATGTAGGATTTTTAGAACAAGATCTTTACAATGTTGAAAGGGATAGGAGAAAAACATTAGCTGGACATGATGCCAATATGTTGTACGAGCATTTTTTAATTGAACAACAAAAAAATGCCGATTTTACGTTTGCATTAGAGAAAGACGACGAGGGCAGGATGACTCATTGTTTTTGGGCTGATGCTACCTCTAGGAAGTCGTACCAATATTTTGGTGACGTGGTCGTCTTCGACACAACTTACAACACAAACCGATATGCTTTGATATTTGCACCTATATTAGGTGTTAATCACCACGGACAAACAATGATTTTTGGGTGTGGATTCCTAAGTGACGAGACAATTGATTCTTTTGAGTGGTTGTTCAAGGAGTGGTTGAAAACAATGCCGGCAGGCCCTCCCAAAATGATCATAACTGATCAGGACCCGGCAATGACACGAGCAGTTGCTAATGTTCTTCCAAGTACACATCATAGGTACTGCATTTGGCACATTGTAAGTAAGTTTTCAGAAAAAATAAGTGCGGTATGCTATAAAGAACATTATGATGAGTTCAAGAAATGCATATGGGATTCTGAGAGCCCTGAAGAATTTGAAGCAAGATGGGCAGTTATTTTAGAAAACACTAACTTATCTGGCAATGAATGGTTAAGTGCAATGTACAAAATTCGTGACCGATGGATCCCTGCATATATGAATCACATATTTTCTGCCCACATGACTAGCAGTCAAAGGGCTGAAATTTCGCATGCATTTTTCAAGCGGTACGTGTCTCCACATAATTCTTTGTGGGATTTTGTTACACGGTTTGAGAGGGCACTGTCACGTGTACGGCATAACGAATTGGATCTTGATCATAAAGATATCAATGAGAAACCTGTCTTGAAAACATGTTTTGTAATGGAGAAACAAATGAGTGAATTGTATACACGGACAATATTTTACAAGTTTCAAGAGGAACTCTTTCACAGTTCGGCATATCTAGTAACGATAACGTATGAGGATGAACATCGTTGTATGTGCAACATTGAGAGGGCGATGGAAAGTGGTTCAAGGGTTCGCAAGATTTCTGTAGAGAAGTCATCAAGCAGTGTTTGTTGTAGTTGCAAGAAGTTTGAATGCGATGGTATTCCGTGTCGGCACATGTTGGCATATTTTACGAGAATGCAAGTCATACAATTGCCTAATCAGTATATCTTACGGAGGTGGACTAAATCAGCAAAAGCTATGCGAGTTCGAGATGATTTGGGTTGGAGGGGAAAAGATATTTGCGACACCTCTTTGTTAGTTAGACGAAATAGTCTCTTCCAACTTGCTTCTAACGTAATTGATGAAGCTCTGTTAAGTGAAGATGGAAGTGAGATTTTACGAGAAGCTTTGGAGTCAATTCAAAAGACGTTACTTGGCAGAAAACATGGAAGCAAAGATGGCGAATGTAGTGGTATCCAAGTGCCTACATCTGTTGAGGATAGTTTCAAAGAACCGCAACTAGTTAGGGCGAAGGGGTGTGGTAAACGGCTTAAGGGAGGAAAAGAGAAGGCAAATAACAAGAATAGGCGCTGTAATGGTTGTGGATTAACAGGACAGTCGCATGACAAAAGAAATTGTCCAAAACTTCTCAACATGTACGTGTTTACTTTGTTATATATATTTTTTTTGTTATAATCTCAATGTCATTGTGTAATTGTTGTCATTTTTTCTCTCTCAGGTCTTCTCAAGATGTTAGGTTGAATGACGACGACGACGACGACGATGTAGAATGATTATTGAACTCTCACGGCATTTTGATGACTGTATTTTGTGTGTAAACTATCTTATTATGCATGACTGGTACTCAAACTATCTTTAAGAAGTTGGTACTCAAACTATCTTATTATGCATGACTGGTACTCAAACTATCTTATTAGCATGTGACTTTTAGATAAATACATGGGAGTTGCAATTTTACTGAACCTTTAATTCTGCAAGTGCAAGGTCAGCTTAGCATGTCTGTATGGTTATTTATTTATTTGGTTGTATGGGATAATCAGATGTGGGTTGTTGAGGGATGAGTTGCTCAACTTCTCTTCTATTTTCTGTTTTTGCCCAGATTGCTCAGGCTTGCAAACCTAGTGTAACCCAATTGGGTTTGTATTTTCTGTTTTTCCGAGGTGCACTCAATCTTTTTGTGAACGTACTCTCTCTCTCTCTCTCTCTCTCTCTTCCCGTAAGGCAAAAAGCCAGGTTTTGCTTCTCCACAAAGTGTGTGGGGTGATGGTGACGATGAAGATGATCAATGGAGAATCAGGGTGTGGGGTGATGGGGATACTGGTGTTGGTAAATGTGATGGTTATGATTATGAATGTGGCATCGCATGATTATGGGGTGGCCTTGTCCAAAAGCATCTTGTTTTTTGAAGGCCAAAGGTCTGGGAAATTGCCCTCTTCCCAGAGGATGGCTTGGAGGAAGGACTCTGCTCCTACACATACAACTGTGGTCATGCAACCCATATCAAAAGGCATGCTGGTCGAATGCCAAAAAATAACCAGCATGATCAATGAATGTATACATTTGACATGATTGGCATTTCTGATCAACTCTTACTAATACATAAAGCAAGTTAACTCATGTTTTGCATTCACCAAAACAAATCTCTTACAACCACATCACTAGCAAATCTCTTACAACCACATCACTTAGTAAGTACTTGCAATGAAATCCAAATACTAAGTACGGACAATACACAACATGAAATCATCAACAACTTCAGTTCAACAAATCTAGCTTCAAATTGGTCAATTTTGGTCTTAACCATGGATTCAAATGGTTGAGCTTCATCGCTATTTGCACTTTCTGTACGAGAAAACATTCTTGCACCACCACGTCTGTAGGTTGACTCAATTGGCAAGCACCACTCAAAAAAATCACACCCACCAGAAGCAACATTTTTGCACGTGTAGTACAA
The DNA here is from genome assembly GCA_019985065.2 of Arctostaphylos glauca. NCBI lineage: Eukaryota > Viridiplantae > Streptophyta > Magnoliopsida > Ericales > Ericaceae > Arctostaphylos > Arctostaphylos glauca. Next base: position 36,241,952 of record JAHSPW020000001.1, read on the forward strand.
TCTTCCAGGATTTCGATTCGATTCAGATATGTTTACACTTGCCCTTTTGCCACACCCGCAATATTTATTCCTAAACCGCATGGAGTTTTCGGTAGACACGTTACTTGAACTTGACATATTGTCCTGCGGAAAAAAAATTGTTCGACGCAAAACAAAATGAAATTTAGTGATTTCGTGCAAAGAAATAGTAGGTGCTGTAACTGGATCCTCATTGTTGTGTGCTGCTCATCTTCTTCGTAGGTAATTGTGTGGAACAAAAATACAGCAATCATGGCAATTAAAACTCTAATGATCTGAGACAAACAACACTAACAAAATTAAAACTACATACAGTGGGCATGAAAATTCCTTAAACACAGTTTATTAAACGAAGGAGAAATACATGGAGTGGGTTAATTCCTCAAACACATGGTGGGCATGAAAATTCCTCAAACACAAATTCCTCAAACACAGTTTATTATACCTAAATTCCCAACAAACCTAAATTCCCAACAAACCCATACAGTCACTGAAAATTTCTGGGAACTTCGAACATGATTACGGCGGAAGATCATACCTAAATTCATTCAAATTCAAAAGGGGGAACTCGTAAACTAACCACACACAGAGACACACACAGAGACACACACACAGACACACACACCACACAGAGACACACACACAGACACACACACCACACACAGACACACACACACACGCAGAGAGAGAGAGAGAGAGATACACACACATCTCGCGAAATAAGTTAGATCCACCGGCGGCGGCCATACCCGGTCACACCCAAAACCAGAGAAAACCACACAGAGAGAGAGAGAGAGAGAGAGAGATCCACACACGAACGCGTCGAAAACCAGAGAGAGAGAAAGCCCTAACTTTGTGGAACAAACCCGTACCTCTAATCTGGAGGAAGCTGCCGGCGGAGATAGAGGCGTCGGAGACCGGAGCAGGATGGCGACGTCGGAGACCGGCGAACGAGGATACGGGACCGGATCGAGAGATGGAGTCGGGGAGAGAGAGAAGCTGAGATGTGGAGTCGGGGAGAGAGAGAGGAAGAGAGAGAGAAGCAGAGGTTCAAATGGCTAACCCGTTTCACTGACCCGGATATCCAATTGTCTCATAAAATGGGTGTATTTTATGCCAATTCATCTCAGCCCTTCACCAGATATCAACGGTCCAGATTAGAATCCTGGACCCAGTTTGGGTCCAGGATACCTGTTAGGAAGCTAACTGATATATATATATATATATATATATATATATATATAGACACACACACACACACATTACTTTCTAATCGTTGATTATTACACTAAATACTCATGATTGTTTCCTCTTCACTATAAATCTGATGTAAAGATAATTACCATTTCTCAATTCAAAGTTTATGTTCAAAATCACTTTACGTCTTTTGTTAAATGTAATTTTTTTTAATGGAAAAGAAATTGTTAATCATTTTCTTACTCAGTTTTATTTGGATGCTGGCATTATTCAATATTCACCAAACCTCTAGTTCATACACTATTGAAAAAAATGATCTTGTTGAAAGGAAACATAAGCATTTATATATAGAGACTACCATTACCTCACTTACACTACTCTTTTTACATCTTTTTGGTTAGAAGCTCTCCTTACTATATTTTTCTGACATATTCTTATTTGTAATTATCGGAGTTTATACTCACTGGAAACGAATTTATTTGGACGAACAGAAATGAAATATATAAATAGTAAACCAAAAACTTAAAATACCAAATGAGAGCGTTTTTTCGAAGATTTGTTAGATCAAGGCTAGTGTTGGACACTATTACCTGAAGACAAATTTCGCCCCTCCAGTACCGGTGTGTAGAGGTGATCCAATGGAAAAAACATCACTAGCTTATGCTCTGACCCGAATAGCATGAGACACCTGGAATCTTGTGTGAATCAACAATGACCACCTTGCAAGCGCTAAATACTCTTGGGTGACCGGTAGTGAAGTACTACTGTGAGGGAAGGGTGAAAAGAACCTTCAGCGGGGAGTGAGTGTCCAGTGAACCAGAATAGTGTAGAACTCTCTCAATTTGAATGAAATAGACTCACAATATGCAGAATAAAGACTGGTAGTTTCAGTGCAAAAATGGAAATGGAGGATAGATTATATAGGCTGTAATATGACCGTTTGGAACAGACCAATAGTCGAAAGCATCACTAGCTTATACTCTGACCCGAGTAGCATAGGACACGTAGAATCCCATGTGAATCACAAGGACCACCTTGCAAGACTAAATACTTTTTAGTGACCGATAAAGTAGTACTGTGAGGGAATGGTGAAAAGAACTCCCAGTGAGGAGTGAGTGTCCAGTGAATCAGAACAATGTAGAACTCTCTCAATTTGAATGAAATAGACTCACAGTATGCAGAATAAAGACTGGAATTTTTGGTGCAAAAATGGAAATGGAAGGATAGATTATATAGGCTGTAATATGACCGTTTGGAACAGACCAATAGCCATGGGTTGTGTTTGTTTGAGGTGAGCATACACGGGGTGCATCCCAAGAGGGCGAACGGGTAAATACGCAATCCGTTGGGATCGAACGTGACCTGTTGCAAGGAAATGGTTCATAAGCAAAAAGAAATTTGATTAATTAATCCCATTTAGGCCCAAGCCTAAAAATACTTAAGCAAATTTTTATAAAAGGACATACTCCAATTGGGCCAAACCCATTTAATTTTTTTGACCTAACCCAACCTAACCTAGCCAGGTTTGGTTTGGATCAAAATGGACAGACAACACGTGTGTGTGTGTTGGGTAAGTTTGGGTCAGATGTCCATCAGGGACCTAAACCCTTATTCAAGGTTGGAGTATATAACTGGCTTTAGACCGGCGATCAGTCTAATTATAGGTCAACAACTGGCTTTGGTGTCTTTTTTTTGTTCTAATCTAGTATCTTGGTGGGTTAAGAAACAAAAAATTGTTGCTCGATCTTTCACATAAGCTGAATATAGAGCTTTAGCTCAAATAGCTATAGATTTAGCTTGGTAATTACATTAACTACTTAACGAATTAACAAATACAAAAACAAAAAAAAGAACAAAAAAATAAAAAAAAAGTTGAATAACCGATTCAAGCCTAATTGGTTAGACACAGGTTTGTAATCTCAAGAATTCGTCAATGAAATGTTTTGTTGTTATCTCTTTTCTTTCTTTCTTTTTCTCTCTCTCCAGCTTTAAATTTCAGTCTTTGATTTTTTCCAGGAAATAGAATTTATAGTACTCATTTGTGATGGTTTTGCTTCTTATATTTTTATTTGGCAAATGTTTTTGAATAATGTTTATGGGCCTTTTGGTAGTAATTACTCTGCGCGTTGTTTATTTAATTGTGCTTATTGCAAATGGGTTTGTACTCATTATTCAATTTTGGTGGAGTGTTTTTTTATTTGTCCAAAATTCGATTTGTAAATCAGTTCCCTCGTAAAAAATAAAACTGCAGACATTTAAGTAAGTAAAACTCATTTATTATCTCCAGAAATAACTACACAACATAAGCATTCATACTACACGAAATAAATAACAAAACAAAATAACGAATACAATATGCCGAATAAGAAAAGGAAGATCACGATATTAGATATGATTCCTATGGCTGGTTAACAAGAGTGGTAATTTGAGAGGCTCCAAATTAATTAATTAATTAGAAAAATCTAATCAATTAATTTTTTTGCAGTTCGTCCTGATCTGTCCATTACTACCAGTGAGAGGCTCCAAATTCCCCATCTTGATCATAGACTCACCAAAAGCCTCCCAAAACGCAGGCCGATTGTTGCTATAGAACGTCACAAGACTAGCGCTCTGATTGTTACCGCCGTTAAACAGCTCTTGATCTGAATGGAGTAACCCCTTTTGCTGCGTCAATCCCTGATAATACACCGTGTCGAATACTGTTGTTGTTGCGTCGAGTGGAGCTGTGTTGTTCCCTCCTCCGTTAACGGGGCATACATTTTTTAAGGAGGCTGCAAAACTAGAATCGATATCGGTGTCGTTGTAGATTCTGGACTTGAAAATGACGCACCTTGCAAGGCCAATGGTGTGGCCACCGGAGAGGACGACTAGGTCTTGTAGGTCTAGACCATGAGATTGGAAGTTTGAGAGGAGGCCTGAGAAGCTGGAAAATGGGGATGGAATGTCTGTATTTGCATCGTTCAAACTTGCAGTTAATGAGTCCCTTCTGCCTAGTAATACTTTGTACAATGGACCTCCCAACTGAAACACAAATAAACAGACACCCAAAAAAATAAAAATAAAAAATTCATAAGAAAGTAAGTATTCATAGGATTGAGTGTAGTGTTGGGGTGCAAACAACCTTCAACGTTTTTAGTTTGGGGATATGGGGATGGAGATTCCCGGCACATCGAAAATGATATTTTGGGACTTGGGTTTGTAATTTCTGTGATAGGACCCAACCTATTTTATATATTGTCATTAGCATGTAACTAGAGTTATGAGTTTTCTAAAAAAACAGAGGAGAGACGAGAGAAAACGCACGCAGATCTTAGAGATACTATAAAGAGACTTGTATAGTACTCTTGATTCGACTTTATAATGGACTGACGTGGCTCCCGTAGTTTTTTCTTGAGTTGAGGTTTTCTACGTATATCTTGTGTCTTGTATTTTTCTCTCCGTTTTTTTATTACGCACGACTGTTTACTTGTTTCATTTTGTAATTAATTTTTTCCAAAATCTGTGAAGGCATTGAGATATTGAATAGTTATTCAAAAATTCTTTAACACGTGGACCCCATTGTATTGCTGGAAGCACAATAGTTTGCATGGGTTTGTAGATTAGTTTTTTTTTTTTCCAAGACATATAAAGGATTTCCTACTTACAATGTTGACAGAATCGCGAGCTGCAATAGCTAAGATATCCGCACAGGATACCACGCTGCCACGGCAAGCTGAGTTTACGGCTGTCTTTATTTCATCAATCACGTCAAATCCCCTAAGTGAATTCAAATTAGGAGCAGCCGTCTTCTCACCGGTGAAGTTGGCCGTATCATCGAGCAGATTCGATCCATCGCACCCCTGCATAATACATACCCAAGGATCAAACAAATGAGAATAGCGCAACACATTGTACGTAATGAATTATTATCATCCCCGACTCTATATATATTTTCCCTAGGAAATGATCAAATGGTAATGAATGTCTGAACTACGATATGAACGTACGTTAACAAAACAGTCATGAAAATGGAGGCGGAGAAGAGATGCGCCCATGCGGGCCTCGGCCTTGATTGCATTCTCTACGATTTTTCTGACCGTCGGCAATGCCTGGGGGCAAACATCATCGTAAAAATCAGGAGTTAGTTGTCCAGAGGAAGTAGGAATTAGGACAACCATGGCAATTAGAACAATCACGAAAGACGCAAAATAATGAAGAAAGGCCATGGTAATCGATTTTCAAATGCAGCAACAGAAGACTTAATAGATAAGGTTGTGTTCAAGTTGCAGTGCGATCATGGAGATTAAGATGTTCATCTTTTTATAGGGAAAAAAAGTCTTACTCGGTTTGATGGGTTAGTCAAATGCAAATCTGGCAAAATACTCTTATTATTATTGTTATTGTTTAAGTTAAGACCAATTCTAACGCTGAAATTGTCAGGGACCTCTAGCGAGGTTTCCAAAAATATAATAAACTTTTAAAACTACAAAAAGTCTAAGGACATAAATGTGTCCGGACATATCCGGACACAGACATATTCGGAGTTGTTAAATGCACGTGAGACTCTTGACAGATTGAGGGCTCCACGTGCATCTAACGGTTTTGAATATATGCATCTGTATCCGGATTTGTTTGGACACATCTATGTCTCTAGCATTACGCTTGAAACTATTAGATTACGAGAATTAATTTTCACACACCTCTTTTAGTCTCATGCAGTCCTTTTTTTTTTTTTTTCTTATTATACAAAGTTACTGAAATATCCTTCTATTATATAATCTATATTTTTTGTGTTTAAATTACTATACTACCATTAAAATTAACTAAAAAATAATCTTTATTTTTTGTCTTTGTTAGTTTTGCGTCATTTTTATGGTTTATTATTTCGTCTAAACGAAAGAAATTTAAAAACTTTAAAATTATGTTCAAAAACTAAAAAAATTCAATAAAAACAAAAAAAAATCTTTAAAAATGTTGTTTTGAGCTTATTTTTAGTGTCTTCAGAATCTTTTTTAGTTTTTCAATATCATTTTATATTTTTTTAAAATCGAGATGAACGAATAACCATTAAAAAATTGATGCAAAATAAAAAATTAAATTATTTTTTAAGTAAGGACAAAAAAAATCAAACAATAATTGAATAATTATGACAGGCTAAATAACAAATAATCAGACAAATAATTGAGTAATTAAATTATATTTTTTATATTTCTTTCGTCAAGATGAAAAAATAAATCATAAAAAATAACGCAAAAATAAAAAAATATACTTTCTTTGAATAAAGGCAAAAAATAAAGATTATTTACTTTTAGTTAATTGTGAGGGTAATATAGTAATTTAAACACAAGAGGAATAAAAATTATATAATAGAAGGGTATTTCAGTAATTTTTTATAATAAGGATAAAAAAAGTGTATGAGATTAATAGAGGTGTGTGAAAATCACTTTCCTAGATTATCATCTATTGCCGTTAGTTTCATTAACTGCCTTTAGTTTTAGTACCCTTAAATTTGACCATGTTCACCTTTATTCACACTCACTCCTTTAATGTTTATTCAATAATTGTTTTCGAGGAAATTTTATGAGATTTGATATTTTTAATTAGAAGTAAGTGCCTCGTAAAAATAATAACTATGTCGTGAAAAAAAATCTGTAGTGTTAAAAGGCTAAATATTTTAAAGTATTGTATGCTTGTTGGATAAAGGTACAATAGTAAAACATTACGAGAACTTTTATTTTAAAATAAATATATTTTATTTTTCTTTAAATTTTAGTTGAGGTGCACGTAAACTAGTCTGATAATCTAATTTAATAAAAATAAATAAACTTATATTTTTTATTAATGCGCGGATCAATTATTTTTTTTTTCATATGTTATAATTAATTTTTTTCATCACAATAATTCATGCTATTTTTTAAGATCAAAATATTAAAGTATTTTCATGCATATATTAAAAATTTATTTGCACCGAGCCAAAGAAGTAGGCACGATCATTAAATTGGTGCAAAATTTTTTAAAAATTTATGTATAAGAGAATTTTATTTTTTAAATTTTGGTATCAATTTATTTTTTTTACTTCCTTCTTCAAATTGGTGCAAATAAATTTTTAAAAATATGTACAAATTTTTTTTAATCTTTTGATATGAAAAAAATAGCATACATTTTTTCCAAAAAAAATTGTTGAAAAAAAATTAAGGGAGTGAGTGTGAAGGAAGGACAGAATGATCAAATTTAAGAAAATAATTAACGACAAATAATGAAAACTAACGATAAAAGAATAATAATCTAATAATTTTAAAAGCATAAAATATGATTGTATTTTTCAAAATCTTCTGTCAGAAACTTCAGGGGAGGTCAGTGCATTTTACCCTTATTGTTTTAAGTTAAGACCAATTCTAACAAAATAATGAATTAGTTTTTAGTTTGGTTATGTGTTGCATGTGAGAGAGCATGGGAGTACCTCCCGGAGTCCACCCCTTCCCCCAAATGAGATTTCACTCGGTGGTTGGTTGATTATTTTGTGGGTCCAACTTAATTTTATCTTACATTATTTGGATTGAGTGATGCCAATTTGCATCTTTGGTCAGCGCAGTAGGTTCTTTTTTTGGCGGTGTTTATTTATTTATTTCTAATAATGGATAACTTTTTTTTATAAGTTATTGTGGAGTTTGGAATTCGGTTTGGACTTCTCATTCTCGAGAGCACCTCGTGAACCATTTATAGTTATATCTGCAAAACACTCAGCACTAAGTTAGTACCGACTGGAGGTTGGGTATCTGAAGGGCACTCCCGATGATCAATTTAGCTTTTAATAAGAGTAAAAGCAACTTGAAAGTACTGAAGTTAGTGAGAGCGTGCATGTGTCTACCTGAAGTAAAAGTACTCTTGGAGTATTTATAGAGTATGAACCCAATTGCTTGTTTGAGGCGCCGAGAATATAGTGTTGTGGTCTGGAAACCAAGATGGTACTACCACGTGTCCCCCGACCGTGCGGATCGGGCGGATATGTTTGTACTACCTTCCCCACATCTGCTCGAAACGTGAAGAGTACGTCTCCATGTGGTAATGCCGAGCGTGAAACTTTCGACAGCATGACCGGAAGTCAAGACTTGAAGAATCTTCTTTATCGAAGATGGACGCTTTGTTGAAGGACAATGCCGAGGTCTATTTAGGTCACCTCAGCCTGTATACTGAGAGCAAATAACATAGTTCTTTGGGTCTAACCCACCTCAGACCCAATGCAAATAAACTGAGAATATCATAGGCTGAAGGCGCACTATTGTGTATTTCGGCCTACTAAAATTATATTGAATATCCAATTGGTTCTTAATTTGATAGCTAAAGAAGCATATGTTTTTCATATCTGTTTGACTTTTTCTAATCTTATTTAGTGACAACGATTCCATACTAACCGCAAAAGATGACGAGATATCTTGAGATGTATGCAAAAGATGTTGAAAATTGCAAGCGTCCTCAATATTTTTGGGTCAATGAATTGGGATACCGGTCGAGGGGAAGAACAGCAAAATTTTTATGAATGCAACTCAAAGGTTTGTGCAATTCAAAGGTTTTGCAACTCAATCGTCCTACCCTGACACTATAAATATCAATCTTGTTTCATAGTTCAAGAATAACAAAATTTTTCTGTAAAATTTCGTCTACAATTTTTCTTCATATTTCGAAGTTCTTTGAGGGAGAGAGAGGCAAGCGTAGTGAAGTTCGACAAGCGAACGAAGGTCGGTGTTCCTATGTTCAATTGAGCAGTTTTGCGTTGGGAGACAGACGCCAATGTGCTCCTCCAACACCCACGGTACTGAGGCGACGAATTAATCTTAAAAGAACTGTGAATGCACATGACTTGGTTCGGTATCATATTATTTTACATACTGGTTTTGCAGTTTAAGTTGTTCATTTCATTTTGATCTGTACTTTTAATTATGTTATATAATTTGTCTCAATGATGTCATGTATATTTTCTGCAACTCCCGAACATGCTTCGAATTAATTTTTCCTTACAGAAAGTGCACATAAATTTACTATTTTTCTTATAATGACTCAAGATGTCAGGATTAATTTATCAGAACTGAATCATGTATCCCAGATACAGCTTTTCTTTCTTAACTAATAATGAAAGAACAGATTAATTGGTAGGAGAGGAGAAGAATATATATTAAGAATTTTCAGGAAATCAAGAAAAATATATAGGGTAAATTGCATTGACCTCCCCTGAGGTTTCTACCAAATACAGTGCCCCCCTTGAAGGTTCTGAAATTACTATAATTTCTCTTATTTTTAAACTATTATGCAGTTACCTCTCCGTTGTTAAAATTAGTCAAATATCATAAGTTAAACTATTAAAACTTCAAGTTTGAGATTTATTTTAACAAAATAAACTTTAACATAATTCACATCACGTTTGAAATAACCTATTTTAAATTTTTTAGATTTTTTTGAGGCTGAAATTCAAAGAAGTTCTAAAATTCTGTCAGAATTCTGACTTCAAAATAATCTCAAAAATTCAATTCGACGTAATAAAAATCATATTACAGTTTATTTTATCAAAAAAATCTCAAATTTAAAATTTTAATGGCCTAATTAATCATATTAGACTGATTTTAGCGATATGAGAAATAACTGTATAATAATATAAAAAATAAGGGAGGTTATTGTAATTTTAAAAACCTGTGGAGGCATTGTATTTTTCAAACCTCAAGGGAGGTCAGTGTAAATCGCCCAAATATATTGTCGGTGCAAATAAAACTTATAGTAATAGTAAAATAATGATCTGATAAAAAAATAGTAAAATAATGATTTGAGAAGGAACTTACCAATTTCCTCACACACTCTTCCTGTTAAGCACCAAATTAGAAGATCGCTTCTTTAAGAATCAAAGTTAAAGATATGTAGCTGGTCAAGGCCTTGTTCACAAAGCTAACATTTTTAAAGAATGTTGACGAACCCTATGACGTTAATTATCTGCATTGGCAGTTTGCAAAAGTTTGTACAATCTTAATGTGGAGTCCTTTAATTCAGAAGTCGTCTCAGCTAGCTAGGCTTTGATCCAAAGTCTTTCTTGTCTCCTCGGGAATACAAAAATTAGAATCAATTAGTATTTACCGGTTAGTGTCATCCGAGAAACACTCCGATGCATAAGTCAATAGGTGAACTAGAAAGCCAAAAACAAGAAGGTCATTACTAGAAAAACAAATACATTTTCCGACCACAAGTTTGGTCGCCATAGCTACAAATTTTAGTCGTTGAATTTACGTACTGGAAAAGTCTTTGCCGACTAAAATTTATTTTGTTTGCCAAAAGTAATACCAAATATTTTGATTGCCAATTATAACATCCACATACCGCTGGTATCAACAGAAAATTTCACATGCATTGCCACACAAGAGCTAGATACTATATTAGGTGATAATTATTGTATCAACACCTAGTATTTTATGGTAATATAGAAACTGAAAATATGTCAACAACAAGACTCAAACCCAAACGATTGAAACCAAGTGGCACGGGTCAACCTGTCGGGTCCTGACTAGGCCCGATCCAAACGACGCGCACCTGGCCATAAGTTGGGCTGGTTGTGCGAGATTTCTTAGGCCACGTTGGGCTTCAGTTCGGCCCATGAGACTACTGAACTGTTGGGCTTGATCAATGGTCCAACCCAAACTTGACTCCTGTCTTGCCCAAGTCTGATGTTGATTTGGCCTACTACAATTAACAAAACTCCAAACGGTCGTCTAGTAAGTTTTTTTTTATGTCTAATGTTTGAAAAAGTTTTATCAATTTTTATAGAATCACTCTGTTTAAGGATTTATGCACATTTAAATAAAATTCTCCCCTGGTTATAAGATAAATTAATTTCCATTGACATGTATGTAAATTAACCAGGATTTATGTTTGAATAAGAAACGAAGTATCGGATTTGAATGTGACAATTGAACCTTCTAGATCTTGTTTGTTTATTTTTTTATTTTATAAAATGGATTTAATAATTAATTCATGTCAAACAAAACACGCTTGCATGTAGTGGAGGACACTCCAAATGTCAACTCTAGTTTCTCTTCATGGCTCTGATGCAATGAATCAACTTAGGCTCTGTTTGATAACTTGATATACCATTTAATGGGATTAGACAGTCTTGTTGTGCATTATGAACAGGAGGACATATTGTACGTTAAAATAATATCGTTTTGACTTACAAAATACTGATCAAACAATTAAACATTGACAGCATAATTTTCGGACAGTATTTTATGCGTAATGCACAACATGTTGCCCCAATTGATCATAGCAGGTAGATTAATTTGGATCGTAACTTGTTAGTGTATTTTTCATGTTTATTTTAAGTCCATTTGGACTGTGGTATTTATTGAATTTTTTTTGTAATTTTTTGTTTTTCATCAATTTTTTTTGATTTATTGGTTCATCTCGACAAGAGCTTTCAGAAAAGTTATCAATCATCGGCCAAATTTGAAAAAAGTTCAGAAAAGACAAAAATAGAGTTTTTTATACTTATTGGTCGTCTTCAGTGACTTTTTTTTTTAACTTTTGGACATAATTTTATACTCTTTAGATTCCTTTCATCAAGACGAACCAATAAATTACAAAACATTAAGATTTAAACAACAAATGCAAAAAAAAAAAGAATAAAGACAAAAATAAAAAATAAATAAAAACCATAGGCCAAAGGGGGTCTTTGTATGAAATTAAATGGTAAAAATGTTAATAGTATGTTTGTTTAGGTTCGGATTAGATTAGTTTCTTCTCCTCTTCCTTAATCCTCACCCGCAGGAGCGGAACCATGTGAGGGCAGGGAGGGGCCCGGGCCCCCCCAAAAATTTCAAAAAATTTTAAAACCTAGGTATAAAAAAAATAAAAAATAAAAAATTATATAAAAAATTACATTTTGGCCCCCCCAAAACACCAATCCTAGTTCCGCCCCTGCTCACCCGTGGGATTAAAAGCAAAAATACGTGGTAATTAACTAGTATTTTTTTTTTTCATTTTATTCTATTCAACTTTATGCGAAACCAAAAATACAGTGTACATATTATTATTTTAATTCTTACTTATAAAAACTGGGACCCTCTCAATTATTCTGGTCCCATACGTGTATATATGCACTAATATTGATATATATATATATATATATATATAATTTTCGGCGATCGCTCTAATTGTGGGCAATGCTTATCGTAAAAATCAGAAAAGTTAGTTGTCTAGAGGAAGTAGGTATTAGAACAACCACAGCAATTAGAACAATAATGAAAGACGGAAAATAATGAACGATGCGAGCGCTGGCCATGGTATTTGATTGAAATGTAGTAACAGAGGACTTAGGCCCTATTTGGCCTCACTAATTTATTTATTTTAAATTTTTGTCTTTATTCATTTTTTTTTTGCATTTGTTGTTCAAATCTCAATGTTTTGTAGTTTATTGGTCCGTCTTGATGAAAGGAATCTAATGAGTATAAAATTATGTCCAAAAGTTAAAAAAAAGTCACTAAAGACGACGAATAAGTACAAAAAACTCTGTTTTTTTATTTATTTTTGTCTTTTCTGAACTTTTTTCAAATGTAGCCGATGATTGATAACTTTTCTGAAAGCTCTTGTCGAGATGAACCAATAAATCAAAAAAAATTGATGAAAAACAAAAAATTTCAAAAAAATTTCAAATAAGGACGAAAAAATTTTCAATAAATAAACACATAAAAACCACAGTCCAAATGGGCCCTTAATTAAGTTTGTCGATCAAGTTGCAGTGTGATGATGAAGATCAAGTACGTGTTTTTATAGTAAAAACTTACTCGGTTTATTGATTGATAATGAAAATTTAGCATAACGTAAGTTAGTTTACTGAGCTTATATATATATATAAGCTCAATAAACTAACTTTGAGTTTGGTTTCTATGTTGGCCCAGTAGGAACTTTGCCATATCCAGGCATGTTCCTGGGTTCACTTTTCCCCCAAATCAGATTCACTGGGTTGTTGAATAGTGAAGTTGGATGTTTAGCGATAAAAATAATCGTTTTCATTCTCGTGTATAGATCATTTAGATTAGCAAATGGAAAAATTACATTGAGACCGGCCTACCCTAATTTGATTTTTTATTTTTTTTTATATTCGAGGTATCCTGCTGGCTTTTGAATTACCTTCAACCTAATACTGACTAGTCATCGGGAGACTAATCTAGTAATCTCACCGTCTAATTGCGGAGGCCCTATTTAAAGTTAAAGTTTTTGCCCTCTATGGATTGACCCGATAAGAGTTGATAGCATATGAGAGGTTTGGAATCTAAGAGCTAAAAAGAAAAATATACACTTGTAAGTTCTAAATCTTGACCACGGGTCAATCCCTCGGGGTTTTAGCCTAATTTTACATTCTAATAGCATCATTGGAACATGGGGAATATGATTATGTAATAAATTTATTAAAAAATTCAGGTTACTTTGTGCTGTTGTTTAAATTTTGTTCAAAATTTTCAAAGATAAAAAAAATCACATGGGTATTTTAGCTGCTTAAGAAAAAAGGAAAAAAGGATTTTTATCTACTCGTTGTTGCATGTAACCAAAGTACTTGCAGAATGAAATGTATTATATGTTGGAACACAAAAGTTGTCTAACATAAGGAGTCTATTTGTAAGTAAAAAAATGTCTCCCAGATCAGCCCTCTTTTTTTAATCAAAACTTTGACTCCGTTGTTGTTGATATCGGTTGGAGTACGAATAATTTTATGTGACTCTTATGTAACGTAATATAAAATCCATTATGGTTTCAGTGTAACATCATTAACTAGTTTTTCCAGTTGGCCAGTACTGCTTCTTGGCATGCGTCATTGTCATCGTCGATGCTTACCAAAACTAATAGAGAAGTGCTAGGCTCCCCAAAAACAGCCCCCGAAGTTCTCCCAAATTCAAAATCCAAGGCTATGATTCACTTGAGTTTGATTTTGAATCATAGCCTTTGATTTTGAATTCGGGAGAGTTTTGGAGTTTTTTCTTGGGAGCCTTGACTTTTTCAAACTACTAATGATGAGGAGCTTCCTAAATTTCAAAACATACGCCCTTTTTTATTTTATTGCTTTTGAAAGTATTGAAGATGTTTTTTAGCTTTACCAGGTCAAGGCCTTGTTGAAGAAGAAAAACAATTCTAAAAATATTACTTTCACCTGTTCACTTTATGGATGATGTACTGAATTAATTAAACTATTTTTCTTCCTCCAAATATGTTCAGAGTATTATCGCGGAGGGCTAAATCGAACTCATGCACCGAACACCGGCTTTGGTTGGACATCGACCTTAGCTTACGCAACACGAATGCGTCGGTCCCAGCTTGGGGCCGAGACTAGTGAGCTTAGTCAAAACCTAGTCATCAAGGTGTGATGTCACAAGTTGCCTTATAACACTCAGGTTTGTTGATCAAAAAATTTGATATGTTCAATGAAAATCTAAGTTAGTTTACTGAGCTTATTATTATTTTGAAGTAAAATTATGACCAATTCCAACAATTTTGAATTTTGCCATATCCAGGCATGTTTCATTTGTAAGAGAGAAGAAAATCATCGGAGGATCTTTCTGAATTTATTTTTTTTTCAAATTGAATTCACTCAGTTGTTGAATAGTGAAGTTGAAAGTTTTGCGAAAAAAAAAAATAATAATAATTTTTTTGTATAGATTAATTATATTACCAAATGGCAGAACTACATTGAGGCCGGCATATACCTAATTTGACATTCTACTAGCATCATTCATGGAATATTAAGGATATGATTGTAATCTAGTAAAAATTTCAAGTTACTTTACGCCGTCGATTAAAATTTCATAAAAAAATCGAAGATAAATAAAAAATACATGGGTATTTTAGCTGCTTAAGAAAAAAGGATATAAATTAGGGGTACTTAATGTTGAGTCCTATCTCTAAGACTAACCTAGTGTTACATCCTAGACACTTTTCAACATTAATTTTACATCCTAAAATTTAAAAAATACCAAAAAAGACCCTAAAAATAAATAGAGCACTAAATCAGGATTGTCCTAAAAATAAGGGATGTGTTCACCAACTTACCTTTAATATTACATTGAATGTCCAAAATTATCAAACGGTTTCTGTTCTTAGCTTCGGTAATGTCCTAAATGTACGGGACGGTTTGTCTCCCTCTGTTCGTCCGCTAGGAACTCCATCCACGACCACTGTTTGGCCGTCGGTTCTCATCCTACGGTCCCATCACCGAGGCAGCGACTGAAGACCGGCGACTGAAGATTGGCGGACTGGGTGCTTCGTATTCTCTCGCTGTTTGTCCGCCAAAAACACCGGCGAAGACCACTGTTTGGCCGTCGCATCTCGTCCTACGATCTGAGCCCATCTCTCACATATCTTATTCACCAATTGAGCAAAGTTCCAGCTGTGATCTATCCTGATTGCAGCAATCTTCTCGTTATGCTTGCAAATCAGTATCAGAACGTAGTCCATTGCCACTATCCTGTATTTCATGAATGAGAACAACAGTGTATAGAAGTTAAAATCTGAAAATTTACAAGAACAGTTGTATTATGGTAAATTTGTGTCTGATGGTTAATTTGTATATCCGGAAAACTTTACTACATCACCGACTGTACCATTTTGATAAATCTCAGAACATGGTTAATTGCATACCATCTATCAAACATGGTAAATTTACATATCATTTAACAAACAGTCGTATTATGGTAAATTTATATGAACAGTCGTATTATGGTAAATTTGTGTCCGATGGTTAATTTGTATATCATCTAACAAACAATCGTATTATGGTAAATTTACATGAACAGTCGCATTATGGTAAATTTGTGTCCGATGGTTAATTGTATATCCGGGAAACTTTACTACATCACCGACTGTACCA
Organism: Arctostaphylos glauca; assembly: GCA_019985065.2. Taxonomy (NCBI): domain Eukaryota; kingdom Viridiplantae; phylum Streptophyta; class Magnoliopsida; order Ericales; family Ericaceae; genus Arctostaphylos; species Arctostaphylos glauca. The sequence continues at coordinate 36,258,036 of JAHSPW020000001.1, forward strand.
TTTGATAAATTTCAGAACATGGTTAATTGCATACCATCTATCAAACATGGTAAATTTACGTATCATCTAACAAACACAGTAAAATACAGGATATGGTAAATTTGCACATCATCTATCAAAAACATGGTAAATTACATATCATCTATCAAGACATGGTAAATTCACCAAACATGGTTTCCATAATCAATTAAATCTTTTACTTTATTTAATTCCGTAATTATAGCCATATTTATTGCCCAATTATAAACATACCAAATTAATACAAAATATTTTCTGAACCAAAAAGGATAAGAGGGTAATCTACCACCACAAAATAAGGGCAAACATGTCAACCAAGCTAAATTGGGGGTGAAAACATAAGTTTAAAAAGTGTATGGGATTCAACCTTACGTAATGTAGGTAAAAAGGACCCTGATTTAATTTACCCTATAAATTACGATATTTATTTAGTCGTTGCATGTAACCAGAGTACTTTCAAAATGAAATGTATAATGTTGGAACACAAAAGTCACCTAATATAAGGAGTGTATTTTTAAGTAAAAATCGGTCCATTTGGCCTATAGTTTTTATTGGTTTATTTATTTATTTATTTATGATGTTTGAAATAAATATAAAAATAGTTGATGCCATTTGGACTAATTTATTTATTGTGTTGTTTGACCGAATGAATTAAGTAATTTGTTTGACTTTGACGGACAAATGACCATATTGCCCTTGTTCGTACGGAGTCAGATGGAAAAGGGCAGCAACGCTTGAAGGGTAATTTCGACTTTTTCCTCACCGTACGGAGTCTGAGAAATACATGGGTTCAAAAATAAATTAAGCCAAATCAATTACTTTTATTAGCCAACAAATAAATAAATAAACAAAAACAAACCATAGGCCAAATACCTCCATTTGGACTGTGGTTTTTATTGTGGTATTTATTGAAATTTTTTTACAATTTTTTGTTTTTCATCAATTTTTTTTGATTTATTGGTTCATCTCTACAAGAGCTTTCAGAAAAGTTATCAATCATCGGCTAAATTTGAAAAAATTTCAGAA